>JANBXA010000735.1:21405000-22092500 GCA_030556225.1 Cricetiscus sungorus | reverse complement strand
GTAATGGATTAGTATTTATCCCTAGTATAGGAATGGACTTTGGGAGCCCATTCCATATAGAGGGATACTCTCTCAGCCTACATACATGGTGTAGAGCCTACACCATGCCCAAAATGATGTGACAGATTTATAGAGGCATCCCATAGAAAGCTTCACTCTCCCTGGGTAGCAGAAAGTGAATGGGCTAAGGTTTGCTGGGGGTGATATGGGAGGATGGGAGGGTGAAAGACCTGAGATTGACATGTAAAAAATCTTGTTTCAAATTTAAATTTAAAAAAGGAAAAAGAAAAAAAAGAAAAGAATGTAGAAGCAACCTTTTACATAGAGAACATTGCTGAACATGACTTAATTGGCTTGACCCTTCTTTTTAGATAACTGTGAATTGGTAATATTTACCTATTACATCTATACTCTGTTGGTTGATTTATTCAAGTCCTTAAGAACTTTTCCCATTCTCAACTTAATTGAATAATCATAACTCCTAATTTAATAATATTTTAACAGTAGATAAAGAGAGGGCACAAATTTTAATAATATTACTTGATTGTTATCACATTTTAAATTCTATGTTTCTGTTTAATTTGAAAAGCTAGAATCACACCCTCTCAGTAACTATGTATATTAAGGAGATAACATAATTAATATTGAAGTGAGCATTGAGGAGAGTATACTTAAGTTGTTATTGTAAAACTATGTGCTGAGATTACAGACATGAGCCATAAAGTCATGCTTCTGTAGGGGATGGAACATGCTTTACTAATATCACATGATTATAACATCACATCTCTTTCCCATATGAGGTAGTTTATTTTGTTGTTCAACTCCAAAGTGATCCAACTTATTTTTCCCTAGGATTTTTTATCTCTTACCAGAAGACACAAGTGATATATCATTGGACAAATTATCACTCTTAGTATCATCTTAATACACCAAAACCTTGAGATCTTGTACCATGAGCCTTTTAGAAACAATACAAATATTTTCTTCATTATTTCTTCCATGATGAAAAGTTTTTCACATTAACTATTAACTATTCTTGTTTCTTATACTTTGTCAGAAATGCAACTGATACTTGCTTAAAATGAAAGGGGAGAAGAAATGAGGAAGATAGAAGATGGAAAGAGAGATTGACAGGCCCAAGAAGAAAGTGTGGGGTAGGAAAGTACAGGGGTGGGATGATAAGAAGAGAGGGAGGAAATGAGGAAGAGGAGAGGAGAGAGAGAGAGAGAGAGAGAGAGAGAGAGAGAGAGAGAGAGAGAGAAGAGAGAGAGCTCAAGGGAGTAAATAATGGAAACATTTGCTAACATCAACAAACAAACAACAACAACAAAGTATATTCCCAGGATACATTCAGAGAGATAACACTTTATCTAAGCAGTCCATACAGGATTCACTCCTCTCTGTTTTTGTTTTTTTCATTTCTTCTTACCATTCTTCTTCTCTTTCTTGTTTGGGTCTCCCTGACTTGACTTTTATATTCACACAGTAAAAGAAACATTTCCCACAAGTTTTAAGACTACATGATATTTACAACACAAACTCAGATTGAGACAATTTCACAATTTCAGTTCCAGTTAGATGTGTATTGAGTAGTTGTATTTGAACGGTTGCCAAATGGTGTTCACTGAAAAGTCTGGAGTAAGTTCGGTCTTTATTTATCTGTCCTTTTTGGACAGATAGGACACTGAGTGGCAACACTTAAAGGTAGATGTCTATAGTAGGTCAGCTTTAAAGGTAGTGCATGGGGAAGGAGAAAATTGGCAACTACCTTGTGTTACTAAATGAGGTATTCTATTTTTACTTTTTACTTCTTATGATTATTGGACACTTCCAAAATGCTGCACAAATATTTACCTTTAGGAAATAATTCCATCTTGCTTATTGTTAACTATATAATTTACTAATATTAGAATACCAAGAGTTTAGATCAATATAGCTTTAACACTCAAGAAAGTCCTGTCCTTCAAGGGAACAGTTATAATGTGATCATTTTGACAGTCCAATACTACCAAATCTCTTAAGAGCTTGTAGAAATGAAACACACTTTCATGTTCATTGTACATATTAATTCTAAAAGCATTATCTAGTGCACTAAAATGCATGCTTTCCTACATTTTAATACAGCAAAAGTAAAAAACATTACTACCAAGAGAAATCAAAAAGTACCATATGAGTACAAAACAGTTAACAAATTAAAAACAAAAATAGAAAAGTTACATGACAAAGCAATATTTAACCTGCTTTGACACTTGAGAAATAAGAGGATGTTTTGAATTCTTAGAAAGCTTAATAGAGGCAGACTTCATTTTGAAAAACGAAGAAAATCCATACAAAGAGAAGATCACTGAAGATTACTTAGATTATCTACCTTTGATAACTCTTAAAATGAAAGAGTGTTATCAGGAACATCTAGTGAGGTGGTGAGCCCCTCTGGTGATAAAAATGAACAGAGAATCAATTATGTTTCATTGCTTAAAAGCCACCTTACTTTCTCATCCATAGGAGATCATTTCAATTAAAAATATTCTTCTGAATTAAACTGAGCCAAGAACAGTATTTATATTGGGACTGTGATTTAAACATTTTTACTTACTGTTTAAAATGATAAATGTCTCTATTGAAATTAATCCATGATTATCTGATGGGTTATTGGTGGGAGAGAGAAAAAAAATGCTAACTTGTTTGTTTCAATGTTCCTGTATTTGGAAACAGTTCAAGTAAGAGAAGCAGGAAGAAGGGATGAAAAGTCATCTGAAATATTTGTATGTACAAAACATTGAAGATCTGAAATTCAGGTGGACTTCAAATAGACAAATGGGAGAACTAGTTGTTAAAAAAAACAAAAAAAAAAACTGTGGGATTCTTCCACGCGCCGCGCGCGCACGAGTGTGTGTATGTGTGTGTGTGTGTGTGTATAGAAGGACATCCCCTATCAATTGTTCTCCTGGTGAAAACTGTGAGTCATCAAAACACACATATATAGTAAAATTATGTGACATTAACATGTTATATTTGGAAATATATATTGTGGTGATATCTTTCTTGCATAAATACATGTATATGCAAATACATATATGAATTCAATAAAACACTGTGTCTATACTAAGCAAAAATGTTTTATAAAAGTGAAAATATATGGTAGATATATGATAGATATGGATGATAAATGATATAGTGTAAATTGTAGCTAGTAGATAAATTATTCAATCACAGATGATAGCAGATATATTATAGATAGAATGACAGATAACAAATTGCTAGATAAATTAATGGTAAGTAGATTAATGGTAGATAAGACAGACATATTTAGAAATAAGACAAAACACTGAGAATATGAAACCCAGTGGGCATTGTAGAATGAAACACGACTGGAAGCCTCCATTCACCATAACAGAAGAGTGGCTTCTAAATACACTGACAGAGGCAATGCTATCTCAGGAACAAACAGTGCATTGTGCTAGATCATGACAGTGTTTTCCATCTCCACAATATTTTATGTATGAAAATAATACTAGAAACAATTGTACATCTGCTTCTGTGATCTTATAAATAATGAAGAGGAATTATTTCTTGGTGATGTATGCTATTCTGAATTTGCTTAGGTCAAGCCAATTGTGACCCAATTTTTCAAAGTTTCAAAGGATGCCCTTCAGCTCCAGTTGTTACATAAAATATTTATGACATTGGCCTGGACAAAGAGACTGAGAATGTTTACAAAAAATACCTCTTTATTATTGGATAACCCATAACATGGGAACAAATACTGCAATGCAACTATGATGGAGTGAGAGATGAGTAAACAACTTCCATCATCAGTAAAAGTAATTACAAGTCAACACTTCCTTTTACTGGAGGAAAAAAAGATAACCATTTTAAGCTTGTCACACACAATCAGGTGTAAGCAACCATCTACCAGGTATTCAGTTTTCTCCATTGATATCATAACTCAGAAAGTAAATAAAACTCAAAGGATCTTATCACTACCTGTGCTTCTTGCAGCATCAGACATGCTAATATCATGCTTCTCTGTAGCAGGCAGTGGTGTACTATAGACAAGACTCTCTTGTCCCTTTGTGACAAGATGGGGCCAGAACAGACAATTGATTTCCCATTTGTATTTTGGGAATCCCTATGACTTCCAAAAACACAATCTGTAATATTAGAACTGGCAAAGAAGCAAGAAAAAGTAGTGGATCGTTACCTTTTTATAATCTATGCCAATGTGAGATGCCATGTGAAAAAAGCATGCCTTCATCTTTGTAGTCCAAAATTTTCATATGAAGGAGCAAACTTTAGGTTTCTTTGAATTTTAATACCACAGAAATGACATACTTCTGTGGAGAATGAATCTAGTGGTGATTTTAGCACCAGATTTCTTTGGCCGATGCTTACAACTCCAATATCCACTAGTATATTTTGGGTACATGCAGAAGAGTATGGAGTAGACTCAGGACTATTGAGTTCTAGCATTGTAAGTCCTGCATTTCAAAAAATTCTGAGCCCTGAGAAAACTGAGTTGGTTCCACTATGTGATTAGCAGATAGGTAATACTGATCTCAGTGCACTTTATAACTTCTTCCCATAGTCATATATTATCCCAACCTCAGGAAATAAAGAATAGATTAAGGTATTGTTATGATGATCAAATCTAGAATCTCACTTATTGGAGGTCATTGGGGTTACAGAGAGAACCAATAAAGCTTGTATATATAAAAGAAAGTGACAGCAATTTATTATATGCAGACACCACAGGAAATATAGACATTTCTAGATGTTTCATCCATTTAAGGTCTTTGCATACTTTGCATTATCAGATTCACATTTGATCCATTTTCCTCCCTTATTCATTAAGCAAGAGTTTCCATGAACTCACAAAACATAGTCTCTATTCTAACAGTCTTATCAAAATATTTATTTTCTTCACTTCTTATTTTTTAAGTGACTAGCCTGTCTTTCTTTCAAATGCTTACTTATGTAATGATTTATGATACTATTGCTTTGGCAGAAAATCATGGGGTCTCCTGTGGTAGTGATTTTTTCTCATCAGTGCAGCAACAGTAATCACTGTTGCATAAGGGCTACTATAGACTGCTTATAGTTCATAGTACTACAAGTAATATAGTACTATAAGTCTATAAGTACATACATAAAACCTCACTGACATTCACAACAGCCTTGCAGCACTAATTTTTTTCTTTTCTCCATCCCTTCCTTCCTTCCTCCATCCCTTTCTTCCTTCCTTCCTTCCTTCTCCCAGAAAAGTTATAGATTGGGCTAAAGCATAAATGAATAAAATTATAAAGATCACAGTAAGAAATTCCAGTTCTCTATTCCTGCTATCTCATGAATCCCACTGATTTGCCTTCTTTTAACATGTCTCTGTTACCATGATTTACTTCTTCTTGCATTATTTTCTAGTTGCCTTCTGAAGATAAGCTTTTTCAAGACTAACTACCTTTTGTAAGATTAAATAGGTGTTGCTATCCAAATAACAATTAGGATTACAAGTACTTATAAAAAGTTTCATATTCCTTAGAACTTTGCATGATGGTAGTAATGCATTCCTTTAATTCCAGCACTTGGGAGGCAGAGGCGGAGCAGAACTCTGAGTTCAAGGCCAGCAATCTATAGAGTGAGTTTTAGGACAGCCAGGGCTACACAAAGAATTTCTGTCTGGAAAAATCAGAGAAAAATATTTATAATCCTAAAATCAGAGTTTGTGTGTCTCTTGAAGAACTTAGAATGATCTTTTGACTTTACAAACTCTTCTAGGTATAGGTATCCATGTGAACTATAGACAACCATTTATTTGTGAAATCTTCTATTTGTGTGGCTAAACAGAAATAGCTATGATGGGTATATTTTATATTGGCATTGTTCTAATATGATACCAGCTAGCCATATGTGGCTATTAGACATTTTAAATGCACTTTATGTGCTTGAGCAACCAATCTTTTAATCACATTTAAATGTAATGTGGATAGTCACATGTACCTAATGATGACCACAGTGAATGAGTTATCTAGATTAGAGGTCTGGTCAATACAGGCTAGGTATCTTAATTGGTCTGATGACTGATCTTGCCTATAAAGTTTATGTGGAACATGGGCAAGCATGTTTTTTATACTATCTATGTCAGTTTTGTGCCTTTATAGGATCATCTAGTCATTGTCACAAAAGTACTCACAGGCTTCAATAACAAAAATATTTAATGTCTGGCTTGTTAAACAAAATATTTTGCCAAGATCTTCTTATATGGCCACTATATGTCCAGCCAGTTTTTCAGATTTCTCCAATGGTTTTCAGAGATATTTAAAAGATTAGTTAAATAATCCTCACTGAATGCCTTGCCTTTCTTTAGTGTGTATACTAAAACTAGTATTTGGCTACATTATCAGTGGATGTGTTTTGGTTAAGTATTAGTTTGAATCCAACTAGGAGAGCTTTACATCAGTTAATAACATTTTTTAATGGACAATGAAGACAAGACTTGGTACTGCTCAAGGAAAAAAAAGGAATAAATGCAGAATCAAAAGACTCAAATTTCCATATTATGAATTTTAATGTGAATTTCACCCAAAAAAATAATCTCTCACTTTACTTTAATGAAGGTGATTTGAATGTCTCCTTATTTATACATTTGTTTGCCTTTATTTGGTACATATTTCACACCAGAGTTTCTAAACTGTAAGCAAAATTAAAAAAAAAAGAGAAAAAATAAAACACCAAACAAACAAAATGTCAATAATGGAAAGCAGGACAAAATATTGGCAATTGAAGGACTGGAATCGTCAATAATTAAGATTGTTAGGATATGGCATATAACAGACCTCAGCATTCCCTTTTCTGTTCTCTCTCACTGCTAGACTGCCTTTGAATTGAATATAGAAGCATAAGTTTATGACATGGCATTTTAAAATCGAAATAGGAAATTTCCACTTATAAAATATCTAGATATGTTCAGGTGAAATAAATAGCATAAAGATCAACTGCCACCAAGGGCTGGAGAGATGGCTCAGTGGTTAAGAGCATTGACTGCTCTTATAGACGACCTGGGTTCAATTCTCATCACCCACACTCACACAACATCTTGAAACGGTCTGAAGCTCCAGTTCCAGGAGATCTTATGTCCTCATATAAACACACACACAGACAAAATGCCAATGCAAATAAAATAAAAATAAGTAAATATTAAAAAATAATATTGCACACAAAACGCTGCAGTGACCTGTCTGGAAAACTAATGCTGTTTTAGTTTTTACATGAAGGCCAGAAGAAGCCGATGTTGAGCCTTTTCTATAACATCCACTTACTTTAATAGATGCAAGTTATCTTCATCCTTTTGCCACAGCTATGGTTTACTCATATGGTGATAAGCAGTGAGGCTACAAGCCCCCAACTAATTGTCACAAGATATTAAAAGTTTATCAAGGCAAGGAAGGTTCAACAATCTCTGAGAATCTCACAGGTACAAATAGGAAATAGCCAACACTATCATAAGATGGAAAAAAAGAAAAAAAAACTGAAGTTGTGAAATAATTACAGAGGGAAAATTCTGAACTAGTGCAATATATATTTCATTACCACATTGTCATGTGATTTTTCCATCTAGTTAAAAATGGATTATGGAAGCCCCAAGCATGTTTGTTCAAAGTGTCCTTCTCCAAGGCCTTTTGTCAGAGGATGAGCTTCCACTCTGGTCATATAAAGGATCAAACACATCAGAAACACAAAGACAGAAAACAGCTAAAGGTCTTGAAAGAATTGTATCCTTAAGAATAGGTAAAAAGTAACCCATTTTCAACATATGTTTTTATGATTTTTCTCTATTTATTGCATGGTATTAGTAACAGCTACTGTAGGGACATGAAGCCAGAAGCTCATCAGTAGACAAACTATCAGTCAGGAACCCCAGCATGGCTGCTTATTCTCCAGTTCAGTTCTCCTGATGTTTATAAGGCCTGGATTTAACTATGTTCCTTACATATGTTTGCTCTTTCAATCATACTACTCCAGTTCTCTCTGCTAGATGTTATAACTGCCTGAATTGATTGTACTATGCTGTCTATCTGCTGTTTTTTCCTAACTGCTACATGCTATTTGTTCTTTTTAATTTTGCTTATCCCATACTTAATAAACTCCTTCATTTGGAACTGTAAGTATAGCTGTTGCTATAGATTATCCTCCAGACCAGAAAAAATTCTGTTCTATGAATTCATCTGATACCAATATAATTTAGGTTGGCATATGACTATAATTAAGTAGAACATTCTTCTTTGTTTCAGGCTTTCACATTTTATAATAGCCATGGAGACACTTATGGCATAATATCTTAGGCATTTATAAAATAAAATTTTTAATTACACAGTTGAGTTATAACTTCTTAGTAATAAATTTCTAATTTCTTATAGGCCAGCAAAAATAAATGGAGAGAAGAGAATAACAAACCTCTTTTGAGTTCACAGTTCATCTCTATTTTAGACTCACCAAATAAACCCCTGTCTACTTCTCTCGAAACTCCAAGAAAAATGTTTCAAAACATCTAATGCATGTGTCATATCAGCTTCATTTGGTCTTTCAGCAACTACTTTTTAAAGTGATTGCATAAGAACAACATAGTGGAGGGAAATCTGTTATGTCTTGCTGGAGTTTTTTTTTTTCCTTGGATTAAATAGAAAACACATTTCTACTTCTGAACTTGTCCCTGTATACCTTACTAATTAAAGAGACTGACTTACTCAACTACCCATCTTAATCTTGATTGCTGTTAATTCTTTCGCCCATCTATAAATCTCTCAATCATTACCATTTAAGACTTGCCACGAGAATACTATGAATTGTTTACAACTCAAAATTGTCCAGAAGATAAACACACCTGAACACAGGATGAAAACCAAGCATACTTATATTAAAATGGTAAGGAAATTTTAATGCTTTAAATCTACAAATGATACATACCTTAAATTATTGATGGTTCCACAAAGAGGTAAAACTCCATTAACCTTTGAAGGGAGGTCACACCACACAAATATTCTATTTAGAAAAAATATTCCGATTATTGACCTTATCATACACAGATGATTGAACTATTTGTGATCCCAATGATTCCAACACTCTTAGGAGTGATTGGAATGGCTAACTGGGGACTAACACCAGCTTAAACACACCAAGTTCTGTTGCCTTAAAAGAAAGTAAATTTAGATAACTGTATTAATTATTATATAATTTGAAATTTAGACATCTATAGATTTGAACTGAAATGAAAGGAATCCAAAGAGATAGCCAATTTATTTTGTGCCTATCATCAGATGGATGTTCTCATATATATGCACATGTGTATACATATGTGCATATATATGAACAATTGTAAGGAAAGTCAGATGTGATGAAAATATGGACAGGAGATACAAGTGGATTAAATAAATGGCATTTTTAATATTGGGATAGTGCACAAGAATACACACACACACACACACACACACACACACACACACATATATAGACAGATATAAAGATATTGAGATATATAGATGTATAAAACCACAAATACAGAGAATTTTATTATGCGATTATACTATATACCTTGTAAGGAATACCAACATAAAGAGTTCAGATTGTGCTAACATTTTGAGAACATTCTGAGGAAAAAAAAAGTAAGTTCAAAAATCCTGGAACAGAAGGGAAATGGCATGTGGCACAGGATGCAGAGAAGTTGGACACTGCCATTAGAGAGGAAATATGCACAGGAATCATCCACCATAAGAAATCTGACTTCTGTTTTGGTTCAGTATGTGGTGAGCATAGGTGTCGCCTCTCTTTTCCTCCCAAGACAACAGATGAACAAACTGAAGGGCACACTACCTGAAATCCACCAGAGAACTGAATCACAGTATAAACTTCCACACCATAAATGAAAAAGAAATCAGAGATGCAAATTTGCTAGTAAGAGAAACTTTTGCTGTCCTCTGACACAAACTTTGGATGGAAAGATGGCTAGATGGGGAGGTGAACTTGTTGAGAATAATGACTTCCCATAGGAAACTTGACTATGGGATCCTCCAAACCCTTGGAGTCATCACTAAAAGTCCCAACAGGATTCTTTGAATGAAGGAACAAAGACAATGCATCCTTGATTTTTGGCAGGATTACTGGAAAAGCTAATACTTAAAATAACATCTAGTTCCATGAACCAGTTTCTTCCCTAAAGAGGAAAAGAGAAGACTAGATCAAAATATGCATGAGTTATAACAGAGCTGAAATAACAGAGGAAAGAAAACAAGGTCCCTAGATTCCAAGAGGGAATTCCTAAACTTCTAATTACTTATGTTCAGAATGACATATGACAGACACTGCTAATAGAAAATGATAAATTTTCTTGAAATAAAGCTTGGTTCTATGCAATTTTGTTTTGTAATTCAATTGCACAGTTCTCAAGCATGGATTTTGTAGATGACAATGATCTGTCTCAATATCAAAAAGTTGGACATCCCTAAGAGCCTGCAATATAAGGAGTATGCTTAACTTCACCTCCTTCTGATCTCCTATTAATCACAAGATGTAGAATAGCACCCAAGAAAAGGACATGTTCATTGATAACCAGTGAAAAGTTACAAGTATACAAAACACTGAATATATAGTTTCTGTATGATAATAAGATTAGGAATGAATGCAAGAACATGGCTGTGATTCTAATTCAGAAGTCAACTAGAAACATCAAGGCATAAATTTTACAAGCTTTACAATAACATCTACAATTATACCAAGATGAATACAGATAGATGAACTACTATCTGATAGATGAAATTAATCCTCACAAGAAAAGTCTTCTCCCAATGCAACCTGACTGTATCAGCCAGTTTTCCATCACTATGACAAAAGACTATGCATGAACAACTTACAGGATAGGGTGTATGTTTTTGCACATTATCTCAGAGGCTTCAGGTCATCTTTTTTTTTAGACCTATTGTTAGGACTTATAAAAACAGAGAGCATCATGTCAGAAATGGTGTCTGGAAAGCAGAAAGAAAAACAGGAAGGATCTAGGATTCAAGCATCTCCTATTGTGACCAGCTCCAACTGCCCCTGAGTCTTCAGTAGTACTACAAGGTTCCATTGCCTCATAACTGGCATCACAGCTTCAATGTGTGCATCTTGAGAATATATAATCCAGTACATAGTAGCCAAAAACTCAAGAGAAATCACTGTTTTTCAGGCATATTCTCCTCTAAAAGAACCAGAAAGTGAAATTGTTTAAAATGAATTATTAAAACCAATGGTGATAGAGACCTTCATTTTTCAATCCAATTATAGCAGGAAAAAAGGTGACAGTTTTATATTATGTGGCTTCTTCCTGTGTTATACTTTCCACTTGATTCTGGCCATGTGAGAAGAAGGAATTTTATTGACTAAGCTATACAAAACCCCTTAGTGGATATAAAGTCAATTATAAAAACCAGTACTATTATCCAAGGTGATAACTGTGGTAATACTAGGGTTGGACAGATGCTTTAAGCATTATTCCTCTCAACAATATTATTTCCCCCATTTAGAACTGTAATATTAACACAGGGCATAATACCAGTTATACTGAATGGTGAAACATCTTATAATTACTATTCACAAAAGAGTGAGCTTGCCTTTGTTAACATTCCTCACACCAATTAGACTAACCATTTGAAAACCCCTGTAATTTTAAACTACAAAATGAAGTAAAAAATGAATGGTAAAACTAGACTTCAATATATCATATTTAGATGACTTACTATTCTGAAAATATTAGCAGCTAATTAACTCAGATATCTCAAATTAAGGGATTTAAAAACACTGAGTTTTAGTTTTAAAAAATCTTTACAACTTAATGACATAAGAGCATAGGATAGGGTTTAGTGTTTCACTCAGTGATAGTTATTTTCCTAGCATGAATGATGCCTTGGGTTCAATTCCAGCTTCCTTATCAGTTTTCTCACTTTTGGTTAAGATTAAATTAAATGCCCAGCTCCAAGAGTGGAATAAAAAGAAAGAAATGATACTGTAGAAGAGACTATAGAAGAGGGGACAGGATGAAAGAAGGCAAGACAGGAGGATAAGAAAGGTGGAGAGAGAAGAGGAAAAAATAATACTGAGGAATAAATATCCATGTTATTAAAAACTAGCATTATTCAAAATAGCCAAAAGGTGGAGGTAATTGAAGATAAAAAGAAAACATAAACATAATGGAATATATTGACCCTGGAAATGGAGTAACAAATACACTGAACATGGAGGTTCTTTTGAACAAATATCTAGGTCAAATAAGTTAGAAACAAAAGAAAAGTCCATAATGGATTACTTAGTTTACTAGAGGCATCAAAATCAGAATAGATACTTTATAGAGCCAAAAAATGAAATTTTATTTTTCAGTCATGGAATTAAGTGAAAAAACAATGAAGTTACTGTATAACTGAGACATACTCTCAGTTATAAGACAAAAATTTTCTGAAAAAGGACCGAGGTGAAAAATATATACAAGACAATCTGACTAATATGATACAGATACTGATATAGAGAATTAAACTTAATCATCGTCCAATAGCTAATTTGGGCTATGAATACTTTATTACAATTTAAAAAATAAAAATGAGAATTTGAGAAAATTGATGCAGACTGTGGCTGCACAACATAAATGTGCTTTGTATCAGTGAACCATGAACTGAAAATCTTTAAGATTGCAAATCTTATGTCTTGCATGTCACCACAAGGCTCTAGCTTTGCTTCTGTTGCTGTAATAAAGTATTCTTAACAAAAGCAACTTCCTCAGGAAGGGGTTTAAGTTTACAGATCTCAGTCTGACAGCTGGGGAACCAACATAAGACTGAACAGGGGCCCCTGAACGTGAGTGTCAGTTAGGAGGTCTGGACAGTCTATGGGGCCTCTGGCAGTGGAACCGGTATATATCTCTAGTGCATGAATAGACTTTGGAAGCCCATTCCCTGTGGAGGGATACTCTCTCAACTTAGATACATGTGGGAGGGCCAAGGTCCTCCTCTGAATGATGTGACAGATTTTGATGATTCCCCCATGGGGAGCTGGTGGGGAGCATGGGAGAATGGGTGAGAAAAAGAACTGGGATTGGTATATAAAATAAGATCATTTTTAATTTAAATAAAAATATATTCAAAGAAAAGGAAGAAAGGAGTGGGTTTATTTTGGTTTACACGTCTTGCTTGTAGTATGCAACAGCAAGGAAGCCAAGTTGGAGGGGACTTAGAACAGGGAGTCACATCACATCTACTGTCAAAGTCAGAGGGAAACACACTCTTGGTTTTGATCAGACCCACCTCTTTGATGTAATTCAGAATTCCTCCTTAAAAAAAAAGACAAAGAAATACCACCAACAGTCTTCTCAGCTCAGTTATTAAGATAATCCTTACATAGACATGCTCACAGACAATCCTAATCTAGACCATCCCTTGACACCCTTCATTGGTACATTGTATCAAGCTGACAATTACAATGAATCATCATACCCAATGAAAATACAGAGACATGTAAAAAGAGAGATAACCCAGAAAAAGTACAAAATATAGAAAATAAAGCAGCGATGTATATCATATGTTGTTTTAAATATGTTAATTTCTTTAGGATGTAAATATACCAATAAAGTTTGAAAGTTGTCTGATGGCATTAAAATTATATTCACAAATGTGGTTCTTTACTAAAGCTATGTTAAATATGAGGCATGAAACATTAAAGGTCAAGATTTTGAAAAACAAAACCAACCAAAATAAAGCTGAAGGAGTTTATTAATTCTAGACTAGACTAGCCAACTTGCCAGGGAAATAAATTATCCATAGTAAAAGGGAGTATGGTTTAATAAGAAGAGAGGTAATTTTCTGAGACAATAAAATAATTGTTATTATGCATGTATAGAGTAAAGAGTATTTGTGAATTGAAACCTGAAACATATGTGAAGAATAGTTATAGATACCAGCACCCTGTTATCGGTAATTGACAGATCCAGTAGGCAGAACATCAGTCAAATGACAGTTATTTCAAAGTATCATCCATCATACAGATATTATTGACATTTATAAGTTACTTCATACAATAACAACAGAAGACAGATACCCTTTTTTGCTGGCCTGGTACATTTGTCAAGCAGAGCATATCTGAGGCCATGCAATAATTCTTACCACTTAAAGATTTCAAAATCAAATCAAGTAATTTTCAGATAAAAAATAAACTAAAACCAAAACAACAACAAAGTAGGAATCATATTATTTTTAACTAAATATGTGAAAGTAGAAGTAAATGACATAACAAGAAATATAGCAAAAAATTAGTGTACAATTTTAAATGAGAACAAAAATATGTTATATTTAATAGCTGGCTCTTTGGCATAATAGTAAAATTGACAAATCTCCAGTTAGAGAAAATAAGAAACCAAGAGAAGACCACAAATTAATAATATAAAAAATGAAAGTGGCACCATTGCTACCATGGCCATTAAAAAGGGGGGGGGATGTTTTATCTTATATATGCTCATAAGTTTGTTAACTAAAATAACATAGATTAATCTTTACAAAGAAATAATCTGCCAATATATATAGAAAAGTGAACAGTTTGATATCTATTAAAGAAATTCCAAAAACTAGCTCAGAGGATAAGAGTACAGGTTCTCTTTGACAGGTTTGGGGTTCAGTTCCCAGGAACCATCCCAACTGCTAATATATACCTGTAACTCTATATCCATGGCATCGTCCAGAATCTAGATATACCTGCACTCATATATACGCAAATACAAGTGTATACACATATGCACTCATGTACACACACACACACACACACACAGCGAGAGAGAGAGAGAGAGAGAGAGAGAGAGAGAGAGAGAGAGAGAGAGAGAGAGAGAGAGAGAGGGAGGGAGGGAGGGAGGGAGGGAGGGAGGGAGGGAGGGAGGGAGGGAGTGAGGGAGGGAGAGATTTCCAAAGAGTAAGAAAAAAAAACCTCCAATTAAATATAGACAACGTGGGCTGGAGAGATGCTCAGCCATTAGAGGCTAGGCTCACAACCAAAAAATGGACTAACTTCTACAAGAGAAAAAAAAACAGGCTTTTGATGTGTTTACTTGTTAATTTTAGCTACATTTAAGAAAGTTGTACTAATTATGTACTGACTCACAGGAAATGAATAAGGGATGTATTTCTTTATCCACTTACTATAATCATCCCAATACCAGACATAGACAAATAAATAGAAAGAGTAAAAATACAGCCTGACATCTGTCAAAAGTATAAATGTAAAAATTCCCTACAAATCATTAGGAAATTGAACTCAACAGAGTATGAAGGACCTATACACCATGACCAAATGGGATTTAGTCTATATAGGTAAGGGTAGTTCAATATTTAAAATTAACTTATGACTTATATTTGCTCACACAGAAAGAAAAACATTTGTGGTTTTTCACAGATGACTTGATTGCTGATGTATAAAACTCAAAAGGGTTCAACACAAAAGCTCTGGTAGTCACATGTGATTATAACAAAGTGGAAGGCTGCAAAGTTTATACACAAAGACTAATTATTTTTTTGTTTCTAATAAATAATTAGAATTTTTAAATAACAATACTGTATTCATAGGCAACTAATATGTAGGATGTTTATCAGAATATGAATTACAATACTGTTTAAAACAAATATGTTGTAGTTCCTGTCCTGTTGCTGTGAAGAAACATTATGACTAAATCATTTGTAGTGGGGGGCGCTTGCTTATATTTCCTGAGGGTTAATACACATTTGACATGCCAGGAAACAGATAGGCATCACACTGGTGCAGTAGCAGGGAGCTCCTTTCCATCCTGATTTACAGGCAGAGAGAAATATACACATGGCTTGTGTCACTCCTCCATCAAGCCCACACCTACTGCCATAAAGCCACACCTCCTAATCCTTTCCAAACAGTTTATCAACTGGGAACTAAGCAAGCAAATAAATGAGCAAATGGGGGAGGGGGAGGCATAACTAGTCAAAGTTTCCTCCATCATGCTTTGCTGCCTCACCACAGGTTCAAAAGCAAACAGAGCTAATTGACCAACAACTGAAACTGCTGAAAATTTGAACTAAAATCAATCTTTCTTCTATGTAAGCCATTTTCAGGAATTTCATCACAGTGACAGAAAGATAATGGTTTTGCTAATGATTTTCTTTAACAAAATGAATACCCAGACACTAAAAGACAATTATCACAGAGATCTAAATAAGGTGTAAATTAATGGTGCTATTTAAAAAAAAAAAAATGAACTAGTAAACTCATACCCTTTGCAGGGATTATAGTCTCAGAGGAAAATAACGATTGATGTTTAAAGAACAAATATTTAGAAAATTTTGCTCTTTAGGTATCCCCCATTAAAATTCACTTGCTACTGTTTGGTCAGGATGCTGTCCTTTCTTTCCAGCTTGCTTCCTTCTATTCCTTTCTTGAGCTTCAATCTCAAGAGCGATGAATAGGAAGTCCTTAAGATATTCACAGCTGGCTATCCTGCTCTTCCAACTTACAGCACCATGTCACATTTTAAAACCTATACAAAACCAACCAGGTTGGCTTCAGCCACAGCAAATAATTCAGAAGCTCTTTGTTTAATGTGAGTTCATTTTAAACTCATGGATTCATCCACTAGCCCTTAGGTCATTTAGAATTGATTTTTGACTTTTCTACCTATCCATACGTACTATTCCAAAAGAACTTTTACAAAGGAGAATAAAAGTAAAGGGGCCATACTTCCAATTTTTCATAAAGTTGTAACAGCTGAACTAATAACCATTGAAAGGGAATAAAGGATTAATCATGCATATAGACATTTCTTCCCAAATTCAACCAACTAAAAATGTTTATTGACTGGAAACTTGCATAAAATTAGGTTTGTAAGGATTAATCATTGCTTGCTTTTTACATGAGATAATGTTTATATTCTGAGTTCAAAATAGTATTTCTCTCATTGATTTTTGTAATTTCTATACACTGTTTCATTGTGAGAAGTTGCAGTTATTTTGCCATTGATGCTTTGCAACTATGTAACATGCCACCTGATTATTTGCATGGAAAATATGTTTTGCTCATTGTTAGTTTCTCAGAGACTTGCTACTCTCAAAGGTGAACTCATTTACTGATGCAAGTCAGATCAGCTGAAGTGATTCCTTTTCTCTCCACAAGTGAAAAATAAGATAATTCACTCAATGTCTCAATCTCACCATTAAAGTATCCATAGCTGTCTAGACTTACAAAAAATATTGATTTACATGTGATTTTGCAGTCTAAAGTATTTCTTTAGCATTTACATTTTTTTTTTTTTTAGTTTGGCACAACTACAAAGCAGAGAAGATTTTTTTGGATCTTTCATAGGAGGGAAGTGAAGATCAGCAGAGCTGTGTCTCCTACTCTTTGGCACACACATAGGAGACTGGTGACCTGGAACATTGTGTTTTAACAATTCTTCCAATTTCAAAGACATCTCTCCTTCATTATAATTGTGTGCTTGAAAAAAACCCCAAGTTAGGCACTGAGAATGGAAAAGTTTGCTGTAAATAGCAACAGTAAAATTCTACCAACCAATTGTTTTTGTAAGCTACGTCTTGGTGAAGCCACTATATTCATTGGATTGAACTGCTCCTACTCTATAGTGACAGAGAAATGGCCCAACAGACTACATTTACTAAACATGATTTCAACACTGTTTGACACTTGCAGACATTTGGAGAACAGGGGCAATTCTATCTAGCTGACAAGGACTTTATGTATGAGTCCTAAGAAGGTTGGTTGTGACTCTGAGTAAGCCATTTATTTCTGAGGAAATAAGGAAATAAACCCTCTCTCTCTCTCTCTCTCTCTCTCTCTCTCTCTCTCTCTCTCTCTCTCTCTCTCTCTCTCTTTAACTTTTATTATTATTTTTTCATCTTTATATACTAACCCCAGTTCTCTCTCCATCCTATCTCCTGCAACACCTCAACTTGCCCCCACTCCCATCCACTCCTCGGAGGGGGTAAGACCTTCTTTGGGGAAGTCAAAAAAGTCTGTCATACCAAGTTGAGGTAAGAACATTACCCCCACCTCACCCCTGTATGAAGCCTGAGCAAGTTAACCCAGCATATAAAATGGGTTCCAAAAAGCCAGTACATGGACTGAGGATGGATCAAGGTCATGATGGGAAAAACACAGAGACAGCTTACCTAACTATGGACTGATAGCTGGGGAGCCTACATGGGACTAAACTAGGTCCTCTGAATGTGGGTAACAGTTATGTTGCTTTATCTGTTGAAGGGAGGCAGGAAGTAAACTATTTCTTAACTGCAAACTTGCTGAGAATGTTCACAAGTTAAATATATAAACTATATTCCCTGGGATTCTGATCTATCAGTCAGCCAAGGTGAGATCAGTGTGCAAAGATGCAACAAAATCTCAGTGACTTAAATCCTCCAAATAAAGCAAAACACACACACACACACACACACACACACACACACACACACACACACACACACACCAGAAAACCTTTGCCCAGTCTATAATCCTTAGGTAGTCTTTAAGGTATTACCTTGATAACAAGGTTTTAAAATTGCCCAAGATCTGCAGGACTGTGTTCAACAACCATCAATAATAGCATAAAATGGCACCTGTGTCTCTTTTGTTAAAAATCAGATACTCATGATGGGAGGTGGGCTGTCCTAGTAATTGAAATTAAGTGGACATGACATAGAAATAATGGACAAGAGAAGATATTTATAATGTCTTTGTTAAGGGTTTCTTTGGACTCAGTATGAGACATTGTACTACCTGTCCTCTCATAAAATGATGATTATTCAAATCAATGTATCCTACAGGATCAGCCTCTGTTTTCTAAATTAATCTGTTATCTTAATAGTATATGACTCTAGGCTAAATATTATTATGACAAAGAAACTGATGTTATCTAAGTTGCCTTTAAAGGTCATCCAATTTGTACTTATGAACAAATGCAAGTGTTCTAGAATAAACAAAGACAAACCTATTAAAATCACATTAAAAATACGGTAGAGCAAGAGAACATTCTGGAAAGTAGATGACTTCTATTTGGCTAGATATACCATATAGCAATATATGGAGACATACATAATGGGTTATGATTGAGATATAACGTTTCTAAAAGGCTCATGTGTTGAAGCCCTGAGGTCCAACTGGTGTCAGTATTGAGAGGTGGTTGTATTATAAACCTGCTACTATAATGTATACATTGGTCCATTGTTGAGTTCATAGCTGAAAAGACATAAGGAGACAGTGCCTTGCCACATGAGATGAGGAGATGCCTATGTCTTGGTCCTAATCCCATCTCTTCTTCTTTTCATCTTATCCTCTATATTTGGCTTAGATTAGACGAGCAGCTTTGCTTTGACATATACTCTTCATTCTGATGCTCTGCCTATCCCAGAATAACTGAGAGGCCAAATTATGAACTGAAAATTCTGAAACCTGAGCCAAAATAAATCATTCTTTCCCTTTTAGTTTTACTCAAGTCTCTGTCACAGTGACGAAAAGGTAATTTACTATGTTAAAGATTTTATATTGTACATAGAAAAGTTACTCTTCAAAAGCACACAACAATATGAGACTAGCATAATGAGAGGGTACTCAGTTTTCCTGATTCCAAGCCAGGAGTAACTGTTCATGTTTCTGTAGCATTTATCCTTATGTGAAGCACTTTTTAAAAGGTACTTAAATAAGTGTAACTCATGGTTTCCCACTATCATCTAGAGGGAGCCATGCACTTCCTGTTCTTTTCCTTATTGCCTAGCTTTCATAACTTCAATGAACACCCAAACCACTCTAGTTCAAAAAACGACTGTGTTGTGGAAATATCCATTAGTTCAGTAGAATTTGCTTCTCTTTTAAATGTCATGAACACAGGTACGAGAATGGCTTTTAAAAACCCATGGCAGAGGCAAAGTAAACTCAGCCCATTTCCAATATTAGCCAAGCATTAACATTAGTAGTCAGTAATAAGAGTAGTCACTTCCAATTATCCACAAATTATACACGTGTCTACTGTCACCAAAGAGTGGCATTATATGTATGGTATGAAGGTAAGCAACAGTGGAGCTGATGACATAAATGTAATTTAGATATTACAACTAAATATATTTGAAACAAGCTGGTTTTACAAAATTATCCCAGTTCCTGCATCTTCCCACCTTCCCCTGTTCCCCCTACCAACCCCATTCCAATTCCCTTTCTGTTCCCCAGGGAGGGTAAAGCCTTCCATGGGGTGTCTTCAATGTCTGTAATATCATTTGGAGCAGGTCCCAGGACCCAACTAACACCACATTTTCTAGGGACTATGAGTAAACACAAACTCAATTTTCTCCTTATGTTTAGGTATTTTGTCTAATTTTAGAATTTGGAAAATAGAGAAAGGTCACAACCCATTATATATGTCTGCTGAAGTACTTCTGTTTGTCTGTAACTGATTTTGAATTCCACCATCATCTATCAACCATCATCTTTCAACCATGTACTGACAACACACTTAGCAAGCAATGTCTTTTTCCATAGTCTTGCCTGTCGCTGTGATTAAATACTCTGACATAGTCAACTTAAGAAAGCAAGGGTTCATGGTGGGTCACAGTCCCCTGCGGTGTGGAAGTCACAACAGCCTGGGAGACCTCCTTACACAACATCCACAATCAAGAAGCAGAGAGTGTAGCATGTAAGTTTCCGCCAGCCCACCCGCCGCTGGTCTGGCGTCCTGGCCCCCAATAACACGCAGGAGACTCTGTATTTGATACAATCCTGTTGGCCAATTACCATTACTGTTTATGGGCTAGCTCTGTCTTAATTATTAACCCATTTCTACTTATCTAAGTATTTCCACGTGGTCGTCTTATCAGGGAGCCGCACGGCAGGCATCCTGCTCCTTCCCCGGGCTACATCTTGACCCCTACTACTTCCTCTCTCCTCCTCCTGGTCTCCTAGTCCCGCCTATATAGTTTTCTATTGGCCACAGAGCTTTATTAATCAGTATGAGAAACATATATACAGAATAACATCTCCCATCATCTCCTCTTTTCTGTCTAAAGTAAAAGAAGGGGTTTAACCTTAACATAGCAAAATGTACCATACAACAGTTATCAAATAAAAATCACAGTTAACAATATTTAGTCCATTAACATTTTGTAAGACTTAAAGAAAATATCATCTATCCTATCTTTGTGAGTCTAAAGTCCTATATGTAACTTATCTTTAATCCTTACTAAGGAAAACTATAACCAAAACTATCTGTCTTCAACTCCTTCAAAGACCACAGAAGGATAATATATAAATTCTAGAAATGACAGAGACAACTCATTGCCTGGTCAGTCACCCGAAGTTCTTCTGTAATGTTCCATCTTCAGCCTATAGGCCATAGTGTGTGTCCAGACTCCTCAACAAGGCAGGAAACTTTTCTCTGTGTCCTGGAGACTGTCTGGCTGTCTGGTAGCCTCTTCCATGAAGCAGGAACCCTGTAGCAATGTCTATCTTGCATCAGTAGTCATCTTTTTGTGGGTCCTGCATGTCCAGTTTCTACAACATAAAGTCAAACAGTCTAGACAAGAGAAGTACCTTGCTCAAATGGCTTGTCTTGATATATTAGAAGCAAACTTCATAACGAGTTTCTTCGATGTCCATCTTCCTTTTTGATGCAGGTGGTGTTACCAGGAGCAGTTGTGCCTCCCTGTCAAGAAAAACCCTAAACCATTTTAAATGCCATATTCTGTAGGTCTTTGAAAGGTTTGAAGAATGCCTATCCATTTCAAATACATCTCTGTATATCTAGAAATCCTAACTAACTTAACTATAAGTTTTAACTATTATAGGTAACTCTCTATAATCTGTACTAAATTATACATTACATTTTCCAATGAGCTATATAAACACAATACCTAAACAAGAGGAGAAATATACATATCACAAAATTGACCTTAAATTGTATCAATAAAATAAAATCCATTTCAAAGCAAAGTATTCATATCTATACCATAATTCCCTTTTTACCTTTAAAAAGATTGTTTGTGGTTATAGCCATTTATAACCAAGTCCATTTAAATGAAAACAAACATTTATAAACAATATTTGGGAATTTGGGCGTCGTTCTTTCCAAACTACTTCCTGCTGGTAGAGGGCGCTGTCATGGGGGTCTAAAGAAGACCCAGAAATCTTGGCTGCAGTGGTCTGTAAGGTTTCAATGTCCCATTGACGTTACTTCAGGGGGTCTTGCTTGATCAAACCACATAAGTCTGGAAAGAATCCATAGCTTTTCATTTTCTGTGGAAACAAAAATAGAAATCCTTTTCTCCAGTAACTTGTCCTTAGGCTTGAATTTTGGAGTCAAAGCATTTTTAAAATATATAAATTGAATTAATCTAGCAGCATTTCTTTTATCAGTAGTTATTTTCTCAGCAATCAAACAATTTAAAGACAACAGAATCGCGTATAGTATCCAAAATTTCTCTGTGCTTTCCATTTTTACGTGGCTTTTTTATTATTCTATTTCTTCTACTTCTATTTTTGCATATTTTGAGACAGGGTTTCTCTGTGTAACTTTTATCTATCCTGCAATTTAGTGCATACCAGGATTACTTTGAAATCACAGAGATTTGTTTGCCTCTGTCTCCCGAGTGCTGGGATTAATGGTGTGTGCCACCATACTTTTTCATTCTTCCTTTTTTCTTTTTTAAACCATTGTATCGCGTTTCTTTTTCTCTCCCAAGCCAGCGTATTTTTTAAACACAGTGTAAAGCTTTATTGCAGCTCTCCTACACACCAATGAATTGTTAGCAGAGCTCTTTAAAAGCCAGGTGGCTTTTTGCCGCTTATGCTAATTTTGGAAACTTCCCTTAAAGGAGCCGCGAAAATCTCTGTCTACAGCAAAACAAATCCAATCAAGAAAATGCTGCTACCAAGAAGTCTCTGTTCCCTTGTTTCTAAAAACTATTTTTTAAGCTTTTGTTAAGTTTTAAGCGAAAGTTCTCAATCCCGCTTCTGACATCATTATGTTACAGCAGGTTTCCCTGCAGGCTGCCGCTGGTTCTGCCGCCATGGTCCCACAACCACGTGTGCCCCAAATATCACTCAGAGACTCTGTATTTGATACAATCCTGTTGGCCAATTACCATTATTGTTTATGGGCTAGCGATGTCTTAATTATTAACCCATTTCTACTTATCTAAGTATTACCACGTGGTCGTCTTAACAGGGAGCCGCGCGGCAGGCGTCCTGCTCCTTCCCGGGCTACATCTCGACTCCACCTTCTACTTCCTCTTTCCTCCTCCTAGTCTCCTAGCCCCGCCTATCTAGTTTTCTATTGGCCACAGTGCTTTATTAACCAGTATGAGAAACATATATACAGAATAACATCTCCCATCAAGAGAGATGAATGCATGCTGCTGTGCAGCTCCCCTTTTCCATAGTCTAAGATCTCTAGCATGGAATGGTACCTGTTCCAGTGGATATTCCACTTCAAATAATGCAACCAAGAGAGTCCCACACAGGCATGCAGAGATGCCATCTCCTAAGTGATTCTAGATTTTTGTCAAATTGACAAATCACAGTAACTATCATATTATCTATCAGCTTCCAAGGTTCAGACAGTTGTGACCTTCCTAATATACCCAGGACAACTCAGCTGATGTAGCACAGTGAACCTACAGATACCTTTAAAAGATAAAACAGGAAACATACTTTTCTTACTGGCTCCCTGGATCTTTAAATACATTATATTTTTTATTTACCAAACTTTTCAACACATATAAAACCTCCATGTAATGACCTTATCTTGAATCCAGGCATGACATACAGCTTTCTTCATCCCATGTACCAGCAGCAAGATCAAGCTACAAAACACACCCAGCATCTACAAATCTTGTGTTCTTTGATATTATCCTTTGTTTTGTTCGTAAGAAAGAGCACTTACTATGAGATTACCTACTAACATTTTAAAGTGGGAAACATCAATATATTTACAATATCTACCATGTTGTATATCAGATTCTAGACGTTACTTATTTTGTATAAGTGGAACATAAAAACTATATAGCAAGGTTCCTTGCTTTCCATGGCAGCTGTCCATCACAATTCTACTCTTTGTTTCTGTGCTTGTAAAATTAGATAGTTCATTTCTTAAGCTGTGCCATCAAACAGAATCATCTCTGTGTTTCTGTCATGGTTATGATTTACATTTACATGATTTATAGCAGGTCCCCAGTAAATCATTTTAAAATAAATGATGGGAAGTTTGAGTAGCTTTATGAGATTGTCCAGCTTTCTCATAAATGAAACCTGGACAAAAATATCTGAGAAATCTCTGTGTTAAGCCAATAAAATATACAGAATTTCATGTAATGTAAAAGTCTAATATTCTACCCTTTATCACCTTTTTAATGACAGATATTTTGACATATTACAAGAAAAAAGTTAATGATATTACATACAACAAAGCCTTAATAAGCAGACACAGACATGCATCACTACTTTAGGGAAGGGGGTAGCAAGCTGGCACATGCCTTGTGAGATCAGGCTTTTATACCTGCTTCCAGTACATAGCTCTAATACATGCTTATTCAAGCAGATGGGAATATATGGATTTTCATTAGCATGTAATTGTCTTCCTTTTAACTCTTCTTCACGGCAATGTAGTTGAGAAAAAAAGAATAGAGTTCTAGGTCTTAGCGTTAGAATATCCACACATTCTCCTTAACGTTCTATGACTTAGTAGGATAAGTGCATGAGGCACATTTGACTTCATATTTAATAATATATCTAATTGATATCAGATCATATGAAAAGTTCAAATATATAAATAAGCTATGACCCAAATATTTTCATTCTTGTATTAAAACAGATTATGTCTATAAGAAAACCATTAACAGAACTATGTGATAGTTGTTACAGCAGCAGCTACTGTAAATTCTGATGATGACAATACCAAAGACAGAAACAACAGTATTAAACCTGAAGAAATCCTTGCTTGAATCACTCCTGCTATGGTCAGCTGGGCTTTGTGTTTTGTCTACAACAATCATTTTTCCTTCACATTTTAGTGATAGTGATCATGGCTGTTTCTTCTTTGTCCTTGGGTCACAGAAATAGATAGTTAAACAAAGTAGGCCAAAGACCTCCAAATTCCAAACTAACTAGCAAGTCAGACTTTGGGTTTTCCAGTAAAGAGGCAAAGAATGGTCTCTCTTGCCCTTCAAAGGGAAGATATAGTCTAATTTGGTGACACATGTTCCCTCATTACAAGAAGAAAACAGTCTGTAGGTGAGATAGAGAAAGTTAGAACCAATGTGTGATTCCACCCTCTGAGCTCCTACAATCAGCCACATATGAGCCAACAACTCAGGAATTTTTAAATGGCATGTATCAGTGAGTACCTCTTTTACTTTGGCCATTTTGGGCTATATTTTAATTACTAGATTTACCTAAATGGAAACATTTATCATGTTTTTATTCAAAAATAAACAGCATTTATATGAGATCTTTGAATAAATAATATCCAGAAGATACTATTGCATTTGTTATTTGGGGATGTGATCCAGAACCCCTACTCAATTTATGCTCATAGTTCCACTTGGTCAAGTTCTTGGAATCATTATATTTCCCTAACATGTATCAGTACTATGAAAATATACATTTTTAGTACTTAAAGGCAATCTTAAACAATAAAATACAATTTTAGATACAACACATGTAAGCATTGTGTTGAATTATTGAAGCATACTTTCATTCATTCCCTTAAATGTTTTACAGTAATAGAGTGATATCAGACTTGACTTTGCTTTATAGTAGCTGAAAATTTTGATGAGACACTTTCCATTTATTGTGCTCCATTCTCTCACTTATGAGAAGGAAAGAGAAGAATGAAAAAAGTCATATAGGAATGGTAACAACCTAGGTGAGTAGTAATTTATTCTTGCAGGAAGAAGGCAATGATGATATAGTGTCATCAGAAAAGAGGGAGAGGGGAGGGTAATAAAACTTCCAGCACCTTTGGCCCAGTATGTCTGTAGGAGTCATCCATCTGTATAGTCTCCCTACAATCTTTATGAACCACATCCGTGACTTCCTAATAATTTATTCATCCTTAGACTACCTGGGAGGTAGTGACAATGCAAATTTTTTGTTGTTGTTCCTATGGTTTCTTGCTTGTTTTGAAGCCGTGTTTGTTTTGTTTTGAGCCCATATATATTCTCCAATCTCTATAAAAACCACTGGAATCTCTGACAAAATAGCTTGGGTCCTGGCCAGGCTCCTCTCCCATGCATTCAGGCTGAGAGTGAATGTCATCCCACCATAGGGAGTAGGAGGAGGCAAAGGGGAGTCAAAGAAAGTATGAGAAGGAGAAGTGTGATTTGAATGAAAATAAAATTTAAAAAGTAAAAAGAAATGAAAAAAGTAAAAGAAACAATTAAAATTATTTTAAAAATTTTTCAAAAAAAAAAAAAAACTACTACTGGATTCAACAATTCATTCTACCTCCCATGTAATCAGACTCTATACAAAGGCCACCATACTCAGTATAAAGTACTATTTTCTTTCCATTTTGGTTTTGTTTTTGTATGTTTGTCCATTGGTTGGTTGGCTGGCTTTGAGACAGGATTTCTCCTTTTAACAGGTCTGGCTGGCTGGAACTCCCTTTTTAGACCTGGTTGGCTTCTGACTCAGAGAGATCTGCCTGTCTTTGTCTCCCATATGTGTGTGCCACCATGTCCTCCAAAACTGTATTTTCTAATCTCTGCTCTCAGGTACTCTGATTGGAAATCTGGATTCATACCCAGAAATTTGAATTTTTAAAAGTTAGTTCCGGGAATTTGTAATACAGGACATCCAGAGAAGTTACTGGGAGGAAAACAAAACAAAACAAAAACAAAAAACAAACAAACAACAACACAAAGAAAACAGAATCTAGTCTTCATGTCTGCAAGTTCAGAGAAACAATCCCTCCTACCTTTTTTGAAATGGTTAGATGTCGAACAGATAGTTATGGCCACTGGTACAAGAAAGGCTGACAAGAAGACAGGCATGTGAGCATCTTTGAAGACAAGTAACCTCTTTCACTATTTATTGCCAGTGAAAATTACATAAGTTAATCCAGCTATAGTCTTAGGAAACAAGTAAATTCACAGTATCATGCCTTTTGTGATCCTTGTAAAGCCTGATTTAAGAGGTGACAAAAATCCATCTCTTTCATTTGCCCAAAAAATATAAATTCAAATCACTAATTTCAATAGAACATCCATGTCCTCAAAGACCTGCTCACATAGGTAATAAAGTACACTATGAAGCCAAAAGGATTCTGGCTGAATGTGTGTCTGTTGTTTAAGGGGGGAAAACCAAAAGTTTCAAGCCATCTTCAAAATTATTCCCATTTTATTATACATATTAGAAGAACATTATATCTTTATTGAATTTCTAGAAAATAAGACAACTTCAAGCCCCCAATGTAAATGAAGTGATCACTTTTTATGCACAATGAAAGGTTCCACCTCTGAATATGTTCTATCTACATTGTGTTGGCTTTCTCTGCCAATAGCTTTGGAAATGCAGAGTGATAGATAGAAAAAGGGTTCTGTTCTGGTGTCAGCATTCACCTGTCTTTCATGTTTTCACCCACAAACATTACAATTTAACTGTACTCTATGAAGCCGAAGAGAGTTGTGGAAGAAATTTCCCTCCCATCTCTCTGTGACTGTAAATAGGCAGAAGGTACTAGAAAAAACCAAAGGCAAGGTTATAAAAGCCAGAGCTTCTTATTTCCTGAGACAGTTTTTTTTTTCCTACCAATGAACAGAACCACAAGAACAAAAGGTGCAGATACAGAACATCTGTCTCTTAGAGGCTAAGTCTTGCCTTGAACATTTGTCTGAGAACTGAATGTGGACAATGGACACAAACTTTTAAAAAGAGGAAATAAAGTTAATTGTTTCTCTAATCATAACTTGGTCATGAACTTTTGGGTTGAATGGTAGATATGTATATTAAATATAGTCCTTATTGAAAGTGTCTAATTTAATGTGAAGTGTCATAGTTTCCATGTTAAATATATATATATATATATATACATATACATATATGTATATATATATATATATATTATTTTACATATCAATCCTAGTTTCCTCTCCCTCCCTTCCTCCCTCCCTCCCTCCTATCACCTTCCCATCCTATCTCCCCTCTCCACAGAGAGGATGATGCCTTCCAGGAGGGATCATTAAAATCTGTCAAGTCATTTGGAGTAGGGACTAGGTCCTCTCTCCTGCCTCTAGGCTACGGGAGTTCCTTCCATAGGGAATATGCTCCCAAAGTTCTTTCATGCACCAGGTATACATCCTGGTTTCACTGTCAGAGATCCCATAGACTGCCCAGGCCTTTTAACTGAGACCCATGTTCAGAGCGTCTGAGTCAGTCCAATGCTGGTTTCCCAGCTATCAATCTGAGGGTCCATGAGCTCCCCCTTGTTCAGGTCAGCTGTCTCTGTGGGTTTCTATAGCCTGGTCTTGACACCATTTTCTTATCACTCCTCCCTCTCTGCAACTGGATTCCAAAGTTTGGCTCAACTGTTATGTTTGTTAAAGTAGTATAGACTTAGGTTCTGGAGAATTTTATTTTGTGCAATGTTTTTATTTACATAAAAGTGCTTTCAAATTAAATATGTTAAATTAAAAAAAAATAAAAATAGGAAAAGAAACAATTCATATGCATTATACTGTGTTAGATATTATAAACAATCCATGAATCACTTGAATTGTATGGGAGAATATGCAGAAGATATAATGTAACATATCAATCTATGGAAAGACTTGATCATCTTTAAACTTTGTGATCCAAGGGGCAAGAGTTACTCCAGAATAGATATCAAAAGACAACTATTTAACTACATTCGATCTTTTCATAGATATCTTTTCTTACTAACTGAGCAGGTTAATATTATTCTGTCTCTAACAGTATTAATATCATAGCTCAAATATTAATTTTCATGGACAAATTTGATGCATGGTGAATCTTATTAGTCATCAATGAATAACATTGCTCCTTTGTCCAACAATCTAGTAAAACAGAGCATAATCTCCTGACCTAGAGCTCAGAGTGGTAAGTGCTTTGGTGAGGACCCCAGCCTCATCTCTCTAGATTTCTAGGATACTCCCTTTATAGTCTCTCATAGCTACTTCTGAAAATAAGTGATTTGCTATCTAGCAGCAGAGCTCATAGGGCTTCCCCCATGACAGGAGCTCTTTCTAAGTTCAGATGACCTTGTACCTTCAGTCTCTTATTTCTCTGTGCTATTCAAAGTTTCCAAAGTCATAAATGTATTTGTCTGCTGTAAAGTACAGATAGCTAAACAGAGATATAATTGGTTGGAAAGGCAAACCTCGGTGATTAAACACAAATGATCAACAACAACAACAAAAACACCATCATGCCATTGGTTGACAATGCAGATGCTCCTTTCTCATCAAGAACAAGGCCCGTCAGTGTCATTGACTTGTAAGTCAGTCACTCCTTCCAGAATTTAGAGAGCTTGGCCTCTCTGACCCATAGTCAAACAATCACACCTTGTATCTTAGTCAGAAATCCTAGGCTTTTGCCTCATAACATGGGGTTTTCTCTGAAGATTTATCATACCTACTCTTCAGGTTCTTGTGAGAATCACTATCTTGTTCTAATATTGCACATGGCAGAATCATAAAACACGGAGGGAAAATCCCGTATTTCCTTCTGTCCTGAATCACTGGCCATTAAAAGAAAAAATTCAATTTTGTCCCAACCTCATAATAGCAGTCAAAGGTTATAATAGAGCCCTCAAAATGAAGAATAACCTTGAGTTCAGGTTTACAGATTCTTTCGACTGACAGGAGAAAAACACTCCCTGACAAAATACCACAGGTACTAATGCCTAAACGAGGTTAAGAGGCAATTGAAGCAAAAAAAAAATCTTTTGAGAAAAGCAACAGAAGAATAAAAAGAGAATTATATGGCAAAGGAATGGAGGAATTACAGTGGACACAGATGTAGACAAAGGTATTGTCTGTTCTGACTTCTCTGGAAGTGTGGAAGTGACACTGTTTTCCAGATCATCTGGCAGGATACAATGCCCATCTGCTCAGCTGTTATATGAAGACAAAGACATATTGGTAGCATCGTCTTTTTGTAATATTGATCACTCCCCACCCCTGTTTCTGAAACCTAAGTACCAAGGAAAGTAGTAGCACAGTCTCTTAGGAGACATTGTGGAAGGCACTGATTAATATTAGCTGCCAAGTAGTCAACACTATTTATTATGGTCACATTCTAAATCAGCACTCCAGTAGATGCACGTACTCCAGTGAGTCTTCTGGGTATTGGTTGATGGGTAATAGGACTTTGTTTAAGCACAGGGTTTCTCAGGAGAAATAAACTAATTTCTTTTCAGAAAGATTAAGATACTATTTCTGTCAACACTAGGCTCCATGTTAAACATTGACTAGTAATGTCTGTAATGGCGGGGTGGGAGGTGGTACATTAGATGGTATTATAGCGTTGTCTTACCTGAAATAAAAACGGAATAACTTTACTTCCATACAAAGCCAACAAACTTCATTAATTCACTGGCTGGCTTTGTGTAATGACCCATTTAACTCTCTGCAGCTCTCTCTCTCCTTCTCTCTCTTAACTTCAGGATGATACTGAATGAAGACACAGCAGGGAGAACCTTCAGCACTGAAACATAGAGATCATTCAATAAACATTTTAACCATTTGTGTGTGTGTGTTTGATTAGTTTTCAACTAAATAATAAACAGTGCCACACAAAATGGTCAATAAAGCCTTTAAGCAGTTGTTCCTTGTTTGTTTTTCTGCATACTGGAGTTCCAAAGAGAGTTTTGATTATTGTATTACAGAGCCTGTCCATCAAGACAGATAAATGTGATAATCTGATTTGCAATCTAGATATGAACATTTTGCTATGTTCTCCAGTGAATGTGGTGGAAAGTAGAGTGTGACAGATCATTTTGCTTATCCTAGAGGCAGGATCAGTAGGAGTTCGTGCTGCCATAACCTTCTGTGGATATGTGTTATTAACAGGGAGCCTTCCTCCTCCACACAAGCACAGTGACCTCAAATGTCTTCTGACTCAACAGCTTCCTCACTGAAATCTAGTAGAAAGCAGTCATATGCTAGGATAAAATTGGTTTATAAGTATATTTTCTATTATTAACTTAGTGAAGGAATTATGAGTCTTACAAAATATAAAGGTTATATTTCATTGCAAAATATAAAATTTAAATTTAGGTATTTAGTTGAAGCCAGTATTCTATTTTAATTATTGAATCAAAATTACTGCAGTTTAAAAGGAAACTGTAAGAAAAAATATCTCTTTATTGGTTATTTCTTGGGTCAGGATCTCATTATATCATCAAGCTGGCCTACAACTTACTATATAGCCAGACTAACCTCTTGAACTCAATGTGCTCCTTTTACTTCAGCCTCTTACATACTCCTATTTTCATCTATTAGACACTAAATTTGTAATAATTGCTTAAAGTTGGTAGTAGGTTATTTTGTTTTTCTATCTTTCTTCCTGCCTCTCTTCTCCCTCCTTCCTGTCTTCATTTCTTTCCCCATTTCTTCCATCAGTCTTAATTTTCCACTCTTGCTTTTATCCAACTCATTTGTTATTCAGTATATTCATTAAAAACTTAATCAGATGCTTATAAAAATACTAAAATTTGGGGTCTGTTTTTAATTTGTCTATTTAAATACATCCAATCCTCACATTCTACATTAAATAAACATCATATAAGTACTAAAATATAAATAAATACATTTTCCTTAACTTAGTTGTCAAAGATAGAAAAGAGCATTCCTGATCATTAGATTATGTTCTCAGTCCTTACAAATCATTAAGGAAATGCTATGCCATGACCTGCGTGGTTTTGGAGTAGTGGACATAAGATTTGGAATATATGACAGATAAGTGATTTTGATATAAATATGTTAAAGACCTATAAGAAGAAGAGAGCTATAACTTTTCAACCAATGTATAAGTAAAGAATAAAAGTAAAATCATATGTGCTCACACAGAGGCAGCAGGTCTTATTTAGTTGTCTGCACTGCATTGTCCTAGTTGAACACTGATAAGAGTTTTAAGCTTCCATGTAATTAGGACATATATTTTATCACCTAAATTTAATGTAAATGAAATGTATAGATGACTCTAAAATGATCTCAACAACATTGGAATCAGAGACATGTGTTGTAAACATTACTAACAACGAACTTCAGGTTTACACAGAACACTCCTGACAAGCTAGCAAATGAGACACACATGCCATGATTCTCATTCTTAGACATGACTCAAAGCCACTTTCTATCAAATAATAACTTTATTAGTGATTGGGAAATCACAGTTAACTGGAACAAGAATTACTCTGTAAACTAGCAATCAACAGGAGGAACATATTGTTTAGGGAGAAACAGGAAAAAGTAGAAAGTGATAAGGAGGTTGGCTGATACTGAGTTGCATTTTAACTACTGCCAATTTATCATTTAGGCAGAATTAAAATCCTCTCTGGTTTGTTCTGACATCTGCTTGTCCCTCTCCACAAAGTCGGTTTCCCAAGTGATCTAGTTTCAATCCTTTCACTGTCTTCTCCTGAAGAGCCAACAAGTTTTGCTTCCCACAAGCTTGCAACCCTGAGGAGTAATTAAGGTTGAGCCCTGCTTTCCCTTGACACTAATATTCTCTCAGCTCTATCATCTGAAGTATAAACAAGTAGGTAATTATCCCACAAGATCTTCTAAGAGATGAAAAAGGATGAACTGAAACTTGTATTTTTATGAAGTATATAGACAATATTGTTATTAGGTTTGACTTACAGCCTGACCGTGTACTTATACTAATCTTGGGCAAAGGAAAACTAAAAAAAAGTCTCTTGGCTCCAGAAAATAAATGTCTGGAAAATAAGACGTAAATTAAATGAAATAGTATCCTTTCTAAAATGGGTAGCATGCTTCAACTCACGATGTCCCAAAAATATGAAAGTTCTTATATAAAAAAAAAAAATCAGTACAAGTCCACAATACCCTGCAACTTGAAAGATCTGCTTTCTACCCTGGATATATCATCAAACTCTCTAAGTCCCAAAGTCCCCTGTATTCCAGAGGAAACAGTATTCCTCTGACAATATGATATTTTCTCTTACACAAAAGTTTAGTGCACTGGTTGTCCTTGATTGATAGAGATTTGAACACTGGAAGTTTCAACCTTAGGGAGGGAAGGAGGTAGGAGAGAGATGGAGAGAGACATAGACAGAGAAACACAGAGAGACAGAGAGACAAAAAAAAAGAAAAATAAATGTCTAAGTAGCCAGTTCATATTGAAAGACATTTTGTTCGCATGTATTCAGGTAGCATTCTGGAATGTAAGAGAACACTTCTGAGTAATCAGAGTGCAGGTAAAAATCCCAAATGACTAAGAAATCATTGAAGCCAACAGTTTTGAGGGCAGGATTTCCACAGTCTGAATAAGAAATGGCTGACATAATAGAAGGAAAGCAAAATCACTTCAGGAAATAAAAATATCAGAACATCCTGGTGAACTGTTTGCATGGGCCAAGTACAAGAGACAGAAGGACCAGGAGCCAAAGAGCAGACAAGAAGGAGTCTGAAATATGAAGCAGAGTTGATGCAAAGCTCACAGCAATCCTGGTTAATTTCCAAGTTGAGTTCAGGTGACCTTTGCGTCGATGGTTTAGGTGGGTTATAAGCCCCTTAGGTTCAAGGGTGTTGCCGTAAACCATACTTTCAACTATTCTAGTGCAGTGTGCTAAAGAGAGATGTGAAAACTCTGGTTGAAGATAATGAACAATGAATATATTTTATTACTGTCTGATATTTGTATAAGAAATTCATGAAAGATCTCATAGGAGGTAATAGGGGCTTTTTGACAAATGAAAGAATATAGTTGAAATAAGGAAAGAGAAGGCAATCATGATATTCAGGGCAATAGTTGTTGTGTTTGTATATATCTATGTGAACAAGTATATATATGTGTATTCATACATACATTGATTGCATTAGTGTACATATCAATTCTCACATGCTATAGAAAGAAAATTTCTGATTACTATACCACATACCTCCTAATATCAGTTGATGGAGCCAAAACTTCAACTCAGCTCATCTGATTCCCTAGTCCATTTTTTTTCCTTCTGTAACATCTCTTTCCTGTTCTTGTACACAGGCCATTTCTGAGGGAACTCTACTTCATCAAGCTTATTTGCTTGATGGGCAGACTTTGCCAATTATTTTGACTTATTAATACAAATGGAAGGGATTTTCCTACTGAGCACAGACTTAAATCTTGTAAATTTTGTATGTCAAACCTCAGTATCTAAAGATAGGATCTATAATGTTCAGCTTATAAGTGAAAGCTTGAGATGAAGATATGCTCTTAGTACAGACTGCAGACAAGAATAATTTGTTATTCTAATTGAAAAAAAACAATACTTCTGATACTTTCCTCCAAAATAAAACCTACTATGTCTTCTATACAATAAAGCTAATACTTAAATATATTTATCAATAATAAATATGAAAATACATTTACTATTATTACAACGTATTTGGGAAGTGGGTCTTTCGTATGAGAGATACAGGGGGTATTTTAATAAGAATTTCTAATATAGCAAGATCAAATGCCCTGCTTATGAAGATGTTTACAAGCTTAATCAGTGTATCCTATAGCAGCTACCACCACTCACACAGCCTCCCTCTTATATCAACTCTCTTATCTAAGTATCACACTCTTACTCATTAATAGGCAATGTCTGGAATATAGTACCTGTTCACATATTATGAAGGTGTTGTGGGTGACAATCACACAATGAAGATATAGCCAGTTCTTTCCCTAATAGAGTGTATGGCATGGTGAGTGTGTCTCCATTTCTGTTACCTCAGTACCTGCAAATGTTAATTCATTAATTTGGAAGAGTAATTTGACAGTTATTTAAAAAATACTATCCAGTGTACTTTAAAGAAACAGATGAACTCAATGGTCCAACGTAACTTAGGGTTCTTTGATGATTGCAGCCATAACTCCACTGCAAACTGAGTGTATATCAAAAATAGAAAGTCATTTTGAATCAATTTTTAAATCACTATGTGCTTTAATCTATACAGTAGACTAATACTTCTGTGTGCAAATCCACATCTAGTCATTCAAAGTGAGTTAGAAAGCAGAGACTAACAACTGCCATTTATAGCCCATCCTTTCCATGACACCTAAAATATATAAAAGATTAAGATGAAATATGCAAGGCTGAAAGCTTCTTGAAAACCATTACCTTGTATATTTTAATGGGAGGATTCAAACATTAACTATATCTCCACTTAGGACTACTGACAAGGGAAAAATGTTTGTTTACAAACACCATTTCCAAAGGAACAGAATTGAGATTCACCCTATAAACCAGGCCCACATCCTAATATGTCATAAGGAGTAAATCTACCCCAGTCAATCAATGACTTCAGTCTATTTCAGCTTTTGAATTCACTTCATATGAATGTACAAATTATTGGAAGAATAATTCTACATCTGCATCTAGTTGTTTATCTCACTTCATTTGCATAGTACCAAAAATGTTCACTATGTCTGCTACTTGTCTCTTACAACCACCTACTAATTCCAGGTCCAGCAGATCTGAGGTCCTTCTCAGAAGTCCATGGGCATGTGTGTGTGATGTGTGTGTGTGTGTGTGTGTGTGTGTGTGTGTGTGTGTGTGTGTGTGTGTGTGTGTGTGGCACTGTATTGTAAGAGAACATTTACCGCTCTTTGTAGCAGTAGACAAATGTTAACACACTTAAATTTCATCATGGTGTTTTAGAAGCTGTGTGTGTTTCCCAGGACAATTAAACAGCAACCTTGTGAGACAGCTCATGCTGAAAAAGTGGTTGATTACATGGCACTTAGAACTATATAGTACAAAGCAGTACTGTGAGGGCTTCGTGAGTATGCAAGTTTGCATGCATGAATGTGGTGTATGCAGAAAAACTGAGCCAAGGTGTGAACATGTATATGTTTTGTCTAAGCCTACCATCTTTCCTGAAATTATAGTAAGAAGCAAATTAGAAGATGAGAAGAACCAAGTCTATAATTTTTTCATTTAAAAGGAAAGCCATGGTAAGCTTCTTGTGAATTTCTTCTACAGAACCTGAAAGCTGAACTAAGAAGACAGGATTTTCACAACCCTATTTAGCTTCGGAATTTATTTCTGTTTCCATGGTAATTCTGCCACATAAAACTGCATTACTTTTCCGGGTAAGAAGCCTTTCATTTGTCATGTAAACCCATAACCCAAACGTTGCCTTCAACGTCTGAGTCCAGTCCTAAATGCACAGCAAACTGGCTAATATATTTATTTTAAATCAATAGTGTCACTACATTTTAATAACAATGGCATTCTTACTCGGCATTTTATTTGCTACATCAATTCTAAAGTCCCATTTTATTAGCCAGTATAGCCCTTCTGAGTACAATAGCACTGGTGCTGCAGAAGTCAATAAAAGTAATAAATTAAATGTACCAGTCAGTCATTTTTCCTTAGCTCAGATCTACAAATCCCTGTGCAACCCTGACAGCACTGAGGACCCTATGCTAATGTCCTCTGCTTATGCCATTGTTAAAAATAATAATAGGATGAAGGGCTACTAGATAGGAGTGTACATCAAGAGCTACTATAAAGGAATATGAGCAATAGGTTATTAATATTCTCCTGGACATTTCTTCCTGTGCCAGCTCACACTTGCCTATTCTCTGAGCCTCTGTCACAGGGCTCTTTGATCACTTGTGAAGGGTATAAGTCAGAATCATAGCTTTAGAGCTGAATGGATATTATTGTGAACCGTATAAGTCGCAATCACAGCTTTTGAGCTAAAGGGATCTTGGGGTCTATATGTTCCAATCTTAAAAAAATAGAGGGAAGGGACCATGTGAGATTATGTGGTTCATGTAAGGTCAAACACTCAGAGGCAAAGCTTAAAGGAGGTGCCAGGACTTTGCTTCCCTTGCAGTAATGGCAGACCATCTGCTAGCATACATTTTTTAATCCTGAGAAGAAAAATCTGTGTCATTCCACTAGAGATGCCTTCTTTATAAGCATCATAAGTATGCTTTGTAAATGCATTGTTTTAATCAGCTGAATTAAACTGTGAATTAGTAAGGGCTGTTTGAATATTACTCAAATATAATGGGTTTTTTTGTATATAACAATTATATTTATGAAATTCTGAATGACAGTAGTTGTATGTATTAAATACTAAAATAGGTTGGATTTCCTGCTTAAAAGTTAACACTTCAGGCAATAATTTAAGTGACTAAATCTTTGAGTACTATTGGTAATGAGTGTATACAAATATATGAATTAATTGGGTTACATGTAGGAAGCAATGAAATTACAGGCAAAACCATTTGCCCATCAACAGGATTTCCAGAACTACCCACTGAAAAAGAAATGTAGCCTAATGAAAATCTGACAGCCATCATAACCAGATCCACTAAAAGCCTTACAGCCATCATGACTAATACACTGAAATTCTGATGGCCATCATGACCACATCCCCAGGCTTACTTAAGTTTATCTGAACAGAAATTCATTCCTTTAACCAGGTTGTCAACAACTCAGCTTTGCTGAAAGCCAACAAGTGCTCTGTCTTTAGTTCCAGGGAAAGAAACTAATGAAGTAGTCATATCACCATGGCTTCATCTTCAGTCTTACCATTCATCTAGAGCTTCAATTTAAGGAGAGCAGATAGCCTTATGAATTAGTTCAATGCAGTCAAAAGCATCTTAAAGGCCATTATATGGCTAAAGGAAAAATATGTGAAACCTCTTGGTACATTTCATAACTGATACATGTAGAGAAGACTAATCCTTGCACCCCAATAAGGAACACGGACAAAGAGAAAGTATTAATGTGACTTCATTTTGCAAAAAGTTTGTGCCAATCCCACTGTACTTCCTATCCCTTTCAATATCCCTCACTTCTACCCCAACACAGGATAGCATGGAGCAATACACTTAGCCTAGGTGGCCTTTGTCTTTTATCTCTAATGCGAGGGGTAACTTGGTTCCTTGCTGACTGAAATTTTATCTTATAGTACACTCCAAAATGAACAATTCATAAAGCAAAGGTAAAAGGGGGAGAATAGAGGGAAAAACACAGAATTAGTTTAAGCATTTCAGGAATTCCATAAAGCAGACTTTAAAGTGAGTCTATCAATCTTATTTAATGAAATACAGAAACATCAGGACTTGGGTAAAGAGAGGACTGAAGAAAAGCATAAGCACAGTTCTTACTGAACCTCACACAGGACTCACTACAACAGCGTACAAAGGCCTCAAGGAATAAATTTTTGGTAGGAATCAACTGTGTTCTACGTCCTGCCATAGCTGCCATGGGCAATGCTGAGACAGTAAAATGTGTGTAATTATATATAACATATAATGATATATATTATAAATACTACACACCCACTTCCCTGTGACTCTCACTGTAGCTGATATCACACCATCACACTATCAGAATCAGCTGAGAAATTAATATTCTCTTAGTAGAGAATTAATAAAGCACAGATCCAGTATTTCCAGAAGGCAAACAGAGAACAAAGAAAGGATGGGAAGTGTTTCTCTCTCAATTTAATAAAGAACTGAAATTTTTAAGGGCAGCTTCTCATAGGTGCTTGGATCATCAGCTGTTGATATAATACAGAGTTGTCAGTAGCTGTGTCTTTAATTGAAATTATCAATGATAAGGATCACAATAAGCATTTGCACATTTGGAATAGGCTTTGGGGAATACCAAGCACATTTTAGTATATTTTCCACCATGAGGAGATTTGTCCAGTGCCATAATTTGCCTGTACTTGTACACAGAACAGAGCTGTGAAGTTGTGATCAGTTTTATCTGATGATTTAACTATGGTAGGTTTTACAAATGTAGGAAAATATTTAGAAGCCAACTGAGCACTGCCAGCCCTTTTACAAAGCACAACTGTCCATTTGCAATTGGATGGAACTAGAAGAAACCATCATGAGTGAGGTAACCCAGATACAAAAAGACAAACATGGTATGTACTCAATCATAAATGGATATCAGTCATAGAAAAAAGGATAAGCAGCCTACAATCTACAACCCCAGAGAAGCTGGGAAACAAGGAGGACTTTAAGAGAGACATACATGGTACTCCAGACAGGGGGAAAGGGACAAGATCTCCTGAGCAAATTGGGAGCATGGTGGGAGTGGGAGGAAGATAGGAGAAAAAAAGTGGAGAAGTGTAGGAGGGGAGAACATGCAGGATCAGAAAGATTGAGTTGAGGAAAGAATAGAGGAGAGCAAGAAAAGTGATACCTTAATAGAGGGAGAACAAGGAAACAGATACCCCAATAAAGGGAACCATAGGTTTAAAGAGAAATCTGACACTAGAGAAATGTCTAGGGATCCACAAGGATCACCCCAACTAAGAATTTAAGCAATACCTTAAACGTCTCTCCCCTATAATGACAACTTTTAATGCCATCCTAGAGCCTTCATCCAGTAGCTGAAGTAAGCATAAGCAGAGATTCACAGCCAAGCACTGAGCTAAAATCCTGGAATCTACTTGTAGAGTTCGAGGAGTGATGAGCCAAGGAGTCAAGACCATGCTGGGGAAACCCACAAAAACAGCTGACCTGACCAGTGTCGGCACACAGACCCCAGTCTGACAGCTGGGGGACCAGCATAGGCCTGAAACAAGCCCCCCTGTACGAGGGTGACAGGAGGCCTGGACGGTCTATTGGGCCTCTGGCAGTGGAACCAGTATTTATCCCTAGTGTACAAATAGGCTTTGCCAGCCCATTCCCTGTGGAGGGATACTCTTTCAGCCTAGATACATGCGGGAGGGTCTAGGCCCTACCCCAAATGATGCTATAGACTTTGATGACTCCCCCCATAGGAGGCTTCACCCTCCCAAGGGAGTGGGATGGGGGGTTGGTGGGAATCATGGAGGACAGGAGGATGGGAGGTAGAGGAAATTGGGATTCATGTAAAAAATCAGATTGTTTTTAATAAATAAAATTTTTAAAAATACACAAAGCACACCTATCAAAATAACAGGTATAATACTTAGTTTCTACTTCCGTTCCTTAAGTGACAGGTAACTTATTAATGTAGGAAGAGCTGAGTCACAATTATTACAAGGTTTTTGTTCAGATTCAACAGCTTCCCTTTATAGGATGTACAGACAGGGTCATGAAAAGAGAATGAGAACTTCCTCATGATATCTTACTGTTTCTTAGAGAAGACTATCTTCTTCTCTAAGTAAATTGTAATCATGACTAAATGACCCCTGTGGAGATTTTATGGAAATGGAGTACCTCCTAGATAAAAATAGGAGGCCAAGATATTCTTTGTACTGCCTAATTCTTACTTTTGCTTAAAAGTATTAAGTTGTCTAACTTGAAGGTTTATTACCCTTAATTTTATATCCTCAAACACATTTATTATGACTTTGATGTATATATTTGTCACAGACCAGTTCTTCTCTCAGTGAACTAGTTGTTTATGGAAAAATATTTTATTCACTTATTTCCCATTCTTTTATATAACTATCATTCTTCCATCTAGCCATCCATTCAACTATTACTTCATTCAATATTTACTTAGTATTTGCTATTATAAACAGGACTCAGGAATTCCTACAAATTTATTAATGAACATATAGACAAGGTCACTTTCAGACCAAACTACTTAGATATATAATGAGCAAAAATGTACCATCCTAAAAAATGATAAGTCCATCACTATTATAAAGATATATTTTAATACAAAGTAATATAAAGACTACTAAATACATCTGTTTTGACAAATGGGAGTTCTTCAGAATAGATGGAGTCATTCATCTGCTACACAAATTAATCTGAAGAACCAAGGGAACATCAATTTTATGTATAGTACCTGGATGGGCAATATTGTTAAGAAACTAATGGATTTGAGTAATTCTCAGAAGACAGTGGCAGAATCCTACCACTTCATTTTTATATGCAACTTGATAATCTCTAAAAATTCTCTTATGTATAACAATTAAGGGGGCTATAAAGTAATTTAACAGTTTTCATTAAATAACTCACCCTAACTAGCATATCATGTGATTATTCTTATAGTTGTATGCCTGTGGTAGAAGAGAATATACTGGCACCATTCTCTGAGTAGGGAATAGAGGTCTCAGAGCTGTTAAGTAACATTGTCTAGTCAGGACCTTGGGATTAAACTAAGGCTTTGAACTCATTTTTTTTCTTTCCCCTTGAAAATATCTATGATTATATATTCAAGGCAAATAAGACTCAGTCTTAGCTCAGAAAAAATGTCTTGTCCAATTAATTCATTACACACCACAGAACCAGGGATGAACCTGAATTAGGTACATTCAGAAAAGTAACATGGCTAAATTGTTTTGAATAGAATATTCACAGGAATTTTTCCTTTTAAATATGTCTTGTTACTTAGAAAGACAGTGCTGAATAGCACCCTTGCTGAATTATGAGTTTAGTACATGTGAGTTTACCTAATGTAGTCAGACATGTCTGAGAATAATTAGGATACATAAGTTTGAAGGCATCATGATACCTCATTTTTAATTTCAATTTGTTAGTGGAGAAGTCAAAGCTTGTTAATGAAATTTATCATGTGCAATTAAAAGTCTCCAATATCAATTTTTCCTGCAGAAAACCAACATATGTAAAGAAATGTTTGATGCCTTAAGCAATTCATTTTTAAGCAGAATTCTATAAAAAAAATTTCAGCATCTGTTGATGAGAAGAGATAAACAGGTGATGGAAAAAAGAAAATTCCTGAAGCCTCCATTAAACATTTAAATATTTGCATTTTTCAGTGTGGATATGCAAGGACAACCTCAATATTACAGAAGTATTTAATGCTTACATGCTGAGTTTATAGCTCACTGTTAGAACTTTACCCATTCTTCCAGAATAAAAGAGGCACACTTATTTAGAAATATTCAAGAAAAGTCAACAGCTACATAGACACATTCATTATAAAGAGGTAGTACTTGCTTTTTTTTTTTCAAAGCAGTGAACATGTTTCTTAAGGGTCACACAGTCATTTGGTATTGTGTTAAATGATTAAAATGCATATCAGCCTATAGTGAAGAGGAGAATTACCAAAGGCAACTTATAAACATATGGAAGAGCCATTGTACCTGCCACTGAAAACACACATCAACTACAGAATCATTAATTCAACAACTGCTGGTTGGCAAATGGTGTGTTCGCAGACAGATATATAAAGTTCATCTTCAGATATTTAAAACAGAATCTTTATCACAATAAAAGAATTAATTGCTTTAATTACTAGAAGAACACGATCTGACTACTTTTAGGCATCCTTAAAAAGCTTACGTCTTAACTACAACACATATAAAAAATCAAGATCAGAGATAAACAACATGTTATGTATTAGTTACATTTCTGTTGTTAGGATAAAACATTATGAAAAAGCATGGGGCAAGCATAATAACTAGAACAGTATTCCAAGAGCTTACATCTTGAACTGCAGGAAGCAGAGAGAATGAACTGGAAGTGCTAGGGTCTTTAAGCTCTTAAATACCAACTCCAGTGATATACTTCCTCAATCTCTTAAGTGTTCCCCAATAGTCCCACCAAATGGGGACCAAGTTTTCAAAGAGCCAAGCATGGGGAGGGGGCACTTTTTGCAAAATTACCACAGATGGCATATTTACAAACAAGTTTGCTGTTTAATATAGTAAGGGAGACACAGAGACTAGGATAAGAGGAGGGAGTGGGGAAATACAGGGTAGGACTCAGTTATCTAAGATAGGGACTATGTGATATAGGATAAACATAGATCCTAAAGAATATTTTGTATCACTTTACAAGGAAAACACAATATTAATATGCTAATGAAATTTGAGTTTTACATGAAATGTTCATGTCGTAGAGGCAATAGATTAACACTGTTGAGGAACTTTTTAAAAGGTATAGAAAAGGGAAAGAATGCAAAGCACATAAAGCTTATTGGCAGAATGAGAGGCACAGAGGCATGATTGACCAGTTTTATTTATAAACTCTAAAGTTATACTAGAATGTTAAACATGTAACTCACAAATGCTCAAAAATTATAGACATTTTTTCAAACCACAAGAAGTACATGGATGAACATAATTAGACTAATAAGATATGTACCATTTCTAGAGTATCGGTTGTCTATAAAATTTAATAGGATCCTCATATGCAAAAGCGATTAATAATAGCATGCCTCAAATGTTGTTAGGAGGAATGATGACAAAAAATTTAACAGAGAATACACTAGGTGATTGATCAATGCCATGTTACCAGTATTTCTATTACTGTTCATTTTCCATAGGGTTTTTTGCATTGTTATGCATTTCTGAGGCTGTATTGAATTAATTTGTATAAAAGTTTTTATTGTATTGCAAAGCAAGCCCAGTAATATCTGTGGCTTATACTATGGTTTATTTTTGCTTATATATGAGTTATAATGGATAAAAATAAATTAGTTCCAAATCTTTACTGTGTGTGTTTTTTTATCCCATACTGCTTAAGGCTGTGTAAATACAATTGTATACTTACTTAGATCCTTGTGTAACCCTAGTGCTTGACTGAAGGAAAAAAATTCTCACAGCATGTCTCAAAGTATTAAAATGCCCATCATTCTCACACCAAGTAGTCATGCAAGAAGGAAGAAGATGGCTACAAACTGAAGCATGCTGCTTTTAAACAGTAGAGTTAGTAGGGAGACTGCTATTGCTCAGTAACTTGTAAATATTTTTCATCAAAATACCTAGAACATTTTATAAGCATCATTTAAGTAAGACAAATTAAAAGGAGCAAAATTAAACTCATTTGATGTATTATAAGTTTTTAAATTAGCAAAGAGTAGAAGTATTTCATTCATTAGAGAAAAACCAGTATCTAAACAGAGGGCTGCTCCTGAAATTGTAACAGGTATAATTTCTCCCACTTTCTCAATTTGAGAGACCATAATCCTTGGTGATTAGATACAAAGAAAGTATGCAAACTTCTCAAGTATGAAGAAAAGGAGAGAAACATCAAGGGATATTTTACTCAAAAGAAACATTAATTGTGCTCTCCTCCATTCTGCCTCAAGCAACCCAAACTGGACATGAAGATCCAAGAAACCTCAGTACACATGTGAGACCAGGCAAGGTATCTATAGTAAAAGCCTGCTACCTCATAATCTATGATCTTGAAGGAGAAAATCTAGCACAGTGGAGTATTTTAGACAACAGCTATACTACACTAGTCAAATACCTCAGAAAAAAACTGTAACCCTCTGAGCTCTGGATTCAAAGTTTAAACAGGAAACCTAGACTGCCACTTTTGTGGGCAAACCCATGCCAATCCCTCAACTAAGGCAGAGTCAGAGAAGGCCAAATCAGAAACCAGGACATTAATTTATTCTAGCAGTAAGTAAGTCCCTGTGATATTTAGTGTTGTAAATACATCATAATCATGAATCATCTGAGGGAATGATTATGGGGCGTTATCTTGAGGGCTTTGATTTAAGTGGGAAGGCCTGGCCACTGTGGGTGGTACAGCAAGGAATCTAGACTACATAAGTGATGAAAGGGAACTGAGCCACAGCATAGCATTCATCATCACTTTTTTTTTTTCTGATTAAGGATATGTTTTGACAAGCTGCTTTAAGCTACTATACATTTGACTTCATAACCATGATGGATAGTACCTTGAACTGGGAAACAAAATAAATCCTTCCTTCCTTCTTTAAGTTGCTTTTGTTTGGGTTATTTTGTCACAGCAGTAGGAAAATAACCAAGGCCATGCCCTTCTATTCAATGCCAGGTTGTGGAAAGCTTGTGCAGTCTTTCTCCCATTTCAACAAGAAAGAGCCTCAAGTCACCATAGATTTCATTGGCAATTGACAATTTGCTCAAATATATATATATATATATATATATATATATATATATATATATATATATAGAGAGAGAGAGAGAGAGACAGAAAGACAGAGACAGAAAGAGAGAGAGAGCGCGTTCATGGCAATAACATAGCAGCACTGTTACTTCCAATGTCCAGGTGGTGGCAAAGCTAAGCTAAGAAGCAATGTCCAGTCTTATGATGAATTATCTAAAATGTGCTAGTTTCAAAAACCAACTTACCTAATTTAAAGCAACAGGAGCATTAAATTTTTGTTATGATCTCTAATATTTTAGATTTTATCTCTTTGTAAAACATTTTGTGCTTTCTGTCAATACATATGTAACTTGCTTTATATATATATGTATATATGAAACTCATTGTAGCAGGCTAGTTTTGTTCTTTAACATGGTCATATAAAGTTGAAACTAAACCACAATTATTTGTGTTCCCTTCCTGCAATAGTTTTCTAAATTACAACCTAGTATATTATAACCACCTGAGACAGTGTTGCAATTCTTACTTTTGGTGTCTTATAAGAGTTAAAATATTCCAGAGGACATGGCAAGTCTGTCTTCCCACATTGTGGCTTCCTAATAGTACAAGGTTTCATATTTTCCTCTTGATTTGGAGAGCATTATGCAGTATAAATAAGTGCTATTTTTGAGATCATAGAGATGTGAGAAATTTGTGAGAAAATTTAAAGTATGCATAATAAAGCTCCCTTACAAAGATGTTAGAAACTAAAAAGCATCATTAAAAATTAAATAAGTATCTATCAGCAATAGGAGATATTTCTTAAAGTAGAAATAGTATAACTGAAAACCATAACTACCAACCATTCTTAAATGAACAATAACAGAATATAAGAGACAGACACAAGGATCAAGGACTTTGTTGACAGACAAAATTATTCAATTTGATTACAAGGGGAAAAAATGAAAAGTGAAATGAGCTGCAATGATCTGTGGGAAAATCGTTATTCATCTATCATTAGTGCCCATGAAGAAAGAATGCAAATCTAAACAAACAAACAAAAACATCAAAAAAATCAATACTGTAATTTTCAAATAATAGCATAATATATATATATATATATGCATGTATATATATACATATACTGGATTCAGAAAGCAAGTTACCTATTAAGCCAAGAAATCCACATCCTGATATGTCACAATACAGGAGATGATGAAAACAAACTCGAAGTCACCAAGAGAAAAGTGACCCCTTCCTCACATATGGCAAAGGCTCTAAATGACTGAAATTTCCCATGGATCATCAGGGAGGTGAAGCACAGAACTTTTTATAAAAGCAAGTACAAAGAACTATCTATGATGATTCCGTTATTCAGAGAGCATATTTTTTCAGGAATGACGAGGAATCACAAACATCCAAAGAAGAAGGAAAATCCAACATAATGTCTCCAGAACATTTTTCTTTAAAATAGTTTATAATATGACTCTGTATTTACTCAATTCATAGTTGGTGTCTTTAATTGGTAATTTGTAGTTTCAGTATATAATGCCATACATGTTCATTTAAATTAATATATAACAATTCATTTTTGAGTGATTTAGACATGTATTTTTGTTTTAAGTCAATGTGTTCATTGCAGTACATAAAACTATATGTAGGATCTCTACTTTTTTTTAAATATCCTGCAGTCTTTCTAAATGTATGTATTGATTGCAGATTGGATTTGGAAATTGTTTTAAAGAAAATGATCTGGAGACAGACACTATGTTGGGTTTTTATTGCTGTCATGAAACACCATGACTTCAACAACTATGGGAGGAAAGAGTTTGATTTCATCATCACTGTTTATTATCAGAAAATGTCAGTACACTCACCATCTTGTATGATTCTCCAAAGGGCTTCGGTCACATCTGTGCCCTCTGCCCTCTGCAGCGCTCACAGTTTGCCTTCCAGACTCCTGGCATGCTCCACTCTACTTCTGCTATTGTTTTTAGAGATTAAGCCATGCTCTAGGCCATCTCTAAAATGCTGGGATCTCTTTTGTAACTGGGATGCACTTTTCCCAATAGCCTCTCCTGGGCTCTCTTCATGGTAGCAAATCTCAGCTTCTCTCCATGACCACTTCAATTCTGGGGCTTCAGTTGCCGCCAAGTATTCATTTTCTCCAATGGCCTATCTTAGCTTTTCACAGTGCCAAGCTCCAGCTGTTTTACACAGACCCTTCGTGCCTTCAAAACCAGTACCACCTGGGTAATTCTTACACTAAGGAGGCTGGCTGCCAGCTGGGTAACTCTTACACTAAGGAGGCTGGCTGCCAGTTTGAGGTACAATGGCTTGCTTTCTGTGTGCTGACTTTGAAGAAACACTTCCCATAATATTTCACCTCAATGATGGTGGTTGCCTCATAATCACCACTAATTTCTTAACTCCAGATAAACAGCATCGAATGATGGTCCCAGAAAAGTAAAGGTATTTCTTCAGTGTTTCTTATCTCACAGCTGAGTCTTCATCTCTCACTAATTGGAACCACAAATTCTCAATTCAGAATTACAGGTGACCCGAATAGTCTTAAAGCGGCTCTCAAACTTTCTTCTGGAATTTCACAAGCCAGGCTCTCTTTGTCTGCATTGCTCTCAGCATCCTTATTTTCCAAGATCCCACAGAAAAGCTCACCAAGCTTTGAACACTCAATGGTATTTCTAGCCCAAAATTTCAAAGATTTTCCACAATCCTCCCCAAATAATATAATCAGATCTGTCACAGCAATACGTCCAGGATTCTTGTACCAATTTGTCTTACGGTTACTATTGCTCTGAAAGAAACTTGGGGAGGCACGGGTTTATTTCACTTACAGTTCCATGCAACAGTGGTGAGACTGAAGAAAGCCAAGAACCTGGAGACAGGCGCAGACGCAGAAAACATAAAAGGATGCAGCTCCCTGGTTTGCTTCCCAGGGGTTGCTCAGCTTGCTTTCTTATATAAGCCAGACTAATATCTGTGGGGTTGGTCCAACCCACAGTGGGCTGGGTCTTCCCCCACCAATCACTAATTAAGCAAACGCATGGGTCAGAGTTAGGTCCTTTGTATATATTTTCTGGTTGTATACCTAGTGTTCTTATGAAACTACCAACAATGGGAGTAGGGAGTATCTCTTACTCAAGCCTGTGCTCAGGACCCTTTCTCATCTACTGGGTTGCCTCATACAGCCTTTATATGACGGTTTGTACCCAGTCTGATTCTTTCTTGATAGGCCACTTTCAGCTGATATCTCAGGGGCGGGGGGGGAGGGCTCTGTTCTTTTTTTTTTTATTTTTTAAGGGTAATGGAGGAGGAGTGAACTTGGGGTAGAGGAGAGGTAAGGGAAGGAGTATGGGGAATTAAGGGAGGGGAAGCTGGTTTATATGTAATATATGAGAGAAATAAAAGCTTTAAAAAAAGAAGAGAGAAAAAAAAAAGACCCTACAAGTTTGCCTACAGCCTATAGAGTTATTTTCTCTATTGAGGCTCCCTATTCTGCAATGACTTCATCTTGTGTTAAGTTTACAAAAAACCAGTCAGCACATGTACTATATTTATTGATCGGAAAGGTCACTACTGAAAATAAACTGCAAACAAACTACATCCCCAGACATTACCATCAGGAAAGTCAATTGCTACTAGTAGTTTAGCAACCATTACAGGCGTTTCTTAACAAACTAAACACCCATATGCTATAACACAGTAGTTTAAATCTTAGGTATTTATTACAGAAAAAATAATGAACACTTGCTCTCACACAAAAACTCAGTTTAAATACTTATAATAGTCTCCGTAATATTTTCAAATTGGAAATGACCATGCTCTCGTGATGAAGACAAATGACTGGGCCATTTAGAGTTTTTCCTTCTTGTGACTCTCTCCTCTACATCATTATGGTGACTAACTTTACCCTCAGTGTTGCTCTAAGACTCATCGGCCATTTTGATGATCTGGGGACCCTTATGAACACACAAGTAAAGCAGACCACTCTTCTACCTAGATTCATGGCCTCCCCGTCACCTTTTGTGACGAAAGGCACAGTGGGGGAAAAGGACTCAGTTTAGAAGATAAAATGCTTCTTCATGTACAATTGTTGACATGACTAGTGGTATATAATCAAGAAAAAAATAAATCACCATTTTTTATTCTTTTTTTTTAATTTGAAACAAGCTTTTTTCACATGTCAATTCCAGTTCCCCCACCTTTCCCTGCACCTAACACCCATCTCATCCTCTTTTTGCTCCCCAACAAGGGTAATACTTCCATGTGGGAAACTTCAAAATCTCAAATTATTTGGAGCAGGGCTTGGGACCTCCAATATGTGTCTCGGATGAGAAAGTATCCTTCTTTCTGGAATGGGATTCGAAACTCCATTCATATACTAGGTATAAATACTGATCTACTACCAAAGGCCCCATAGACTGCCCAGGCCTCCTAACTAACACCCATGTTCAGGGGGACTGCCTCAGTCATATGCTGGTTTCCCAGCTATCACACTGGAGTCCATAAGCTCCCTGTTGTTCACTCCAGCTGTTTCTGTGGGTTTCTCCAGCCCGGTCTTGACCCCTTTGCTCATCAATCTTTCCTGTCTGCAACAGGATTCCAGGAGTTCAGCTCAGTGTTTAGCTGTGGGTGTCTGTTTCTGCTTCCATCAGCTACTGGATGAAGGCTCTGGAATGTCATATAAGGTAGTCATCAATCTTATTGGGGAAGGGCATTTAAGGTAGCTTCTCCACTATTGCTGAGATTATTAATTAGGGTCATCCTTGTAGATCTCAAACATTTTCCTAGTGTCATGTTTCTCTTTAAACCTATAATGATTCCCTCTCTTATGGTATCTCTTTTCTTGCTCTCCTCTATTCCTCCCCTGACTCAATCTTCCTGTTCCCCCATGTACTCCTCTCCCCTACTTTTCTCCCCTTCTTTTTCTCCTAACTCCCTCTCCACTCATCCATGCTTCCAAATTGCTCAGGTGAGCAATTTCTCTTCTTTCTTAACGTCCTCCTTTTTTCCTAGCTTTTCTGGAGGTTAAACTGGTAATCCTTTGTTCTATATCTAAAAGCCACATATAAGTGAGTACATATTATGTTTGTCTTTTTGTGACAGCGTTACCTCACTCAGGACGGTTTCTTCTAGTTCTACCCATTTGCCTGTTAATTTCAACATTTCATTGTTTTGTTTTGTTATTTTCCCCCACTGAGTAGTTCTTCATTTTGTAAATGCACCACATCTTCTCATCCATTCTTCAGTTGAGGGGCATTTAGGTTGCTTCTAGCTTCTGGCTATTACAAATAATGCTGCTATGAACATAATTGAACAGATGTCCTTCTTGTATGAATGTGCATCCTTTGGGTATGCACAGAGGGCTGATTTACAAATATATAAAGAACTCAAGATACTAGTTGCAAAAACACCAAACAATCCAGTTACAAAGTTGGGTACAGAACTAAATAGAGAATTCTCAATAGAGGAATCCGAAATGGCTGAAAGACACTTAAGAAATTGCTCAACATTCTTAGCCATCAGGGAAATCTAAATCAAAACAATTCTAAGATATCATCTTACTTCTGTCAGAATGGCTAAGCTTAAAAAAAAAACCACCAATAACAATTTATGCTGGAGAGGATTTAGAGAAAGGGCAACTCTCCTCCACTGCTGATGAGAGTGCAAACTTGTACAGCCACTTTGGAAATCAGTATGGCAGTTCCTCAGGGAAATGTGAATCAGTCTACCACAATATCCAGCATTTCCTCTCTTAGGCATATACCATTTGTGATTTTTAAAAACATTTGTTTCTATGGAGGACCGAAGGACTTGGTAAAGTTACATACTAGCACTCAAGACATATATCTTTGTCCTGACAATTTCATTGAATATTCAAAATACTTGGTCAATGCATTTTCCTTAAGTGACTTTAGTTTATATTTTCATTTTCTTTTTCCAGCTCCTACATTACTTGTTTATGATGCAGATGGGAAATTTATAACCAATTGAGATTGCCCACCTTTTCCTGTGGCAAGCTGAGTGATAAAGATTCATTGTCGTCTATGAACGTTACTTTCCAGTCAAGAACATTTTGAAGATATAGTTAAACATAATTTTAAGATGGTTATGTTTTCCTGGATTATCTGGCTTAATTCATGAAGCTCACATAGGAGGGGGCAGGAGGATCAGTAGGATCAGAAGCAATGGTGCATGTATGTCTGTACTCTACATGCCTTCATTACACAGTGGAGGCCAGAAGAGGCACCTGATCCCCTGGAACTGGAAATACAGACAGTTGGTAGTTGCCATGTGGGTGCTGAGAACAGAAGTTCCTCTGAAAGTGCAGCCAGGTACTCTTAAGTGATGTTATCTCTTCAGCCAGACCAGAAACACTTCTAAAGAACTGAATTTTCCCTCAGTTTCAGTATGCATTTGCTGAAAATGGAGGACATCCCCCTAGATGCTCATACCTGTATCATACTTCTATTACTAACCCTGTAAGATGATATCCATTATAATTATTGACAGATTTCTACAACCTAACAATGTCCAAAAATGTCTGAGATCTGGATTGTTAGTGCTTGCCTCTGATTATTTTCAACAGGCTGTGGTCCTGCTAACCCAACAATAGCTGGCTATGAACAGGAAGTTCAAGATTGTAGAAACTCCTCAGTCCACAAGGCCGGATACCTCAGCTTGTCTTCAGTAGACCCTTCAAGATCTGGATTAGAAGTAGATCATCCCACTTCAAATTAAGTAGGAGACCCATCAAATGTGTGCCCTCTATTTTGGAGTTTTGTTTAATTTCAGATGTAGTCAAGCTGACAACCAAGATATCACACCTAGATATTGTGAATAAAGCAGCAATGAACATGCAGAACAATTATCTGTGGAGTAGGATGTCAAGTTGTTTGGGCAAATGTCAAGGCTAATAACTCTCACTTTTTGAAGGTAGAAAGTGGTTCAAACTTAGCAACTAGTCTATGTTTACATAGTTCTTTGAATTGTTGCAGTCCATGGTCTTGGTCATGTACAGTGCTGCTGATGGCCATTACGGTCTACTGCTTGGGGATAGTTACCTTCCCCTATTAGTTGCAGGAATTCCACTGAAAATGACTCCAAATCAGGGAAGATGACTTGAATAAAGGACTAAATCTAATTTCCTTAAGCTGTCCTTAAGAGAAGACCAGAGTAGGTGCAGGGAGGTTTTCCCACTTGTGGCTCAGCCTGGATAGGGTTCAAGGAAGTCTTGGAGTCCAGGAGAAGAGCAGAGTGCAGTCATACTCTTTAAAGAGCAATTATGATGACTGAGACTGGCAGGGATGCCACTCTCTTTTTTGTTTTATGGAGTGATAACATCTTATTATACCCAACATATTGGAAAAATTTTAGTATAAGTAGGGTATCCTGTATCTTTACACAAGTATACACTGCTTTCTGTACCTGTGGGTTTTATATCTATGATTCAATCAACGAATATGAGAAATTTTGAAGGGTAATAATTGTGTCTCTACAAATTTCACAATTTCTCATAATTATTCCCTAACACACACACACACACACACACACACACACACACACACACATATATGATATATATATTCCATGTATCATATATATGTATATGTATATATATATATATATATATATGGGATGTGTGTGTCTTTTATTGTGTTAGATATCATAAGAAATGTTCAGATGGTTTTAAATAAGCAGAAGATATGCATCAATTCTACTATGGATTTTATGTAAAGAATTTGATCATCTGTGGATGTTGAAAGCCCCTGATATTCTGGGACTAATCGCAGTGGATGCTGGAATGACAGTTATGCTTTAGGCATGGCAGTTATATATACAGCTGGTTTGTACAACCTGTTTATTGTGGCTATGTATGGATGTTTCCGAAATATGATTGTTATTAAATATTTATTTATATAAATTTTTTAAATGTAAGCAAGAAAATATGGCCATGTCTTCATGGCTTACATGATGTCATACATATATTAGGGATTTGAAGGTTAAAAGCTTGGGTGTACAAGGTCGTATATCCTTTACATGTTTGGCTTAGAGGAAGTAGAATGTAACTCCATGCAGCAATTCAAATACTAGCAGTCAATATAAGTGATTTAATAAGCACAAATTAATAAACAATTCACCCATTTACCTACTGCAATCTGTTTGCATTATGTTTTTATTATTATTATTATTATTATTACAACTTCTCTGTGTGTGAGAGATATATTTCATTTGGTTCACAGAGATTTTGAGCATGTGATGCTCTCTTCCTTACTCATGTTGCTAGAACATGTTCACTTTGGGGAAATTCTTAATGCTGTGTAATTTATCATTTTTCAATATCATTATCTTTGAATCACTTTGAATCTTTCAGAAGAGCTTCAAAACAGCTAACTAATGGCAATAATGATGGCAGTAGAAACCTTAAAAAACTTTTGACTAATTGACAGGAAAGAGAGTGAGTGAAAAGAGAATATAGTTATCATTGTTAATATTTCAAATTCGGGGCAGTAGAAAGCAGGATGAACTGTGCCAACTATAAAATATGCAATGTAAAAAATAAAACATATACAAAATAAAACAAAAAAAAAACTAATGTGGAAAGAAAATGTTGGAAAAGTAACATTATTGTTAATGACAATGTTCACAGTCTAGTTTCCATTGTACTGACAAACTTAGACCTACATGTTATAAAAAGGAATCTAGTTAAGGCTGGAAGATGACTTGTTAGGAAAGAGCAATTACTGCTCTAACAGAGGCCATGGGTTGAGTTCCCAGAACACTCATGGCAGTTCAGAGCTGCCTGTAACTCTGGTTATAGGTGATCCAACATGACCTTCTGACTTCCATGGCCTCATGCATGCTATAGTACCTATAAGTACACCATATATACATGAAATAATAAGTACCTTAGTAGATGATATTGAAAAAAATGTCTGTTAGAGTCTACTTCTGTAAAATCTTCAACTAAAAGTCTAAAGTCTAAAGAAGCAGTACAATATCCAATCCACTATCTTTATCTTGAAACAACTTTAATTAATTTCAGAATGTTTTTGTGATATGAAGAAAACAAAACCAACAATAACAATCGGAAACATTACTATTTATTTTTGGCTGTCCATAAATCATGAGACTTTGACCTACATATTTCCTTCACATTTCAAAATTATTGGATTCATATCAGTAAGGAGGGTAGCTGAACAATTTACCCAAAGCAATGCATCAAGTGTTTTTTACTTCAGGATCAATGACTCTGTTTGCCAACCTACCTTAAAATGACTCTTAATATAAATTCTGAACAACTTAAGGCATAACTTTTAGGTCAAATGAATAATAAGGACTAATGATCTGACTACATATCATATCAAATATGGTATATCTTCACAAAGACACTTTCTGAGTGATGTTAAGAACTTTAAGTCACCAACCTTGGCATAAAATCTTATGTTTGAAAAATGAACAATTAGAGAGTATTCATGTACTGGAGATAAGCATATTTTTCTTAATCTTTGCTTGAAACAGTTTTCCCTTGTTCCAAACTCCTGAAACATTCTGTCTGCATTACATTTGTATATAACAATTCATTTCACTTTTTTTTTTAAATTAGCATGGGTGTTCTGAATACCTACAGAGGCCAGAAGAGGGAATCAGACACCTGAGGATTAGAGTTACAGGAAGTTGTGAGCTACCATATGGGTGTTGGGAATTGAACATGGGCCACTGCAAGAGGACCCAGTCCTGTACCCAGGCCACTCAGCCTATATTGTGGAATGGTATTTACAATATTAATGTGCTATATTATGATTATTAATGAGCACATATTATCTCTCCATGTAGACTTTATGTTTATTTCCCTTCCTTAACTGGTGTGTGAGTTCTCTCTCTCTCTCTCTCTCTCTCTCTCTCTCTCTGTCTCTCTCTCTCTCTCTCTCTCTCTCTGTGTGTGTGTGTGTGTGTGTGTGTGTGTGAGAGAGAGAGAGAGAGAGAGAGAGAGAGAGAGAGAGAGAGAGAGCAAAGGTGTGGTGAACATTCACATCTGTATGCATGGAGTCCAGAGGAGAATGCCCGGAACTCTTCTGTATCACCATCTGCTTTATTTCTTTAATATACGACCTCTTACTGAAATTGGAGCTAAGCTGGTATTCAGCAAGGCTCACTATTCCTCTTGTAGCTGTTCCTCAGAACATATCACAGATGGACATAGCCATATCCATCTCTTTATATAAGTGCTGAGGATTTGAACTCAGGTCCTTCCACATAGGCAGTAAGTATGTTATCCATTAAGCCACCTCCAAAGTCCCAAGGCATAATGCTTTTTTTAATGTTGGGTTTCACATCCTTATCACTCAAACTCAAAATTATAACCACTATTCAAAAGACAAATGAATAAGCTACATTATTTTATTTGATGTTTTCTATTTCTACTTGTAATTTAGTCATAGTTCATGAAAAAAAAATGACTTCTCAAATTATCTTTAGTGCTCTGATCTGAACAATGGATAAAGGTACCCAGTTAATAGGAAAAGGCATAGTAACAATTATATTCTTTAGACCTGGTGTTCAAAGAACCTTTAAAGTATATTTAAGAGCTGTGGACTGTTTTCTTACCAGCCTAGGTTTGCCTTTTATCAAGACTTTATATAAATACTCCTCATCTATGTAAGTTCCAGAACAAAATTTGAATGGCAATCAATTTTTGATAAAAAAAAATTTCAACAATAATTGACTTAAAGAAATGAGTAAAGTTGACAAGAGTCTGGTTCAAGTGATTTTACTAGGATGAAAGATAGGAAAAATAGGAAATAGCATTTCTATTTTCAAGCAACATTAATAGGCAGACAGAATCCCCTACATGACCAGGATGGCCTAGTAGGATTTTCAGTCATGCACATATAATGACTAGAGATCCTTTTTTTGCTATGCATCATTAATGTGATAGGTAGATGGATCAATATTTCTCACTTTTATGTATAAATTATGTAAATGGATGTCAGTGGGCTCGCTCTGTTATTGGGCTATAATTTTAGTGAACTGCTATTGATTTGACATTATACCTGAGACTATAAAATTGTAATTATAAATGTTTATAGAGTAAGGTATAGACTGGAGTATCATAGAATGATAGTGGCCCAAGGCATATAATAATTTGAAGAAGCAACCTAAATTAAAACTAGATGAAGAAACTAAAGAGAGGCAGACAAGAACATGGAAACCTACGTACTTTAAAGGAGCAACATAGCTTTATTAAGACATAGGCTAGGAATCCAAGGAAATGACTTGGCAATTAATTATTGGCTAAATAGTACCCCACAGCTCCAGTGGTCTATGAAAACATGGAGGCACTTAAACATATTTAGCTCTCTGTGCTGTCACAATATTACAGAGAATGAAAGTATGATGATGTCTGTCAATTGCTATAACAGGGAATGTGTAACATCGCATTAGCATCAAATAGAAAGCTGTGAAATTCTTGTTAACTGAATCACTTGAGATCATTCTCCTACTATCAAGGGAACCAAAAGAATGCCATGCAGTAGATGAGGCATGGGCATGGTGTTGTCTTACTGAACTGCTATAGAAAAGAAAATACAAAAAAAAAAAATCCTCCTGGTCAAGAAGACTCTCAGTCTGGGTGTGGGTGAAGTCAGCTCATTTAAAGCCATGATAAGAAATTGATGTAATAATTTATATGTTAATGAGATATTGTAGTTTTTCTTCCCAGAATCTTTGCCCTAGTGCAGTAACTTATTGAGGGTATACTCATGGAACATCTTAAGTCTACCCATTTTTCTGAATTAAGGAAAATATAATTTATTCTTTTTTTTCTATATCTTTTGTAAGTATACTTTTATTTTTTAACTTTTAACTTATTTATTATTTTTATTTTTCCTGAGTTTCCTCTTCCTCTTCGCTTCCCATTTGCCCCCCACTCCTCTGCCACCCCAACGATTCACTTCTCTTCTGTATCTATTCAGAAAGGGGCAGGCCTCCCATGTGCCAACAGAGATTGGCAAATAAAGTTTCAGTAAGACTAAGCACCTCCCTTGTATTGGACAGGGAAAGGCAATCCAGTATAAGGAATAGGTTCTGAAGAGCCAGCCAAATCATGTGGGATAACCCTTTCTCCCATTGTTAGGAGTTCTACAAATAGAACAATCTACAAAACTGTCACATACATGCAGAGGGCCAAGGTTAGTTCCATGCAGACTCTCTGATTTTGTTTCAAACACTATGAGTTCCTATGAGCTAGCCAGATATTTCTTTGTGGGTTTTCTTATGTTGTTCTTCACCACTGTAGCTCCTATAATGCTTCTTCTCCCTCTTTAGAAAGATTCCCTGATCTGAATCCAATGTTTGTCTGTGGGCTCTGCATCAGTTTCCATCATATGATATTTCATACAGCCTTCAAACATCTTAAGAAATATGGCCAATTTCATCAAAATCCATGGCATTGCCCCATCAAAGTTTAAAAACCATACTTCATAAAATCAAAGGTGGCATGTCCTTATATTCTTCATAACTCAGTTACCTGTGAAGATAATATGTAAAATTTTAGTTATTTATGTTTAACATAAAGAATCATTTGTATTCCATGGCTTTGAATAATAATGTTATTATTGCAACAATTATTAAATTCACTGCCTACTTGGCTAATTAGATATATACTATTATATGTATATATTTAAATATAATAAACTGCTTATAAATCTTAATTTCCATTTGTGGTTTGATATAATTTTCTAAGTTTTACCTAAGTGATTTTATGATTTACTAACACATCTTGGATAGGGAGGATAGTTAAAATGTAAAATACATGTTTTACAAGCATGAGAACCTGGTTCAAATCCCAGAATTGACATAAAAATAGTCATGCAACTTCATGGAGATAAGAGGCATTGGAGTTACTTTTCTATTGCCTTAACAAAATATCATGACCACTTTTATTAAAGAAAGCGTTTAATTGAGCTTATGATTTCAGAAGCTCAGAATCCATGACAGTGGATCAAAGGCATGACAGCGTAAATGTCTGGGAGCTCACCCCTTGATCTGCAAGTAGGAAGCAGAGCGAACACACTTGAGATATCATGAGTCTTTTAAAATCTCAAAGCTCACCATCATTGACACACCTCCTTCAACGGGACTGTAACTCCCAATTCTTTCTAAACAACTGGGAAATACTCAAATATATGAGCCTCTGGGACCATTCTTACTCAAACAACAATAGGAGTCAAAGACAAGACAATAACAAATGATGAAGCTCACTGATCAATTAGACTAGTATACCCCATGGAAATAACAACAAATAGAATTTATATGAAACAAAATGGAAGGCAAAGATGTCCTCAGATTTCCACACATGATTTGTAACATGTTATATGCCCATATTCACACAGGCAACATACATACAAGCATACATGTATATACATATTACATACAAACTCACAGTGCACACATACACACAAACACACACACACACACACACACACACACACACACACACTGGCATATTACTTAAGGGGTTGCTAGGGCTGTGATAAAAGCATACCCAAAAAAAGCATAAAATATGATATGATAAAAGCATATCAGCTACAGAGATAAGGATTTGTTTTGCTTATACTTGCCATCTTATTCCATCATTAAAGAAGGCATGACAGGAACCCAAACAGGATAATAACCTGGAGACAGGAGCTCTCATGAAGCTTATTGAGAGATGCTGCTTATTGGATTGTTTAGAGTCAAATCTGGAGACATTTTCTCAGTTAAATATACCTCCTCTCATGTAACTCTAGAGTAATTCAAATTGACATAAAAATCACATATACATGCACACACACACACACACACACACTTTAAAAAAAAAGTGGGGCAATGCAGCCTTGCAGATTCTATTTATTATTACTTTATTTATCTTATTTTACATATTGACCCCAATTGCCCCTCCCTCCATCTATTCCACCCTCCCATGTCCTCTGACTACCCTCCCACACCCCCCACTCCATATATAGGGTGATGCCTTCCAGGAGAGGTCATCTAAATCTGTCAAATCATTTGGAGTAGGGACTAGGCCCTCCCTTATGCCTCTAGGTTAAATAAGTATCTCTCCATGGTGAATGTTCTTCCAAAGTCCTTTTGTGGACCAGGGGTATATCCTGGTTCCACTGTCCAAGGTCCCTTAGAATGCCCAGGCCTTTTAATGTTCAGGGGGTCTCAGTTAGTCCCATGCTGGATTCCAGGCTATCAGTGTGTGGGCCCATTAGCTCCTCCTTGTTAAGGTCAGCAGTCTTTGTGGGTTTCTGTAGCCTGGTCTTGTCCTCTCTTTCTGCATCTGGATTCCAGTTCAGGCCAGTGTTTACCTGTGGGTGTCTGCTTCTGTTTCTATCAGCTACTAGATGAGGGCTCTATGATGATGGATAAGTTAGTCATTAATCTCATTATCAGGGAAGGGCATTTATGGTAGCCTTTCCACTGTTGCTCAAATTTTTAGTTGGGGGTCAGTCTTATAGGTCTCTGGATATATCTCTAGAGTCAGTTTTCTCTTCAAACCTATAGTGGCTCTCTCTCTCTCTCTCTCTCTCTCTCTCTCTCTCTCTCTCTCTCTCTCTCTCTCTCTCTCTCTCTCTCTCTCCTCTCATCTATTCCTCCCCTGACTTAATCCTCCTAGTACCTCATGCTTTCCTCTCCTCTCCTTCTCTTTCCCTGAGCTCCCTCTCCACTCAGTGTGCCACCCCAACATGCTCAGGAGATCTTGACCCTTTCCCCTTCTGTGAGGGACCCTGCGTTAGTGAATTCTCTAGAATTCAAGGTATCCTAATAGTTACTGATGCTTTTAATTGTACACTGCTAATTAGTATCTCTAGCCTCTCATTTCACTAATGATTAGAAGTTACACCACACTGACAGAAAACAAGAAAAATATTTCCCATTCCATTAAGATGATATGCAAGGCATCTCACAAATTAAAGCAAAGCCTGGTTGTTCTTACAGACCAGCTTCAGTTTGTAAAGGGCATAATACTACCTCCTTCTAATGACTTTGGTTAGTAAGATAATATTTGATACATCTTAGGTATATGCTTATATCTGCCACATCCAAAGCAAAATAAATTTTCTTTCCCTCTCTTCAGCTGTCACAGAGAAAGCAAGCAGAGAGAGCAAGCATAAAGAGAATAGCAACAGCTCAAAGCTTAGAACAAGTAAGAAAGATAGAGAGAAGTGTCAATTTCTGAGAAAAAATAGAATATTCCTGCACCAGAGCCAGGCTTTAATCCTGGAAGTCTAAAGCTTCTTTCATGTAAAACATGTTTTTATTGATTTTTAACTTTTTTTCCTTTTACTCATGTGATTTTTATAACCAAATATGAATGGATTTGAAATTCTAAGAATTTATGATAATCACCTCAAGTTTTGATGTGTCATTTCTACAGATGTCAGTTTGATTCCATAACATTCTATAATTATGCTTTGTAAGGACATAAGTATATATTTCTTGGACAAAGAGGTTCTTTAACACAATTTAATTATATTATTTTTATGAAAGTGGTGTAAGTACAAATGCAAACATTTAGTTTTAAAATGGCTATCTCAGAACTGTCAATATATTAAAAGTCATGGATGCAGGGTAAAGGGATGGCTCAGTTGAAGATGTACTATAATCTCAGCATTCAGAAGGCAGAGACGGAAGGATTGCTGGGACCCACTGGTCATTCAGCTCAGTCTAATTAGTGAGCTCTAGATACCAAAATTGATATGTATGGTTTTTATGAAAGACAACTGAAGCTGACCTCTAATTTCTACATGTACACACTCATAAATTAACATACGTGTGTGTGCTGTTTCTTCAATACATTGAAGAAAATTAAGTGTTTATTTCTAAGAAAATTAAGTCATCCATAAAAGATACACAGAATATGATTACATATTTACAACATTCCAGAAGCATACCTTAAAATACTATCATGGAATTGGTAGCTGCCATACATTGGGGGAGGACGAAGGAGACATAGGTAAAGATCAGGAAAAAAATTAAAGGGTTATTATAATATAGATACACATCATTATACATTTCTTTAAACTTACAGATTGTACAACAAAATGATCCCTAATGAAAACTACAGGCTCCAGGAAAGGACATACCAATAACAATATAGCTTTCTGCTATAGTAAATTCATCACTCTGCAGGTAAAGCTATTGAGGACATGGGTAGACTACACATATTGCAGTCAAGGATATACAGGTAAATTGCTGTACTTTCTTCTCATTTAAAACATGAAATTAAAATGACTCTAAGATTTAATATTCTGATATTGTAAGATAGTTGCTTAGAAGCCACATGAAAATATGTGTGACTCAAGAAACAGTACAATGTATAAGACTGTTACCACCAAATAAAAACAATGAATATACTGGGACTCAATATCTTAGCAAAGTACCAAAAATTTGTATGTATAAAGGATGCCAATCCATTCAAGTGTGGTTTTGAATTTTGTTATGTTGTTGTTCTTGTTTATTTGTTTGTTTTTGATTTACTTAAAAATAAAACAAAAAGTATCTTGTGTAGTCTATGCTGGACTCAAACTCACTGTATAACTGAGGCTGGCCTTAAACTCAAGATCTTACTGCTTCAAAGTATTTGAGTTACAGGCATGTGCCATCATTCAGGCTAAATGCCCTGCTATTCATGTATAATTTCTAGGCATTTTAGAACCTTCTAACTCACCTACTAAAGCACATGTATCTTTTAAATCTCTTGATCTTTAACTAGTTCATATTTTCTCCTTGACTAGTAATTCCTCTGTTGAAGAATACAAAGTCAGTATATCAGTGTGCCCAGAGTGAAGACTCAATCTTGATGAAGAGCACTATGGTCACTGTCTTCTACACTTCCTGCTAATTGGTCAGGCAATCATGGGACTTCATTGGAATCTTTTACAACTCATTTGGAAACACTGAATACAGGCTAAGACTCTAGAGAGCAGCTGAATTGCCTACAATAATGTTCAAGACTTTACATTATGACCCAATAATGTCATTTCTAGGCCCATACTGCAGAGAACTATAAGCCTATACCCACAGAGATATTTGTTCCAAATTTCATAGTGGCATGATTCACAATATCCCAAAAGGTACAAATGGTCTAAATACCCATTAACTCATGAATGCATAAACAATATGTGATATATCCTCACAACAGAATATTATCTAAAAAAAAATAAATGTAGGGATACATGATGCCACATGGACAAATACCTTGTGAGTGTGAGGAGCTGGGTACCAAAAGCTACCATTTTATAACATTTAAATTAAAACCCTATCATAGAAACAATTTTAGAGAGTAAATATAAATTAGGCAGTTAGAGAGACTGCTTATGGAAAGTAGCTGCTTTTCAGCAAGTAAAACTCTTCTAGGATGAGATGATGATGGTCAAAGAATGAGAAATATACTAAATACTGCTGAAGTATTTACTTTACAAGGGTAGGCTTCTCAGTGAACAGATTAAATATCAACTGAAATATTGCATAAATGGTGTAGAGTTAAGTGCATGATATTCCCTTTTCTCAACATTACAGAGTTTACTTTAAAAGAGCTAAACCTATAAACTGGAAATTCTAGTGATTGTTCATTTCCATTAATGGCAGGATTTGTAGAAAAACACTTATCAATTTGGACAAAAAGTCATATATTTTCTAATCAAATTGATGATAACTGATTCTTTTCTCTTTAGTCACTAATAGTCAACTTGCTTATTTTTCATCTCCCCAAATAGAACTTGGAAACACACACATACTAATATACAGCTGCGAATCCATGCATTGAGATGTATTTAATATAGGTTTGAATCTTAAATTATTATATTTTGAATCCATTTAAAATAGTACTACAACTTCAGTGGATTTATACAAAAGAAATCATAATTTCCCTAAGAATTCTCAAATTCTATTGTGGAATATGATATTCTAAGCATGAAACTTGGTTTTTATATTCTCAGTTTAACAAGTATCTACCAAGAATATGTAACTACATATATATATATATATGTGTGTATGTATATAACATTATATATGTATATATCATTATTTAATATATATGGATATATATAAATGTATGAAATGCCAAAATATAATACATTTTATCTATGCCTACAGCCAATATACATAACATTTATGAAAATACAAAGTTTAAAATAATCTTGCAGTTATATAAGATTTTTATTTTGACATGGATTTACATAATTTTATTTACCTCTTATGTCTATGTCCTTTGCAGTCAAAATATATACTATGGTTCGCTTGAACAGTGAAAACTAAATATAGAACATCTCATAATTAATTTTAGTTTTTTGCATACTCTATGCAACATATTTTCAATATTATACCTTTGCTTCTGTGACTAGTCAAATTTTCAAGAAAACAAAACAATGCAAAGAATTTCCCACTCACTTCCAATCCTCCTCCTTACTTAGTATGAAGCCACCATGTATACATTGTCTAAGGATGCAATCACTTCTGAAACTCTTTCTAAACCACAACAAAGACAACTTCTCAAATTCTGATTCACATTACTTTTTCATACTATGTATCATGTCCTTAGTGTTTTTACATAAATTGCACTTATAATCTTTCTATGAAAAACTAGTTTTGGTTTTATCATCTGTGAGGAAGTTGTCTTGCTTATTACTTTTTCTTATGATAATTTCAGATGCATGGGACCTAACAATAATGTTCAATATTTTATATGACTGTGTGGTCCTGATCCCTTTGAAGGAGGAGCATCTTGGAGGGTGAGTCTAAATTCACTGAGCTTTCACTTCTGTTCTGTGTGTGTAGTGTTCAAAGCACAAGACAGCTCCTCTTCGGCTTGAATTTAGACCTTTTCTCTCCTTCCCTCTCTTGTCTTTCTCCAGCTCAGTATTGACTCCTCTTCTACTGTTTCTAATCAGTTCGTGACCCTATCAGAAGGTTAAGATATTTTTTCTTAAGATTTTTGTGTGTGGAGACATACATACATACATACATACATACATACATACATACATCCTCACAAACATTTATCTCTCAATTTTATTGGAAATAATTAAAATCCTTGTAATCACATTGAAGTACATGATATTATTGTCATGTACCATAGAATTCTAAATAAATGTATTCTCATTACCTAATCATAATCATTACCTAATCATATTTATTATCCTCTAATTATTCTCTCCCTCTCTCTTACCCTTTCTTTCCAGTACCTGGTAACCACAATTCTAATCTTTCTTTCCATGGTATGTTTAAAAGGTCTATAGAATTTATATACAGTACTAAACTCAGTTGTCTGTTTATCCTGACTTTATCAGGCTCTTGTACCCAATCCATCCTTTCTATCACACCTTGTGGCCATGCTTCTCTATGGACACAGATGGTTATTATCATTGGTACATCTTTTGAAAACTTTTGAAATAACTCTCATGGCTTTTTCTATGAATAGAAATATTGGCTTTAGTTTTCCATTTATTAGAACAACATGTATATGTGTGTACATATGTATATGTGTGATGTATGTATGTATATATGTATATACATATATGTGCATGGACATAATCAAATTTGAGAATTTATCAGTTCTATCTCTCCCCCAGAGTCATGACTTCAGTTACTTAAACAAAGAAAAAGATGTTTAGAAAGGTCTTTAAAATGTATGCATGCTGGGACCAACCTGAATCCCTGACTGACTGATCTCTGACCTCCAGCTCCTGTCCTCAGCTGGAGCCTGATCTTTGACTCCAATCACTGGGGCCCTGCCTGAGGAGAGACCTCCTAGAGAGCTTGGGGCACCCAGATCAATAGACATTGAACTTCTGACCTTTGTCGTCTGAATAAAGTAGGGCTACTGATTTTTTGAGTTTATCTTGTATCCTGCTAGTTTGCTGAAGGTGTTTATCAGCTGTAAGAGTTCCCTGGTAGAGTTTTTAGAACCTTCAAGGCCTTTTCTGTATAAAGTTGATTATTTTCCTTTCAAGGTCAGTGAAGAATTGTTCTGGGATTTTAATGGGGGATTGCAATAAATCTGTAAATTCCTTTTGACAAGATTGCCATTTTTACTATGATTATCCTACCTATCCAACAGCAGGGGTAATCATTCCATTTTCTGGTATCATTAATTTCTTTCTTTAAAGACACAAAGTTCTTGCTATATAGATCTTTCACTTGTTTGGTAAGTGTTACCCCAAGATACTCTATGTTGTTTGTGGCTATTGTAAATGGTGATTTCTTTCTCAGTCCCTTTGTCATATGTATATGGTAAGGCTTCTGATTTTTTTTGAGTTTAAAAGTTCTTGCTATATAGATCTTTCACTTGTTTGGTAAGTGTTACCCCAAGATACTCTATGTTGTTTGTGGCTATTGTAAATGGTGATTTCTTTCTCAGTCCCTTTGTCATATGTATATGGTAAGGCTTCTGATTTTTTTTGAGTTATTCTTGTATCCTGCTAGTTTGCTGAAGGTGTTTATCAGATATAGGAGTTCCCTGGAAGAGTTTTTTGGTTGCTTATGTAAACTATCATATCATTTGCAAATAGTGAAAGTTTGACTTCTTCCTTTCCAATTTGTATCCCCTTGATCTCCTTTTGTTGTGTTATTGCCTTAGCTAGAACTGCAAGTACAATATTGAAGAGATATGGGGAGAGAGGGCAGCATTGTTTTGTTCCTGATTTTGGAGGAATTGCCTTAAGCTTCTCTCCATTCAGTTTGATGCTGGCTGTTGGTTTACTGAATATTGCTTTTACTATGTTTAGGTAAGTTCCTATTATCCCTGATCTCTCCAAGACCTTTATCATGAAAGGGTGTTGAATTTTGTCGAAAGCTTTTTCAGCATATAAGGAGACAATCATGTGGATTTTCTTTATCAGTTGTTTTATATGGTGGATATCATTGATAGATAATAGTATGTTGAACCATCTTTGCAACTCAGGGATGAAGTCTACTTGGTCATGGTGGATGATTTCTCTGATGTATTCTTGGATTCAATTTGCCAGTATTTTATTGAGTATTTTTGCATCACTGTTCATGAGAGATTGGTCTAGTTTTCTTTCTTAGTTGTGTCTTTATATTATTTGACTGCTGAGGAAATAGCAAAAGTGTTAAAAGAAATGCTACTAGATTAATCCAATTTATATATTTTAAAAATGATTTGACTTCAAATTTTAAGTTCAAGGACAGATTACTGAGGAAAGCTGTGGATACCTTCCAGACTAACATGGTTTGATAAAGCAAGAGACCCTGAAACAGTGTCACAGGTGATCCACATTCAAAATAGCTGGGACAAAGAAGCCCCATGACAGTACCCCCCTACCAGCAGTAAACAGTTAAAGAATGACACCCAAGTTCCGGAATATTGTTTATAAATATTCATTTTTCATCTAAATGGTTAATGACCACACCAATCTCTTTTTAAACACAAAAAGTGTATACTTTATTTTGAAATGGATACAAATTTAAGGTTGATTTTATGAAACGTATATTTCTCCTCTTGTTTACATATTGTATTTATATAGCTCATTTAGAAATGTAATGTATAATTCAGTACAGATTTTAGATAGTTATCTATAACAGTCAAAACTTATAGTTAAGTTAGTTAGGATTTCTAGATATGCAGAGATGTATTTGAGATGTATAGGTATGCTTCAAACCTTTCAAAGACCTACAGAATATGGAATTTAAAATGGTTTAGGGTTTTTTGTGACAGTAAGACATAACTGCTCCTGGCAACACCACCTGTGTCAGAAAGGAAGTTGGACATTGAAGAAACACATTGTGGAGTTTACTTCCATTATTGCTAAACTAGCCATTTGGACAAGACACTGTTCTTGTCTGGGTTGTTTGACTTTTTACTGTATAAACTGGACATTCAGTGCCACACCAGCCCCAGTGGAGACAGTGTAGCAATGCCTTAGAGATATCTCAATGACTATCTTTCCAGAGGTTCACATCACATGTGGTTATGCTTCCTGGTGAAAAGTGGTCCAGGTCCCTGCAGGTGCTTGCTTGGCTGGCTGTTTGGAATGGGTGCTAGATGTATTTTGTGCTATGATAACAATATTGCCTTTTATTCATGTATATTTTAGCCTGTAGCTCCACTGTAAATTCAGAGAAGCCTAGAGAACACTTAGATGTAGTTTCAGGAACTGAAAGAGATACAGATCAGCAATCAACAGATGGATATTGCCCTCTGTGCCTTCAGATACAGATCCTAAGGCACCAGTTGTGACTTCAGATATTAACCCAAGGCCAGATAAATCAATTAGGGCTAAGGCTGTACGAAGCAGCCCCCAATGTGACCCTACATATAATTAGTCTACCTATAACAAAGCTGCTGTGGGATTCACTACAATACTCTAATTTAGGATCTTAGGGCCCCTAAATCAATACTATTAAACGTTTACTATCCAGAGACAAAGATTATTCTCTAAACTCAACAAATCAAATCTCTGATACACTGACCACAAGCAGGCCAAAATAAACAGAGGCTCCCAAATATGCACTCACTTAAAAGTATTTACGATCTCATACTCCAAAGGGAATCGCTGACATCTATACAATGTCTGTTTATCTTTAAACTGTGAACAAAGATCTGTCCTTTGAACTTTCTATATAAAATCCTGATATTTTGAAGTAAACTTTTCAGGAGTTCGCAAACTTCCTCAAGTGTGTTTGTGTCTGTCTGTCAAGCCGAAGCCACTCCTGACCTGGTCATCCGAGTCTTGGTCTCCACGCAGACCTGTTACCCACTGAGCAGTCTGCAGCAATTCTGGACCCACAGAAAAATAACTGCTGGAACAAGATGGACATTGTTACAGAGTTCCTGCTTCATGGAAGAGTCTGCCAGACATTCTGCAGGACTCAGAGAAAAGTGACTGACCAACTGCCAATACAGATGGAGAGTTTAAAGTTTCCTGTTTTGCTGATGAGTCTGCCAGACACACTATGGCCTATAGGCTAAAGATGGAACTTTACAGAAGGTGAAGTCACCTGAAGGTGACTGACCAGAGAGTGAGATGTCTCTGTCTTTTCTAGAGTTTATATATTATCCTTCTGTGGTCTTTGATGGAGTTGAAGACAGATAATTTTGGTTATGGTGTTCCTTAGTTAGGATTAAAGATAAGTTACATATAGGACTATAGGACTTTAGACTCACAAAGATAGGATAGATGATAAAATATTTTCTTTAAATCTTGCTAAATACTAATGGACTAAATATTGTTAACTATGGTTCTTATTTGATAATGGTTTTGTTATGTATTCTGCTATGTTAAGGTTAAAACCCTTCTTTCTATTTTAGACAGAAAAGAGATGATCAGAGATGTCATTCTGTAAATATGTTTCTCTTATTGATTAATGAATAAGCACTGTTGACCAACAGGAAAGCAAAATAGGCGGGACTAGGAAACAAGCACGTTTCTGAAACAGAGTTGAGGAGATTCAACATGGAGGGCCTGGGCCCTCTCTCTGAGACTTTACCTAGTAGGTGATAGAAGCAGAAGCAGATACCCACAAGTAAACATTGAGATGGACTCCTGGAATCCAGCTGCAGACAGGAAGGAATGATGAACAAAGAGCTCAAGACCAAGCTAGAGAAACACACAGAAACTTCTGACCTGAACAAGGGGAGCTCATGGACTCCAGACTAGCTAGGAAAACAGCATAAGATCATCCAGACCCACTGAATATCGGTGTTAGTTGGGAGGACTAGGCAGTCTATGGGGCTCTGGAAATGGATCAGTATTTATTCCTAGTACAATGAATGGACTTTGGGAGCCCATTCTACATAGAGGAATACTCTCTCAGCCTTGACACACAGGGGAGGGCCTGGACCCTGCTCCAAATGATATGACAGACTTTGAAGACTCCCCATAGAAGGCCTCACCCTCCCTCAGGAGCAGAAAGGGGATAGGATGGGAGTTGGTGGGGAGAATAAGGGAGGACAGGAGAGTGCATGAACCGGGATTACATGTAAAACAAGCTTATTTCAAATTAAATAAAAAACATTTTTAAAAAGTGTGTATGTGTATAAATGACTACTTAGAATCAAAAGAAAAGACTAAATGTCTCCAAAGACCAATAGCATGATTTTTACTAACAAAATCTTGATCAAAATAGTTGAAATTTTAAATAATAAACAATATTTGCATTTTGAGTAAGTCTAATTTACTACTCACCTGTATAACATAAAATGTATTTTATATAGTGAATGCAGCTAGAAACTGTACAACACAAGATTAATTACATTTTCTTTATCATGAAAAGGAATTACAGAACTGGGTGGTAGGGACACACATGTTTAATCCCAACACTTAGGAGTTCTACCGAGCTCCTTCCAAGACAGCGAAGGCTGTTACACGGTGAAATCTTGTCTCAAAAATCAAAACAAAACTTTAAAAAATGAAATTATAGAAAACTTTCATAGTTAACTATGATTTTTGCCTTCTCCATGATATTCAATATTTATCGGATCAGCTTTTCCACATTGTAAGCATCTGTTGCTCTTTCAGTCTTTTAGATGTTTTCATTCATGTGTTTATTTCTTTGTCTTACTGCAAATAACTTTATAGAGTGAACTTTAACTCAGTTTCATGGTCTACAAAGTTATTTGTAAGCCTTCAGCAAATATAAAAAAAAATTAAGAGCTGACTTACTTCTTCAAGTCCCTTCTAAAACCATATAAGTCAAAACAAATACAGAAAAAAAATGGGAAATGAAAATAAGACATCTGAATAGAAGTAAATAATAGATGTGAGACTTCATTAAACCTTTATACAATTTAATTATCCTTTAGTATAAGTTAAGTTAATTGAAGATGTGGGTCTGAACATAATGTTATGTTTATATAAATGTAAAGATATAAATAAGACTTCATAATGTTTTATTACATTTATAGCCAGCAATTGGTGTGACAATTTCTACTAATAAAGTAACCCCACATATGTTATGGTTATGCTAATGCCTTTTTAAGACTGCTTTTGAAAATATATTGTGATGTCTTCAGAAGCACCTGCTGATTTATACCAGAACATTTTAAATCCTGAGACTGCTTTTATACTTCTGTGGAATGTCACATAAGAAAATTGGCCAATATTAAAAATATCAAAATTGCCACAGTGTGGGAATAGGAAGACATTTTACATGTCAGAAATGTCATCATAAGAAGCAACTGCCATGGCTATATTGACAATTTAAATATAATTTTTCTACCCCATTTCACCATGAAATCTCAATCTGAGCGGAATTTTCTGTTTTCTACTGCAGTGTGGAGCCAGGTCAAAATGACTTGCTCTGACTGGTACTGAGTCTTAGTCCAGCCCTCTTACATTTGCCTTCTTTGCTGTGTCTAATCAGTGATCCACACACTTGGCCTCTTTGAATGTCTCCAAACTAGACCTTTCTTCCAGCTGTTGTGCAAACATTGCCAATTTGTTCACACATAAGGCAGATTCCATGAGGAGAATTTGCAGCGAAGTTATCTCACAGTTGCAGGACCCAGGAGTGGGAGCAAAAGCCATTGAAGGGTAAGAATTTGAACAGCTAATTCTTCAGGCTCGGGGATACATTTATGAAACACTTTAGAGGAAATTCTCTAGCTCTAGAAACTTCATGGGAGTGAATTGTGAAAAAGGTAAGAACATTTTGTTAGTTTGGTTTTTCATGACTGCTAAAGTAGCACAAAGCAGAGATGCAGATTGTTTGGCTGGCATGTACAAGGCCCTGTGCTGCCTTCTTTACTAGACTAGCTGGTCTGTGAGCCTCAAGGATCCTCCTGTCTCTGCTCCCAGTGTAATAGTTACAGGTTCTGACTCCAATGCCTGGCTGTTCCCTGGTTCTGAAGATGCAAAGTCAAATTCAGGTGTTTATACAGCAAACTCTTTACCTAAATCATATCTCCAATCCGTATTTTTCTATTAGGGATTTTTCCAGTGCTCCTGCATCTTACTGAGGCTTCTTTAAATGAAGTTATGCAACAAGATGCTGCAAGAGAAATGTGACTTTATTTTCTTTTTCTGATTTTCAGTCAAGTTCATTTAAGTTCCCATGACAGCAACAGCCAATTCATTGTTGGGGAGGGTCAGCCTACAGATACAGATACAGCAAAACTGTGTACCAGAAACAAATATATTACACAACCACCAGGCACTGAGCATGCACGTTTCTCTTTACAATCTCTATAGCATACACTTTTGATATGTCCCTAATCATTACCTCTGCCTATCAATAAATGTTGTTATTCAGGTATCCCTTACAATGCCACCTTTTTATCTGGGTCAGAGAATCTTGGATAAAAAACTCCCTTAAGGAGTTTTTGTGATGTCCAAAATCCTATAAGAAGTGCATCCTAAATAGATTGAAAACTAACAACTATTAAATGTAGATTTAAACTGCCTAAATTGCTTTATCACTAAAGTGTTTCTTAAATTCTTAAGGCAATTTGAACCAGGGGTGAGGCAAATGATTAGTCATTCTTAACTTTAACCACTTTGTGTCAGCATTCTAAATACTGATTCTCTTAGGAGGCATACAAGCACCCTTCAGAGTAAGCTGTATAAACCCCTAGCTTATCTAACCCCCCAGGCCTGTTTTCAGTGGCGAAGGTGACAAAGGCAAGCTCAGAGTTGTTGTCATACTATCTGAACACCAAAGCCATTCAGACATCAACCAAGTAAGAACAGTAAAAGGAAACACTTGTGAATCCAGACACTTTAAATCTAAGTTTCCCAATCCCATAAACTGTGAGAAATGCTCTTCTTTTACTTACCATAATTAAGTATTGAAAATAATTCAAAATTTCAAATTAGATCCTCCTGACTTTGGTCAAACAAGAAAGATGTAGGGTGCAGTGCCTTCTATTCAAAGACAATAGCCTTTCTGTGGCATTCTTCCAAAGAGTCTAATGTTCATTATCATTTTTTTTTTTGTTCATGTAGTAGTTCTTTTGAATATTCCCTTTTTTTATGGCAACATGGAGGGAGAGCCATAATTTCACTCTCCTATTTTGTTTCAGGATGACTCACTGAAGACCTCAGTCTAACCCATTGCCTATTTCTTGAAGAAACCTTCAAACTAACAAATAGGCATATTATAGAGAGCTGATGTGAATATTTACCAATAAAAATTAAAACCTCACTCATGGGTGTCATTCATTTTGACTTTCCCGAAGTTTAAATTTTTTTTACATTACTTAACTTTTCAAAATCTTGAATTTTAGTTTAACTATTTTATTTATTAAATTCTGTAGTTTCTCCTATTAATTTCAGCTCATAGATTTTAAGATAATATAGGTTTCATTTAAGGGGATGAAATTATGCATTTTGTTTATATTAATTATATTTAATATTTGTCTTACTATGACTTTAAATGACATAACATTATAAAATATAAACCACAACTCATTTTTATGTTAGCCTTCATGTTAATATCTGTCACTGCTCACATAAAAATGAGAAAGTGTTATGAGATTCTCTTGGCAGCTCCCAAAGCTCAGGTAGCATCTTTCAGGGCAACATCTGGCTTCTGGCACCTGGCTTCCATTGTTTTAGACAAGATGCACTGAATTGCTCCTCAGTTTCTGTAGTTTTTGTATCTGCATGTTTAACCAACTAGAGATTTAATATAGTTTGGTTAATAATTGTGTCTATCTAATGCATATATGGTAACTTTCTGCCTTGTCATATGATCATGTGGTCACTTTATACCTGTTAGTGAAATAATACAGTACAGTAACTATTCATTTAACATGTACAATCCACTAGGTATCATAAATAACTTAGCATAAATTTAAAGCATATAAAATAGTGTACGTGGATAAACTAATCTATTTTATATGAGGAATTAATTATTTAGCATATGATTTTGGTGTCTATGGAATGGCCTTGGAACAAATTCCATCAAGAGTCATAACCATACCATTAACTATTTGCTTCCTCTGATATCACCTGCTCACTACGTGGACATTTGTGTTTCTACAGTGCTTTTCTTTGAAACACTATAACCTAAAGCCATGCTACTTTACATATATTATCCATCCTCTCACATGTCATATTTTTCTTGAGGATTAGATCCTTGCCATCTGTACAGGGAAAATCAAAATTTAAAATGACTGATCACTTTGAAAACCCTGGATATTAGCAAAGACATTGTGCTGTGACCAAAGAAGATGGTATATTTTTAGAATGCCAATATGGTCAGTGACCCAACCAATGAAAAATTAATGCAATTATATGATAGGAATATCCAGTTTATTCTAAGGTAATGTATTTGTTTAAAAGCAAATACCCTTCCTGTAGAGCAGAAAGGGGATGGGATGGGGTATGGGGGGGTGATGGGACAGATGTGAGGGAGAGAGAACTGGGATTGACGTGTAAAAACAACTTTGTTTCAGATTTAAATGAAAAAAGGAAAAAAATAAAAGCAAAATGATGTAGTCAGAGACTCTTTTTCTGCCTTTTCCCACAGCAGTTTAGACCCAAATAAGTACACAAATGCTTGTATTAATTATAAATAGTTTTGCTGATGGCTCAGGATTCTTATTGGCTAGCTCTCTATTAATTATTAACCCATAACTACTTATCTACATGGCATCATCTTACCAGAGAACACACAGCATGTCCCATCTTCCCAGTATCTACATGTCATCCTCCCACAGCTCCTTTCTGCCTCCTCTCCCCAGAATTCTCAAATATGTTTTGTATATCCAGAAAACCTAACTACTATAAGTTTTAGGTGACTATATGTAATCTGCATTTAATTATACATTACATTTTAAAATTATCTTTATAAAAACAATATCTAAACAAGAATGGAAATATATATTTACAACAAAATTTACCTTAAATTTATATCAATAAATCAAAATCCATACCAATATGAAATATACATATTCATATCCTATTTATCCTTTTCAGGAGATTACTAGCTGTGATCATTAACCATTTGCAATTGGCCCAAGTGAAGCTACTATATACATATATTTGTGCTGTCCAAAAGTCTTATTTGAGAAAAGAGATTTTTTTCTTCAAAATATAAATATTTATCTACAAGTAACAAATATTGTTGGAAGCAAGGAAATATATGTAACAATGCATGTGTTTGTGTGTGTGTGTGTGTGTGTGTGTGTGTGTGAGGTGTATGTGTATGTGTATATATATATATATATATATATATATATATATATATACGTATATATATGTATATTGTATATCTGTGATATATATACACATATATATATACACATATCACAGACATACAATATACATATATATACGTATATATATATATATATATATATATATATATATATATATCACAGACATACCTCAGCAATACAAAAATCAACATTAGGTGTCACCCCTGCTTTCAGTTCCATGTTGTTCCATGTATTTGTTGAATTGTGGTGGCTAGATTTCAGCCTATAGAAGATCGATGATGTGTGAGAATTCTGTCCACTAAACCTCAGGCTGTGTCCTCTTTGGAGCCTCCTTCTTTGTGGATCACTGCCCACATATCAAAGCCCGTACACATCATTTATGCAAACTAGTTTTGGTGTGGTGTTGAGTTAGAGTGATTTTCAAATTGCTACTTTGGCTGAAGCTTAAGCCATGTTGAAGTAGTTACTAATGCTAAGTTCTATTTTACTTAATTCAGCTGGTTACTTCCAAAGTACACAGAGAACTTGTAAATAAGGGAGAAAATTAATCATGTGAATACAGATGAGTGTTTGCCTTTGCAGAAAGGTTTCCAGAACAGTATGATAGGAAATCATATTTGTTTTTCACTGACTCGTGCAGGAACAACTAGATAATATACCTAAGAACCATTAAAGATTGATGCCTGATTCAGGACATGTATGAAGATGAATTAAGTGGATCATGGTTTTCAAGCCCTCAAAAAAAAATCAAGCATAAATTATTAATGACTTTGGCTTAATAAACATTTTTTTCATTCTTTGTTTGGGTTTTTATTTTTATATTTTATTTTTGAGAAAGGCTTTCTCTGTGTAACATTCCTGGCTTTCCTGGAACTCATTTTGTAGATCAGGCTGGCCTCAAACTTACTGTGATTTGCCTGCCACTGCCTACTGACTGCTGGGTCTAAGGATATTAGTCTTTTCCTTCCTAAATAATAAGCAAATATTAAAATGTTGAAAAATTTACAGGAGTTGTAAAATTTTGTATTTCCCCAGAGTCTTCTTTATTTCTATTGAAGTGATAATTCATGGTATAAATGCAGGCTAGACCTCTATACCATTCAAATGATTTAACTAGAAGTAAACCAGATGCAAAAAAACAAATTCCCTCAGCTGCACACACACTCACACACACACACACACACACACACACACACACACACACACACACACACACCGTTAATGGCTTGTGAATTTTTAGATCAGAGATCAGCAAAGGCCCTTGGCTAATATCAATCTCTGGGAGAATTATGGCAGCTTAAATAATTTCACTTTTATATTTTGTTTCAAAGCTATTACCTCACCTGGATGGTTCCCTTGAAGGTAAGCCTGTGTTGTTACTTATGGACTGAATCTGAGTCACCATTTCTCCTTTTGAGCTCTTTATATTTTATGTCCCCTCTTGGAACCAGAAACTCAGAAATTTTTGCTGGATAATTTACTTTTGCCTTCTGTGGTCAACTATATTTTGTGTACTATGTTTTGAATAAACTTTGAAGTATTTTAAAATAGAAAAATATGTCAGTTTTGGCATCCCCAAAACTAGATTTACCCTCTACAACCAGAAATTATATATCTTAAAGAAAATCTCATGCAGAATGTTTAGGCGGGATATAACAAAACATGTCAATACGAGTTAGCCATAAGTCAAGTCATTCCATTCAACTAGTAAATTTGGTAGTTAGAAGCTCTGGGCATGGAGTAATTATACATAAAGCATGGTTATTGTGCTGGTGCTTTCAACTCTGGCTTCATTCAAAGGCTGGTTGTCTTCTTGGTTGTAAGATGATTGCCAAGCTATAAATAGCATTTATCTTTTTTTTTTAATGTGTGAGTCACTTTTAGACATATAGTTATATCTCCCACCCAAATCACCAGCAATTGTAAGAGAGAGTCATGAAGTAATTAGTTAAAGCTACTGTGACTTTATCACTTAGCTAGTATACTCATTGTTTACATGTACATTTATTCAGAAATCATTCCAATGCAATTTTTATTGAGCTTGTAAAACTGATACTACAGTTTTTAAAATGACTCTGATTTATCCATTTAGCAGCAATTACAAAAACTGGGTCCTTTCTATTCTCTACTGTAAGGGTCAAAACTGGGTTCATGTAAGTTTCAAACTTTATCCTAAAGAGAAACTGTCTTGCTTAGATTAGTAAACTATAAAAGGATCACACCCCACTAAATTGATGTTTATCATGTTTCACAGTATGATGAAGACAAGAGAAACAGAAGCTTTCAGCTGTATTTTAAATAATAGACTGTCATCCAATAAGAAATAAGAGAGAATATAGTACAAAATGTCTTATAAGAATTCTATAACCATAAATGTCCATGATTTTATTTGGAAAGTGAATAAAATGTATAGTACATTCTGAGGAGTAGTGAAAAATTTTATTCTTGGAGTTTTCCTCATGCGTTGCAGTGCATAGCTGCTTTCCTAGTAATCAAATCTTAAAATAGATCTGACTGCCTATCTATGATGATGCTATACTTTTACTCACTTGATTGTTGTTAAGAGTCTGTAAAATGTGGTGTGGTTTAGTAGGAGTAAACTATGCCTCAGTATATGTAATCTGATGAAATAACTGGACAAACTATATTTAAATCCAAGTGTAATTTTTGAGCTATTGAGTTTTTAATATGAAGTTGTAAATATCTACCAGAAATTTCTCTTATGGACACAAATTATGACACTTCATTTATCTGAAAACTCTAAGACATCTACTTATCTGCATGGTAGTGAACTAAAACAGTGAGCAAGTTCACAGTACAATTATAAGGAAGGCTGTATAAACAAAAAAATCATGCACACAAAGTTGATGGTATACAGAAAAAATGAATTGTACACTGGCAATATCTATAGACATGCTACATGGAAGGAGAATACTTCATAGTTTCCCATCCTTAGGTACAAAAAACTACATCAATTAAAGATTGCTGAGATAGGGAGAATTTGTGGTTCTAAGAAAGGCCTGGACAGACAGGGGAAAAACTACTCTTAACAAAATGGTGTCAGAATGGAACTGAGAAATTTCACTTAAAACTTGATAAAAGCTTAAGAAGGGAGTTTAGAAACAAAAGAACAGAGACAAGTAAGACTTCTTGGTAGCAGCATTTTTCTCAGTTGGATTGTTTTGCTAGACTCAAACAAGATTTGTGCGGCTCCTTTAAGGGAGGTTTCCTGACTCAGCATAAGTGGCAAAAAAAAAAAACTGCACAGATTTAAAGAGCTCTGCTAACAATTTATTGGTGTGTACGAGAGCTAGTGATCACAGTGACCACATCTCCTAGTTGGCAGCCTGCTTCTGGATGGCAGCTTAGACCAAGGCACTGAGCACAGCTCTCAGTTCTGGCAATAAAGATACCCGACACCATCTTGAATAGACCACAGCTCAAACAACTGGGGCTTTCATTTTAGCAATGTTGCTGTTTAGCAGATAAAAGACTCGTGGCCAGAAGAACATGAAGATTTACAGTAAAGACAGATTCACATTAAGAAAAACTTTAAATGTTTACAGTGTGTTTTAAAACATACATAGGCTTGGGAGAGAAAAAGAAACAGGACACAATGGTTTAAAAAAGAAAAAAGGAAGTAGAGTAACTGGGTGTGGTGGCACACACCTTTAATTCCAGCACTCAGGAGACAGAGGCAAGCAGATCTCTGTGATTTCAAAGTAAACATGGTATGCAGAGTGAATTACAGGACAGATTAAAGTTACACAGAGAAACCCTGTCTCGAAATATGTAAAAATTCAAGTAAAAGAAATAGAGTAATAATAAAGCCACGTAAAGATGGAAAGCACAGGGAAACTTTGGATACGCTATTATGTTACCTTTAAATTGTTTGACTGCTGAGGAAATAACAACTGATAAAAGAAATGCTGCTGGATTAATTCAATTTATATATTTTAAAAATACTTTGACTCAAAAATTTAAGTTCAAGGACAAGTTACTGGGGAAAAGGATTTCTATTTTTGTTTCACAGGAAATGAAAAGCTGTGGATTGCTTCCAGACTAATGTGGTTTGATCAAGAAAGACCCCCTGAAACTATGTCCTAGGTGATCCACCATTCAACACAGTTGGGACAAGCCAGTCTTGCAGACTACAGCCAAGATTTCTGCTTCTTCTTAGGATCCCCCATGACAGCGCCCCCTACCAGCAGGAAGCAGTTTGGAAAGAATGACGTCCAAATTCCTAAATATTGTTTATAAATGTTTGTTTTCATTGAAATGGGCTTGGTTATAAATGGTTAATGACCATAACCAATCTTTTTAAAGGTAAAAAGGGAATTATGGTATAGATATGAATACTTTGTTTTAGAAAGGATTTTTATTTATTGATACAAATTTAAGGTCAATTTTGTGATAGGTGTAATTCTCCTCTTGTTTAGGTATTGTGTTTATATAGCTCATTGAAAAATGTTATGTAAAATTTAGTACAGATTATAGAGAGGTACCTATGATAGTCAAAACTTGGAGTTAAGTTAGGATAGCTAGATAGGCAGAGATGTATTTGAGATGAATAAGCATTCTTCAAACCTTTCAAAGACTTACAGAATATGACATCTAAAATGGTTTAGGGTTTTTCTTGACAGTGAGGCACAACTGCTCCTGGTAACACCACCTGTGTCAGCAAGGAAGATGGACATCGAAGAAATGTGTTATGGAGTTTGCTTCTAATATGGCAAGACTAGCCATTTAGACAAGATACTGCTCTTGTCTAGACTGTTTGACCATATGCTGTATAAACTGGATGTGCAGGACCCACAGAAATGTGACTGCTGATACAAGATGGACAGTGCTACAGGATTCCTGCTTCATGGAAGGGTCTTCCAGACATTCTGCAGGACACAGAGAAAAGTGATTGACAAACTGCCAATACAGGTAGACAGTTTAAAGTTTCCTGCTTTGCTGAAGAGTCTGCCAGACACATTATGGCCTATGGGCTGAAGAAGGAACATTACAGAAGAACTTTGGGTGACTGACCAGGCAAGTTGTCTCTGTCATTTCTAGAGTTTAATATATTATCCTTCTGTGGTCTTTGAAGGAGTTGAAGACAGATAGTTATGGTTATAGTTTTCCTTAGTTAGGGTTAAAGATAACTTACATAAAGGACTTTAGACTCACAAAGATAGGATAGATGATAGAATATTTTTTAAGTCTTACTAAATATTAATGGACTAAATATTGTTAACTGTGATTCTTATTTGATAACTGTTGTGTGATATATTTTGCTGTGCTAAGGGTAAAAGCCTTCTTTTATTTTAGACAGAAAAGAGGAGGTGATAGGAGATGTTATTCTGTAAATATGTTTCTCATACTGGTTAATGAATAAAGCACTGTTGGACAATAAGAAAGCAAGATAGGCAGGGCTAGGAGACTAGACGGAAAGAGGAAGCAGTTAGGAGGAGTCAGCATGTAGAGACCGGAGAGAACAGAGATCCGGGCCCACTGTCCAGTAAGATGAGACCACGTGGAAATATTTAGATTAATAGAAATGGGTTAATCATTAAGACAGAGCTAACCGATAAGACAATAGTAACTGGCCAACAGCATTATATCAAATACAGAGTCTCTGTGTGCTATTTGTGGCTGGATGGTGTGGAGGTGGGCCTGGGCCAGCAGGGAAAAACCTACTTGTAACAGAATATTTCATGGTTTCCCACCCCTAGGTAAAGAACTACATCAATTAAAGACTGCTGAGATAGGGGGAATTTGTCATTCTAAGAAAGGAGCTCCCAACTGATTATCCAATACAAATTCATCACCGTTGAAATCATGCACACACATGCAACAAAAGCAGGCTCAGCAAAAAAAAAAAAAAAGAGATCATCAATTTGAAAGACTGGGGAGACATGGGGATTTTAGTGGGAGGAAAAGAAAGTGGGGAGTAACATAATTCCATTTTAATTAACACATATGTATCTTTTCTTAAAAATATGCTCTCTGTGAAAAGAAAAAGTGAGAAAAGTGAGAAATAACTAGGAAATCAGAAAGAAATCAACTCTAGGTTGAGGATTTAGTGGTAAATGGATTGCTGGCATATGAGTAGAAGGTAGTGCATAGAAAGGGGGTTAGGACAGAAGGAGTTTATGATACGAAAGGATGAAAAATTCAGAATAAACATAGCACCATGTGTTCAAGGGTGAAGGAAAACAAAAATAAGCTAAAGAAAGAGCTAGGAGAACAGAGCCTTACTCAGGTTAATAACCACAATAGCAATATTTATTATCCTAAGGAATATATGAAACTTCAACATGATTTTAATCAAGACAAAGACCTAACCAGATGTGAAATATAAAAATATTATGTTAAATGATATTTTCAACTAATATCATGTAACTTCTTGAAGAATCTATAATTATTTCAAAACAAAATTTATTGTTGTCTTAATGAATTGTGAAGGAAAATATTTATTTGGTCTTTGAAAAAATAATTACAATGGATATCAGGGGAATCTACAAAGATGTAACTGAAGTGTTTCAGGTCAAGATTCAAAAGGTTTCATTGAAGGTTCTGGAAGAAAATGTTAAAAGAAAGGACTACACTGAAGTAAATCCTGCAAATTGTAGGATCAGAATAGAATTCTCAGAATATAGTGCAATTTTTCTTCACTTTGCAAGAGTATGAGAAAATTGAAAAGAAAATCCAAGAAGACTTCTACATTCCACATGAGTGATTAAGTGATAAAATCCCATGAAATACAGAAAAAAAAAAACATTTTCATTGAAAGCTAAGAAGCTATTTTCAGATGTTTGGCATTTGAATACCTCTAAAACTTAGTGTCAACTATACATAGATTTCAGAGTGTCAACAGTTTTGAAGCTGTGGCATATGGTGTTTCACCATTAATGTTGATGCTATAAGGAACAAGTGATACAAAGATTAGAGGAAATAAAAGAGTAATATATTCTAGATTATAGGTTTAGTGTATCATAGATTGGCTGTATTTCAAAATCATAGAAGAAATTTTGGATCTATCCACCACAAAGAAACCATATATGTACTTATTGATCTGACTTATTTAGTGCAATATATACATGACACACATATATAGAGAAATATTTCATTGCATGCTCTCTCTCTGTTTCTCTGTCTCTCTGTCTCTGTCTCTGTCTCTCTGTCTCTCTCTCTGTCTCTCTCTCACACACACACAGAGAAAAAGAGTGAGAGAGAAAGAGAGAGAAAGTAAACAATTCTGCCAAAACATAGTATATGAATTTTATCAGATTTTCTCACAAATGTTGGAAAACATAATTCCACTCCTTTCAGCTCCTCAAATCCTTCTTGTTCAGCAGATCATAAGATTGGAGAATTGTAATGTATTACTTCCAGAGGCATTGCTGGGCATCTATGAAAATAGAAATCCCTGCATCATCCATAAGCAATACCTATAATCCCATGGCTTCCATACACCATTGTAAATATGTTTGGGGGGACATACAAGCTGATTTCCAACATTAACCTGACACTGTTTCCAGAATTCAGACACAATCAGTGTATCCCATAACGTTTTTCTATCATAGGATATGGCTATGACCAAGACAAGAATATTGTTTTTCAGGTTATAAAACAAATTACTATAATGACTGATAAGTTATTAGCATGCTGAGTCAGAATGTTTCAAAGAATTTATATTAGCAATGTCAGATTTATCTAATAATAGACTGATCCAAATCAGGAAACTAGAGGGTTGACAGTAATGAATATTTTTTTTTCTTGGTCTAAAACTCTAAAGCTTCTTACCATAGAGAACCAAACAGACAACCATCAACAGAAAACACATTTGAATTAATAATCAATTACTCATCCCTAGAACATATGTATAAGATATTATTTAAATATTATTTATAGCAAAGCTAACAATAACATTATTTACATATACATGTGTCTCTAAATAACACAATTACTTTAATAGAACAGTTTTCCATAAAATGGTCCATGGAATATTGATAAGTACCTTTTATCAATTCCTACTTCTAGTTTTAGAATGTGCACTTGATATATTATAAAGCTATAAAATACTGAAAGTGAGATTATTATGTGCCTAATTTAATCTCAACATTTCCTTTAAAAATTATGCCAATACACTATTTACAATATATACAGAGCAGTAATGTCTATTGATTATATGATGTTTTTCAAGCTTTTTGAATAGTACTGAACAAAATGTTCTGTTTGTCCACATACATTTTTTCCTGCTTATATTAAAAGTTAATCATATCTTCACCTTAACAATGACAGGGATGGAGCTCAAGAGGAAGTGTTCAAAATGCAACCTGTATTGAAGATGACTAAGCTGATATACTCAGTTCTTGAAACATTAATTCCAGGGTGTCATGTTTGTCTGTGACTTGAAACGCACTGTTTTCTTCAAGGTCTCTTGTTCTTAAACAGGAACATTATGGGGCAGGGTGGGGGGAAGGAGTGACTGAGTAGCAAAATGTATTTGCTGATCTTCCATAGGACCCAGTTTCAGCTGCCAGCACCCATATTAGGCAACTTCATGAACCCTCATATTTCTCCAGCTCCAGTGGATCTGATGACCTCTATGGGCTTCCATTGTCACTGGTACACATGTACTCTTACGCACATACAGACACACTCAAACAAAATAAACAAATAATTAATTTATACTATCATTATCGTCATTAACTACAATTACTATATGAGATGTAAGAAACTCACTTTCCACTTAAATTTATTTTAATTTTAAGCCCACAATAATGTTGATAACAATAACAAAAAATACATGAAATTCTTGCACTTTCTATCAAGAAGTCAGTTGTAAAAATAAACACACAGTAAATCAATGTTTTCTTTGGCATTGTTTAAATATAGTATATCTAAATTTGTTGAACACTGGCCCTATGACTGTAATCAGGCAGTCTTGACAGTTTTAGTCAGAGAGATTGCCATGGAAAGTGTGCCAATTCCCTTGGTAACAAGTGAAGTAGAGGGATTTTTTTTTTACAGGCATAGAGCAAGAATAAGAAAGGAAGACAGCTGATGAGCAAATTTTGTTTCTGAGAGAGCAGTCTTGCACGCGGGCAGTCTTTCTTCAGGACCTTGGACAGTACCTGTTCCATCTCCCCTCCTCCAAATCACACCACCCCCCGTGAGTGGTGTTTAATACCATTCTTAATCTAGCAAATACAGACTAAGACAATTCCTGGAGAGCCTGTTATAAATCTGAGAGACTATGTTCTGATCTCAGCAATTATGGTGACAGCAGAAACAACAATAAAAATCTTTTCACTTTGACCTACCTTTGTATAGACCACAACCAGAAGGTTTCACTCACAATTAGGATGTATATTCCCATTTCAATTAACATAATCAAGAAAATCCCACACAGATATGTACAGAATATTTTTTCTCATGAATTAACCTGACAAACAATATTAGCCATCACAGTTCAAAATATAGCAAATTTTCAGACTATTATGTAATTATGCCCATGAGTGGAGGCTATAATGTTTCTGTTATGCATTTAATATGCCTCTATATTAGAACATCACTTAAATAAAAGTATAAAATAGAAGTAACTTCATATAGTTTTCTTCTTAAATATCACAGAACCTGAATATCATTTTGCTTTTTCCTTCTTGGAACATAAACTCATGTTATGTACATAAATCTAAGTATAAATAACAGAGGGAAAGACACTAACTTTCTCCTAGTGATATATATTATGTGAGGATGTAAAAATAATTGAAAACTAACCAACCAACCAAAGAAACCATAGAAATTGTGTGTGTGTGTGTGTGTGTGTGTGTGTGTGTGTGTGTGTGTGTGTAAAATTTAAGATAGTAAGTTCTGACTCTTTGCTATTTATCAAAAGCCAAATCATTCCAAAGATATAAAAAATGCACGGAGGCTGGAACTGTCATTCAGAGGTAAGAACACCTGCCTAGCATGTGGGAGTTTCTTACCAGTACTGAAGAAAAGGAGGGAGGAGGAAGAAGATGAGGAAAATGAGGAGGGTGAGAAGGAGAGGGGCAGGAGGTTGTAGTGGTGGTGGATGAAGAGGAGGTAGAAGAGGAATAAGAGGAGGTCAGGAAGACAATAACTTGGAGGAGAAAGAGGAGGAACAAAAGGAGGTGTATAAATAGCAGACAGTGGAACAGGAAAAAGAAAAGAAGGAAGAGGTGGGAGGGAGGAGGAAAATGCATAGAAAGCAGGCTGGTTAAAAAAAAATGTTCATGCCACACATCTGCTCTTGACTAGGGTGAATGACAACCCATCCTATATTGTTGGATATTTGTAAATTACATGGAAATATATTGCTGTGTTTGGTGTAATAAACAGCTGAACAGCTAATAGCTAGGCAGGAGATATATGTGGATCTTCCTAGAAACAGAGGACTCTGGATAGAAGAAAGGAAGAAAGGCAGAGTTGCCAACTAGACATGGAAGAAGCAGCAGGAACAATCTAGAGACAACAATCCGCATGACAGAATGTAAATTAAATTAAGTGGGTTAATTTAAGTTATAAGAGCTAGTGAGATAAGCCTAAACTAAGTCTGAGCTTTCATAATAGTATGTATCTGTGTCAATATTTGGGAACTGGGAATCCAAAGGGAAGTTCAACTACAATCCTGCATCACCTTTTACTCTCTCCTTAACTCTCTATTCTTCTCCCACATATTGAGAGGCATTCAGAGATAAAGAACATTTAAATAAAAATTCTCTTGCATTTTTGGCATCTGTCAGTAAGTTAATGTCCCTCTTGAGAAACATTTCAGCTTCAGTCATGACTTCAGATTTCATTTCCAATTACCTCTGATACCTAATTATGATCTGAACTTCTGGAAATATTTAATAAACTATTATGGGATATGATGTTCATGATAGAACAACATTAGATGTTTATGCTGTCCCAACTAAGCCCTTGCTCACTCCACTAGGAAAATCTACAGAATTTTTTATTCAAATGATTTAGATTTTAATCCTGAGTTCTACTAACATCATTCCCATCCTGAGCTGAATGGCTCTAGGCAAGAAGTTCAATTTGCTTATCCACCAGAGGGTTTTTTGGCTATATTTAAGAGTCCATAAAGTGGTTCAATATGGAAAATTATCTCAATGCAAGACATGTAACAATCAACCACAAAATTTCAGTGGTAAATAACTGTAAAGTATACAGAACAAATGACTGTAAATGAGATATTTATATCATCCCTTCCAAAATTCAGGGAAAATTATGGAAGTCAGAAAGGACATAAGAACAGGAGAAAGAGTGGAGAGAAGTGTGGAATATTTACCATGGACGGGACATGGTGTCTGCACTCCTGAGTTCACATTGTCTATTATTAACCTATTTTAGTGTGGATTACTCAACACTCTATCATGCAGCAGGGTTAGGCACAGGGGCCATACTCCTTTCTGATATGTATCTGCATGCAGTTAATAATTAATATGGAGAAATAGAAAGAGGGGGAGAGGGAGGGAAAGAAAAAGAGAGAGAACCATTGGTAAGTGATAAGGTGTTCATGCTTCTGTAAACAACTGCACATAGTAACTTGTCACAGAAGAAAATTAATGCATTAAAAGTAGAATGGGGGATTGTTCAGTCCAGGAAACTAGTCTGATTTACACCTGAGAAGCAGAGTGAAGATTAAGGAAAGAAACAGGTTAGAGACTGAAGATAGAGTCAGGAGGTCATCCAGTGAATACTGGAATCTGCACTAAGTTTATTGCTCAAAATTCTTATATACCCAAACAAAAAGGAAGGGATAGCAAAGTGACTTCCTTACCTAAGATACAAGGAGCAAACAGATGTAATTGCTTCCTTAATTCCCAAAGCATCCAGTAATCACACCTTATATCAAACCTCTTGAGATTTAAAACATGTAGTAATCACACCTTAGATCAGGTATTTTGTTGTTTAGGCCAGACATCTAGAGACTACACTTTAGGACAAACATCCTTCAGTAGCCACAACTTAGACCTTTATGCCTTAGACCTTTTACTTTGAAAGAGCAAGAATAGTTTTGATTCCCTACCTTAAGTCAATATGGAACAGAGCCATTTCTATGAGCTCCAACAGCTGATAATTATGAAAGAGAAGGTGATCATCAGGAGAGGGAGAGGATAAACCATGATAACATAGAGTGTGATCAGAATGATCACATTTTGTATGATCAAAATACAAATGTCATAATGAAACATTTTTGTATATGATTCATTTATCCTAATAAAAGACCTTCAAAAACTGTTAATAAATTTCATTCCAAAATGACCACACATTGACACTCATGCATTTTCTATCGAATGTCTATTTTCTGTTGTTAGGTGGCAGTGTTTTTCATTTTCAGAGACTTAGAGTTTCTGCAATTTTTTCTGTTGAGCAGAACACAGCATTGAATACCCAGTAGGTACTCAATTAAATGTTCTTTGATTAAAACTAAAGGGTGTATAACACTGATTCTTCCTGAGGTGGGCTTATATTATTAGCAAAGTAGTTGTCTATTATAAAACAATGTCATTACTTCATTGATCCCTCTCTGGGATGGGATGTTAAGCTTATCTGAATCTTAGAGGCTCCACTTACTAGTCCACATTTGCAGGAAATGTAGCAAGTTTTAATTTAATTATTATGGTTGGGACCAATAAATGAAAGTACCTGGATAATTCTGCCATATATTGGCTTAATCACTGAGCATATTCCTTACATGTGTGATTTCTACTTTCCCATCATAAGAACAGTAATAAAATGCTCTCTCCAGGGTCAGAGCTATTAAGAAAAATAAAATGTCTATTTCTCATATTGTCTGCACATAATAAGTAAGTAATACAATTATTCCTTTCAGGAATAGTGATACAGCTCAGAAGGCAAAATAAAACCTGAATTTAATCCTGAGAAACTATGGTGGAATGAGAGAATCAACTCTGAAAATTTGTCCTCTGATTTCTAAATAGATGTTGTGGCACATGTGTGCATTCTTGCACACATCCGTAATGATAGTGATAAGCATTTTAAAAGTGTTTTTTCAGTATAGGAACCTGGTTTTGGGGAAAGAAATTCTCAATATCTCTCCAAATGAGCCTATACTGTGGTAGCAAAACAGAATGAATCCATGTCATTAAAGCTAGAAATAAATGACAAACTCAGAAAATTTATTACACTGCAAAACATATATGAACCAGTTGTGTACAATAGTACTAGACAAGTGTACAAGTATGGGATGGTAGAGCTTCACTGCAAAAACTGGTGTGGGAGAGAAAGTTTATACTGATCACTTTTACTTTAACACTTGATAGATAATAAGTGATGTCAGAGATGAGGTGTATAAATGGAAATTTAGAGTCAATTTAGTTATATTTAAATTTTAATAGTAGCATATCAATTAGTGTCAAAGTCCATCTATGTTATAGTTAGCTTTGTTGTCAACTCAATAAACACCTAGAGTTACCTGAAGAAAGAGAAACTCATCTGGAAAATTTTCTCAATCAGATTAGTCTGTGTCCATGAATGTGGAACATTTTTCAACCAGCCACTTGATGAAGAAGGGCCCAGCCCATTGTGGGTGGTGTCATTCCTAGGCACATAGGCTTGAGTTATGTAAAAATCTGAGAAACTCAGGGAGAGCTGACTATCTTGGTAGTCAGCAGAGTCACTGCACACCCATTCAGCATCTTTTTCCTGGAGGTGGGGCCTCAAACACCAACCCACATGCAACCAGACTTGCCCTTCTCAGAGTTGCTCCCTTCCAGAGCTAACTTGGAGTGCAGTGCTAGGTCATACAACCTAAGCGTGAAGGATCAATACTTGTTCATGACTGCGAGCCATGCTTGAGGAGACTGTCCTGATTCAATGGCTGTAAATGCTTGGACACCCATAGCTGCATACCGCTTCTGAGCAAACCTCATCTTGCAAAGGCACCACAGGCCCACGAAGGAAATAAGCAACAAGAGGACAGCCATGGCTCCCATTCCCGCCCACTCTTTCAGATGGTCCATGGCAATGGGAACCACGAAGACAATCCAGCAGCCAGTTTTGCATCCACATATGTCAAATTCAGTGATATTGGCCATTGACAGCTGTACCATCAAGTCATCAAAGTCAGCAGAACAATTTCCTAAAAGATAGCTAGGCAACTGTCGTGACAAATTAGCAGCACGTGTAAAGTTCTCATACTGAATGCTGGTAACACACAAACCTGGATATTTCATTTCACATCCCAATTGGGCCAGCTGCCACAAGGTATCTATTTGCTCCTGTACCAGATCAATTCTTTGGTTCACAATCATTAAACCTTCTTTTAGTTGAGCACCAATTGTGGATTGAGCATCCAAGGCGGTAGCCACATTCTTGGAAACTCATTTAGCTTAGAGGCTGTCTGCACCGATGTGCTCATAGCCACAACAGCTGTGACTGAACCCACAACTACAAAAGAGATAGCTGCAACTATGGCTGCTGTAATGCCAAATACTCTCCCAGCAGCCTCTACCAAATGGACCACAAAATCTGAAAATGGTTCCATGGGTCGTTGCAGTATCTTAGTGAGGTTACCACTCACCTCTCCCTTATTGGGTAATGACTCTCATGCTTTTATGGCAATCCAATTTACTTGTTCAATAATTTGTATTGGATATCCTGTCTGTTGGTTGGCAAAGAGTCCCTGTCCAAGCAACATGTCCCTGTTTGTAGATAGCTTCTAAGTGCTGCGCCTTTAGATGGTGCTGGCTTCCACCTTCCATCTCCCCAAGGGAGAGTGCTCTCTGGCATAAACAAGCCCTTATTTGGTTAAGTCTGTTCAGCCTGTCTGCTTCTGCATTAGAGTAGCCTATCTGCATGGTCCACATAGCTCACTGGGGTTGGTTAGTACAAGGGGATTTAAGCCTGTGCAGGCATTTCCCCAGGGTCCCGCGGGTCAGAAGAAGCATGTTCAAGGATCCTGATTAAAACTGCATGAAGATCTTCCTGGAGTCACGTCTTCCTTGCTGGCAGGGGTTAGGCACAGCACAAATGCTGGCCCACACGGGGAATCTTCAGATCAGAACTTTTTGCAGTCAGGGCAGTGCTGGTAAATTCCCAAGGTAAGTTGGGGCCAAGCTAAGGTCCTTGGTAAAGAGGCGATAAGGTCTCCAGTAAGGAGCAATAAAGTCCCAGGTAAGTTGGGACCAAGTTAAAGACCGCAGAAAAAAGCAGCAATAAAGTCTGAGGCATTGAGCAAGAGGTTGTAATGAATCAAAAGTAAATTTTTTTTAATGGGGACTTCTCAGTCTCATCCAATTTTTCTGGCTCTTCAGGAGCTACTTTTCTCAAAGAAACTTAAAATAAAGTAAAGCACACTAGAAAGATTCCTGAGTGAGTGCGATGCCATTGCACCTTGGTTCGCAGTTTTGGGAGACCTCAAGGTAGCTTGCTGGGACAAGTTAGGCAGGGATCTTGATTTTGCTTGGGAACAAGGCATGCTAAAGTCCAGAGTCTGACCTGTTTGGAAGTTAGTGCGTAGCTGTATCGAAGACCAGAGGTACTGTAAAGAGGCGATGGAAAAAGGGAAAGCTGTGCTAGAAATGTTACAAGAAGAAAGATCAGAAGAGGTTGAGAGCACAGTAGAGTCAGGTATGGAAGAAACAGATTCTGAGGAAGAATTACAAGCCTTCGTAGAAAAGGTTCAGAAACAGTCCCTTAAAGAACTGAGAAGGAAAGGAAAGGAGAAATGGCTATGTTGAGACAATGCCTTCTGCTCCTTCTCCTTATCAGAGTGAGGAAGGGCGGGTCCGAGGTACAGGGCATTCCTTTTGCCCTGAGGTCTGGAAAGCCGTATGAAATAACTTAAGTCTGGCATATCCAGTTTTCCAGGATGCCCAGTGCAATAGATATGAGGAGCCTTTAGACTTTAAGGTCTTCAAGGCTGTGGCTGAGTCTGTGAGAACATATGGAATTTTAGCTTCTTTTACTGTAGCTCAAGTTGAAGTCCTAAATAGGCTTAGCATGACTCCTAGTGATTGGAGTGCGCTGGCTTGAGCATGCCTAAGCCCCAGGCAGTATCTGGATTGAAAAGCCTTTTTAATAGAGTATGCCAATGAGCGGGCTGCAGGTAACCTGGCAGCCAGAAACACAGCATGGGACAGGTGTACGAGCCCAACCTCGACCAGCAAGGAAGACATGACTCCGGGATCTTCTTCATGCAGTTTTAATCAGGATCCTTGAACTTTTTCTGACCTGCAGGATCCCAGAGGAATGCCTGCACAGGCTTAAATCCCCTTGAGCTAACCAACCCCAGTGAGCTATGTGGACCCTGCAGATAGGCTACTCTAACGCTGAAGCAGACAGGCTGAACAGACTTAACCAAATAAGGGCTTGTTTATGCCAGAGAGCACTCAACCTTGAGGAGGTGGAAGGCGGAAGCCAGCACCATCTTTAAGGCGCAGCACTTCGCAGCTCTCTACATCTGTGTGTATATTTGGGACTAAATAGCTGCAGTACCAGGGAGAACAGAAAATTCTTTCTTTAGTTTTGCTCCACAAATTACTAAACAAGGTTTTTCTAGGATAATCTTCAGTAGTCTGGTTAGAGTGTTTAACCAGCAAGTTTCAAGAACCATCATATCCTCAGCTCTCCAGTGCTAGTGTCAAAATTGCGTACCACCATGCTTTTTTTTCATGAACATCAGAGGCTCAAACTTAAATAACTCATGCTTGGTAGATAAGTACTTTACTGATTTATCTCTCCAATCCTAACAGAACACTTTTAAATGAACATTTAATAAAAATGACAGATGGAAAAGTTAATTTGTGATCTAATGTACAGGGTAACACTTAGCTGTGAATAAAACAAGGACCTGTATACAAAAAAAAAACCCACAGCATACTTAGAACTACCAACATTATTTCATTTAATTAACTCCTGGCTCAAAATTTGCATAGATAAAGAAGCAGAGTCTAGAAAACTTGCACATGAAAATAATTGGAAATTATTCAGTGTTAAAAAGAATAATAAAGGACAAATTTAGATTCTGCCAGCTATTATAAGAGACTAAGTAACATAGATGGTAAATGTGGTTAAATGCATAATCTCGCTAAGTTTTTAGGCCACCAAGCTTGCCAAGCCAAAGATACACTGTGTTCTGTGCTAAGAAACATATTTTAAGAAAAAAAATTAAAGTAGAGCATTTCCAAAGAAGTGAGTGTGAGCTATATCATGAATGAATGAAGTATTCTCAAACCTAAAAGAAAGAAAAAAAAATTCTTCACTACTTGAAAAAGTAAAACAAAACACAATTATAATGGGTTTTACATGAATGGAGCCTCAAAATTCCGTTTTTTCTCTGTATTTATCTAGCACATATTTGTTGATGATGCATCATATTATATGTTCAGCTGAAAATTCTGGTTGTGTAGAAATGAGCAGGCAAATGACCTCTAGAATTTCATGAAATTCACACATTCTTAGAAAAAAAAGGACATTAGTAGCCATGTTAGATCTGAGGATGAATATCAGCTAGAAACCTCTTATCAAGTACTGTAAAGCAGCTACCCAACCAGAGAGATGGATAGATAAGGGTAAGACAACTAGGTATTTACAATGCCAAGAACGATCTGTTGAACAGATGACATGTGGTCTAACACTTGAAACTGATGGCAGAGTCTATGTTGCCAGGAAGGAATGTGAGTGGAAAGATTTCTAGTAAGGAACCAGCATACACAGGCGCATACACCAGCACCTGTGTTGGTTTGAAGTAAGTGTAAGTTCAAGCACAATAGGTTAAATGATAGAAAGGGGCAGAGAATGTCTCTTTTCATTGCATGGTGGAATTCTAGAGCCTGCAGTGATAACCAAGGAAATAGTATTAGGTTGTATCGTCTTTCTTTCAAAGAATGTACAACAAACTGAAACTCAATAGTATGAAGTTATAAAGTCCTACTTATCTATGTTTTATTGTTTCATGTGTGCTTCTCTCTTATATACTATCTTCTCCAAAAGTTAACCATTATATTGAAGGAGAAATAACTGAAAGAATCTGTGTAGGAATTGAAAACACTCACCCTCTTCCTTTCACTGTGGGATAAGGCCAGATTTATAACATGTGTTCCAGTTCTCAGAATAACCATCATTGAGTACATACTTTTCTCATGCCAGCTATAGCCTTAGCCCAGACCCACAACAAAAATCCCTTAGTAGAAACACCAGTGAGTTCATAATTTCCTACTTCTATTTTGGCTGCTCTTTGGCTCATTTCCATGCTACAAACTCCTGCTTGTCAAACCTGTTATGTAGAGGAGTAGAACCTGGCTCTGTTTTACTAATGAGAATTAAATTTGTACAAGAGAATGGAATTTGAAGTAGTGACATTTTACTTTGACCTTTCTAAAATTTTTTCATAGACCATTGAAAACAAATTCTGTATGGTAATACCTTTTCCATCTTCAGAGACACTGAAGCAACAAATCTTCAATTTGTATATGATTTTGCCTAAGAGATTATTTTACTGTTAGGAAGCTTGTTTGAATTCCTGTGGCCTTACCTATCTCCAAGAAGTTGGGAATAAGTTTATTACCTAGCAATTTATTACAAAAAAACCATGGTTTGCCTATGAGAAAATATGGTTGTTCTGGGTTACCTAGCATGACACTAAATAAAAACAGCTCATGCTCACCAGTGGTAAAGAAAATAATTTTGGTTGGTTCAGTGGTGTTAAAAGTGATTTCATCACTAGATTCCAGTTTTCATTACATCTTTGGGGTATCAACAATTCTTTCTGCACTATATTGTAAAGCCAAGAGAGTGAATTCCACTCTTTCTAAATTTGTAAGTTGTTTCCCTTTTTGCTTAATATTTTGCATCTGGAAATGAGATACATAATATATATATCTCCAAAATAATACTGAGAAAACCAGGAAAATTATCACAAATTTCAAAAATGGCATCTGAGTTATGTTAAAATAAGATCTATGGAGTCCTAACTCCTTTGGACCTCTTAAGAACAGACAGGGAGCAGATTAGTAGCTTATCCTTCTTTCCATATGCCAGAAGCTGTTAAGGTGAAGAAGTAGCTGTTTGAAATTTAATTAATTAATTAGTTTTTGTTTACCTATTTTAGAATTCCTTGGGAAACTCTCTCAGTAGCCTCTAACTGTACTTCTTTGACTAAGAGTGGAACACTGTGAAATGTCCTCCATACACACTGGGATGTAAACCATTTTCATTTTGAAGGGCCTCAATTTCATGAGTAACAGCACCCATGTCCTGTCTACAAGACTCTAAAAAGTAGCCATCCACTTTTTACTCCCTATTCAAAATTTTCCCTTGAGCCTTACGTATAAGAGATGTACTGTAATTATCTGTATCTGTTGCAAAAAAGAGCCTCACTTGATGGGTGGCTTAAAGCAAAGCATAGAGAATTCAGCTAAAAGTTATATTGGTCTAGAAAAGAAAATAAAAATCAGCAATAGATTCTTCTCTAAGGTCTCTAATTTCTCCAGTCATGGGTGGTCCACTAGGTTTATAGTGCCAGGCTTGAATTCCTTCCTATGAGTGGGCTTGACTTGAAGTGAGAGAATTGTCAGTTATCGTCAAGATAAAAGTGCCACCATTGCCCCTTTGAGGCTATCATATCAGAACTGACTGTTGCTGTAGTTCTCAAATTTTACAGTTGGGTAGAACTATCCACTGTTTTCTGCCCTTGGCAGCTTAGGTAGCAACTTCCAGTAGTGTGAGAGAATTTTCAAGAAGAATACTAGGTCCTTTGCAGTCCAGTTATATTTCTCCAAAGCCTGTACTTAAAATATGCAGTGTATTCATAAATAAGTCTTACTTTCAACTCTGGGAGGCAACCAATGACAAAAGCAATAGCCTATATTGTTTGGGAGAAACTCTTGACTACTTCACCTGAACATTAAGTTGAAGGATGGTTTCCAATATCTGACACTGGGAACATTTTTAGGTAGTTTAGTAATTTCTGACTCCTATGTAGAGCACTGTCACACCTAGAGTCAAAATGCCATTGGAGGTGGGCAGGGTGTGTGTGTTTAAAAGTTTATAAGGTGACATGTTTTCTTATAGCTTTTTCAAATATTTTTAAGATTATCTCTCATTCCTCTTTCTCTCTCTGTTAAACCCCTGCCCCTCCAAAATTGAAACAGTTCTGATTTTACCATTCTCCACTTCATAAATTCTGTGTCTTACTATTTTAGAGGATAGACTTCGTGAAAAAACCATTAAACAATATGATTCACCCAAGACACAGTGGGACAGCAGACTCCCAAATGATTTCAGAAGGCTCTTTATGCATTCAACTGGCCTAGACATGACAGTCAGAACTGAAAAAATCTGAGGGTATATGTTCTTTAAACAAATTATAGAATCTGTCTTACCTTTCAAATCACTCACCTGCTTCTTCTAGGGAGGTCCTTGAGTCATTGATTTAGACATAAACACAAACCATAACCCAGCTTCCATTGAGTTTAGTTATCTTGTCCTACACTCAGTTTCATCTCACGGCATCATTTTTCCTGGCAAAAGTACAAGGTTCTCATGATTTACTAACTTTACATTCACCAAAGCAAGCTTTCTCAGTAAAAGCACTACAAAGATATAAATACATAAAGTTGGTGCCTGGAGGAATTGTGAGATGGGGGCATCGACAACATATGGGAAAAGAGTCACTTTGTCAACATCTAATTCTCAAAAGAGCTTCAGAATTGATGGTCTAGCCATTTCTTATTGCAACTCTCAACACAGATATACTGTTTCAAATGGATAACTCCTGAAGCCGTTGGAGAAACTATTTTATTTTGCTCTAAATTTTGCCTGTTAGCAAACTGACTTCTCCAGATTTGCACAGAAGAAATAAAACTTCAGTGAATGCATGCCAATGTTCAGTCAGCTGTTCTCATTTTTCAACATTTCTATCCAGATTTCTTCTCATTCCACCCACAGAGGATGAAGAAATATGGTCAGAAGTTGCTTTTGCAGCAATGGACAAAATGTTTCTTTAAAACTAACATCACGATTCAGTCATGTCCTGTGATGTGTGTGTGTGTGTGTGTGTGTGTGTGTGTGTGTGTGTGTGTGTGTGTGTGTGTGTGAGAGAGAGAGAGAGAGAGAGAGAGAGAGAGAGAGAGAGAGAGAGAGAGAGAGAGAGAGAGAGGGAGGGAGAAAATGGGAAGGACGATGAAAGATTATTTTAAAAACACAGGACCTAGTTAAGGAACAGGTTACAAAGTGTCAGATGCCCTTGCCACAAAAGACCTGTTCACAAATTTTGGTGATTTCAAGCTCACATAGATTTTTCACAAACATCATTTCATTTCATTCCATCATCACTATGTACATATTGTGTGTGTGTGTGTGTGTGTGTGTGTGTGTAATTGTCTCCCATTACAGATCAAAATAAAGCTTAAATAAGTTCAAAACTCTCCATAAATGAAATTCCCAGAACAAAAAGAGAAGGCATAAAGATCAACTTTCCTGACTCTAGTTTTAGTGTATTTTATTCTGTCATGTAGTCATACTAAGTTTCAAATTCATCATTTTAAAAATTGCCAGCTGTGCAAAAAGCTCAGTGCATAATGTTTCTGCTTTGCAAGCATGATCACTTAAGTTCATATCCATAGACTCAAGTAAAGCATATGATAAAATATGTACACAGTCCCTACTGCTACTCCTGTGAGATGAGAGACAATGGTCAGAAAAATCCACATGGGACAGCAAGCTCGGATGATGCAGTGACAAACAAAAAGATGCACGATTACAAGGTCAAGGTGGAGAGTGATGACAGACATCCTCTGAGATCCATGTGCTCACCATGGCAAATAAGTACCTGTGGGATATTTAAGGCCACATCTATGTGCATTCACATAGACTCTTACACTCACACATGATTTTAAAAACTGCAAAGCAAATGTTAAAGGTATAAATAATTATAAAATGCATAGTTGCCCAAATATGAATTCTCTCACAACATCTTTTGCAAGTATATTTTAAATTTTGTTAATTTCCTTACTGAAGAAAATAAAACTCAAAAGCAGACTTGGAATTTGTGAAGCACTTAGATTAATTTAGGAAGAATATTGAAGCTTTGAATTTTTTCAATAAAAATGGCAGCAAAAACATGTCAGTTTCTTTGTGATTTTTAATAACATCTCAAAATAATTGATAGCTTCGTGAAAACTGTATGAAGCACATAAAAATAAAATATCTATGTATTTTATTTCTTCTTACATGAAAAATTTTCTTTTGTTTTCTAGATTACAATGAAATATATATGTACAAATTTCTCCCTTTTCTTTCCTCCCTCTACACCCTTCCATATATCTCTTCTGTGCTCTTTCAAATTAATGGCCTTGGTTTTTTGAACTATAGTGATTTCATCATATACACATATCATACTTGTATGTATGTTTGCATGGCTGATCATTTGGCACTAGACAACCAATTAGTGTATTCTTCCCTCGAGAAGACAGTCCTTTCTCCCACCTTTCTCTGTTTTTCTATGGTTCTTTGTGCAAGGTTAAAGCTTCATGGGTTTTTCCTCTCTACTTTTGCATGTTCTCTGGTGTCATCCTTATAAGCTCATGTTTGGAAAGTCATGTTGGAGGGACTTGACGGGTATAATACACTTCTGACATTACTGAGAGGCACACTCTCAAAATAAATTCCTTGATCATGTGGCTCTAAAAATCTTCCCACTCTTTTCTATATCCTGTGAGCCATATATATATATATATATATATATATATATATATATATATATAATTTTTCCTTATTTAACATATAGATCTACATTCACTCTCCCTCCCTCCCTTCCTTCCTCCCATTCCCCCTGACCCCCAACCAGTCCCATCCTCCCCACTCCACAGGGAGGATGATGCCTGCCAGAAAGGATTAACAAAAATCTGTCAATTTATTTGGAGGAGGGACTAGGCCCTCCCTCCTGCCTCTAGGCTAAAGGAGTATCCCTCCATGGGGAATGTGCTCCTAAAGTCCTTTTGTGCACCAGGAATACAACCTGGTTCCACAGTCAGAGATCCCTTAGACTGCCCAGGGATGATGGGAGATGTGATTCTGTATATATGTTTCTCATACTGTTAATAAAGCCCTGTGGCCAATAGAAAACTAGATAGGTGGGGCTAGGAGACTAGGAGGAGGAAGAGGAAGTAGTAGGTGGAGTCAAGATGTAGCCCGGGGAAGGAGCAGAAAGCCTGCCGCGCGGCTCCCCATAAGATGACCACGTGGAAATACTTAGATAAGTAGAAATGGGTAAATAATTAAGACAGAGCTAGCCCATAAACAATAATGGTAATTGGCCAACGGATTGTATCAAATACAGAGTCTCAGAGTGTTATTTGGGGCTGGCGCGGCTGTGGGCCCAGACTGGCGGGCTGGTGGGCTGGCGGAAACATACACGCTACACAGGCCTTCTAACTGAAACCCATGTTCAAAGGGTCTGAGTTGGTCCAATGGTAATTTCCCAGCTATCGGTCGAGGGGTTCATGAGCTCCCCCTTGTTCAGGATCATCTGTCTCTGTGGGTTTCTGAAGCATGGTTTTGACCCCTTTTCTTGTCATTCCTCCCTCTCTGCAACTGGATTCCAGGAGTTCAGTTTTTAGCTGTGGGTGTCTGCTTCTGTTTCCATCAGCTACTAGATGATGGCTCTATGAAGGCAGATAAGTTAGTCATCAATCTCATTATCAGGGAAGGGGATTTAAGTTAGCCTTTCCACTGTTGCTCATATTGTTAGTTGGGGTCATCCTTGTAGGTCTCTACACATTTCTCTAAAGTCAGTTTTCTCTTCAAACCTATAGTGGCTCCCTCTATTATGGTATCACTTTTTTTTATTTCATCTATGTGTCCCCTGACTGTAGTGGTTTTGGTCTGTTTCAAAGAGAAGTTTCCTTGATGGGGGTAAAGACTACACTTACATTTGAGTTTAAGGATAATTATAGATTGTTTTTAGGGATGGTGCTGTTTCTTTTTATTTTAATGACATACATTGGAAACTGTAATTAGTTATATTTTGTTTTTTACTTTATGCATACAAGCGATATGTCCTAACATGCAATGTTCTCTTCAGTAGATGTTGAATATAACCTTAGCTGCAAAGACTGTATCAGTGTGTGATATATTGTTAGAACTGATGGGTGACATTTTATCCAAGAACAGCTAGGAACATTAGACTTCTGTATTTGTCTGCATTCTAACACTATATTAAATGCCTAAGACAAAAGATTTACCATGGCTTACATTTTGGATGTTATAGCTCATGACTTCTGCTTGGTACCGTGATGAAGCAGCATACCCTGGTAAGAGTGGATGGCAGAATCAAAGCACAGATTGAAATCTCCAAACTGTCTGCAAGATAGTGAATACCTCAATGAACTAAATAACACCACTGTCTGAACAAAACACCATGGCTGAAACATTCTCTACTCTGGAGCCCAAGTCTTTAACAAGTGGATTTTGAAAGTTATCTAAGATTCACAGTATAGCCAATGTACTCAATAAAGGATTTGTTTTAAAGAATACCACTAAAGTTTCCCCTAAATCAAGACTGGGAGCACTGAATGGAGATCCACTCTCAGTCAGATATGAACTTCTCGAGCTCAGCATGGCCTTTTAGTGTTGGGAGGTCTACCTCTTCTTTATGGAGTAAGCCAGTAATGTGGGTTCTCACTTCTCAGTGTATGTCAGGTACTGTGCTAATTAAAATGCTATTAGGTACTGTGCTAATTAAAATGCTATTCTTTTTTCCCATACTAAAGTTTTCTATATTATCATAGGATAATATATCAGTAAGAGTAATACCACACACTTTAACAAATAAAATCCCAGTTATTATGTTTTATACCATAGAGATTTATTACACAGAAAGTTGGAATGATATTCCAAGTTTATGAGCAAAATCCTTTCCTCCATGTAATGACTAGGGCCCAGAGACTCATTTTTATAAGAAAATCCCAATCTCTTCATGTAGCAATTAGCATAGTCTTCCCTATGGGTTAAATATGGCTGCTACCCACTGTTTTAAATTTTCATGAAGCAAAAACTGTTTTTTAATTTATATTTTAATATTTTCTTAATAAAAAGAAATACAGTATCTCATGATTCCTAGGAATTTTTAGGGAATTCAAAATTTTACTGGCCCTAGATAAATAATTTTGCATGGAAATCTGGTCATGTTATTTATGCATTTGCTGGGGTTGGTTTTGCACTATAATGCTGTCCCATCTTCTATATTTGTTTTATAGTTCTCAAAGCACTAATACTCACTGTTTGGCCTTTGGCAGAAATGTGCATTGTCCTATTCTCTAAGTCTTTTTCCAATACAGAATTCTACACACAAATCAAAAGTGTGGGGCATGTGCTCTAGCCGAAGGCTCAGAAAGAGTCATAGTTTCCCCAAGGCATCTGACTCTAGCTTATAGGTATGGCAATAGGACACAATTTTCCTTGAACTCATAGCTCTATGTATTGACTGAATTTCCTTATCTTATATCTAGGATCAACACACCCACATTCACAAATTCCTATAATGGATATACCTGTGGGAAACCAATAGTGTCAGGCAAATGTGACCCATCACATTTTTCTAATTTAATATGTATTTAGATCTAGCCATGCTCTAATAATAACTCTGAGAAAACAATAGGAAATGTTTAGCATGAAATATAGAAGCCCAGTGTAAAGCTTTGTGTGTAAATGATGATGTGAAAGACAGTTAATAAATCTTCAAAACAATGGGCACCGCTCTCAATAATGGTTCCTATTTCAAAATGATTAATTTTTAACAGGACTCTGTATCCCTGGAGTATAATGTCTCCAGTCTCAGGAGACAAGTAAGGCAATCTCCATGTTACCATGAAACAGAAATAAAATATTATAGGATTTTCTGATGACTCTGAGGAGCTGAATGCCTCCTGCGGGACTGCAAAGTTAATTAAAATGAGTATAGGATTGTTATACTCTATTATAGTACAATTATGTTCCCCTTATTCTTTTCCACACCAGTTAAAAGAGTTTATAATGGAGGTCAGAGTCACAAAAACAGATAGATTTTTGTTTTCATTTTTTGTTTTGAACAGAAAGAAATTAGTTCCTTTCTATGTATATGTTTAATAGATATAAATTGTATTGGCTGGAATATATATATATATACATATATATATATGTATATATATATATACATAAATAGGATTTTTCTTAAAGATAGGATATTTAAAATAAATTTTTGCTTTCTTTCCTATATTTAAGACTATCTCCTCACCATGGTTCCTTTTTAGTAGACAAATGAATTCTTTCATTTACATGAAGCAATTTGTTTTAAGGCATAAATGATGGGGACTCCACTGTCTACCTGTATCCTTTGAGATACAAATGATAACATTCCTTCAGATTGATAGCACAAGAGAGGTAAATGAGCCCCCAGGCTCTCTTGAGGTTAAGAGGAAATAGTTTGTATTTACTGGGACTATGTGGATCCTAAACATCTTGAGTGAAAGAATTCTTCCTTTATGCTTACAGCTTTGCCTACTACCTCATTTATCACTGGCAACACATTCCCACTCATCTACCTGTTAACTGAGACTCAGAGAAGACAAATAACATTTCCAAGAAGACATAGTCCATCATTGACAAGCATACGAGTTGAACATGAATCTCTCTGACATTCCTTTGCACAGCTAGTGTAACTGCTGTGTTGTACACTGACCATCTATCTTCCTACCAACTATAGCAGAGGGTAGCCCAGTTCTGACCATAGCATAAGTAGCCTAGTTTCTCTGTGGCATTGGTGATTATAATTTATATTCCTTTCTATGCTGTCACATCAGAGAGATCATATTCTTCTCTTTTCTTTCTTATTTTAATGTATACAGTATTCTGTTTGCATTTATTCCTGCAGATCAGAAGTGGGCACGTGATTTCATTATTACATGGCTAAGAGCCACAATATGATTGCTGGAAATTGAACTCAGGACCGCTGGAAAAACACCCAGTGTTATTAACGTCTGAGCCATCTCTCCAGCTGCTGAGAGCATATATTTAAACACAGATAAGTTGAAATCATTTTAATACCAAGTATCAGAAAAGTGGACCTGGCATTGGTACTCTTCCTGTCTTGCTAACACACATCTGCTAGGGAGGAACTAAGCGTGAAAACTTACATTCGACCCTGGGTTGTTTACCACCATGCTGTGAATCAGTATATAAGCCTACTCCTTCTGCTCAATAAACAGCATTCCAGCATTTCTGTTGCAAGAAAGACCCACTGTTTTGTCTCTTATTTAAATATCTAGGCCTTCGCCCAATTAGTGGTGTGGGTGCTACAGGTAAGTTCATCTCATCGGTCTACAACCACACTAATTTCTAGCTAATTTTATATCACTAACAGGTGTAAGTTCTATGCTCTGACATCATTGCTCTTCTTCAAGGATTTAACATGGTAGAGCTGTCATTTCCCAGCACCATGAGAGATTAGAAGGAGAAACCAAGAATATAAGGAAACAGGAACTCATTCTTAGAGGATTCCCCACATCAGAGTTGATCTCAGATGCTTACCACACAATGTTACATGGCCACAAGTGAAGTTAAAGGGAGTAGACTATCATCCCGTGTTTCTGGTACTGAAAGTGTAGGACTACTGCATTTGTAAAGCATTTTATTCAATATGCAAAAAGGAAACACAAACTGACTACCTTATCTGCTGAGTCAGAAAAAGGCAGATGCTCTGAGTTCAAACACCATCAATAGATAGACAGATGGATACACAAATAAAGATAGAAAACCTTGCAGCTTTCATTTGGGAAGAGAGTGAACTACTCCATGAATTCTTGGCCCATACAATGATTTTTCCATTACAGAATAGCCACAGCAAGGTTCTTACCAGGAAGACGAGTAGAATACAAATATATCACATATACATATATGTGTGTGTGTGTATGTGTGGTATGTGTGTATAATATGTGTGTGTTTGTGTATATATATATATATGTATATATATACACATATATATATATATGCAAAGCTTGAGCTAGGTCATAGATCATAGAACTGCTTTCTTTCTCTTTACATATATAAAAAAGCAATGAATTCTAGCACTTCAGTGATTCTGCCTTTGTACACAAACACTAGCTGCAGCAACTAAGGGCAGAGATTTGATCAAATGAAAGTGCTGGCTAATTTTCAGTTGTAACTTGAATCCTCCACTGACACTAAGGCTTAAGAAGCTTATTTCGTTGCTATCAGAGACCATTGTCATTTATCTGTTATTACTGCTAGTATAACAACAACTACTGAAAACAAAACAAAAAAAAACAAAACCTTTCTGTGAAGTCATGATCAACAAAATTTAAGCTCTGTAATTCCGGTTTTAAAGAAATCAATCTTGAGAGACCTTTAAGAGGATAAGTAAATATAAGTGAGAAATAGAGTAGGTTAGTGGGGGGGGATGTCTGAATTATTGTCTAACAAAGAGATGTGATGGGGAGCATTGATAAGTCAGAAATAAAAATTCATTATTACATCAGAGCTTCAGTTAGAAAATGAATAGTAATGAATACATGACAAAACTTTATTTTCACTGTTTGTGTTTCTTCTATTAAAGGGATAGAAGAATCATTATGGCTTTGGGGATGCTGTAACACTTGAAAGATGCCATTCAATTTTATGAAGTGGAAGATGAAATGGTCAGAGTATGTCCATGTGCACAGGCACTTTTGGGATGCTGCATCATCTACTCTGAAATTATTCTTTAATGATGTCTATTTACTTAAAGGCAATAGCATCTTTCCATCTAGGAAAAAATAGAGACAGAGTCTTAACCACTTTAAAAATGTGTTTGTTTCTTTATTCAGCCAATATGTGTTAGGATTTAATCACACAGGACCACTCTTCTGGGAACTCGTGGTAGATAAGACATGAGGTCATTGTCTTAAACACCTTTCTTACAAAAGCAAAAGTCTTGGGAATTTTATTTGGGTTTGTGTTTTGTGAGGCAGAGTAAACAGTGTTCTGTGGCAGCTTCATAATATACTGGGATTTATAGAAACTCTAGCATCAGGATTAAGGCCAAAGTATATATGAGAACCATACAATACCTTAAATAGAATAACTCACCTGAAAGAAGTGAATATATACCCAAAGATACATTGTGTCTTTCAAATTTACCCTACTATTGAAACAAAGGACAATAAGAAATGTAAAGTTCCCCTGGAATCTAATTCTGGAAGGAAGAAAAGCCTGGGATCTTGATATAGCCTGAGAGAGAACTTGTCTCCTGTTAAAAAGATCTCCCATTTTTAATGCCAGGTCCGACCACCTTTCAGAATGAGACTGAAGCTCAGGCAACAGTGAACCAATAATGGGTGTGACTAGACCTTCAATAGAACTGCCTGGATATGCATAATCTTGGCCTTATACCTGAACTTCAATCTCCATTTGTAATCTGATGAGACCTACTTGAGGAGGCTACTAGATCACTTTTTTTTCCTCTTCCCACTGTGACCACACTGAATTTTTCTGCCTTTTAATATTAATTTGTCTGTGTTTATTAACCTTTCTAGGTCATATGGCCAAAATGTCTTCTAGGTTTACAGACTATGAATCCAAGTTCAGCAACAATAGCATGAAGAAGAAGAAAAAGAAAATCTAACATGAAAACAGGATTACAAAGGTTAAAAAAATAAATAATGAAAGACACTGATTCTGTGATGTACTAAATCAAACATAGTGACTAAGTCAAGTCTCACAAGAATGGCGTGAGGAGCATCTTTTATGTCTATTTTGAAAATGAGAAAACAAGTACAGAGGTTAAAAATCACAGTTGTTAGTCTAGATCCAGAGTTTGTGTTTCTAACTAATGGAAAAATTAACAAAAACTTAACGAAGCAAACATGTTCTTTCCTGAGTCCTACTGAACCTGGAAAATTTGCCTAAGGCATTAGCCAGGAGTCCATCTGGGGAACACTGTATTTCTTTAGCCACAAAAGAAGTAAATAATTTCTTTATGAAAAGACTTATGATTTATCAAGAAGTCCTGAAGACCAACAAAAGCCACATTCGCATTAGCTTTATTCCAGGCAACCATGAGGGTGTAAGGTCTTGCACAGTAGAGAGCAAGTGTTTAATTTATCATAATAAGGCATGGATAGGAAAAGGAAAAATGGACTGTAGAATGAATAAACAAACTAACTCTAAATAACTTCTGGTTTAATTAATTGTTCTTCTTATATCATTTACATGACTAAGCAACTTTAACTTTTTGTGTTTTTCATACAAGAGTTAGAAATTTTTAAATGAAGCAAAACAAACAATATTTCTGCAATTCCTAAATTAACACAGAATATCTAAAACTGTATATTGGATAACTCAAATTGTTTGTTCATTTACTACAAGGACATAGGGAGTGCTGTAATCACAACATGGTGATTCGTTGATAGGAAAAATAACTCCTATCCTTCTTGTTGAAAATAAATACCCTCACACCATCAATTAGTCTTACAATTTTGACTCTGTCTTTGTGTCCATTGAACAACAGCAATAACAACAACAACAACAAAAATGGTGTAAAACACTACAAATCAAACCTTACAGTTATTGGGAAAGTATTTGAGATATTAGTTGAAAACTCAAATGATATGCATTTAACCATAAACTCCAAATGACTAAGACCTTCATGGCTTCCACAAAGTCAGGATATTTTCAAATGTAAAACTGGAGAATTGCAAGTTCAATACTATTTTTATATCAGCAGTGGGCAGTCTTACAAGGTAAATGTGCCAAAAAAATTGTCTAGATAGAAATATTGCTTCATGGGCATCAGAAGCATGAATTCCTTAGAAAGAATTTTAGAAGAACAAATACATGTTTTCCTGCAATTCTGCAGGCACTTGGTATTATGGTGATGTGAGTGACACCGACTCTTAACCTCAAGAACTAGAATTGTATTATGTAGGTTGCAAGCGTCCTTTCTTCTCAACATAGTAGTCTATAAGAGTATACACATGCGGAGTATGATTTTGTTGCTAAAATTCTCTGTTGCACAGAAAATCAAATTAAGAACTAACCACTTATTATTTTCAAGAAGAGGAGAAATAGAAGAAAATCAGAAAATTAGATGGAGTATGAAGAAAGGGAACAGCTGTGTTCTGGAAAGTACTAGCCAGGTAGGAGGGTGAGCCCTGATCTATGCGAGGTCTAGATAGAAACATCATAGGGTAGTTTTCCTTCCATGAGCAAGGCAAATTCAGAACAGGTCTGTCTTGTGGGAGACAATAATTTTTATGTACTTATAAGAAGTCCAAACATACAGAGAGATATAAGCAAAAATAGAGTTTTCAACATATATTTATATTTCTTTAGGGAAAAGAATGTATCCACTTCATTTCAGGTACTATTATTTGCTTTTGGTTTGTTTATGAACATCTTAAAAAATACACAGGTGGTGAACAGCATTTATGCTCTTGTCCTCTGAATACTGAAATGAAAAAGAGCATTAGCAAGTTCTTTAGGCTCAAAAAAGTTTTATACAACCATAAGGGTTGCCAGGTTTAAAAGGAAGTACATAAATCAAACAATTACTGAATAATCCATAAAGAAATTAATTTTAAAGCAATTATTTGGTATACATATAATTTAGTATTCATTAAGGAGAAAAGCAAATTTGTGTACTAATGAGATGAACATGATAGGTTTGTAATAAAGAATAAATCCTATTCAAATGTCCAATAAAGCAGGGTGTAGAATATCTTGAATGCTTTTTTTTAAGTGTTTGATACTTTGATTTTACAATTCTCAGTCCTAACAACATTGCATCACATAGGTACTAAAAAATGGCAGAACTCTATTTAGTTTAGTAACTGTTGGTATTTCTATCCTAATCCCATGACAAAATAAGTTAAGAATATTTTATGGAATTCAAATCAACAACTCATAGAGCAATTCAAATAAATGAAATACATTAACATAAGATGTTGAGCAAAGATATCAGAGAAACACAGGAAGTCTTCATTTTTCTTAAAGTATTATGTTCCTATAAGTACAAGAAACTGTAAATACAACAAAAACACATTTCACTATATTCAATAGTCTCAATCTAAGTCATAGTATTTCAGGCAACATTCCTTGGCATAATAAAGATGTCATGGATGAACAGTGAAGAGTATATGACACACTGTGTGTGTTTTCGAATCCAACTGCATGTTTGCATGATGCAATACTTGGGAATGCTACTTGAAACACATGAGATTCAACATCCATTTGATTCTGAATTTATTTTTGGCTGTTTGTATTTAGAAAACTTAAAATAACCAAACTTTTCATAACCCTGGATTCAATTACTAGGCTAGTATGAGGTCCAAACCCACTTTAAGGAGCTGTGTTTTACTTTAGCCTTTTGCAGGGTTACAATTTTATCTAGACTCATAAATTGTTTTAAGTATCATCTGTTAAGTTTTGACCATGTTCATACTTCCTGGGTCACCAATCCCTGATTGCTAAGGAGGGGAAATCAGAAGTTACAGTTCTAAAATGACTCCTTAATCTTGGCACTATTAAAATTTTAGATCACAATGTCTTCATGGTGGAGCTTTCTTGTGATTATAGAATGTTTATCGATGTCACTGACCTATACTCAGTACTCACCCTTCTGGGTTATAACCATCAAAAACATTTAAAACCTGCTAGTGCATATGGAGAAAGAATATGGCAATATCAGTTTTCTAAAGTCGTGCTTGCAGAGACATAGTTTACAGATATAGAAATGGAATTCATATTTGTATTCTGAGTTACAATATTGGTATATTGGGTATTTAAATATGGCTTTAGATATTTTTAAATGGTGAGAGAATAATGGTATGTTCACTACCAATATATGACACATGAATAAAGTGATTAATATGCTGCATCATCAAATTTTCTTGCTATGCAAGACAAACATGCATTATAACATTGTATGTTAGCCCATTGATACACAGATGTGTAGTAAATTAAAAATAAAAATAATGATCCTGAATGACAAATTTAATTCAAGAAAGGAAGGCCATAATATTTTCACAGAGTAAAATAAAGTCCCCAAACAAGTCCATAAAAATATGTTCATATTTCTTTTCTGTTTTATGTCATTGTCACTGTGACAAAGACAATATCATATCAATTGTATAATTTATTCAGGCTCTAAAACACAGCATAAATGTAATAAGAGGTGAATAATGTACTTTTCCTGTTTCCAGTTAAACACTTTATTTAAATATTGCCTCCTTGAATATTCAATCTCAATTTTGTCTGCAACTTTCCCAAATCCTAAACACTCCCTCCATGTAACAATTATTAATGATCTAGATTTTGTCCTTCTCCTGGCATCTTTTATACTTTCCAACCACAGTGATTCTTTGAGGATTTATTCATTATCAATTTTTAAAATGTCATTTTTGTTCATACAATACATTTTGGTTTCATGTTTTCCCTTCCCTTAATTCTTCCCATATCCTCCCACCTACCACCCTCTGCATATCTCTCTCTCTCTCTCTCTCTCTCTCTCTCTCTCTCTCTCTCTCTCTCTCTCTCTCCTTTTCTTTTTTTTAGAGAAGGTATCTATACATATTCCTGGCTATCCTGGAAGTCATTATGTAGACCATGTTGTCCTTAAACTTATAGAGGAAATCCACCTGCCTCTGCTTCCTAAGTATTTGAATTAATGGTATGTCACTATGCCTGGTTCTCTTTGTCTTTAAAAACAAACAGATAAAAACACAACACAACACACACACACACACACACACACACACGAAAATGAAAATAAGCAAACAAAAGATCAATGAGAAAAAAATACACAAGCAAAATGTGACAAAATCTGAACTACTCTTAGGCCTGAAACCTGCCCTGAGATGTGGTTAATATGAAAACTGATTTTTCTTTGTCAGTGGGTATCAGTTGCAGATAGCTTCTTGATTAGGCATGGAAGCCAGTGTCTACTTCCCCCTCTCCGTGCTAGTACTCCTTCTGGCTTGTGTGTGCTACCACAGTCTGTCAGTTCATATGGGTTTCATTCTTATTGTGTCTAGAAAATATTGTTTCCTTGGAATCACCCTTCAATCACCTCTGACTCTTACCATCTCTCTGTGTTCTCTTGTGCATAGATTCCCAAGTCTTGGGAGGGGGAATAAGGTCTTTGTTAATGACATCTCACCTAGGACTGAGTACTCCAGAATGTCTTACCAGTCATTATTTGATAGTATCCCACACTAAACATACTTCTTACCAGTAGACTGAGGGATCATTCACAAGTCCAAGGTGTTCCTTTTTTCCATAGCTCATAACACAGCACTCTGCTGGGAATGAACTAGTCACAATTTTTTAAAGGGGATGGGACAACCTAATCCTTATGTTTCTCTAAATATCTCTTTAGTGACATAGATGTCTCCCAGGCTGCCACTCATCTATTTCTTTCACACTCAGATGAATAATCAGTGTGCCACGGTTGTCACTATTTGTTGTCAACTATAGACAGGATCTAGAATCGTGTAGGAAGCAAAGATGAAGGCATCTCTGTGAGAGATGCTCTAGACTGGGCTAAGTGGGATGGGAAGACCCACACTAAATACAGATGATACCATTCAATAGGCTGAGGTCCTGGGCTGAATAGAAAGTAGCAGGTAAATTTGGCACCAGCATTTCAATGGTGTCTGCTTTCTGACTGTATATGTGATGTGTCCAGCTGCTTCCCTCGCCTCTCTCCAAGAGTAAAAAACCCTCCCCCCCTCAGTCCCTCTGTCCCTCAGTCCCTCCTCCCCTCCCTCCTTTCTTCCCTCCCTTAGGCTTCCTCTTGGCAAGTATTTGATCACAATAACAAGTAAAGCCAACTTATACAGACAGTCAGGAAGGCAATAATCAACTATTTTACCTATACACAGGAAAAAAAAAAGATGTTTTGTTAGGTATTAATATTTAGCTTTTTAATTAAAGTCAGGTATAAGCTTGATGCAAAGTGCAAGATACCTTCCATTATTTTCCCTGGCAATCTAGAAATCTAATTTATTAGAAAGCAAAAATTAGCTCTTTCGTGGGAGGTTAGAACATGAAAGAGACTCTAAGATGCTCAATGATTTCAACCATTATTTTGGAAAAAGTTTTCTGTGGTAGTAGGGTAAAGGAAATAGAAAATTGTAATTTGAAACCCAAAAAGTGAGATATTTGACTTATAGAAAGCTCAACTATCAAATAAATGTGGAGTTCCCTTGACAAGAAAAAGAAAACATTATGAAAACTGATAGAGACATCTTATGATAAAAGATTGTTTTCCTTATCTAAAAGAACATTTTATTTCAATATGCAGGCCACGTCCTCAGACACTGAATAGGACTCTGTCCTTTGTCCATACAGGAAAATTTAACATTGAAAAATAATCTAGCTCTAGAAATAAATTAACATACATTTCCCCTTTTCATGACACATTAACAATATTTTGATTTGAGAGAAGGGATGATGTTGTCTTCCTATAAATTCCCTCAAACTGTTAGGAGCCAAGCAAACAATCTATATAAAGTCCAGTGGCAAAGAAAGCATGAATCGTGAAGCACAGTGTTTCATCATTTCCCAAAATTAATCCTGCATCTCATAAACCACGCAGACCATATCTGAAAAAAAACATGTGCCAGAAGCCACACAGACTAGCACAGAAAACCGGAACAAGACACCAGAGCCAGGTTTTATTAGCTAAATGTGGATACTTAACACTGGTAAGCAGTAAGGAAAGGAAGACTGCTCTCTAGCTAAAGCAAATTGCTCCATGAGCCCCTACAGGCCACAGGGTATAGGAAGCATCTTTCACTGCAGGTTCAGCAAACATTTTGTTTTTCTTTTGTAAAGCAACACAGTAAATATTTTCAGCTTTCCAAGTTTGTGTTCCATGTAAACCTATCCTACTCTGGTCTTGAATGAGGAAGCAGCAGTAAGTGGCCTAACAAAGGCCACTTAATGTTTATATTTCAGTAATGCTTAAAGGGTCAAAGTGTGTAAGAGATGGAAATCAGGTGAGAAAGGGCTGCCAAAGAATTTTATCCTCTAGACTCTACACACACATTGCAGTCACGAAATTGTGGGCCTGGTCAAACAGGATTGGCCCTACAACTAACCAGTCTTGGAGTTCTATCCTTTCCAGGAGAAATATTGGCTAAGGAAAGATAATAGGAAAGGGAAAGTTATTGTCTTCAGTCACTGTCAAGCCTACCAGACTCAAGTGGATACCTCCAAACCCATGGTCATATAGATTTCTGCAAGAGAAATCAGTGGGCCACAAACTAAAAATAACAGGCATGAATGTTTGAAAGTGTTGTAGGAAGAAGTAAGGAAGACAGGAGTTGGAGAGGGGGGTCAGGATGGGAGAGATAAGAGTGGTCACTATTAATTATATACCTGTGTGAAGCTATAAAAAGATAAATTTAATTGTTTTTAAAAATGGAAAGAGTGGGAGAAAAAGGAAAGTTTGTGGACCATGCTTGATGTGAGTTCGAATTTGTTGACTGTTGCTTTAATATATTAGACAACTATCAAAGGTTGTTAGATAATATACAGAGTGTAGAGATTCTTTTCCTAATTTCTCTGCAGATATATGTTTCCATTTAATGCTTCACTGTCATTAATTTAAAGTGGAGCCTCCATGGCCCTATTAGTTAAAACAAGGTAAAGTTATAAGATGCCTGTCACTTCGCTATCTGATAAACATCAATCCACACATATGAATTCAGTACAAAGTGGTAATGTAATTTTTCCACAACACATAAACCTCTTGCTGTGTGTGCTTCTGATGAGAGCAAGTTAATTATTTTATTATCTCAACATAAAACGTCCCAAATCAAATATATCCAGGGTTATAAACTACTTGTCACCAAACTTCATTAAAGGCATAAAACAAGCCATTTCACTTTCACAAACAACTCTACTTGTGTATTCCATATTCAAGAAAAGACATTTGTTACATAAAAACATCAGAACCAGTCATTTCTCACTGAGAATGCTCAATGTCAAAGCATCTTCTTCTTGCTAGAAGAGTCTAGAAATTATGAAAGAAACTGGAATAGTCCTAGTGGTTATGTTAAAATATCTATTCTGGAGGCCGGAGAGACACATATGTGTACATTCTCCTATCTTGAAGAGGAGCTATGCTAGGTTCCTAGCACCCATGTCAGATAGCACACAAACACCAGCAACTACAGATCTGGGAAACTGATGTCTTAATCTGGTCCATGGAAACCAACACAAGTGGTAAATACTTACAAATAACCACACACACACACACACACACACACACACACAAATAATAATAAATCTTCAAAAGATACATCCCAATCTCAACACTGTCAATAAATTTATATTTACTATATACTCAAGTTATCACACACATTTGCTTAAGATAGTGTTCCCTCATAGAAAAGTACTGCTGTAGATATTTTTATCAATATTTACATATAGTAAGTTAAACAATTTTACTATTTTTCTCCTTTTTTATGAAGTATGTCTTGTAGGGAAAGACATATCTCTAAATGTTTTAATCCCATGGGCCTGTCACTTAGGGTCACAGGCAGAGATGAACCAAGTAAATCACATGAATTTTAATCAGTCCCTATGACCCTCTCAAGGCTAAAGTTGTCCTTTTTTCTTATTTTTGCCCTGTTGTCAAGAAAAAAAACATACTTGTTTCAAGTTAACAACTGCATCTTAGTCAGAAGTGATATTTTCATGAAAAAGATCATAACTTTACTTGGATGGAGAGCTCATGCAAATTTTAATCTTCCATAATATTTACTATTTATAATAATTTATTATATTTATATTTATTGATTTATTCACTTGTTTTTATTTCATGTACATTATGGATGTGTGTGTGTGTGTGTGTGTGTGTGTGTGTACGCATGTATTCTGTGTGGATGTCAAATGACAATTCATGAGAGTCAGGTCTTTTCTTCCATGATGTGAGTCCTAGGGATCAAATGAAACATCAGTTTTGGTAGCAAGCCTCTTTACTCCCCTTTTCACCAGTCTCCAGTCCCCAGTATGTCTGTGATAAAAAATAAATGTATTGCTTCGAGGTTCTGGCTGTCAAAAACAATGTTGCTATGAATGTAGTTGAACAAATGTCCTTGTTGCATGAATGTGCATCCTTTGGGTGTATTCCCAACAGTGGAATTACTGGATCTTGTGGTAGACTAATTCCCATTCTTCCTGAGAAAGCACCTTACTGGTTTCCTAAGTGGCCACACAAGTTTGCACTCCCACCAGCAGTGGAGGACTATTCCCCTTTTTCCACATCCTCTCCAGTATAAAGTGTCAATTGTGTTTTCTATTTTAGCCATTCTTACAAGAGTAAGATGGTATCTCAGAGTTGTTTTGATTTGAATTCCCCTGTTGGATAAGGATGTTGAATAATTTCTTTTAGTTGAATAATGTCTTTCAGTTGTTTTAGATTCCTCTATTGAAAACGCTCTATTTAGTTCTATACCCCACTTTTTAATTGGATTATTTGATGTTTTGATGTTTTGATGTTTTAGAGACTAGCTTCTTGAGTTCTTTTTATATTTTGGAAATCAGCCCTCTGTTAGATGGGTTGGTGAATATCATTTCCTATTCTGTGAGCTACTGTTTTGTCTTGTTGAATATATCCTCTGCCTTACAGAAACTTCTCAGTTTCAAGAGGTCCCATTTATTAATTGTCTATTTCAGTGTTTATGTTACTGGTGTTATGTTCCTGAAGTTATCTCCTGTACCAGTTCATTCAAGTGTACCTCTCACTTTCTCTTCTAAGAGGTTCAGTGTGGCTTGATTTATGTTAAGGTCATTGATCCATTCTGACTTAAGTTTTGTGTATGGTGATAGATAAGGCTCTATCTGCAATGTTCTACATGTCAGCATCCAATTATGCCAGCACCATTTGTTGAAGATGCTTTCTTTATTCCATTGGGTAACATTAGCTTCTTTGTCAAAAATCAGGCATTCATAGGTGTGTGGTTTAATATCAGTGTTTTCAATTCAATTACATTTGCCTACCTGTCTGCTTTTATGCCAATATCAAGCTGTTTTCATTACTACAGCTCTATAATAGATCTTGAAGTCGAGGATGGTAATTACTCCAGAAGTTCCTTTATTGTACAGGTCTGTTGTGGTATCCTTGGTTTTTGTTTTTCCATATAAAGTTGAATATTGTTCTTTCAAGGTCTGTGAAAAATTGTGCTAGGAAAATGGGGATTGCAATGAATTTGAATCTGTAGATTGTTTTTGGTAAGATTGCCATTTTTACTATGTTGATGCTACCTAGCCAAGAGCATGAGAGATCTTTCAATTTTCTGGTATCTTCTTTGACTTTCTTTATGTTACTCAACTGAAAAATGGATGGACACAATATGCTACATTTATACAATGGAGTCATACTCAGTGGGGGGAAAAACAATGAAATCTTAAAATTCACAGGCAAATGGATGGAACTGGAAGAAACCACCTGGAATGAAGTAACCTAATCACAGAAAGACAATCATGATACATACTCACTCATACATGGATATTTGACACAGAGCAAAGAACTACCAGCCTACAATTGATACCTCCAAAGAAGCTAGGAAACTAGGAAGGTCCTAAGAGAAACATACATGGCCCCCCACTCTGGAGAAGGGGAAAGGGACAAGATCTCCTGGAAAATTGGGAGCACAGGGGGAGGGGGAGGAAACAGATAAGGGGAGAAGAGAAGGGGCTAGGAGAACATGAAGGATCAGGAAGACTGAGACACAGGTAGAATAGAGGAGATCAAGAAAAGAGATACCTTAATTATCATTAATTATAGGTTTAAAGATAAATATGGCACTAAGGAAATGTGTAGAAACCACAAGGATGACCAAAACTAAGAATTTACACAATAGTGAAGAGGCTACCTTAAATGCCCTCCTCATATAATTAGATTGATGGCTACCTTAAATGCCATCCTAGAGCCTTCATCCAGTAGTTGATGGAAGCAGAAGCAGACATCCTCCACTAAGCACTGACCCATACTCCTGGAATCCAATTGTAGAGAGGGAGGAGTGATGAGCAAAGGGGTCAAGACCATGCTGGAGAAACCCACAGAAATAGCTGATCTGGTCAAGTCAGAGCACATAGACCCCAGTCATAAGTTCAGGAACCAGATACATGGAGGCCCTCCCCCAAATGATGTTACAGACTTTAATGATCCCCCATAGAATTTCTCACCCTCCCTGGGTAATAGTTGTGGACATGGGGGTATGGGAGGATGGGAGGGAGAAGAAACTGAGATTGTTATATAAAATAAGTTTGTTTCTAAATTAAATAAATCATTTTTTAAAAAGTAATAATCATATTGCAATAAATCAAGTGCTTCTTATTTTCCTTTTAATAATTATTGATTACTTCTTACTGTAGTAGTCTAAACTGGCCTGGAGTTAATATGCAGACCAGGCTGGCCTTGAATTCATGGAAATCTTCTGGCCTCCAACTAATAAATGGCTGAATTACAACTATAAGCTACCATACCTGACTTTCTAATGACATTCTTAAAATTCCTTTTTAGCAAACAGATATGTTTGAGACAAAATGGTGCAATCTGAATATTCAGGATTAAATTATGAGCATATTCCCATTGATCCCTAGTTCTACAATCAAATATTAACCCCTATTCTTTATTTTTGAAAACTTTTTTGGACTAGGTATCATGTAGCTTAGGCTGGCTTTCCACTTACTATAACTGAAGCTAGCACTTCTGCCTCAACCTCCTAACTATTGTGATTATAGGACTTCACCACAATGGTAGCTTCACCAATACCCAGTATACTTATTTCAAGTCTCAACTATTTAACAAAATATATTAATATTGGTGACCACTGCCTTTCTGCCATTGAGCCTCTATCATTACATGAGTATTCAGAGACAGGATATTTTCTCTCCAACTTGCCTTTTTTTCATTAGGCATGGTCACCTGGAACTAATTCCCTTACTGTAGAGTCCAATGGCAGTGTCACAGTGTCCCAAGGTCTGTCTTTTAAACTCACATTGAATTTACTCGTGAATTACTGGGACTTCAGTTTTCTTACATGTCTTCATAATTAGATTCTTGATCATTAAAAAACACAATGGAGGTCAAGAGGAAGACAGCAATCATCCTGTTGACTCATGTGATGATCAGTTGCTGAGCTGCAAGTGTCCAGTCATGTGTTTTCTGAATTGTCATGACATTTACCCTATATGAGTAGTCATTTGCAGTTATCTTTAGATTAAATTGGAAAGAAAGGTGAAGCTCTCCCACTCATTGTCACAATTTGATGAGCTAGAAAAGGAAATGTAAAAAGGGATAAGAGTAAATATAGTTGTTTTTAAGAATTCCTCCATGTAATGGACATTTGCTCTCCTAGACCTCTTAACTTTTCTAAGTACTTGGATGCCTTGTCTTGGGTTTATTTGGTAGTTTGTGTTGGGTTTTATTATTCAAGAGATCTTTAAACCCTTGTGGGGTTTAAAGGGGTATATGACAAGAGGTAATAATAACAATGTTTTGCTTTCAGACTCAAGGGCAAACATTCACATCTTCTGAATGAAAGGAAACATAACTCTGGGAAATATAGCCTCAGTTTACCTCAAGGTGAATCCCTCATTGTGGTATCTAAGCAAGCTGTCTTGGTGAAAAACTGTGAATGTCTGTGAAATATAGTATGTCAAAGTCTAAAAGGCATATAAAAGTTCCTAAAAAGTTTGTGAAAGCCTAAGAGAAACTTGGCTTCCACTTTTCTCTGATTCAAAGGCCTTATCAGTATTCATAAGACAATGTGAGATACTAGTCTACAAAGCTCAGGTTCCCGAAGGCCCAGGGGGCCTCAGCTTTTGAAGCAGCTGCCAATTCCTCTTGACAAGTTCAGCCCACACTTTAGATGAAGAAAAGAAAAGCAGGGGAGAAAGAGAATGATTTTTTAAATGTTCCTGAAAGAGAAGAGACCTTTGCTCAATCCTTGAGAATCTGTCCTAACAGGTTACCAGTAGTAAAATTTGATATTTGCCTAGACAACTTCCAAAGTGATATCCAAGGGAAGGGTCAGATTGGAAAAAACTGAGATGTGGTACAGTCATGTAAACTACTTTCAACATTGGTTGTCTAGCTCATATTTACAATAGAAACTGGAGGGGTTAGGTGAAGCATAAAGAAGACAGAAGTATTTAGATAATTTCAAATAATTACAATACGTGGTTCTTACCCTACAACAGGGGGTGTACACCATAAAGTGGAAGACAAAAAGCAAAGTCCATGGGAAAAGAAACCATGAATACAGGGAAGGACACCTGTCATGTCTCAGACACTGCCTTGGTCACCTTATGTACATCACCCCAATTGACTAATCTCATCCCTAGCTGTGGATGATGTATTTGCTAACAAACAGAATTCATTTTTTAACCACACAGGACTTGAGTGAGCTCTAAAATATCTCTTTACTATTTTGATGCTTACAGAGTTTTGGAAAGAATTTTTATGATCAGATGGGCTGAGTTCAAATTCTACATCAATCCTTACCAGATATTTATCATACAGCAAGTTATTAAACATCTGTGAGCCTTGTTTTCCATCATAAATGGGGGCCTACTGTATCTAAAAAGTTTGTGAATTTAATTTATATATTTTAACCTTAACATTGTGAACCAGCCCAATAAATAAAATGATTAAAAAACTTGCATATTAATTTTATTTATTACTCTGCCCTGTCCAAGATTTTTTGAATTATAAGCAATGTAGAGGACAATATCAAGAAATAATTGCTAAATGAATGCATGGATTTATTAATCTCAGATAAAAACATTTTTTCCTTTCAATATTTACCTACCTATTACTTTCTATGTTATACATGTATGAAAGGCATAAAAGTGTTAACTGCTCTCTAAATTGACCTGTGTTGTGTGAGGAATTTCTGGGATTCACTCTTTGGAAGGAAAATGAGAACTGAAGAACCTGTGAAGTAAACCATATGGCCTCACTGTTGAATACAGCTTGCACCTCTCCCCTGGCAATGTGTTCTCTTTCAAAGAGTCCAAATCCTATTAACTTGAGGTCAGCTTCACCCATTGTGCCTCATGTCTGTTTCTCCTCCCTAGACATTTATTTCCTGAACATTACAAGGATGAACTGAACAAACAAAGGAGAAATAGAGTTGTCACTATCCTTACTGGGCCAACAGCATCATAAGGGTTGGCCTTCACAGCCCAATGTCGTTATTTTGCTCACTCACAGGAAACCCTGCATGAAGGAATAGAGCAGAAGGGAAGGCCATGAACATATGAACATAAAATATGCCTAGGCCCCTTTCCAAAACCTCATCCTTTTGTATATGGAGCTGATGGGAGATGTGATTCTGTATATATGTTTCTCATACTGTTAATAAAGCCCTGTGGCCAATAGAAAACTAGATAGGTGGGGCTAGGAGACTAGGAGGAGGAAGAGGAAGTAGTAGGTGGAGTCAAGATGTAGCCCAGGGAAGGAGCAGGAAGCCTGCCGCGCGGCTCCCCGATAAGACGACCACGTGGAAATACTTAGATAAGTAGAAATGGGTTAATAATTAAGACAGAGCTAGCCCATTAACAATAATGGTAATTGGCCAACAGGATTGTATCAAATACAGAGTCTCTGAGTGTTATTTGGGGCACACGTGGTTGCAGGACCATGGCAGCAGAATCAGCGGCAGCCGGCGGGGAAACCTGCCGTAACATAATGGTGTCAGAAGTGGGACTGAGAACTTTCGCTTAAAACTTAACAAAAGTTTAAAAAATAGTTTTTAGAAACAAAGGAACAGAGACTAGCAAGACTTCTTAGTAGCAGCATTTTCTCCGTTGGATTTGTTTTGTTGTAGACAGAGATTTGTGTGGCTCCTTTAAGAGAGGTTTCCAAAATTAGCATAAGCGGCAAAAACCGCCTTGCTTTTAAAGAGCTCTGCTAACAATTCATTGGTGTGTACAAGAGCTGCAATGAAGGTTTACACTGTGTTTTAAAAAATACGCTGGCTTGGGAGAGAAAAAGAAACGGGATACAATGGTTTAAAAAGAAAAAAGGAATTAAATGGATGGATGTAATGGCACACGCCATTAATCCCAGCACTCGGCAGACAGAGGCAAGCAGATCTCTGTGATTTCAAAGTAAACCTGGTATGCAGTGAATTCCAGGACAGATAAAAGTTACACAGAGAAACCCTGTCTCAAAATATGTAAAAATAGAAGTAGAAGAAATAGAATAATAAAAAAGCCACGTAAAGATGGAAAACACAGAGAAATTTTGGATACTATACATGCTTCTGTTGTCTTTAAATTATTTGATTGCTGAGAAAATAACTACTGATAAAAGAAAAGCTGCTGGATTAATTCAATTTATATATTTTAAAAATGCTTTGACTCCAACATTTAAGCATAAGGACAAGTTACTGGGGAAAAGGATTTCTATTTTTGTTTCCACAGAAAATGGAAGGCTATGGATTCTTTCCAGACTTATGTGGTTTGATCAAGCCAGACCCCCTGAAACAACTCCCCAGTTGATCCAACATTCAAAGCAGTTGAGACAAAGCCTTGCAGACTACAGCCAAGATTTCTGCATCTTCTTTGGACCCCCATGACAGCGCCCTCTACCAGCAGGAAGTAGTTTGGAAAGAACGACGCCCAAATTCCCAAATATTGTTTATAAATGTTTGTTTTCATTTTTATGGGCTTGGTTATAAATGATTAATGACACAAGCAATCCTTGTAAAGGTAAAAAAGGGAATTAAGGTATAGATATGAATACTTTGCTTTGGAATGGATTTTCTTTTATTGATACAATTTAAGGTCAATTTTATGATATGTATATTTCTCCTCTTGTTTAGGTATTGTGTTTATATAGCTCATTAGAAAATGTAATGTAATAATTTAGTACAGATTATAGAGAGTTACCTATGGGAGTTAAGTTAGTTTGGATTTCTAGATATATAGAGATGTATTTGAGATGGATAGGCATTCTTCAAACCTTTCAAAGACCTACAGAATATGGCTTTTAAAATGGTTTAGGGTTTTTCTTGACAGTGAGGCAAACTGCTGCTGGTAACACCACCTACAGAAGAAAGGAAGATGTACATCGAAGAAACACATTATGAAGTTTGCTTCTAATATGGCAAGACTAGCCATTTGAACAAGGTACTTCTCTTGTCTAGACTGTTGTAGAAACTGGACATGCAGGACCCACAAAAAGGTGACTGCTGATGCAAGATGGACATTGCTACAGATTCCTGTTTCATGGAAGAGGCTGCCAGACAGCCAGATAGTCTACAGGACACAGAGAAAAGTTTCCTGCCTTATTGAGGAGTCTGGACACACATTATGGCCTATGGGCTGAAGATGGAACATTACAGAAGAACTTCGGGTGACTGACCAGGCAATGCATTGTCTCTGTCATTTCTAGAGCTTATATATTATCCTTCTGTGGTCTTTGAAGGAGTTGAAGACAGATAGTTATGATTATAGTTTTTCTTAGTTAGGATTAAAAATAAGTTACATATAGGTCTTTAGACTGACAAAGATAGGATAGATGATATTTTCTTTAAGTCTTACAAAATGTTAATGGACTAAATATTGTTAACTGTGATTCTTATTTGATAACTGTTGTATGGTATATTTTGCTATGTTAAGGTTAAACCCCTTCTTTTACTTTAGACAGAAAAGAGGAGATGATGGGAGATGTGATTCTGTATATATGTTTCTCATACTGTTAATAAAGCCCTGTGGCCAATAGAAAACTAGATAGGTGGGGCTAGGAGACTAGGAGGAGGAAGAGGAAGTAGTAGGTGGAGTCAAGATGTAGCCAAGGGAAGGAGCAGGACGCCAGCCGCGGCTCCCCGATAAGACGACCACGTGGAAATACTTAGATAAGTAGAAATGGGTTAATAATTAAGACAGAGCTAGCCCATAAACAGTAATGGTAACTGGCCGACGGGATTGTATCAAATACAGAGTCTCTGAGTGTTATTTGGGGCTGGCGCGGCTGTGGGCCCACATGGCGGCAGGACCTGGAGGCCGGCGGGGAAACCTGCTGTAACATGGAGCTAATTTGTTGACTTCATTTGATCTGTTTAAAAGACCACATGCCATTACATTGAATCTCATTAAAAACTTGAAACAGAGATACTATTTATGGGGACATTTCTATGAATTAGTGTCTGTGTTACATACAGTGCCAAATGCAATACACACAAAAGTCCTTGAAATGTCATGGCCTCAGTTTATAATGAGGCACCTCAGCCTCAGATGCTAAAATTCTATCCATACAGCAAGTGAATTCTCAGCAATTTGGTATTGCTCTAAGGTCAACATAGACTAATAATATTATAATAATAATTAGAATTATATGATGGTATTAATTGCTGCTTGTTCTTGGCAGACATACAGAGTTAACCAAGTTTCTTGTTATATAATTCTCTGTTTTGGGAATACTGGGAATGCAACTTGGGGCATTACAAATAACATATCACTGCTTTATCACTGAACTGAGGCACGCAGACATAGAAGGTAGCTTACCCTGGGAAACACTTTATCTGGGGTTATACATATACTTCCTCTTATAATGATAGAGTTCAGTTCCTTCATCTACATGTACTTGTCTCCAAAAGTAGACCTAGCTACCCCAGGACACCCTCAAACCTCCAGGTATGAGGCTATGAGTCTCAATAATAGTATGGAATTTATTGTCATAGTAACAATCAATTTAGGTAAGTTCTATTCAAGTGTATTAGCAATGTATTCTAGTAGAAAGAAGTAACAGGCTGATCAGGTTTCAACTGGTTGGGGGTAGATGTACAGTAAACTTCAAGTTAACATTCATAAAGAATCCTTTATGTACTATCTGCATAATTGAGCATGCATATGAATAAATTACATTAATTAGTGAAAAGTAAATGAATAATCAAAAATAAATATATAAACTAGCAAACAAATCAAAACAGAGAACCAACAAAGGATCCACTTAGTAGCTAGCTTATTCTTTTCTTGAACCTCATAAAAGGAAGCTCTATCAATAACTAATTCTTTGAATAACATCACTTGTATGGCCCACAGACAATCTTAAAAGTTCATCCTTCTATAATTTATATTATGACCTCACTCCTAACAAGGTCATCTTACTTCTATTGCAAATTAGAGTAAGCCCTTATTTTCATCTTTTTGCATGAGAGGGCAAGAATCTGACATCTGGTAACAGAACTGTAAGCATAGTGTATGTAATTTTCATTTGTATTAACATTTGTAGTGGAAGAATCTTGATCTGTACTTAATCTCATTAAACATATATTGTACTCACCAGAAAATGCTCTCATAGGTGTCTCTCATGTACCTGAAAAATATAAAGTGACTCTTTTAAATGAATTTGCTATTAAGTGGATACACAAAGACTTTATTCCAGATACGGTTTTACTTTAGTCAGCAATTTACCATGTGCAAATTGATTTTTACATGCATTAATTTGATTCACACAACAACTACTCAGGGTCAATTTTTTTGTACTTGCCGCTATATGCTTGAGGTTTATGAATACACAGAGCATGCTAAAAACATGGCAATGACCCATATTGCCTTTTCCCAAGTCAGGCCTTTGCCCTAAACCACAGGAACCTATTACCCTTGCACTGCACCTGGACTGCACTCACAGGTACTGCTTTCTCTTTCATATATCCCTTATCAGTAGAATAGCATAAACACAGTGGCTGGATGGGTGGTTCAGCATAACTAACTACTCTTCATGACTGAGAATATTAACAGTCACACATAATAATTAAATTCAAATTAATTTCATCAGCTAATACAGGCCACAGAATTAAATTAAGCCTCACTGTAACTATTAACCCTTCCACTATGCAACAATACCTATTTTTGTGAGCAGTTATGTTATATTATTTATAATGGGTACAATTTCCCTAGATATCACAGATTTTCACTTACTAATGTTGACTCTCTGCTTTGCCAAATGGAAAATTACGAGGTTTCAGTTCAGCTAGTATGTCAGCAGAAATTTGCACAGACCCTGTTCAGGAGAAAATCGTTAACATTTGGGGCAACCAGATCCATTAACATGTGTGGTAATTCACAGCAGAATCCAATAATTACAAATCAGTGCATGGAATTAACAAATACCTCTTGTATGGCTAAAGAATAATTCCATGCTGTAAGGTGTGTGGGGAGAAGTTGCATGTGGGATGCTTAAAAACTAAGTACATATTGGGATGCAGTATATCCATGTTAACATAGTACCATGAACATTAAACATACAGAAAGAAAATTGTATAAGAAAACATAGAAACAAGTAATTGAAAATTATGTCTACCATTATCTGTGATAATTTTTGCATTGATCACATGTGGTGTGCCAAGCCCGACCCGCAGGAAAGATGGCAACCACACGAGGATTCTTCTCAGATCACACTTTATTGGAGCGCTTCTTGGTTGAAGGGAGAGCTGAAGGTGAGGGGCCCCGGGCAGGAAGGGACAGCTGCTTATATATCCTACTAGGCAATGGGTCACGGTCTCATAGGCTCAAAAGACCTCGCCTCAGTGTTGGAGCCACAGGATTGGCTAGGGAACGAGCTGGAGTGCAGCCGCCAAGCTGGTGTATGCCCAAATAAGGTACAAGAAAGAGGAAGTTCACCATTTGTAATGGCGTCCTTCGGGCAGCCGCCTACAGTTCCCCCTTTTTATTATAATATGACCAGAGCAATATTGGTGGTCTTACTCCCGTTCAGGCCCCCACCTCATGATGTGTGGACCGATCGAAGGATGCCTGCTATTGATAACACACCTTCTCCCATGCAATGGAACCTTTATTTTGTTCCTGAGAGGTGCAAAGGCTGTGCTATCGAGATCTCACACATGCCTTACCTAGTGCAATGGGGCAACGTAATTTCCCCAGGGGGTGCAAAGGCCATGTGGAGGGGTCCTAATTGCTCTTAGAGACTGACAATCTCTGTCCACACCATCCCTGGTGCAATGAGCCTTATTAAGGCTCTAGGGGTGCAATGGCTGTGGACTAGAGGATCTATTCTTTAAGGGCAGTGAGCCAAGCCTGTGGAGACACTCCAGCATCCATGGCCATAAGGGCCCATGCAACTAATTTTCGATCCCTGGTATGCTGGGCTTTGAGTCTACAAATGAGCCAGAGACAAAAACAACACCCGACCAGGCAAAAAATGCCAAACATTCCTATTCCCACCCATTCCTTGAAGTAGGAGAGGGCCGAGGAAAGCCAGGATGCAAAACAGGTCCACACGGGTGGCATTGATCATCACGATTTCCCGTCTTAGTTGTTGGACCAATGTGTCAAATTCTTCTGACCAGGTTCCTGCTAAATACTGGGATAAATCTCGAGATAATTCAGCAGCACGGGAAGCATTATGAAAGGGCATAATGTAGTAATACATAACCCGGTGTATTTCCATTCACAACCTAATTGAGCTAACTGCCAAAGGGTGTTCACTTGTTATCTCCCAACAGCTGTTGAAAATCATTGAGAGTTCTCAAAACAAAAACCAGGGAATGCGGAGGCCAGGTGCCTCCTTGTATCCCTTTTTATAAAATGGCAGCTTCCTCCCGTTTGAGCATAGCAAGGAGGTGCAGAGGGAGGCCAAGATTCCCGGGGTGTAATGGGGACATCGGCTTTTCCCATGGAAACATTATAGGCAGGAGGCCATCGCCATCTGCACCTTTCTCCTTGATATTCAGCTGCAGCTTGTTTTAATTACTCCTCCTCTTGGGAACTTAGTTCTGATAGCTGCTCACCTGAGGATCCATCATTCGAGGATTAATCACCTGATAATCATAATCTGAAAATTCCTTGAGGACTGGATAAAGGGAGTCCCCTTTATCTTCTTTATCCTTTTTTTTTTCCTTTTTTTTGTTTTTCCTTTCTATGTATTTCCTTAATATCTTTATATTTTTTTTCTTTTCTTAGTTTTATCAGACATCTTTTCCTTTTCCTTTTCTATATTCCGTTCCCTCTCTTCCTCCTCATAAGTGTCGGCCTCCGACACACTATCTTGATGCTCATATAAAACTTTATGGCCTTGATCTATCAAGGCTTCAGCCTTCTCATCCTTTAGGCATACTACTATGACTGGCAGAACAAACAAGAAAGCGTAAGCAAACATTACAAGGAGGAAGGGAACTTACCCGTACCACCACTACCGGTACCGCTGCTCCGTGTGTGTTGAGTTCTGAATCCTTTTCAGCCCCTCACCTGGTCCCGGGTTTCGGCACCAGTTGTGGTGCGCCAAGCCAGACCCGCAGGAAAGACAGCAACCACACAAGGATTCTTCTCAGATCACACTTTATTGGAGCGCTTCTTGGTTGAAGGGAGAGCTGAAGGTGAGGGGCCCCGGGCAGGAAGGGACAGCTGCTTATATATCCTACTAGGCAATGGGTCACGGTCTCATAGGCTCAAAAGACCTCGCCTCAGTGTTGGAGCCACAGGATTGGCTAGGGAACGAGCAGGCGCGCTGGAGTGCAGCCGCCAAGCTGGCATATGCCCAAATAAGGTACAAGAAAGAGGAAGTTCACCATCTTGTAATGGCGTCCTGCGGGCGGCCGCCTACAATCACATGTTTCTATTTGTAAAATTATGTTTATAAAATTCAATTATCTTATTTTTATTGTTAATTATTTTCAAGGTATATGTCTGTGTCTGTGCATGGGAATGTACACATGAGTGCACGTGCCAGTGGAGGCCAAAAGAGGGTAATAGATTCCCTGAAAGTAGGGTTTCAGTTCATTGTCAGCTACCCTATTTTGATGCTAGGATCTGAACTCTGTTTCTGCCAGAGAGAATAAAGAACTCTCAGCTACTGAGTCATCTCTTTAGTCCCAGTGACAAATTTTTTTGTTCAATAAATTCTTATCTGTATTATGTCATGTTTACAGAACTATGCTAAACCTTGGGTCCACAACAGTTACAAAATTAGCCACTAATGTGGGATAATGTTCTTGTTCACTTCAAAGATTTGTCAGTCATGTTGGCTTAATAAAATGCTAATTGGCCAGTAGCCAAACAGGAAGTATAGGCAAGGCTACCAAATCAGGAGAATTCTGGGAAGAGGGAGGGCTGAAAAAAAGTTGCCAGCAAGAGGCAGAGGAAGCAAGATGAGGATACCAAGGTACCAAGCCATGTAGCTAAATATAGATAAGAATTATGGATTAATTTAAGTTGTAAAAGTTTTTTTAGTAATAAACTAGAGCAATATATCAAACAGTTTATAATTAATATAAGGTTCTGTGTATTTATTTGGGACTAAAGGACTTCTGGACTAGGAGGGACAGAAACTTCTATCTACAAGCCACAGTTTCTTTATCTTGCAGCCTGCTCTAATTGAAAGAAACAGTTTCCTGAACTAGACTCAGGAATGGAAAAGGTGTTTGGAAAATGAATAGGAATTTAACACTTATGTAACTATGAAGTCTCAGGGAAACAATTATCCCATGCTCTAAGTGTCATTCTTCATCTGTAAACTTTGATGTGTGAGTTGACAAAATCATAATATGTAGATTAATTTCACTCACTGGGTATTGTCAATATACCCACTGTTACTGAATACCACTTATGCACTCTTATATTTTCCAATAGTAGTCCTGTAGGATCAACTCACTAATACTATGCCTTTTCAGATTTGGGAGATTAGGGTTGTTCATTCAGTCACCTCAAGATAAAGACACAATGTGACTTTGATTAAAAAGACAGGGAAGAGGCTCTCTGCTGAAATGCTATTTTCCCCAGCTTTTCATTAAAAGACGATATTATGAATAATCAGCAGCCTGTGAATCCCACAAAAACACTAAAATAAGTAAGAAGTCCTTTGCTGTCCAGCATCAAGTACATTTTTGTGCTTTAACTGGGGCTTAACCATGAAAAAAACTTCAATAAATATCATAATAAAACTCTTCATAAGAAAATATTTTCTCTAGCAAGCACAGTTCTTCAGTTTCATGCAAGCATATGCTATCTCTAGGAGAAGCATATGTGAACTCCAGCACAGAACTTGTTTATTGGCAACTGATTAATACTTCCTTGGCTGTGAATTTAGTGGGGACTTGGGATTTATTACGAGAAAAAACTGAAAGATTTTCAGCTTCTCACTAATAAGTTACCAAGTTTTCTTAAGGTGACAGAAACAAACAAAAAATAACCTGTGGCTTTAGACTAGAAATAATGACTACTACACAGATAAAGCAATTCTCTGTCATGGTGACTTGCCAAGTAATATTTTTGAATAAATGATAAAATACTTAGTTCAATAGATTTTTTTAAAAAAATTGAAACAGAGAGAGCATGTGATAAATCCTGGGTTCCTCTAATCAGCTATTTTAGTGTTTAGAGAATTTGAACATAACCGTTTCTATGCTATAAACCCTTTCACACAAACACACAACACAGCCAACACGCAGTTAAATTGTTACAACACTGGAAAAAGCAATTGGTTCTAGTTTCTTTCTGGCCAGAGGAAAAGGAATTGAACTTACAGTCTCATACACATCTTCTGCTTCCCTGACACATTCTTTTCCTACCCTGTGGGGCTGCATCCAGCCTCCTTCTCGATGGATTTTCTGCGTGTCAATCAAAAGAGTTTCAGAAAAGAATAGTCTTTCCTTGAAGTCAGATGTTACCTGGGAGTGTGTGCCTCTCAGTCCCCTGGGCAGCAATAGACTTGTGATTCAAATGTCTTCAGTTGCTGAGAACTTCCCTTCCCTTGTGTTTTTTGCTGTTTGCAGGCTTTGTCTGATTTTGTTTAGTAAGACAAAGCCTCATCGTGACATGCAGACTCATTTTGAACCCATCACGCTACATAAGTCTCCTGCTGAATGAAGGAATTACAGTATGAGTTTTCATGATTAACAATTTCATTTTATTAATTAATTTTATTTTTAATTTTTTTCACACAGGGTATCATGAAGAGCATGCTGGTCCAGAACTCTCTATTTTGCCACAGATAACTTTGAAAATCCGGTCTTTCTGTCTCCATCTCCCAAGTGCTGGGATTAAAGGAGTACACTGTCACACTCAGTGCTGGAATGGAACACAGGAGCTCCTGTTTGCTAGATAAATGTTTTATCAGATAAAGTACATTTTCTGTTCTGTTTTATTTTTAATTTCAGTTTTTGCTATTGTTTTATTTCATTGCACTGGGAAGTGTATACAAAGGTGTTCCCTTTCTTGCTTGCCACACAACTCCAAGAAAGGTGAAAAATTGTTCAAGATCCCAAAGAACCTAGCATAAAATATCAATCTAGGTCAAAAAAGGCAGAGGAATGATAATAAGATACATTCAGGTGGAGGGAGCTTATGCCTTGTCTAGGACTATTTGTTTTAGGCTGAGAGGGGATCACCCTTCCTATTATCAATGAACAAATATTATTGCATGGATGGGAAAACATGGCTCTGTATTTCATGTGGTTATCTTCTACCCTGCTTCTGTTCAAAATGTGAGTTCCATGCAGACAATCATTGCATCCTTGATTCCAGAAGTTGAGTACATAATGGGATACCCGACAAATAAGTGTTCTATAACCATTTACCTACTGAAAAGATGAACAGACAACTTCATCTCTGGACACAGACAATATGAATCTGACATCAGAAAAAGATGTAGTTTCATTGATCATGGTAAACAATCCAACACAAATCTTGAGACTAGCACACCACGAATGTTGAGGACAAAGGAGGAGTATATAGCTAACAATCAGGAAGGATGTCTTTGATGGACAGTTGATGTCCACTTGGCCTCTCAGGAGCCCTGAGTAGAATTATATAAAATATGGTACATTTTAATATTTAAAGGGACCAAAATAAATGCTACTTCTGATGTCATTGATGAAGATACTTGGATGTAAATTACTTGGATGGACTATTACAAAGATACAGTACTGTTACACCAATAGTTAAGTGCAGACAGAAAATGGAGTTCACTCTTCATTTCCACTGAGAATGAGTCAGAAATGTTAGGATGTCTGAAATCCTCAAACAAAGCTTCTAATCTTTCAGCCATCAGTTACAGTGTATACACACACACACACACACACACACACACACACACACACACACGGAAGAATTAACTTTATGTATATAAATATACCATATTTTGTTTGACCTGAATAGTAAAAAAGTCCCCAAACCATAGGCATGCAAAGCATGAGCTATTTCTCTTCTGACCCTACCTACTTGGCATTAACATAGGAGATATGGAGGAAAGGAAAGAGGGATGAAGTAAAGAAATAAAACAATGATGAAACAAATGATTCATAGTTTTAAATAAGTAACAACCAAACTCAGCCTGGGAGGGACTCCAAAAGAGTTAAAGGTGTGGTGAAGGTTGAGGAGAAAATAGGCAGAGTGCATATTGGAAAGTCCGTATACTCAAAGTATTTTGGAAATTCCACAAAAGTCAAAGTAAAAAATTAGGCCACCAACTGAACTCCAAATATATTCAATAACAAGAGACAGTGTTCTTAAATTGAAATTAATGAGACTAACAGAGATCAAAGAGGAAAAGACAAACAGTGATGATACTTAATAACTGTATTGCTCTCAACCTGAACTAGAGAAATTTTTGCTCAAGTGTTTAGATATCTGAGAAAATTTGAAGTAGAACAGGAATTGAAGGAGGGAGCAGACTGTGGAAGAAAGCACCAGACTGGAAAGTCATTACATGTGAAGATAGTTATTTAACACCCTAGTCTTCACGAGTTGGGAAATTAAGAAAGTGGAAATAAGGATATTTGGACAACAAATGAGTATGAATGTGGAGGAGGCTGTGTGTCATCAGAGAAATCATCTAAACACCGTGGTCCAGGCCATCTGAATGATGTATTCTATTGGCAGTCCTTCAAGTTATTTGTCTGTTCAGTTTTGAGAACTTACTGCTCATTTTCCTTCTGTTATAAGTAGTTTTATACTATAGTTGGGTGTGTAAGATAAAGCTAACACAAATGATGAGATAGAATTACTTGAGATGTGGTTAAAACCTGTGTTAAACAGTATTTGTAAAAGTGTCCTAGTTAGCTGGATTCTGTCCAGTATGGACCATACATTCCAGCTCTACTGAACTCAATAAAATTTATTTTGGTGAAACAAAAGATTGCAGAATTGGCATGTCTTTCCATATCGAGGTACTGCAGCAGGTAGGGGTTTCTTTGTTTTCCTGATGACGTAGCAGTTTCAATCACTTGCTTGAAATTGTTCTATCAACCTAAAGCATAAAGACAACTCAATGGGAAGAAAGCATCACCTGATCTTCAATAAATATGCTGGTGTTGTGTCTTCATTTTGATCATCCACAAGCTGGAAAACTCAGTGAAATGGACTGTCCGAAATGATACACAGTACTTATATTAGTGAAACAAACATTGGAACCAATGCAAAAACAGATGAAAACCCAACAAATGGGCATTATGCACATGTCATGAGCTTACAGTTCTTCATTAATGCATAAAATAAGGACAGGAAAATAACATTCTCCTCAAGAAGAAACACAATAGAATTCTAGACCACCACAACTAAAAAAATAACACAGGCCTGAGAACTCTGGAGAAAGACCACAAAGAGCTCACAATGGTAGATACACATTTTCACACAAGACAATTTTAGGAGAATACATAGAATCATGCAAGTGGAAGCAAAGATAAAGAGAAAAATACAGAGGGAAATACTTTAGGGAACTTAAAAATAATCAGTAATGGGCTGGGGAAAAGAGAACCCTAAGGAACCAAGAGAATAACCGGATTAAGTGAGGTGAAATGTTAATCAATCACAATGACATTTTTCTAAATACATGTTTCTAAATTGCTCAATTTGGAGTGGGAGGAGTGCTAGAGCTATGGCTCTGCAGTTAAAAACATACCTGTACCAGGCTTTGGGGGGTGGGCAGCAACTAGCTCCCAAATCATGACATGGAGACTTCCTATTATGAATGTTCCACCTAGCTTGGTCTCGTTTCTGGATAGCTCTTTTAACTTAAATTAGCTAGTTTCGCTTTACCTTTTGTTTTGGGGCTTATTACTTTTCTTTCCTTCTGTATATCTTACTTTCATTGTTTATGTCTGCCTGGCTTCTTGCCCTGAGTTTTTCCCTCCTTTTTCTCCCTTGTCCTCTTTCTCTTCTCTCATTCTCCTTTTGAAGTGAGATTCCTCCTCCTATTTATTCTCTCTGCCCACCAGTCCCACCTATCCCTCTTCTGCCTAATTATTGGGCACTTAGCTTTTTTTTTTATTAGACCAATCAGGTGCCTGAGACCAGCAAGGTGAAACAGATGCATCATATCGTTTCATGATTAAACATACTATTGCATTATTAAATAAACTCAGGATAAATAAGTCTAACACAGATTTACACAGTTAAAGTAAATTCCACAGCATAAACAAATGTAACACAGCTTTGTGTAGTTAAGACAATATTCCACAGCACATGATTTTATTACTGAGGTTCCAAGTTCAGCTCACAGACTTAAAGCCACTATCTTATAAACACTAGTGACTCTAGTTCTAGGAATCCAATGTCTCTGACCTCCCGCACACTTACACATACACACTGACATGCAAGTAATTAAAGTAATCTTCCAAAAAGAGAGAAATTATTGCATTCCAGTAATAACCATGGGACCAGACCCAAATATACTTATAATAATAATATGATTTAAACAGAATTTCTTTTTCATGTTGTTATTTTTGTTTCGTATCTTTGAGGTTAGAAAATAATCATCAAACTTCTCGCTTCCCTTTCTTCCCTCCAAATCTTAATTTGCTGTCTGGTTTCACCTCAACTTGACACTAGCTGGAGTAGTTTGAAAAGACTTTTGAGAAAATGTGTCCATAAGATTGGGATGTAGGTAGACCTGTAGGAAATTTTCTTAATGATTAATGGTAGAGGGCCCAAGTTCACTGTGAATCATACCACCCCTAGGCTGCTGTTTGGTCTTGGGTTCTATGAGAAAGCAGGATGAGCAAGCCATATGAAAAAGCCCATAAGCAGCACTCTTCTATGGCCTTTACTACATCACTCCTGCCTCTAGGTTTCTGTCATGTTTGAGTTCCTGCCTTTGTTTCTCTCAATAGACAAGGTGGTCATGGTGTTTCATCACAGCAGTAGTAGATAATTAAAACACCTTTCATATACTCCTTGCTCACTTTCTATGACCTTGTTCTTCATTAATTATTATAACATACATATATAACCTAGTCAATCTGTATTAGGTGATTTATATATTTGATTTGTTTGATAACCTATCAGTAAAGTCTTCCCTGGAAAATATAATTTCTATTTCTTCTCCTCTCACCATCCCTTAGATATCTGTCATTCTTCATGTAGGGCTGAGGCTTCCTGCACTTTCCCCCATCCACTTTGTCATGTCTATTATTATTGACTTCATTTAGGTAATAAATAGGCAGTCGTGTTGGTAACACTTTGACATGCAGAAGCTTTTTTTGTTTCATGAGATACCATTAATTGTTGATTTTAGTGCCTGTGTTGTCAGTGTCCTGTTCAGAAAGTCCTTTCTTGTTCCAATGGCTTCAAGCCTAATCCCCACTTTCTCTTCTGTCAGGTTCAGAGTATCTTGTTTTATAATGATGTGATCCAATTGGAATTTAATTTCATGCAGGGAAATAGATGTAAGTCTACTTGCACTCTTCTATATACAATCATGAAGTTTGACCATAACTACTTGTTGAAAATGAGGTGTGATAGAAGTATGGACTTCCATCTGGGATTTTAATTATATTCCATTAATCAACATATCTTTTGATATTAATACCACACTATTTTTATTACTATAGCTCTGTAATACAGCTTGAAACATGGGATGATGATACCTCTAGCAGTTCTTTTTCTATTCAGGATTGTTTTAGATATCCTTGGCAACTTGTGTTTCTTTATGAAGTTGAAAATTGTATTTTCAGTTTCTCTGAGGAATTGTTTAGAATTTTTACTGGGATTGTGCTATATCTATAGATTGATTTTGATAGGATGGCACTTTTTTACTCTATTAATCTTACCAATCCATAAACATAGGGGATCTTGCCACCTTTGATGTCTTCTTCAACTTCTTTCTTTTATTTTACTTTTTCTATTTAAATTTGAAACAAGGTTGTTTTACATGACAGTCCCAGTTCCCTTACCCTCCCATTCTCCCCTATCACTCCCACTAACCCCCATCCTATTCCCTTTCTGTTCCCCAGGGAGGATGAAGCCTTCCATGGGGAGTCTTCAAAGTCTGTCATATCACTTGGGGCAGGGCCAAGGCCCTCCCCCATGTGTCTAGGCTGAGGGACTATCCCTCTGTGGAATGGGCTCCCAAAGTCCATTCATACACTAGGGATAAATACTGATCCACTACCAGAGGCCCCATACTACCCAGTCCTCCTAACTAATACCCACTTTCAGGAGGTCTGGGAAATCAGCATAGGAGCGATCCACTTCTTTCTTTAGTGTCTAAAAGATTTTATTATACAAGGGGAATTTCTTCTCTTGTCCTTCCTATTTGGTGCTCTGTGTTTCTTGTGCCTTGATATCCACCTCCTTATTTAGAGTTAAGAGACTTTTTCCCCTATGGTTTTGGGTTTTTGTTTGTTTGTTTGTTTTTTTATTTAATTTTATTTATTTTAGGAAGGGTGGCCATGAAGAGAGTCCTCATGTAGAAAGAGAAAGATGTTGCCCAGCAGCCACTGGTGCACAGGAAACAAGGAAGTTAGCAATGCTTTTCCATTTGCAAGTGGGACTTCTTCCAGGAAATGATGTTAGAAAGATCTCTGGCTTTACTCTCTTTGGTTAATAAGGATAGATGAGAACATGGAATAAAGAGACATTTGTTTTCATATTGAGCAGAGACTAGATCTTTTGCTTGACTCTGTAGTGAAATAATCCTTTTGATTTTCAGATCTCCTGTTTCCACTGTCAGGGTGAGAACAGACTTGGGTCTGAGTCATTTATATTGAAGGTGGATCAGTAAATTAAGTGAAAAGGAGCATGTTCATGCTTATAAGGAAAGGAGCAATGCATTTCCAACAGTATTTGTTTTTATCTTGATAATAAAGAGCTTATTGATTGTTTCATTTGATTTTTTATTAATAATATAATTTAAAAATTTTACATGTCGATCCCAGTTTCCACTCCCTCCCTACCTCCATCCTTCCTTCCCTCCCTCCCTTCCTCCCTCCCTCCCTCTTACCCCTATGGTTTTGCTAAAAATATATATTTTGTGGATTTAGCCTTCCCCCAACCCTATTTTTCATAGATTTGGTCTTTACATAGAGTCTGGGAGTTTTATGGATGTTTTGTGATAAATTCTTTTAGATTTAACCTTTTTTTTTGACTGAACTATTTTTCTACCCTGTCCTCGATGCCTTTGATTCATTCTTGATGTCTTATAATTTGTGGCTGATGCTTACCTTGCAGTTGTTGTAGAACATCCTAAGGTTTTCATTTCAAGTGTTATTAAATTGTAGTGGGTTTTTTTTTGTTGTTGTTGTTGTTTGGTTTAGTTTGGGTTTTTGAGATATGTGTCTCCCTGCAACTATCTCTTGTTAACCAAGCTGCCTCCTCAGTACTGGGATTAAAGGTTTATGCCATCACCATCTTCAGTTTCATTTTCTTCAATAAATTCTACATTTGGTTCACATATTGTTTTTGTTATTTCATTTATTTCTGTTTGTAGCTTCACAGAGTTCATTGAGGGATTTATTCATATCTTCTTTAGAGTCCTTGAATATGTTCATGATTGCTATTTTGAAATCCTTGTCTTGTGCTTCAGCTAAATTGCATTAGGGCGGACTGCAATGAGGGTTACTGACTGCTAATAGAAGCATACTGTCCTGGCTGTTAATGTTTGTGCTTTTGCTAGGATTTGAGGTGTTTCTTGGTTTCAATTTCTACCCTTGTATTTGTTGACTATGTATTCTCTTCTTTTGCCTTTGTAATTCTCTCCGGGTTCAAAAAAGTGTGATAGCCAAGGGGTCCTTGATGGGGGAGTGTTTCTGTGGGTAGTTAGATAACAGAAAGGAATGGAAATGGGAAAGAAAGAACAGCCAAGAAGAGGCACAGGAAAAATTAGAGAGACCAGGTATGTACCAAAACTTAAATGTCTCAGGGAATGCAAGTAAGATAGAAGGAAGGGGCTCCTGCAATCAGACTGTTAGAGGATTGGAAGTGAGTCAGAAGAGATTGTGATTGAAGACAGGAAAGATAGTGATAATCACCTATCCAGCATGTCCACAGAAGGGGTCCCTGGTATAAAGTGTTTCTGGGTATCAGCACCTGACAAAAGAATGGGAATGGGCTATGAGAGAAGATGGATTGGTCTACTGGAAAGATAAAAGTTTGATCCATACCAAGAGTAAGTTTATGAAACATTTTAATCTTGTGTCCTTGAATTCATCTAGGTTATTCTTACTAGCAAAAATTTTTACAGGACTGGTAGGTTTTGAAAAAAAAGACATTATATTGGTTGATCATTTCTATTGTTAGTACTTTGGGGTAAGTTCTGAACATGTAGACTTCTGTTAGTTCTAAATCTGATTTAGACAGAGTAGTTTGGGGCAGAAGAGAAGGCATGCAGGCTAGTTGAGCCTATAAACTATAAATAACTTTGGTGTAATAAAGCAAAGTAGACAGAGGGTACTGGGCTGATGTACAGGATATATATACTTGGCCAAGGCTAAAATAGAGGGGTACAACTGGGTGCCTGGAAAGGTTAGATGTGGAGTGGGAGAAGCCTGGTGTTTGGGAGATGGGGAGGGAGGGAACATCCTAGAAATTTGTTGTAGCACAAACATGGGAGATAAAGATTAGGCTGAAACATTTGGACTATATATGGTAGGTTATCAAATGTGTGTGGTGGGGAGGAAGGTTCAGAGAGACTCACTGGCCTCCACCCTTAATAAATATATGGAAGATCTGACTGGGTAGAGACTGGATCAATACCCAAAGGACTTCTGGTTGCTGGCAGCTAGGATTTGTGCTGGGGAAAGTCTAGAATTTGGCTGTAGTATAGGTAAGGCTGTAGTATAGGTAGGGTTTAGAAAGTAGAAGTGAAGTGTGGCCAGAATAGTCTGGATATGGGGCCCAGTCTAGATTTCTTATCAGAATTTCTTGTATTAATAATTTAAAATTGTGATGTTATCTTGTTGAAACATTGTACGGAAGTTTCAAATTCTAAGTGTCAAATTTCAAAACAGTCATCAATGTCTGTTACATAATACAGAATGTGTGTAGCAGATGAATAAACCTACCACAGACACAGAGTTTATTTTCCATCATGGAAATCAGAAAATTATCAAATAATTGTAACATACAATTATGACAGCTATCTCAGGACTTAAACAACTGTCATTTTCATTTAAATGAAACAATCTTTTGATGGCTTAATTCTCTATTTCTGTGTTAATATACTGATTTATGTGTGAGAAAATTATGAATTAAGTCTGGTTTTAGAATAGCAAATGAAATATGGCATGGTTATGTATAATATAATTATTCAGAAGGACAATGACATCACTTCATTTAACTTTGAGAAATCTCAATGGAACATCACCCAATTTTTGTTTCTTTGTTTATGTTTTTTTTTTTTCTGGTTAGGTCAAAGCCATGAGATTAAGGCATGTCTCTGTGTAGTATGATGTTTATCCTAGGTTATTTGGTTTAATTTCATATCTGCAATGTAGTATGCTATTTTAGCCACAAATTTCCTAGAAGGCAGAGAGTAGTCTTTCAAAAATATTACAACTTATTATTATTATTATTATTATTATTATTATTATTATTATTATTGGTAAAAGACTAGGATAGCAAAGGATACAAGGGTTTTGGAAGCTTTCAGCACTCTGAAGGGAACCAAATAAGGTAAATAAGCCAAGGCAAAGGCTATTTAGAGGATCAATAACCACACACTAAATCGACTTATTAGGATCCTAGATGACTAAGTATGTGGGATAATTCAATGCATGTGTAGCTTTATGCTTATGAAATAAAAAAACAAGCTTAATTTTATGTAAATATATTTATAAATTATACTGCAAGTTTTTGTAGAAAAAATGTGAAATTAGGCCAAGAATTTACTTAATTCTAAGAGCACTATTGGTTCTCATACTTTCAGAATAGCCCTAATCACTGAGATGAGTCACAGGCCATCACAAATTACATAAAAGGAAACAGACTGTTGGAGAAATAAAAACAATTATAGGTTGAACATCCTGAACATGAATATTCAAAATTTGAAGTGCTCCAAAATCCAAGACATTTTGAGCATGGACACATGGTGCATATGGAGGATGTCAATGACCTTATGTGATGAGACATGCAAAACAAAGGAGTGCTAAAAATAGAGTACAAAATTATAGCCAGGTTCTCACTTTGTCTCTCTGGTCTACATATTGTGAGCATTTCAGATTAGAGATCCATTATCCTCTACAGATCCTTATAGTGAGTGGATTTCCTCCCATTTTATCTGAATCTGAAGTCTACACACTAGCCTCTCTTACCACTATACATTTTGAGTCACAGAGACTGTCCAGCCCTATGTTACATGTATACTTAACATGTATGGGATCCTACACTCAATACCCAGCACCACCATTGCCACTCTAACTGTTGACTTAGAAAAGCAATTTTATCTGAAACGCAGATGACTCTGCGTATTTAGCTCTCTTAGTCTTTTACACACATAATAAGTTCCAAATTATGATTTGGCCTGGAGTTATGGATCATTCTTTACATGCTAAAATTTTTAAATCACCCAAGTGGAAGCAATGTACAACAGAACCACTGAGAATCAGTAAAACATGTTGGTGAAATATTTTGATGTCCAAAAACCAAGTAAACAAAGGATAAAAAAAAAGATGCTATTAACTTTAGATAGATCTGTGATATCTAAAAATATATGCATATTAATTATCTTCAACAGACCATAATGTAGATTTAAATCAATCATCATAATCACCAAGTAGTTTACAAATTTTTATTCTGAAGCTAAGTTTTGTTACATATTCTACAACGTGACTCAAGTTCATTCTAAGCAACTTGTGATTCTTCTTTTAAGAAATGATGATGTGAAGAGAGAATAGTATTTGTAATTATCAGGCCCTACTGATGCCTCACAGATGGCTAAGACCCAGCCAACTAACAAAGATGTTGACCTATAATTCAGTCCTAGGATAGGAGGCTGTTTGAACAATCTTCAGTGGCAGCTGCATTATCATCATAATCATGTGATCTTTTTGCCCACTTGAACGTAAAATTTTGGTGGTTGAAAAATTTGCAAAGAAGACATATATTACATGGCTATGTCTTTACTGGGGCTTTCCTTCAATGTGATGCTTGAAAGATAGAACACAGGCCATGTTAATGCTCCTGAAAGTGTAAAGCCTGGCTTACTGCATGAAAATATATAAATGTTCAAGGTGTGCTTTGCTGGATCTCAGAGGCTTCTATGGGTATTTAGGCGGTCAATAAGCTTTCCTTTCCTTTCATCCAGTCTCTAAGGAGAAAAATCACTTTATAATTAAAGCATGAAATAGCCAAGTATAAAGTATCTCATTGTTTTACCAATGTTCAATTATAAACTTGAGTAGAAAAATAGACCTCATTGCTTCCTTAGTACCTATTCAGGAGCTAGCTGAGTTCCTTCGAGCCTTCCTTGATCACTCCATGAGACCGAGGCAGCTGGATATCTGTGAGTTCAAAGCCAGATAGAGCAACATGAGAGTGAATCAGTCTAAAAGAGTAACAGAGTTCACACCCTTAATCCCAGCATTAGAGAGGTATATAAGGAAGAATCAAAGGGTCTCATGTGAGATTCAGTTTCCAGTACCAGGGAAGACAGGATCTCCATTTCAGCTTTGGTAGAGGTAAAAAAGCTACTGGCTGTCTGCTTTACTTTTGTAATCTTCAGCGTGAATCACAATATTCATCTCTGGGTTTTTATTATTAATGTTACACTTATCCTTTTTCCCGTTGCTTTTTTACTTTCATGAGACACTTCCTTCTGCTATGATGCCAAGTCCTCAGATTGGTTAGGATCTAAAACCACAAAACAAAAGCCATTTTCCTTCTTTAAACTATATCTCTTCAGTATTTATCTTAGCAAAAAGAAAAAAAAATCTAATGAATCCCCATTATCAGTTTTCTTCAAGTAAAGTTTTCTAAGTATGGCATTAAAGGGATCATTGGAATCTACATACCCTCTGAAAGAAATTCCTTTAAAGAGGTAGTTGTTATCAAATTAATATTAATTGTCAGGAAATAGAGTTGAGTGATAAAAGACATGACTCATAACATTTCAATTCTGAACATCTTTTCTTATTCCTAGGAACTTGCACAAATCCGTGTCCAGTTTTGGCCTTATTAAACAGACACTTAAGTCAGGTTTGGGACACTATGCACAAGAGACTATACCTAGATAACTGTGCAAATCAAATTTATTAGAATATAGTTACTTTTTTGCAAATATGTTATGTTTACTTTGGAGCTGAGATGGAAAAATTACGTATCTGCAACAGAGTGCATATTCCACAACAAAGCCTAAAGGGCTCCCGAATTCTGCCTTTTGCAAGAGGGAGGCTGCTTCTCCTTGATTTAAGAGGGAGGCTGTTTCTTTGAGAGCTGAGAGAAAATACATCTTTCTAATAGTCCTGTACTAATGAAGTCATTCTAGATAATGACCCTAATGGAAGATGAAGTTGTTCGTGAAATTTAAAAACAAATGCAACAGAGCATGAGGATTATCATCACACTTAACAGAACTCATGCAAGCTCATCAGAACACCTTCAGAAGCTTGCCTTGTTATTCACATCTTCTCACTTTTCTCTTGTTAAGGTAAGGTAATAGTTATGTGGTGTTACACAGTCACATGACAACATGTGTAGAAGACTTCACATAGTTAATCACAAACAGCAGTACTCATCTCTTAGTACTGCTGCTACTAGAAGTTCTCCATAGTGAGTAAGAATAGACCCTGCTCACTTATATCCTCCTGTATCTCCATTCTTAGGACTGATTTAGGATGTAGAGACTAGCTGAAGGAAGTAGAGAAGAATATCACTTTATCTCTGTCTTCTAGGCAAAATATTATCCATGTTAAATGTAGAACACTCATGCATAATCAGGAAAGTTTTGGACCACTTTAAAGATGAAACATGTTCTATATGTTTCTTCCATAAGAGGACCTACAACTGTAGAAAAAGAAAGTAAGTACCTAGGAACAGTCTTCCTTGAGGGTCCACAGGGAAGCTGCTAAGAAAGAAACACGTAAGTAAAGATAGTTGCTGAAATCAATAATACCAGATCACATTAAGGCAATGTTACTGGCGATAATATAAAACCTGCTGGCCACAGTGCTCAAAGTTATTATGCCCACAGCGACCATAATTTGGCTCTAAGCATCAGGCTTCTATTTTATTTTATGGTGCTCTGAACATGAGCTATGGAAACTACTGTGGAGATTTCCAATTCCCCACTACTTCAAAATCTCTGAGTTCTGAATATATGAATCAAATCAAACTAGGCTTCACAAAGCAACATCCACTATACTTTGCTTCTGTGGCTAGGCCTTCTACTCTAATCTATCTGGGAGTGGTGTTTCTCAATTAACAGTCTGGAGAGATAACTCTGCCCCTCATTCCTAAGAGTATTTAACGCTGAACCTTATGAAAAATACAGTAAGTGGAGCTAGAGAGACTGTTTAATGGGTAGAATATTAGCTGCTCTCCAGAGGACTTAAGTTTGATTCCAAGCATCCACATGGTAGCCCACAACCATATACAACTCCAGTCCCAAGGAATCTGAAGCCCTCTTCCAGCCTCTTTGGGCACTGCAAACACATGGTACTCATTTATGTGCAGGCAAAACAACTATAAACAGAAAGAAAAATTAAAAAAATACAGTGAACATAAATTATTCATAAAGAGAATAAGAAAAGACATTAAAAATCAAAGACATTTTTTTAAGAAAATAAATTCTGGAAGCGCAAAAACTGTGAAATTGCTCTAAATTTTTCCTCATTTTGTACTTGCATAATAGTCTGGCTATGAAACAGTGTCTAAAAATTGGCAGCACTGTACTTGGCTTTATTTTTGATTTCCGCATAAAGAGTGTTCATAACTGGAGTTGTCCAGAACAAGCCCTGGATAACCTCACAAGTGTCACAGAGGTACCCTTGAAACTTTATGGAATTAGTGGGAGAGACTGTCAAGGAAAGGAAATACAGTCTTCTATTCTGCCTTTTTACATTGTATGCTTTAGACTCTGAGGTTAGCATACCATCACTATTTACTACATTAAAGTTTTCAAAAATACTAATTAAAATCTGAAGCAGTGTGGTGGGTGCCGATGATACTGATACTTGAGAAGTTGAAGTTGCATTGCCAAGGGTTTAAAGCCAGTCCAGGTTACACAATGATTTTAAAGCTATCCTGAAGTTATATAGCAAGACTACATTGAAAAAAGCAAACAATCAAATCATAAAAACAATGTAAATCAAAGATTACCCTGAAAAGTTAAGTGCAGAGGGCAACATTATAGAAAATAAGCAAAGAAATTTTAGAGGACATCAAACTGCCATATGTGAGGACAGGAATGGAAGTGAGTATCTGCATTGCCAATACTTGAGATGGTGAGGCACCCTGGTCTACATGGTGACTTTACAGGCTGCATGGATGTCAGAGAAACAAACAAACAACAAACCATCACAGAACCAAGAGTGGCCTCAATAAGTGTTTTCATTATGCTCAGTATATCAAAAGCAGACAAGTCTAGAGAGTTTTAGAAAGTCGACAAAGAAAAGTGGCTCACCAGTACGCAATCCCAAATAAAAAGTATAAGCTATATTTTCTTTCACTGGGGTGGACATTTTTCCTATCTCAGTTAGCTTAGTTCACTACTGAAGCCAAATTGTCATTCAAAGAATTACAAAACTATCTTTTTCTCCACCAATTATCCATTTCCCTGACCAGCATGCTGACAGATCATCTCCACCACTATTATTTTGTGTTTGTGACTGAAAGTTGAAGGGATCCGGATTCACTTCACACTTCCTGTAGATATGACACAGACTCTTTTCAATTACCTGTTCAACTATGCACCATCAGTTCTTGGTACCTTTTAATGGCACCCCTGTGGGAGGTGGAATTTGGAGGTTCTTAACTGTTTAAAAGACAATTGACTACAACATTCTATACTTCAGCCTGGCAAAATCACACATAAGAAGCCCATTCCAAGCTTTGCTTCCACTGCTAACACTGCCAATTTATACACCATTTCCAGGCAGTTCTTACTAAGGTCCATTTGTAATTGCATCAATATCTACCTGAGAAATCAATAGCCCCCAGGTATTTACACATTAAAAACAATCATCAAAACTTCAGGATACAGAATGACTATTGGTTAAGAGTCAAATGGCCACTTTGAAATCTGTTTCATTCTTTCCCTGCCAATGATCACCTGAGCACATTATTTTGTTTCTGCTTATAGTTTCTCTATCTATGTATTGTGGTGAATTATAACAATTTCCTTTATGTGTGTGGACATAAATAGTAAGGAAGGGACTGTTCCTGAAAATTCGGTTCATTCTAGCAGGCTTTTAGAACTTGAGTTCATTTGCCTGGCTTCTCTGAACACTGCTCCTTCTAGCTTATCTGTGCATTCATTAGCTGTTTTTTATTTTATATATTCATTTCAAATATATAAAGGCCAAAAGGTGATGCCAAATCTCTTGGAACTAGAGTTATAAAAATCCCTTGGGACTGGAGTTACAAGCATTTTGTGAGCTGCCTGCTATTGGTGCTTGGGAACTGAATTCAAGTCACCCACAAGAAAAGCAAATGCTCTTAATCACTGACCTTCCCTCCAGCCCCTATGTATGTGTTCTTGATTAGGACTTTCTTGGAGAACTAGTGCTATGCTAGAGTAAACCAAACTTTACAAGTCACCAATGACTCACCTAGAAGAGCCAACAAAAAGTAGCTGATCCACATAGTGATTTGTTTCATAAATTCAAGGAGAAAACATTCAACATTACTAATCAGCTACCAAGAAACCGAGAGACAACCCATGCCTTGCAACATCTGTAGAGACATTTAGTGAAGCATATCCTGAGCCCCCTTGAACAGCAATTCCTTTGGAAGCTACTTTATTGATCTATTTTCATGGTTTTCCACACCTTGTTTTCATCTCCTGACAAATGAACACTGGTGCTACAAGGATTTATTGACCCTTCCTCTTGGGAACCATGAGTAATGCATGGACTGTCTTCCTGCCTCAGTACATTTGAGTAATAAGAAAGCCTGTGTTTAAAACTGTCTCATCTTCTGTATTCAACAGTCCTTTCTCCATCCATTCTTCCATTCTGCTTTTCTGGGCCATGATTGACTGATTTTTAAACCCGTTCCCCCATTAGTTTGGAGATAACCATATTCATTTTCCTCTTTAAATCACCTTAAAGGACTCTCACTGCTGGAGACCTTCTCGGCTTTATTACCTCTTAGGATAATGCCATTAAAGATAATCACATTTTGTAGATACCATCTCCAAAGAACAATTGCCTGAAGAATCTAAGGATTTTTCATTTACAACAAGATCTTATGGTAGTTAAAAATAAATACAGCACAGAAAATGAATTCTCTGAATATCTAATGCTGCTAGTTGCCATGTAGAACTGCGTGTAACTGCATATTGTGGAAAGTATTTCAGGAGACAGATAATTTCCTAATATGTTCTTATTTTTTTCTTCTAGTCAGTTAGAAGGAGAAATAAATGTGGTATTCTACTAATTAGTAGCTGTGTATAGTTTTTAAGTTAGTCTTTATTAGTAATCATTGGGAGCTGGGTACAGGGAGATGAGAGGGAGTTAGGAGAAAGAGAAGGAGAGAAGAGGAGGCGAGAGGAAAATATGAGGAACCAGGAAGATTGAGTCAGGGGACAAATTGATGAGAGCAAGAAAAGAGATAACATACTAGATGGAGCCATTATAGGTTTAAAGAGGAAAATGACACTAGAGAAATGTCCGAGACCTACAAGGATGACCCCAACTAACAATCTGGGCAATAATGGAGAGGCTACCTTAAATGTCCTTCCCTGATAATGATGTAACTAACTTATATGCCATCCTAGAGCCCTCATCTCGTAGCTGATGGAAATAGAAGCAGAGACTCACAGCTAAACACTGAGCTGACTCATGGAATCCAGTTGCAGAGAGAGAGGAGTGATGAGCAAAGGGGTGAAGACCAGGCTACAGAAACCCACAGAGACAGCTGACCTGAACAAGGGGGAGCTCATGGACCTCAGACTGATAGTTGGGAAATCAGTATTGTACTGACCCAGACTGCCTTAATGTGGGTCTCAGTTAGAAGACCTCGGCAGTCGATTGGACCTCTGACAGTGGGACCAGGACACATCCCTGATGCACAAAAGGACTTTGGGAGCACATTCCCTATGGAGGGATACTCCCTTAGCCTAGAGACAGGATGGAGGGCCTAGGCCCTACTCCAAGTGCCTTGAGAGATTTTGATGATTCCTCCTGGAAGGGCTCACTGTCCCTGTGAAGTGGATGGGGAATGGAATGGCAGGGTTTGGGGGCATGGGAAGATGGGAGAGTGAGGGAACTGGGATTAATATGTAAAATAAGAAAAAATAATAGAAAAATAAAGAACTAAATCTCAGCTTGCCCATCAGTAGAGTGAGGGTAATGATTAGTTTGGGTGACTAAATGAGATAATTCATGGGAAGCAAAGACTAAAAAAACAAAAAGAAAGAAAAGAAAAAAAAGAAATACATAGATTTTTTTAAAATATTTTCATAAATAATAAACAAAAACATACTGGCAAGGAATGTTTCTCTTCATCTACCCACACTTCCTCATCCAGCCAGCATATTTAACTCTTTGCTGAATATTTTATGCTGTTGTTTATGTAATTAAACTATTAAAAATATTATATTGGCTTTATATTATATCTTGTCTACCCAAGGCGCATGCTCTCCACCGAGTCTTTGACAGAGTCAATGATCAACAGGAGACTCTAGTTGGCTATTGTCTGTAGCAATGCTGTTTATGTCTAGGCTTTTCTCCTATATACTACTATGAGTTCCTTGAGTTCATGTTTATATGTTAAACAGCACTTCAATTTATTTTTTTCTCTGAAGCTATGTTAGTTATTTTTCACATAAAAGAATTCCTTTCCATTTAATTTTCAAGATTCAAACACATTTTCTCCATTTATTTTCCTTTGAAGAAGTCCCTTCAGGAATCTTCTGCCCTTCTATTCCAAACAGAACTTGTTTTCCTATGGGCTTGCTGCAAAGCTTCTAACCTTGGATCTTATTGTGAACACATTTGCAGATTAAAGGAAACTGTTCTTGTTCAGGACTGTCATAACCACAGTTTGCAATTAAAAAAAAAAGTACAGCTGTTAATGAATGTAATGTAGCATCAATTAGATGTACATTCCTTAGGTTTTTATATGTTTTACCTTTTTTTTTTTTCTTTTCATTAAAACAGACATATGGCCCTGTAAAGTGTGGTAGTGACACCAGGAATACCAGGAATTAAAACTGAAATAACTTTTATCTTTAATATATCCCTTAGCCTTGGTTTTATATTTTGTCTAGAATAAAACTCATCCATGCTTTTGTTGAGAGAAAGGAATATTGTTTTTTCAAGGTCTGTGAAGAATTGTGCTGGGATTTTGATGGGGATTGCATTGAATCTGTAGATTGCTTTTGGCAAGATTGCCATTTTTACTATTTTGATCCTACTTATCCAAGAGAATGGGAGATCTTCCCATTTTCGGGTATCTTCTTTAATTTCTTTTGTTAATGACTCAAAGTTCTTGTCATACAGGTCTTTCACCTGTTTGGTTAGAGTTAACCGAAGATATTTTATATTGTTTGTGGCTATTGTAAAGGGTGATATTTCTCTGATTTCTTTCTTAGCCTCTTTATTGTCTATATATAGACAATATTCTTTGAGTTAATATTGTATTCTGCCACTTTGCTGAAGGTGTTTATCAGCTGTAGGAGTTCCTTGGTAGAATTTTTTGGGTCACTTATGTAAACTATCAAATATTCTGCAAATAGTGGAACTTTGACTTCTTCCTGTCCAATTTGTATCACCTTGATCTCCTTTTGTTGTCTTACTGCTCTACCAAGAAATTCAAGTACAATATTGAAGTACAGGACACAGAGAAAAATGACTGACTACTGCCAATACAGATGGACAGTTTTCTGCTTTGCTAAGGAGTCTGCCAGACACACTATGGCCTATAGGCTGAATATGGAACATTACAGAACTTCGGGTGACTGAGCAGGCAAGATGTCTCTGTCATTTCTAGAGTTTATATATTATCCTTCTGTGGTCTTTGAATGAGTTGAAGGCAGATAGTTATGGTTATAGTTTTCCTTAGTTAGGATTAAAGATAGGTTACATATAGGACTTTAGACTGACATAGATAGGATGGATGATGGAATATTTCTTAAATCATGCTAAATGTTAATGGACTAACCATTGATAACTGTAATTCTTATTTGATAACTGTTGTGTGATATATTTTGCTATGTTAATGTTAAAACCCTTCTTTTTATTTTAGACAGAAAAAAAGAGATGATGGGAGATGTTATTCTGTAAATATGTTTCTCATACTGCTTAATGAATAAAGCACTGTTGGCCAATAGGAAAGCAAGATAGGCAGGGCTAGGAGACTAGGAGAAAAGATGAAGGAGTAAGGAGGAGTCAACATAGGGAGCCTGGAGAGGTAGAATGCCCGCCGCTCTGGCCAGTAAGATGAGCCACGTGGAAATACTTAGAATAGTAGAAATGGGTTAATCATTATGACATAGCTAGCTAATAAGAAATGATAGTAACTGGACAACAGAATTATATCAAATACAGAGTCTCTGCATGTTATTTTGGACAGGCATGGCAGCGGGACCAGGCAGGCTGGTGGAAAACAACTAGCTACATTGAGTGATATAGAGAAAGTGGACAACCTTGTCTTGTTCCTGATTTTTAGAGGAATTGCATTGAGTTACTTTACATTGGTTTGATGTTGGCTGTTGGTCAACTTTATATGGAAAAACAAAAACCCAGGATAGGCACAACAACCCTGTACAAAAAAAAAAAAAAAAAAAAAAAAAAGGAAATACTGGAGGCATTACCATCCCTGACTTCAAACACTACTATAAAGCTATAGTAATGAAAACAGCTTGGTATTGGCACAAAAATAGACAGGGAGACCAATAGAGAAAAACTGAAGACCCTGATATTAACACCCACACCTACAAATTCCTGAATTTTTGACAAAGAAGCTAAAACTATACAATGGAAAAAGAAAGCATCTTCAACAGAACCTACATCCTCGGGATAACTAACAAGTGATCTTAATTACTAAGCCATCTCTCTAACCTCCAGAAAAAAATTCTGAGTCAAGTTATGACAGTGTTCTAAAATGTTTAAAGACTGTCTCTGATATTGTTCAATGACGGAGATCAATTGGTACCATAACTTATCCATTTTACGTTCTCCCTGGTCTTTCCACGCAAGTAATTAACTCCAAAGCCCCTTTAATCAGAAGAGATCAAAGACAGAAGACAGATACAACAGCAAAAATTAATTGAATTGACATTCTACTAATGATTATTGTTTAAGATGCAGGAAATTCATCTTTGACACTTGCATTGTCTAAATTTAGATAACACTACTTTTTTCAATCTGGTGCATTCTCTAAGCTGCAGTTTGAAGGTAAGTATTTTACCATTGTTGATAACATTGAGATCTAAAAGGTTTTGATCAAACAAATATGAACTACTGTACAGCAAAAATAAAGTCCAATTCCATGAAAAGTAACAGTTTTTCAATCAAACATTAAACCTCTCCTCCCTTTCACTAATTTACAGGCTTACTCATGCAAAAAAAATTATGAAATATTATTTGAATTGCTAATACAGGCCAAGTAATTGTGCTAAAAAGAACAAATCCAGCCTGATGGCAATTACTCATGTGAAAAATTAGTTTTCTTAGGAGGCTGCATTGTGCAATTTGGCTTCTAATTGGTGTACGGCACCAATTAATGTCTAACAATGTATCTAGCAAGTGAAAAGAAATTTATTGAAAATAACCAAGTAAAACTCCATGCTTTAGTGGAATAGAATAATGACTGTATTTGTCTCTCTTTTTTAAAATGTTATATCTTATTTTTTCCTTCCTGCTAATGAGTCACTTGTATTTCTGTCTGTCTATCTTCTTTCGTTGCCTCAGTGCTTTTCCAATCTGGAATCGTTAACAATTGAGGAACACTTATCCATGTCCTGTGCAAAATGCCCTGTGTGAGAGGCCAAGGCTGCAAAGATTTGATCAATATTTATAGTCTCTGTAATATTTCCATATCTCAATATCTCAATTCTGGTGTCTCTTCTTCAGAAACTTTCCCTGTGTGACAGCCTACAGTTAATTTAGCCCCATTGTTCCTATAGCAACTTGCAAATAATAATAATGCTGTAGTTGTGCTGGTGGTAGTAACACCTAAAATGCATCTGTACATATATGTAAATGTACATATTTTAAAACATTTGCATGCATGGACCTATTTAACAATTGTGGAACTATAAAGTAATAGTTTCACATTTTCTCTTTAAAGAGTAGGAAACTGGTCATAGAAAGTTTGAATAGCCTCCCTGTGACCATCAGGTTAATAAGAATCATACTTCTAGCTTACTCTGCTCCTGGCCTTTTCTCTACATCTTCTATCACATTACTTAAGATGCACTCCCATCCACTTGATATAATAAACATAAAGGGAATATATATATATATATATATATATATATATATATATATTCAAAAGGAAAAGCTGTTACTTCTATAAAAATGTAGAACAACATGGACACTTTAGAAAGGGAAAGAGGGTGGGCTAGAAAGGGGCTTAAAGCACTTGTCAAAAATAGCCTGATGACCTGAGATCCTTGGAACTCACATAAAGACAGAAAAAGAAAACCAATTCCACAAAATTGCTCTCTGACCTCAATAAGTGTATAGTGTGTGCACACATTGTGTGTCCCAGCCCATGAAAATAGTATGTTTTTCAATTTTAAAAATACAAAATAAAATGAAGGGAAAAAAAACCAAGTTGCCAAAATATGCTGCAAGATCAGCTTATTATAATGAGACAATGAAAAAGGCTGTGAAACTGTTAGTGGTAGATACATATTTAGAAAACATCAATTGGTTAGAGAAAGATTGGCAGTTATGAGTAATTTCTGTTCTTCCATCGTTCCAGAGTTTAGCTCCCAGAATCCACATAACATACCTCACAATTGCTAGCTCTAGAAGTTCCAATATTCTCCTAAAACTTCCTCAAAGAGATACATGATACACTCACACATACACATAAATAAAAATAAAATGTATACATTAAAAAACATGTGACTCTGTATATACTTATATTAATCTGAACTATGTAAAACATGGCTACATATTTCATAATATAGAAATATACCTTTTTCTCAACCCAAACTTAAATAAGTTTGTATATACACCAGGTAAATGATTCTACTTTTATCAAACCTATCTGCTTACTTGTGACTTTGTCCAATAAAACTCTAAGCTTCTCTAAGCTTCTCAATTTAACATCCTACTGAACTAGGTTTAACTTCTGGGATGCTGATGAACTACTTTTTTGAAGTACAATAGATATAACATACCACAAATTAAGTACGGAATGATGAGATGTTAATGTCTGGCAGAGTTAGGGCATGGAAAGTGGAGGTTGTAATAGACAAATTAAAATCAAATTTTCTTTTTCATTCAAAAGTTTGTGACGTTTTTTTTCTGAAAAATACCTGGGACACACATTGATTTTTGTATGATCATATACATATATTTAAAAAAAAAAACCTACTGGTGAGGAAGACAGAGGCACAGCAACAGCAGCATTGAGGACTTGGTTGTGTAGAACTATGCAAAGTAGATATCCAAGTACAGGATACTGATCAGGCCAGGGCTTAAGCCATTGATAAAGTACCTCCTAGAATCTACTTCAAGGATATATTCCTGCACATTGCTGACAGGGATGACAGCACATTAGCAACACCAATCTGGCCTATTGCCTCGACATAAGAACATCTGATGTCTGAGATTCTATCAAGTATACCTGTCTGTAAGAAGAAGATTCCACTCCTGTCTCTTTCACATAGTGTCAGTCAGATCTGTACTATTCTCAACTCTAAGCCTAACCTAACTCTTGGCCCCTGTGACTCTTGAGTATATTTATCAATGGAATCCTTGCACATTCAACTTTGTTCATAGAAGACAGAGTAGCTGTGAGATGGAGTCAGCCCAAATAGGTTCTTTAGGATCAATAAGCAAATTCTCAGGATTTTAAGACCCAAATTTTTTACTCAATAATTATCAAAAAATGTTATTGCACTTTTTATATCATTCTTAATTTATATGCATTCTTTTGCAAATGCTAGATTTTTTTAATGAGAAAGTGATATTTCACCATGCATATAAACACATTTTCTTTGTGAATTAATATAGTGATGGATACCTAGATGGACACTATGCCATAACTATTATGACTAATTCTAAAGACCCCTTGGTAAAATCAATATATACTATTTATCACATGTGTTGAAACAGCACACTGTACCAATATAGCAGTATAATTGTTATATATCAATACAATTTTTGAAGTAGAAGTCATATACATTTATAATTAAAATATACTGAAAGCAAAAGTAACAAAAATTCAAAATTCACCCGTTTACTAAATTTTTGTGTCTCTTGTGCGCTTGGGATCACATTTAAGAGTATAGGAGTTACTTGATGTTTCATTGCACTTAGGGCTACTCAGGAGGTTTTTATATCCATGACATCAACAAAGGCCGTAAATGCATGTGGTGTTTCTCGCTTGCATTAATCATTTATTCCAGAGAGTTTATTGGGAGCCATTTGCCAGTAGTTGTTAATACTTTTGTGGCAGACAACACTTTGACTCAAAAATTCAACAAACACATATTCAGAAGAAACAAAATTAGTAGAGGAAATGTTCTAGGTTCTTTGAGAATAAGAACAAAGCTTACTATTATATTTACAATGATTTAGAAGAATGTGTATTCATCATTAATCCCCGTACGATTTTTATATAAGATTGCATTATGTGTTTTATTGTGCATGTATGTATGTGTGGGTCAGTTTGAACATATTAATGCAGTGCCCACAGAGGTCAGAAGTGTTAGTGCCCTAGAGTTAGGGTTATAGATGGTTGTAAGACACAAAATGTGGGTGTTGGGAACTGAACACAGTCCTACTGCAAGAACAGTATATGCTCTTAACCTGTGAGTATTTTCTCTAAATCCTCTTCAGTTTTGATTTTTAAGAAGAATAATTTGGGCTGAAGAGATGGCTCAGCTATTAAAGGCTAGGGTCACAATCAAAAATAAGATTTACTTATTTTTAACTTCTTAGTGTTTTGTTTTCATGTACATAATTGTACTCTGTGTATATCTGGAGCATACAGAGGCCAAAAGTGTGCACTGAAACTCCTGGAAGTAGAAACACAAATAGTTGTACTCTGCCATTGAGGTACTGGAACCCAAACACCAGCTTTTCTGCAAGACCAGCAAATACTCTTAACTACTAAGCCATCTCTCCAACACCATCTGTATTTTTTTTAAAAGAAAGTATAATTATAAAATGTTAAAAATAGAACTTTAAATACACCAAACCCAATATCTATATTGATTGACAAATGAAAACTCAACCTTGCATGCATCCATATATACAATTAAATATCAGTAGAGAGGCAATGGATTTTCAAATATGAAACAAAGCCCAACTACTATAAACTCTATTGTGAGAAAGACATAAATTTATAGCAGCAGACATACCATAATTTCCTAGTCTCTTTCATTTGCTCTTTTGTCTAAACTGATGGCAGAATAAAGATTTTTGGAGGTACAAGAATCAATACCACTTTTGTACACATAATTTATTTCAGTTTCAGCTTCATACATCTTAACGCAGACATTGCATGTGTCAAATTAAGGAATGAATAAACCCAACTGCATTGTCTGGACTGACTGTCCAGGACCTGAGGACCAGTCACCCAGATACATCTAAAAACACGGGCTTTGGGGATTGAAAATAAATTTTCTACATTTGGAGACACATGAGAAATGTTTTACATTTTGTTTCCCTTAACTGGAAGCTGAGTTAAGGAAGATTTGGTTAAGATTTGGTTTATATCACCTATGTAATTCTGAAATTTTCAAAATGAAATTCATTTCATTTCATACCTCCATGTTGTGTGTGTGTGTGTGTGTGTGTGTGTGTGTGTGTGTGTGTAATGCATACTATATACAATATATGTACAATACTTCTATGCTAAATAACCTACTCTCACCTCAGGTTGAATGCTAACATGAGCATCTCATGGATACACTTTGATTTCACTTACTTCTCTCTGGGCTTTGCTGTGGGCTCTTAGCAGACTTTGATTTTATCCCAGCAGATTGGAAATAGAAAGTTTCACTGAGGCCATGGAATCCCAAGAGTGTCTCTCAGACCTGCAACACTATCTGTGAACTTGCTGACAATAAATAAACTTAACCTTGACCTCAGCCTGACTACATGATAAACTCCATCAGTGACAGGAAAGTCCTCTAGAAGATACTGACACAGGATGAAGGACAAGAACCAATGCTCAGTGTTCAGGTAACTGATGCTATCTATTAAATCAAGTAGAAAATTTCAACTCTACAGGAAAATGCAAATGCAGATCAAAGGGATCTAAGCAAGCCCAACTAAGTAGGCATACATACATGCATGTATTACATATTATGTAAATAATAAAAGTGCTATTTTTAATTACACCAGTTTTCTAATATGTATATGCCATAAAATTAGACAATAGAGAAGACACATCTGGATGCCCACATAGACTTATATTAACTGGAGATCATGTAAACTATAACATATTTCCTGATAGCTAGTCACAATGAAGCCCACCATCACATGCTCCATGAAAATTGTTGCTATTCAGTTGTTCAGAAAATATATTTATTTTTCTTCTACATTTCCTTCCCTCCTCCTCTTTCTTCTGTTTCCTCAGGACAACCAGAAATGAAAGTCATGCATCTGTTCTCACAAATTTATTCTTCACTGTTTGGTTACACTTCAAATGCTAATTAAATAAAATAAATAATTAAATTAATAAAATCACATGCCCTCTGTCTGGATTTATACTCTATACTGAAGGCTCCCAAACTTTATTCACTATTGGCTCTCCCATTAAATTTTATTCCCATGTCTGCAAATGGCTGTACATCTTTTAAAACTTGTTTTAGAAAGGCCTATGAAGTGAATATTAAATTTAAATTTAATTAATAATTAATTAATAAAATTAATTAATAAAAATTAAATACAAGACATATTAAATTTATCCCCACATCTTACAAAGGGTTGATGTCTAAAATATACAACAAACTCAAGAATCAAGTCAACAAAACACCAAATAATCCAATTAAAAAATGGGACACAGAACTAAATAGCAAATTCTCAATAGAGGAATCTCAAATGGCTCAAAGGCACTTAAAAATTTGCTCAACATCCTTAGCCATCAGGGAAATGCAAATCAAAACAACTCTGAGATACCATCCTACACCAGTCAGAACGATTAAAGCCAAAAACACCAATGAGATTTTTTGCTGGAGAGGATGTGGAAAAAGGGGAACACTTCTCCATTGCTGCTGGGAGTACAAACAGAAGCAAAGACTCACAGCAAAGAACTGAGTTGAACTCCTGGAATCCAGTTTTAGAGAGGAAGGAGTAATGAGCAAAGGGGTCAAGACCATGCTGCGGAAACACTCAGAAATATCTGACCTGAGCAAGTAGGAGTTCACAGACCCTAGACTAAAAGCTGGGGATCCAGCATAAGACTGAACCAGGTGCCCTGAACATGGGTGTCAATTGTGGGGCTTGGGCAGTTTATGGGCTGCTGGCGGTAGAACCAGTTTTTATCCCTAGTTTATGAATGGGCTTTGGGAGCCCATTCCTTTTGGAGGGATATTCTTTCAGCCTAGACACACAGGGGGGGACCGAAGCCCTACTGCCAATGATGTAACATTCTTTGATGATCCCCCATGGGAGAACTCAACCTCCCTGAGGAGTGGATTGGGATGGGATTATGGGGAGGGAAAGGGAACTTGGACTGGTATTTAAAATAAAATTGTTTTTAATTTAAATAAAAATTAATTTTAAAAAGAAGTCAGTTAACATATCTGATTATCATTAGATAGCAATCACTTCCCCCTAGAAGTTTCCTTTATAATTACAAGTTTGTATAGGGATTTCAAGGATGTTTACTTTACAATTTCTTACAGATTTTTGTACAGTGGTGTATGTTCATGTACGTTTTTGAATGTTTCTGCACATGTGTATTGGTGTGCACGCACATGAGTGTGGAGGCTACAGATAAGCTAAGGGTACCTTTCTTCATTTTCCTTTACTTAATCTTTTGAGGCAATATCTCCAACTATTCTTGGAACTTGGTGACTCTGATGATTGGCTGCCCTGCAAACTTCAGTATCCTCCATATCTACTGGCCTGATACTGGGATTCCAAGTGTGGACTGCAATGCCCAGATCTTTGTGTGGGATGGAAATTTAGGTTCTCCTGCTTCCAAACATTTACTGACTGAGCCATGCCTCCAGCCCAAAGATTTAATTGTAATGACTGGAAATAACTCTTTATGATCTAGTACAGTTTGCATACTCTCAAATGAAATGGGTCATTCTTTTGTTTCTGTTGCCAGTGTCTTTCATAGACATAACATACCATATGTTATAATAACATATCAACCACTAAACATATGTAGGGCTGTATAAAACAGTGTAAAACTTCCTTTAAGAAAGGAGTAAAAGCCTTCTTTCTTTCCTCTTCATAGAATTCCAACTTTGCCCTTTGTTGTTTAATTTCTAAATTTTGGTTTCTCAGATGGCTTTTCTCCTTCTCACCTCAGGGTTTTAAATATATTTGGATTTATTTTACTTATTAATTTGTAGTCATTGTTTAACTGTCAATTTTAATATGTTTTCCTGGAGACATTTTCTGAAATGTTATATTCTTGAGCATTTCAATACCAGCTAGAGTGCCTAGAGTAGCATATTTTATTGCCCATCTTTTCTTTCACTGCAAGCTATACCAATAAATTTATGTAATTATCAGAGGAATTTTCCTTCTGAACAATAAAGTTTTCCTGGAAGAAGAAAGATTATTTAATTGACTTTATTTGGTAACTTCAATACCTACCAATATACCCAGTGTAAAAGCTTAGTAAATATTAGTTGAATGAAGATAGTAGAAATCACTTAACTGAACAAATGTGTAGAGTTCTTTAATTAAGACTAAAGTCTGTAGTACTTCTCGAAAAAGTTCATATGGTAAAGAGCAAGCTACTTTTCTGAAAGTTGATTTCACTTTATAGTTATATTCAAAATACCACTGATGAGTTTTTTTACTTTTAGTTATTGCAATTTTGTTCATTCCGGCTTCTTAGTTCATTTTTAGGGATTTCTTTTATCTTCCACTAAACACTGGTATTACAGGCATTACTGATTACAGATATGAAAACATATCCATAAAAATAAACTCAAATAAAAGGGTGAAAAGTATTTAATGTTTAACATGACCTCAAATGCATAAAGAAAATGGTTTGAAGAGAGATTTCTACCGCTCTATCATGTTACCATCAGCAATGGGGCTAGAGACTCTGAAACAACAGCCATTCAAGTTGTTATGAAAGGTGTCTTCAACAGTAACAATGGCTTACAGTGTGACAGACATTGTTCCTTGTTTCACATATAAGAAAAAATTTACATGAGACAAGCCCTGCTTTGGTCAAGTGTGTTTTCCTTACAGATGTTCGACTCTAGAAGCACAGATGCCTCCTGCTCCCTGTTCTTTAATAGGAGCATTTCAAGAAGACAATATTCCTCATATAGCAGGCAGAGACAACTGCATAATGATGCATCACACTGCATCTTGGAGTGGGGAAACAGAGATGAAGATGTAGAAACAAAGGAGATGAGGAAAGATAACTAGGCAAAGCTCCCTCATAACCTAATCTAGAGACCTAATATCAACTGAAAACTTCCAAGAAGAAACAGTAAAAGAAAATATTTTTCTTGGCTTATGATATTTTGGGGAGGAAAATAGCTTGCCAGACAAGCATAAGGGCCAGTGCTCAGTAGCCCAGAAGCCATGTAAAAAGACAGATGGATTTATGTGTGGAAGAGTCAGAGAATCCTGCAAATGAACTAATAAGCCAGACTGGACCAAATAGCAAACTGAAGATTCAGCAAGACACATTGCCTTAATATGTCCTTAAAGAATATTAAGCCATAATTAACCCTGAGAAGCACACGTGCGCGCGCGCACACACACACACACACACACACACACACACGCATGCACGCACGCATGCACGCACACACAAACACACCAAAAACCGACCGAAAGGGAATGGTCTAACATATATACATTGCTTATATTATGCAATTCCTTTCTAAATTACTCTTATTTTCTGTTTTTGTATACATTCATGAGAATAATTTAGAAGGAAAACAAAAATTTCTAGACCATGTTTTGGTCATATATTCTTTATGCACTTTCAATCATATATATATATATATATATATATATATATATATATATATACATATATATGTGTACGCATAGTAATTGTTTATAGCTATGTGATTCAGATTTGTTGTGATATTCTGACATAATATATGTATAGATTATATAATGAACCATCTATGAATTCATATTTTCATCATTTGTTTAGGTTGGGTATATGTTGCTGTTTGGTTTGTCCATATAAATGATTTGCTTGCTGTTGTTTACTATGATTTTTGTTAAGTCCTTAGATCCAAGATCCCTTGAAAATCTGAATATTCTACAGACATAAGCCAAGCACACACTGATTACACGAGAATTGTGTTGATTCATTAAATCTGTGCCTGGTTTAAAGTCTAGGTTATGCTTGAACAGCAGCAAAGGGAAGGAGAGTAGAGAAAATCCAAATTCATTTAAATAATGCTGCACTTGAGGAAAAGGCAAGCTTTCTGGGCTGATTTTCTCATTTCTTTCTATACAAGCACTCATGCATTCAGCAGATTTACTGAATGCCAGCAGAGTTAAGGACCTCAGGGTAACACTGAGTTAGACTTCAGTGGACTTAGAGAATGCATAATATGTAGTAGACATCTGCTGTTCAGCCTTCCCTGGGTTGTTTCTGTTACAATAAAAACCAGTAATTCATTGTAGTAATACCACCCCCCCACTCCCCCACCAACTGCCATTCCAGGTGCTTTGGGAAGGACTGTTTGCCTGCTTCATTTCTAAAGAGACTAAGAAAGGATGTGGAATTGTGTGGGTGGGGAGGTGAGAAAGACCGGGTGGAGTTGAAGGAGGGGAAAATCTGATCAGAATACATTGTCTCAATTATATATATATATATATATATATATATATATATATATATATGTGTGTGTGTGTGTGTGTGTGTGTGTGTGTGTGTGTGTGTGTGTGTGTATATGTATATATATATATATATATATCCAAAAGTTTTCAGTGATATTGGCAAACAGTATAACAGAAACAATTGCTTACAGTTGTTCTCAGATATAATAGTTGAGGTAATGATAATACCTACAACAAACTAATCACATTGAATATGAATTCTATAATCAAATGAGCAAAAAGATGGTTTCTAACACAAAACATTTTGCAACAGGTTTTCCTGATTGTTGGCACTTTCTTTTCTAGGAGGCAAGTGTTTCACATTCTGAGTTGAATACTTGTTTCCTGGGTCATCATGTAAGAATCAAGATTACTTACAGAGATGACTACAGAAAATCACCTATTGCAAGACTGTCCTGAAAATTGCATGTGTATGTCATGATTGTTTATATTATGAGAATCATAAGTATACCTTACCACCTACTAAGAGAGATGCACTTCATGCACTTAAAGAAAAATTACCAACTTTGGGAAATTTGTAAGCAGTACTCAATTAAAAAATTTTCCATACTTACTGGACAAATGATGCATTATTTTGGAAGACTTGTCAAATCAAGGGCTATACATTGAAGCCTGCCAGTAGCCAATGTCTTCACCGTCACAAAAGGGGGGGCTAATAGTAGCCCACATCCTTAAAAAGGCATCATCTGCAAGATTTACTGTTAAGAATTGATAGAGGCCGTTGAGCTTACACTTTAGAGATTTACACACCTACACAACTGTTTCAAAATTATCTATCCAAATAATGATGTTCATTAACAAAGCTAATTCCAGATAGAATTTTAATATGGTAGGCAAAGGGTGCTTACATGATTAGTTCATAATGGATTCCCAGCAATGGTGTCTCTAATGGTTTCCATGGCAAAGACCGTTGCACATGTATTGTCACAAATACTATGTATGACTCTGATGACAAATGAGTCTTGTAAAATTTGGTCTGTTTTTTGGGGGAACATTTGTCTTGGCTCCTATGTCACAGCACCTTAATAAGCCTGGCTATAGTAAGAACTACATTAAGTTCTGAAAATCCTCCCGGGACATCATTAGATCTGAGTTAGCCTTGGAGAGGAGAATGGATATCCAGCAGTTGCAAAGAGTCTTCCTAGACCAAAGACAATGCAGAAGGGATTAATTTAAAGATAAATAGAGGAACATGTCTGGTTGCAGTTTTGGTCACCTGGATTAATCTATAACTGATGCTAAACTTCTGGACTTTTCAGTTGTCTAAGCTCATAAACGTCCTTTTGTGCTTAAAGTCAGTTTGAATGGAATTTAGTGTTACCTATAAGTATAATCAGCAATTACTTACACAGCTTTTTACCTAATATATAATAATATATTTAAAATTTGATTGATGATTTGACTTAAGTTGCAGGTTTAAAGAAACCAGATTCCCTGAAGCAGAATCCTAGGAAGCAAACAAATCAGATTTGGAATACCTGTGAGGAAGGTTAAAAGCAGTTACAAGAAGAAGTCGTTGAAAAATTAGAAGATCAATTAAGTAAACTCCAGATAAAGTTATGCAAAAAAGGTGCGATGACACAAGAAAGCTGATAGCAAAATGACAATATGTGGATAAAACAAAGTCAATAGAATGAAAACCTTCAAGAAAGTAAGGATTTAGGTGTATTTTACATATGAATAAAATAGTTGGTGTCCAAAACATCACAGGGCATACAGTAGGCATTGACAACAATTATAAAATGAATACAGGACTGGAATTGTATAGAAAACTTAACTGCCCAGATACTTTGAGATCAAGAATTTTTAGATACCCTGGCCCATTATTTTTTTAATGTTTTCAGTGATGAATCAGAGTGCCAGATAAACTATAGAACTGGTAATTAGTAATTTTAGAAAGTTGTTTAAAAATAATAAAACATGTAGAAAACTTGATGAAGAGTGGAAGTTAACAGCATAACCTAAGAAATGACGAGTCACTTCTTAGAACTGCTCAGCTGTCTAACGATGAATCTACTAAAAACATTTTAATCAATGGGAAAAACCATTGAGATCATATAGTAGAGGGATTCTTACACTCTTCCACAAACAATATCTCCTGGAACACTTGAAAATACAGATTGCTGGGGCCAGGTTAAGCTGTTGGAAAGTAGGATATGATAACAATTAATCCATAGTCACTCATTTGGGTACTCAGGGGATGATTCTAATTATGAGTCCTCTACATTCAATCTACTCCTTTGATCACACAAGTAAGGAAACCAACACTCAAAAGCAAACATGGCTGCTGAAATACAGAACTCAACGGTTCAGATTCTCAATAACATTTCTCATGATGCTACGTTATAACACTCTAAAATGCTTGTATCTTACTTTTGGGGGAGATGAATAATACCTAGAAGTTGATAAGAGGTCTCTGATTTTTCATTCATTTGCTAAAGGTTAAAAGGCAAGAAACATGGTCAAGGATGAGAGAAGATCACTCAAATTCTTCTAAAGTCAACATTATGATTGTTTAATACTAATATCTAAATTTGCCTATCAATTCTGAGTAGACTGAGTAGAATGTATAAGCATGAAGTATGAATTCCAGACCACCACCTCATACTCCTGACCTTCATGACTATACCACACACACACATACACCCACACACCCACACCCACACACACACACACACACACACACACACACACACACACACAAATACAAGAATAGCTGTAACCTCTTATTACAGCACTTTCATCCCGTTTTCCACACTCACACTCTTTTAACATAGACTGACATCCTCAGCTCTTTCTCTGGTTACCTTAGTCCTCATATTTTCATAATCAATAAAAGCATAATAAAGACACACTTGAAAATCTTAGACTGTTAGACTTTAGGACATTGGCATCTATGGTTAGAGCATTCTAAAGCTGTGAAATCCACCCAAGTAACTTGAAGGCTACATTCTCTTGTAATATCTTTAAATATCTGAGCCTCATGACTCTTCCCTGCTGCTGTGCCTGTAAGAGCAACGAGATTATTTTCAGCTTAAGTCAGAGGAATTCCAATTAGTCAGTGCTTGTGACTTTTAGATTCTAAATGGAAAAATCGTAGTCTCGGTTCTTTATAGATTGGTGGAGACCTCTTTAAAGATTAGTTGTTCAGTTTCCCTTTAATAGTAATAATTGTACTGAAGAGTAAGCCATCCAAGAATTAAAAACACATCTGAATTTCTGAAAATTAGAATACTGCTCATTCTAAGATAAAAGAGTTTGACAACAGCACACTAAATTAAATGCTTATAAACAGCTCAGTGGCAAAAACAAAAGGCAGTAGGCTTGTGACTTCCTAAGTGTCTTATTCTTATGAAATTAGCATTCCACATGGAAAAAAAGATGAGATTTGCCATAGCTAATTCCACTGGAGATGTTTAATTCACCACATCGTTATCAATTATCTCATCGGAGACTGCTCAGGTATTTTCTGTCACATCTTAACTGCTGGAATGTTCATTTTTCTCTTTTGTTCCCTGATTTACAGCCTAATTTACTTGCCATAAAAACTTGTGTGCTCGAGCATTTATCAGCCTTTCTGAGAAGATTGGAAGCATTTCTCGGAGCATATCCCATCTCTGAGGACCATTTCACTCCTCAGTTTTGTATTTATGAACCGTATCAGAGATACCACAATAAGCAGTGCAAAGCCGTTTCTACCTGATGAGTTTTCCTGTTCCTCTCAGATTCCAATGCAATTTCTGCTTCATCACTAGCCATCTGCAAAATTCAACCTATGTGTTATGACTAGCCATCTGCACAATGCAGCCTATGTATTATCATGTGTTCCATTACTTTCCTCCATTTGTTTCTCATCTGAGGCTGTTCAGGTCTTAACTGAATTTTAAACTCCTTAAGACAAGAACCAATTCTGGCTCTTTTCCAGATGCAGCCAAGGTCCAAGTTACACACACATGTATAACAAATGTCTGTTGATTGACTTTAGAGGATGCATACTGATTTTGAACAAACCTTTACAAGACTTGTCTAAGGTTCAGATATTATCTCAGTTTATTTTTTAATCCTTTAAATGTACTCACTAATTTAACATCCTACCCATAGTTTCCCCTCCATCCTCTCTTCTCATTCCCTCCGCCCACCTCCCTTCTGATCCTCCCCGACTCCTCTGTTTGTGTTTAGAAGACCTCCTATGGGTATCAACAAAGCATCCCATATCAAGTTACAGAAAAACTAAGCTCCTCCCTATGTATTAAGACTGGGCAAAACAACCCAATATAAGAAGTAGGTTCCCAAAAGCAAGCCAAAGCTTTAGGGACAGACTCTGATCCCTCTGCTAGGAGTCCCACAAGTAGAACAAGCTACACAGCAGTTAGATATAGAGAGGACCTAGGTTGGTGCCAAGAATGGTCCCCAGCTGTCAGTCCAGAATCTGTGAGTTCCTATAACCCCCGATTAGTTATTTCTGTGGATTCCCTTATGGTATTCTTGACCCTTGTGGCTCAGAAAATCCTTCCTCTCTCTTTTCAGTAGGATTCCCCAAGTTTGGCCCAATGATTAGCTGTGGGTCTCTGCATCTGTGTCCATCAACTACTGAATGAAAGATCTTTAAATACAATAGGGGTAGTCATCAATCTATGAGTATAGCAGAATCTCCTTAGGCATCATTATGTTGATATATTTTTCTCTGATTGTGTGTGCATCTCTCCTAGGTCTCTGGGCCATCCAACTCCTTGGTCCTGGCACTCCAAGCAGTGTCATGGGTAGGCTCATTCTCATAGTGTGGGTCTGAGGATGAGCCCATCATTGGTTGACCACTCTCACAATCTCCATACCACCTTTGCCCATGTCTATTCACCCACATACCATAGGCGAGGCAGAATTTAGGCCAAAAGTTGTATGGCTGGGTTTGCATCCCAATACCTCCACTGGAAGCCCCACCTAGGCACAGGAGGTAGCCAGCTCAGGCTATATATGCACCACTGCTAGGAATCTAGCTAGGGTCATCCTTGTAGATTCCTGAGAGTTTCCCTTGCACCATGTTTCTACCTGACCCCAAAATGATTACCCTTTCCAGTTATCTCTTTCAGTACTCTCCCGTTCCATCCATGTCCCCAACCCAATCCCTCATGTTCCCATGCCCACCTGTCCTCACTCCAACCAGGAAATCTCTATTTCCGCATCCCAGGAAGATCCATTTGTCTCTGTTTGGGCCCTCCTTATTACCTAGCCTCTCTGGGTCTGTGGATTGTAGCATGGTTATCCTTTTCTACACAGCTAGTATCCACTTATAAGAGAGTATGTTTTCTTTTTGGTTCTGAGTTATCTTACTCAGGATCTCCTTCCCAACTACTTTCCCTTTTATGGGCATTGGCCAGTTGGTAAAATGTGTTTGGGTCATAGACTATCATAATCAGTATTGTGAGTATATCCATTATACCAAAAGCAATCTATAGATTCAATGACATCAACTTCAAATTTCAACTTCTCAGAAATTGAAAGAAAAATCTTATATTTCATGCAAAAATACAAAAGAATAGTGAAAATAAAATTAAACAAATAAAAAGAAATACTAGCTGGAGGTAACACCAACACTTATTTTAAGGTAAGCACAGAGCTATAATAAAAAGAGCACATACTGGCATGAAAATAGGTCCATTCCCATATAGGCTCTCTGGTCATCATCACTGTCTCTGTGAGCCCCTATGAGCCCAAGTTATTTGATTTTGTAAGCTTTTTGTGGTATCCTTGACTCCTCTGGTTCTTACAATGATCCACTTCCCCCCCCCTTGAAGGATTCTCTGAACTCTGCCCCTAATGTTTGGCTATGAGTTGGCATCTGTTGCCATCAGTTGCTAGATGAAACCTCTCTGATGACAATAGGGCTAGGCACCAAACTGGTCATAAAAATGGCCAGTTCAAGTTACATATCTGCTATTACTAGGCATATTACTCTGCATATGTGTTACAGTTATGTAGCTTGGTCTTTTTGTGGAACCCCTAACAGTGGGAACAGTTGTTTTCTCTGACCCTTTTACTGGCTGTTAGGAACCTATTCCTCATACTGGGTCACCTTGACCAGCCCTAATTCATGGGGAAGTGCTTAGTATTACTGGGTGTAACTTGAGATACAAGATGTTGTTGATACTAAGGAGAGACTGGCCTTTCCCTGAACAGAACCAGAGAAGTGGGTTGGTAGTGGGGGTGGAAACATAGGGGGGGTGTCAAGGGGTGGGACAGGGAGAAGTGGGGGGGAAACTGTGGCAAAGATGTGTGAATAAATAAATATATTTAAAAACAAATAAAAAAGAATGAAAATAGACTCAATGATCAGTGGAATAGGATTGGGAACGCACACAGAAGCCTACACTCCACAGCCACTAATTTTGATAAAGAGACCAACAATATACATTGGAGAAAAAATAGCATCTTCAATAAAAGGTACTGGTCGAACTAGACAACTACATGTAGAATATGAAATCTTCTATGGTAATGAGTTCCCATAAGAGTTTTTATTAAAAAAACTTTTGATATCATTTAAGCTATGTACTCTCCTCTGGCCTGTCATAACTCACTCCCACAACTTAATCCTTTCCCCTTTCACACTTTGTCACTTTGTAGCATCATATTCTCTCTTCTCTGTTGAAGGCCAACCCACATGGGTCCTTACTAATTTCCTGACCTCATTCCATATCCCAAAAGAAGAGACAAGGCTGAAATATGAATATACAGCATAGACAAATTTGAGTGCCCTATTACAGGTAACATACTAATAATTTTTGTTTGAATCTGTGTTTTAATATTGTGTACCAAGTTCTTTCTTTTATCTGCTCTCCCTAAGTTCAGGAAATTGCTATGTAAAATTAGTCATAGAATTTTATTAAATATTTAATTTCCCAATTATTAAGGATGAAGTTTTGTGTAATATGTATCAGAAGACTGAAAGTGAACGCTTCTAAAAACATCTAGTATATAACCTGTTAAAATAAACTATAATGGAACTCAATCCTATAATTTTAGAGGTAAGAAAACAAAAATATGACATTAATTTTCTTCATGCTTATGTTTACAAAATACCACTATTTTAAAACACTAAAATTTATTAAAGAAGAAATTTCAAAAAGTTATCACTGGAAGTTATATACATAAGTAATTAAACTGCTATCTACATAGAATTTGGGTTTTGTCATCTGTGACAGGTTAATTAGACAAATAACTACCAGTGTGACTTATCCTACTAAATATGCCACTGATTCTGGAGTTTGAAAAGCTTATTGATCTGTTATGTTATTGCTGTGAACTGAAGTAACAAAACAATGACTGCTATGGAACTGAGGCTGTAAAGTGACTCATGCTTAGGATGACTGTGCTAATCATGTGAGAACTACGAAGATGCACCATCTTCACATGACAGAAAATGTCCTCAGGAACTTACCCTGCGATACCCAGAGCCTCACTTTCTTAGCTTTTATCGTCAATAATGAGCTTAGTTGTTACTGTGCTACACTGAACTGTCTAGTTGGAAATCTATCTTTCCTTCAGTTTTATTTCATACTGCTACATCATTCTCTTCAGAGACTCTAAGAGAAAACCTTCATGTAATTTTCTAAGTATGACTGACAGCTACACCACGTTTTTCTCATCAGTTGAAATGAGAAATGTTCCTTGTCTCATTCTCAAGAGAACCAATAACAGCATGGGCCATGGTTTGGTAAAGAAGACATGCTTGTAATACCACCTTTCCTTTCCTTTCTTTCTCTTCCCTGCCCTTCCCTTCTTCCCTTTCCTTCCCTTCCCTCTCAATTCTTTCCTTTTCTCTCCCCTTTCCTTCACAACATTTCTTCCTTCACTTTCTCTCTCTTCCTCACTCCCTCTCTCCCACAGTCCCTCCATTCCTCCCTCTCTCCCTCCCTCCCTGCCTTTCTTCCTTCCTTTCTTCTTTTCCCTCCTCTCTCTCTGTCTCTCTCTCTGTCTCTCTCTCTGTCTCTCTCTGTCTCTGTCTCTCTCTCTCTCTCTCTCTCTCTCTCTCTCTCTCTCTCCTTTTGACAAGCCAGCCTAAATAAATAACTATTTCCCAGGAGCAAATTAGATGAGGACAGAATCACTGTTATTACATTTTTTCATCCCACTGATACACAAAGCTGTCAGTTTCTCTTCAGATTTTGGTAATGCAAGTTGTAGTCAGAATGTCATGCATTTGGCTTTCTATAAAAATACAATGTTACATTGAAAAGAAAAAATGTGTGTGTGTTTATGTATGTGTGTTTGCAATGGTGAAGTAAGAGGAGAGAAAGAACACATAACCACAGAAAAAAAGGCAAAATAATTTATAAAATCCATTCAAATTATTGTTAATTTTTTTAGTTTTGAAAAAATATATCATAGAAAAAAACATAACATAGAGTAAAACTAAATGAATCTAATGATGCTTCTTAAATATGATGTTACATGTATTCTGACTGACTTCACAATGGTCCTGAATTGAGAATTATCATACCCAACTTATGGTTATCACAAAAGGCAAGAGACTTCATAGGGCCATGCATCAAGCAAACTACCTGGCTTAAAGAGGAGTTTAGGACATTTGGTGTTAAAGCCTTAACAGCTTCTAGTGTGTCTTTTAAGATGCATTTTACTTCTCACTGCTGATGGCTAGTCCAAAGAACTGCAGAGCACTAAATCTCATTCTTGAACATTTAGTATGTATATGTATATAATATTTAATATGTTGCATATCATCTCTGAAGAAATTTATTCAACCTCATTTAATGCAGGGCTTAAACAGCATATTTTCTATGGAATCATTTTAGAACATTGCTAAATCTATACGGTCAAAAAGAGCTATAAATTAATGAAGTGTTAATTACAAGATAATTAAAACTAAGAAAATATTTAGCAATACAATATGGTCTCTCCTCCCATGTGTGTCTTACTTTACTCATAATATAATTAATTCTGAATTAAATTCTGAGTAAAAATACTCCAAAAATACATTGTTATAAAAAAAAAAATCATGGCTCAGAGGCTACCATTCCCAACAAATCATTTATCATATATATGTCTATCTTTATCTACATGCAATTATACTTTGCATAATGTATCACATGATGATTAATGACAATGTCTTTCTTCAATTCACCTAATAAAATATTCTTCTAAAAATAAATATAGGTATTTCAGTGAAAAAGACACCAGAAGATGGTAAACATTCAGAAGATGGTTAAAATTTGTAACATGGCATGCTCCCACTTATAGAACTCTGAGAAGTTTTTCATCAGAAAAGAGTGAATACATTGATAGGCAACCCGAAGACAATCACTCCACTCCACCACAAACCATCAAAGAGCAAGTGTTTAAATCCCACTGTTCCCTGCTCTTTCACTATTTGACCTATACACCTTCAATGAATCCCAAAGTTATAAGTATGCTAAGCTACAGTAAGATTCCCTTTGCAGCCAACCCCATCTTTCCTACAAGTGATGGGCCAAAATGAAGATGGTCCTTTGCCAGAGAAAGCCTGGGAAGGATGAATGCCAGAAGTAGGGTAGTAGATGTAGGCTGCCAAAAAGAACCAAGATCTAAGTTATAACCAAGAGGAAACAGAGAACCTGAAAATATAGTGTTTCACTAAACATAAAGAAAACATCACAAGATTAAGTTTCCCAACAGAGCACACTTCAATGTGGAATATTGAGGCCAAATAAAACTACTGGATCAATTGTCTATAATCTATTGATGTCTTATCCAGTTCCCACTTGGTTTAAAGGTGAGTAAAGCATTTGCAGTTGTCTTATTGGTGACAATACAGAGAACTTAAGACAAGAAACCAATGACAATAAATAGAGCAAGTATATCTGGTCCAACAAGGGCAATGGTATTTCTCAATGAGAATGTATACTATTTCATAGTCTCCTTTCTTCATTTATGTCATCTTTTTATTCTCTTCTTCACACATAAAATTCTTTCCTCTTGCCATGAAAAGGATACTCACTCCTTTTGATCAAATACTCCCTCTTATTCTGATAATCTGGGTATCTACTTACTCTTATTCTGACTTTTGCCAATGGAGTATCTTAGGGATTCTATTGCTGTGAAGAGATACTGTTGTCATGGGAACTCTTATAAATAAACATGTAATTAGAGTGGCTTATTTACAGTTTCAGAGTTTCAGTCTATTATCATCATGATGGGGTGCAAAATAACATGCAGACAGATGTGATATTGGAGAGATAGCTGAGGGTCTTACATCTTCCAAGCAAAAAGAAATCAACTGGTACACTTGGTGGTAGCATGGACATAGGAAACTTCAAAGCCTGCCCCCACAATGATACACTTCCTCTAAAGAGGTCATATCTACTCCAACAAAGCCTCACCTCCTAATTATGAGGTTATGAGGGCCAATTACATGCAAACTACCACAAATAGCTTTTGGTTCTGATGCCTATACCTCAAGCTTAATTTTACTAGTGGCTTTGAAATGCAAGTATATTGACTTTACCCCAGGCCCATGAGTTCCTAATACTCAATGACAGTCACTTTTTAATTCCAAATTTGTGACAGAGAAAACTTCAGTGAAACAGTGTACACCTACTACATCCACACCCCCACCCCCAGTACAATCAATTACAGCTATTGGGAGATTTCTCAGAGGATTTAAGAAGTTAAGTTAGGGGCAAAAACATGTGGATGAATGCAGGGTTGGAAAACCAAGCATTGTCAGACTCCATCCTGGCGAATCATAGTGAAGACTATTGGCAGCAGAGGCAAACTGTTGAAGTGTGGCAAAAACACAGATTAGATTGGTTAATTTGGAACTTTTCCTTTAAGAATGTTTAATGTATGTATGTGTGCCTGTGTGTATCATGCATGTACAGGAGTATAATGAGGCCATAAAGGAACATCATATGCACTGGATTTACTATTATAAGTGGTTCTGAGCCACCATGTTGTTCCTGGGCAGTAGTAAGCTCTCACTCAACCATTTCTCTAACCTTATAGAATTATCTGAATCCTGCGTCTAAAATGGTCATACTCCTAATTACTATCTAATAAGATTACTATAAATTGAATGTAATTAATAGTGTTAAAATTCTTATAACTATGCTTTCTATTAGTAAACAAGAAATAAGTCTTAGCATCAGTGAAGATGGTATTACCGTTGGTGGTAACTATAATGACATTTTCAAAATAGGACCCAGAAGATGCACTGAATAGAATATATGAAGTTTGACTAGTTTCCAGCTAATATCTTAATCACTTGAAAACAAGTCTAGAGATCCACTCTGTTACTGAAGTCAAAGCTCCCTGGTCCCAATTTTAGTAAACTCTTAGCAGACTTAGCAACCACCACTCTTTTTTGCACTAGGGAAAACTTCTCTGACCTGAATTGGCCTTTTTTATTCAAAACTCCTCTACCAAGCCAAGGTGGTTGTTTGATCAACTCTATAGGTAGTGAAAACTCACTTCACTGAAAAGTATTGAGTGAATGGAGCCAATGAAACCTATGTATCCTTATTAGGGTAGTAAGCACGAAGCACAAAAGCCAATTACTGCAGCCTGGCATCCTGTGCAGATGCTCATATCAGGGCCTGACAGCCACTTGTGCCTGAGGGCACCAGCTAATAACTTTACAATCAGAACTTGGGCAGTCATCCAGTCTCAGTGTCTGCTTCAGAGTACATGGACCTGAAAGGCAATGCCTTTAAGAGGAACAAGATGTCCTGAAAGTAGCAAGGGGATAGAGAATTTCATAGATGTAAGTCCTTGGTGAGCTGGTGTCAGGTTGTTTATTAAATGTCTCCAAGACAAAATGATGAAATAAAATATAAGCATCATTTCACAGTGTGAGCAATGGGTAGGTTTTCTGTGAACTCCACTAAGTCATGACAGACTCAGTTCTCTGAATGCATAGCTCTCATGGAATTAAATAACAAAATAAGTGAGAACAGCTCAATCATTCTGCAACTCACGTTCTTAATATGGTAAACATTATGAAAAGTGGGGCTCATTAGCAATTAGTATACAGTTCTGCTTCCCGGAGGGCATTAATAAATACCTGTAGTACTGATTCATGGCTTGTGTCTCAATGTAAAAAATAGTTCTGAAAACTGATCTAAACCTAAGAATCAAAGATGGCAACTTAAGTAAAATACCAAATAGTGCTTAATCCATGGTAAATATTCAATTGCACTGATTATTAGATAAATGGTAGAAAAATAGCAAGATAAATAATAATAAAAGATAGATTGATAGATGATAGATATATAGACAGATGATAGATAGATGATATATGATTGATAGATAGATAGATAGATAGATAGATAGATAGATAGATAGATAATGTCTGTTCCCAGAAGTACAATACTGTGGTATTGTGAGACAAATCACAGAAATAATATACGATTTTTGTCACAGCAGAAAAGGATGCATACTACCATTCTGCCAGCTTGACTCATCTATTTCTGTTGTCTGATGGGAGATGTCATTCTGTAAATATGCTTCTCGTATTGGTTAATGAATAAAACACTGTTGGCCAATAGAAAAGCAAGATAGGCAGGACTAGAATACTAGGAGGAAAAAGTAAGTAGTTGGGAGGGTTCAGCATGGATAGACCAGAGAGGTAGAACACCAGACCCACTCTCCAGTAAGATGAGACCATGTGGAAATACTTAGATTAATAAAAATGGGTTAATATTTAAGACAGAGCTAGCCGATAAGAAACTAGTGACTGGCCAACAGAATTATATATTAATACAGAGTCTCTGTGTGTTATTGGGTGCTGGCGTGGCGATGGGACCGGCAGGGAAAAACCTCCTCATAACATTATGGCTCCAGTGTCTCTGTGTATTATTTGGGGCTGGTGCAGAAATGGGATTGACCAGCAGGAAAAAAAACTTTACTCATATTATATGGTGCCACAATGTGGCTAATAAGAACTTCCACTTAAAAATTTAACAAAAGCTCAAAAAAGTTTTAGAAACAAAAGAACAGAGACAAGCAAGGCTTCTTGGTAACAACACATTTCTCAGTAGGATTCTGTTCTGCTAGAGACAAGCAGACATTTTAGCGGCTCCTTTAAGGGAGGTTTCCTGGCTCAGCATAAGCAGCAAAAAACCTCAAGGCTTTTAAAGAGCTCTACTAACAATTTTTGGTGTGGATGAGAGATGGCAATGGCAGTGACCACATCTCCAATCCGGCAGCATGCTGAGCCATGGCAACTTAGACCAAGGCAGTGAGCACAGCTCTCAGTTCGGTGGTAAAAGTACCTGCCGCGATCTTGGATAGACCCCAGCTAAAAAAACTGTGGCTTTCATGTTAGCATTGCTGTAGTTTGCCAAATAATAGACTCATGGCCAGAAAAAGATAAAGATTTACAGTAAAGACAGATTCACATTAAGAAAAACCGCTAAAGGTTGGCAGGGTGTTTTAAAATATACGTAGGCTTGAGAGAGAAAAATAAAATAAAATTGTTTAAAAAAAAAAAAAAGGAGGGTAGCTGGGTGTGGTGGCACACGCCTTAAATACAAGCACTCTGGAGGCAGATGCAAGCAGATATCTGTGATCTAAAAAGTAAGCTCGATGTACAGAGTGAATTCCAGGACAGATAAAAGTTACACAGAGAAACCTTGTCTCAAAATATGTAAAAATAGAAGTAGAAGAAATAAAGTAATAAAAAAGCCATGTAAAATTGGAAAGCACAGAGAAACTTTGGATATTATATGCTGTTCTCTTATCTTTAAATGGTTTGACTGCCAAGGAAATAGCAACAACTGTTAAAATAAATGCTGCTAAATTAATTCAATTTATATATTTTAAAAGTGTGTTGACTCAAAAATTTAAGCCCAAGGACAGGTTACTGGGGAAAAAAATTTCTAATTTTGTTTCTACAGAAAATGAAAAGCTGTGGATTCCTTCCAGACTAATGTGGTTTGATCAAGCCAGACCACCTGAAACAGCGTCCTGGGTGATCCAATATTCAAAACAGCTGGGACAAGGCAGCCTTATTACAGCTACCAGCAGGAAGCAGTTTGGAAAGAATGAACCCAAATTCCTAAATATTGCTTATAAATGTTTGTTTTCATTTAAATGGGGTTGGATATAAATGGTTAATGACCACAACCAATCTTTTTAAAAGTAAAAAGGAAATTGTGGTATAGATATGAATACTTTGTTTTGGACTGGATTTTCATTTATTGATACAAATTTAAGGTCAATTTTGTGATATGTATATTTCTCCTCTTGGTTAGGTATTGTGTTTATATAGCTCATTTAGAATATAATGTATAATTTAACACAGATTATAGATAATTATGTATGATACTGAAAACTTAGAGTTAAGTTAGTTAGGTTTTCTAGATATACAGAGATGTATTTGAGATGAATAGGCATTCTTCAACCCTTTCAAAGACCTAGAGAGAATATGGCATTTAAATGGTTTAGGGATTTTCTTGATAGTGAGATATAACTGCTCCTGACAATACCACCTGCATCAGAAAGGAAGATGAACATAGAATAAACATGTGATGAAGTTTGCTTTCAATATGGCAAGACTAGCCATTTGGGCAAGATACTGCTCTTGTCTAGACTGTTTGCTATATGCTGTATAAGTTGGACATGCAGGACCCCAGGAAAGTGACTGCTGATACAGGATGGACACTGCTGTAGGGTTTCTGCTTCATGAAAGAGTCTGCCAGACATTCTACAGGACACAGAGAAAAGTGACTGACAAACTGCCAATACAGGTGGACAGTTTAAAGTTTCCTGATTTGCTGAGGAGTCGGCCAGAATCACTATGGCCTATAGGCTGAAGATAGAACATTACAAAAGAACTTCTGGTGACTGACCAGGCAGTGAGTTGTCTCTGTCATTTTTAGAGTTCATATATTATCCTTCTGTGGTCTTTGAAGGAGTTGAAGACAGATAGTTATGGTTATAGTTTTCCTTAGTAAAGATTAAAGATAAGTTACATATAAGACTTTAGACTCACAAAGATAGGATAGATAATAGAATATTTTCTTTAAATCTTACTAAATGTTAATGGACTAAATATTGTTAACTGTGATTCTTATTTGATAACTGTTGTGTCATATATTTTGCTATGCTAAGGTTAAAATCCTTTTCACTTAGACAGAAAAGAGGAGATGATGGGAAATATCATTCTGTTAATATGTTTCTCATATTGGTTAATAAATAAAGCACTGTTGGCCAATAGGAAAGCAAGATAAGTGGGACTAGTAGAGAAGGAGGAGTCAATATGGGGAGACCAGAGAGGTAGAATACCAGTCCCTCTCACTGGTAAGATGAGACCACGTGGAAATACTTAGATTAATAGAAATGTGTTAATATTTAAGATAGAGCCAGCTGATAAGAAATGATAGTAACTGGCCAACAGCATAATATCAAATACAGAGTCTGTGTGTGTTAATTGGGGCTGGCATGGCAGTGGGACCAGGTGGCAGGGAAAAATCTACTTATAACAGTTGTCATTACCCTTGGTAACCTGGCTCAGTTGTGTTTGGCAGGATTCTTCCCATGAAGTTCTTCTGTTTCTTCCCTTCCACCATCATTCACTGTGGACATCACACTGCAGGACTAGAGAGATGGATTCTCACATTTCTATGGAAAAAAAAACATAAATTATTTGAATACTTTTACAAAGGAAATATGTCTATGCTGCTGTTGTGTACACATTTAATCAAATATTTATATGTATCCACTCATAGGATAAAGAGATGTGTATGTTCTGTTTTTTTTTTTTTTTTTTTTGTCATCCAATTATACTTTATTTTTGTTCAATTGTTACAGCTTTGGTGAAGAGGGACTCTTTGAAGACCTTTTAATTTTAACAAATTGGCTGAGGATACAAATTATCTCCTTGGGATTTCAATTTGCAGTTGGAAATTGAAATCTGTATTGTGAGAACTGACTTTGCCAATGTTTCTATTACTTGTATTTCCCTGGTTGACTTTGCTTTCATTATTCCACTAGATTTTTCTAGTTATGTATGTCAGAGATTGTGGAGATTCACTCCGCTTAACATATCTGCAGCTATCATAAGTATAACATCCATGGAGAACACCCCCAGTACCAATGCTCAGACTGACACCCCCCCCCCTGAATATGGGTCTCAGCTAGAAGGACTGAGCAGTCTGGGGGACCTCAGACAGTAGAAACAAGATCTATTCCTGGGGCACAAAAGGACCTTGTGGACACATCCCCCATGGAGGGAAACTCCCTTAACCTAGAGACAGAAGAGAAGTCCTAGTCCCTACTTTAAATGGCTTGACAGATTTACATGACCCCACCTGGATAGCATAGCCCTACATGTGGAATGGGGGTGGGGACATGGGAGAATGAGAGGGGAGGGAGGTTAGGGTGCATGTGAGAGGGGAGATAGGGTAAGAGGGAAGAAGGGAGGGAGAGGAAACTGGGATCGACATGTAAAGTAAAAATAAATAAATAAATTTTAAAAAACTGCTGTGGAGAAGGAGGTAGAAAGAAGATGGAGAATGTGCTTATTTTTCATGTAGAAAAATATTTTTGAACATACAATATTAGTAATAACATAAAACACTACTCTGTAAATTTTTATTGGTTATGGATGTGTAACAAGCATAAAAGTAAACAACTTCAACTTTCAATTCCACAATGATAACTTGAAGTACACACATTCACAGGACATAACAACTTTACCAGTAAAGGAATTCCACAAGACTTGAGTGAGTCTCCTTATAGTACTAAATTCTGAGCACTAAACCTACTTAGCAAAAGCAAAATAAATAAATAAATAAATAAATAAATAAATAAATAAATAAATAAAAGAAGGAAGGAAGGACGGAAGGGAAAGAAAGAAGGAAGGAAGGAAGAGAGAGAGAGAGAGAGAGAGAGAGAGAGAGAGAGAGAGAGAGAGAGAGAGAGAGAGAAAGAAAGAAAGAAAGAAAGAAAGAAAGAAAGAAAGAAAGAAAGAAAGAGAGAATAATCAGCCAACCTAGCAGGGCATTGGTATTACATGCCTTTGGTCCCAGCACTCAGAAGGCAGAGGGTGGCAGATCTTTATGATTTCAAGGCCAGTCTGGTCTACTGATCTAGTTCCAGGACAGGCTCCAAAGCAACAGAGGAACACTGTCTCAAAAATTCAAAATACATAAATAAATAAATTCAGCAAATATTTGTTCATCAACTTAATCTCTACTGATTTTTGCTGTTTATGTACACTTATGTATATGGAGGTGATTGTATGATTGGCTGGAATAGAGGACAGTGTTCATGTCTTTCCTCAGGCACCAATCACCTTTATGTATAGCAGGGTCTCTCACTGCAGACTAAGATAGCTGACCAACTAGCGTCAACACTCTGCTTAGCTCTGTTTTCTCAGTGCTGTGATTATGGTATTCTTGGCTTTTTCATATGAGTGGTAACGGTCAATTTCAGGTCTTCGTGCATTCTTCTAACTATTGAGGTTTGCTTGCTTATTACATCTAACCACTCTCACATCTGTCTATCGGTCTTCACTGTAACACTTGAAAATTAACTGCAACTAATAAGAGTCAGCTGTAAAATTTCAGCATCCAAACAATTTCCTTGATTGCATAGATCTCCTCTGAGACAATGTACAAGAGTGGGTAGTCATTTCTTAGTGAGAGATGCTATACAAGCAACATAGAGAGGGAGCCAAGAGTTTATGATTTCTCCTTTTTTCTTATGACAAAGTCAGTGCCTTACCATCTAGGCAATTCATGTCTGATTGGTTATATAAATCATGATTTCTACTGTTCTGCTACTATTTTACTTTCGTGGAAGAAAATACTTCATGTGAGATATGTAATTTATTGACTTATGATCTTATGATCTATGAACAGGATGTTAGTACTGACACATGTAGAGCAATGTGTGTATGAAATGTTTAATTGATGAATTCTCAAGTTCATTTTAACAGTTGATACACATCCTTCCATCCCTCAGCACTTACATAGCACTACTAGCCAGAATTAGTGCATATAATTTATTCCCACAAGCCCTTGCTCACTGCTTTTTCTATAATGCCAAAATATTACATAATGTAAACGTAAAATTTTTTTCCTTCCATGTATTAGTAATGTACTTTCATTTCTCTTCATCTCTAGCTGACATTTTAATTATTGGGTATGATTCTTACAAAGTGTAATATGTGTGATGTGATAACTATTTCTTTCTGCCCTATAATTTTTTAGCAGTTGTGGTTTTTCAGTAAAGAAAGAAAATAAGTATTAGTAAAGGACTCTAGCTGAGTGTCCCAGAATCAGTATCCATGCCAACAGGACTTAGATAATCAGGCTCTGAGTATTGACTGCTCTTCAAGTGACAACATGTTGTCTGCCATCATTGTGATTCTCAATTTTTCCTTAGCTTCTCAAGAATAAAAGTTAATAATCCCCAATATAAGAGAAAATATCTGATAATCTGTCCGTTCAACTCAGAATCTCTCAGTTAATTTTTTCAATGACTAGACAATATATTGGTACCAAAGTAAATATTAATTTCTAAAATGTGTGTAATATAAATTGTACATGAATTTATAGTTAGCAGAATTGGAGGCTATTATTCCTCAAGCTATCTGTCAGAAACTACCAAAAGTTCATAGATACCCATTGGATATTTTTTTTAGTGTGTTCACCATAGTTATTAGCTACTGTGCTATTTCATTTTGAAATACATAAATGTAACAAAATTAATAGGCATCACAAGTACAATACAACCTAGAAATAAAACCCAACAAGTTCCTACAAAACAAGTGCTGTGTTAACTTGAGCATCTGTCACAGATAACTTTTTAGATTTAAAAACATAAGAGAGAAAAAAAGTCCCTGGGACTTCTTGATGCCAGAAGTATATATTAATGCTGATGCCTAACCTGTGCTCCCTCTTGAGCCCCTTGGAGACAATTTTCTCTTGTCTTTGCTCACTCTATGTGGCTTCAGGAAGTCTTTGTGACTGCAGTACTCTTTAATACCTGCCACCAGCTTTGTCTGCTGTTTTCTTTTGTGTTTATTTCTCTTCTTTGTCTCTCTGTATCAGATTTCCCTCTGTCTTTGGGTTTAATGCCCACTTGATAATAAAGTTCAGAATGTTAACTTCTGCAAAGATTCGTTTTACAAATATGGTCATATGCATTGGTTGTTGGCATCCGTCAATGTGCATAAGTTCTGGGGACTGTCATTTAGCCCATTACTCAATGTTTTGTTATACTCACAAGAATTTTTAAATGAATTAAATGAATTCAAGAAAACAATATGTATCGGTTATTAGATTAGCATATTGTATTTAAATAAGCATTGAGTAATATTTATTTCTCGCATATAAAATATATAATATATATGACTTGTGATTTCCTTTTCTTAAATCTGCTATGTATAATACATCTATAAGATTACCCCAAACATAAGTACCACGATAAAAACAATCCACGATTTGCCATCAACACATTGAGGAAAAACTGCCATAAACATTCTAGATTTTCTGGGGAGCTGGGATTAGCCAGTTCCTCTGTAGAAGTCATTACAGTCTGTAGTCATAGAATTCTGGCAGAAACCATACATTTGAGAGCTTTACTGAAACCATCAATTGATGCATACATGTCTAATACTTCAGTAATTCAGTGATATATATATATGTATATATATATATGGTGTGTGTGTATGCATTAGACTCAATGTAGGTTTATTTACTTATTTTATTTTTATATTTTCTGAGCTACATCTATTCTTGCAGAAAGAAAACATTCTTATCTGTGTGGTTAACTTAAATCTACAATATATCCCAGCACCAATGTGAAAATTATGCTGAACTTAAAATATTGATCCTGAAACATGTGAAAATTGATTTCTATATTTTCATTTTATTCAGTAGACTCTGATCCCAGAGACCACAGGTTTACCAGTAATTTGCATGACTTTATCCTGCATCCCTGTTTTTCTGACCTTTCCACCATGGTTTTTATGATGTTGTTAACACTTATACCATCAAATCGAAAGCTGAATGTATTAGACACTTGGTATATGAACATAATAAGAGTTGGGTTTTAGAGTACAGTTTGAGTACAGTATGAGTCTAGACAAAGGGATAACCAGGACAGCTTGGAAGGGGGCAGGAATAAAGGAAGGAAAGGAGGAAAAGGCCAAAGGTAATGTGTCCTACAACAGGATGCAAAGAGCAGTGGACAGGGAATGAGGGAAGATAAGTTTTATATGTTCTGTGGGCAGGTTAGAAGATGCTTAGTGTATCTAGAGTAAATGCCTAGCTTTTAAACTGTCAGGCCCTAAATGGATGGCATAAATGTGGCACTTCGACTATTAAGTGCCTGCTAAGTGCTTTTTCACTGAACTCAGCAGAATTTATAGTAGACATCTATGTCAATCACTTAGTAATCTACAGATGGTTATGTTTTGTTTCATTTATTAAAGTCAAATTCATGAAGAATGTTTAAAATAGAAGTAAATATTTCCTTCAGTCATTTGGAGAACTTTTTATTTATTTATTTAATTTAGAAACAATCTTACTTTACATATCAATCCCAGTTCTCTTTCCCTCCCATCCTCCCATGTCCCCCACAGACCCCCCCATGCCACCCCTCATCCACTCCCCATGGATGGTGAGGCCTTCCATGGGGGAATCAACAAAGTCTGTCACATCATTTGGGAGAGGGAATAGGCCCTCCTCCATGTATCTGGGCTGAGAGAGTATGCCTCCATGGGGAATGTGCTCCCAAAGCCCATTTGTGCACTAGAGATAAATACTAATTCCTCTGTCAGAGATATCATAGACTGCCCAGGCCTCCCAACTGGCATACATTCAGAGTGCCTGGTTCCATCCAATGCTGGTTTCCAAGCTTTACTGCTTTTCAGAGAAGTTTACATTGAGCTTATAGGAATTTCATTCTATCCTTTGACTCTCAGGTGCAGAAAAGCTGTCTGAAAGTGGTATGGATGGCTATTTGTGTCTGACATTTATCTAGTACATACTAAGGAAATGCTACCTGGGTCCTGACCTTCTTCTTCTGCCTGTTCTTTGCTATGTGGGAAGAATGACTCAGATAATAGAACAAACATAAAAAATAATCCATGAAAATGGTGGGAAACTCCTGAGACTAGTCCAGCTCCAGTATATAGAACTAAACCTAAAATAACAGACATACTTCATATTTAAGATTGACCTATTGTGCACACGCGTGCGCGAGCGCGCACGCACACACACACACACACACACACACACACACACACACACACAAACATACAAACAACATAGTAAGTAAAAGATGTTACAAACCCCCATTATTATTAAGGGAAATAACAAATACCAATAATTACTTCTACTTTTAAGTGTCTGCTAAGTGCTTTATTTTGAAGAGTGTTTATATGTCAGTGTGTTTCAAACAGCAATCTCACAAAGGCAGGCATTGATTGGTAAGGCCATTTTATAGTTTAAAAAAGAAGTAGGTTTCAGATATCAATATTGCAAGGATATATTACTCATAAATGTCACAGCAGGGATTGGAAACTGTGTCTAGATCTATCCCCAAAACTGAGATAATGAATTTTTGTGATTCTTTTAAACCAGTTCAGGAAACACTTCCCCTGTCAAATTCAGATGTGTCTATTTCTCTTCCTGTACTGGTGTGTACTCTAGTGCATTTCATAGTAAATTTGTATTTTATGTTTTCTCATTTATTTCTTTTCTCCAGCACTCAGATTCTTCCACAAATATGAGGAGAATATAATTTGTGGACATACTCCCTTCTATTCAGCACAGGATCAAACACATTGAGTAGTCGATCATTCATGTCTAACAACAGAATCTGCTACAAAAATAGTTTTGAATGGAAGGCAGGTAGACAGACTACAGGTTTAAACTTCACAAAGAGTACTTTCATCAACTCAGCTTCACAAGTGATTCCAAGAAAATCCCTTTCTTTCTCTCTGTATTTCCTAGTCCCTATCTCATTTCTATTCTATTTAGAAATCTTAACATTTTGTAGTTATGCATTTAAAGAGTTTTCTTTCTTACCTATACACAACAACAGGATTGCTGTGCAGCCTGCTTGAAATCAAAGTAGGGGAAACAAGGCTATATAAAGCACAGGTGAAAGATAATGTGTACCAAATCCTCCTAGTCGCTCTGTCCTTGCCACAGCAAGTGAAGAAGCAGTGCGCAGATATAACAGAGCTATGAGATGTGTATGGATTCATATCCTTTTGCAATAGCATAGGAAATAGCATCCCAGGGGAGGGTGTCCATCGGATTGTTTTAAAATAGATTAAGGATCTTCCCTCCAAAGACCAATAATCCTATGAAGTTCAGAGGTACAGGAATGAGAAGGCAAAGAAATAAGAACTTAAAAAATAATCAGAGAACAAATATTGTCTTTGATCACTGTCATGTGAAATAAACTGGAATTAGAAGAATTAAAATCCTCCTAAGATATCTGAGATAATTTTGATGCTGAAAAGACATGAGCTGGAAGGGGAGAAAAAATCATGGCTTAAACACAATGAAATTGCTTACTGGCCTCTCTGAGGGCCTAGGCCCTATCTACTTCAAATGTGGCTCAGAAGAACAATAAAGGAAGAAATATGCCTCTAAAAGAATCGTGCAGAGGGCTACAGAGAACAATGATGACCTTGAAAGCCAAGTGAGATGATGGAGTCACAAGAGGAAAGCAGAAGGGAGCTATTAGAAGAATGGCAGCAGCTGGACCAGAGCCAGTAATGTGCTTTCATTCTCGAAGCCCTTGGGTTTCATTTTTCACCAACCTCTTCTGAGTCTTGAATAGTACAGCCACTTCCTCCATCTGTATAAAGTGGTAATAATTTATTTCTCACCAACTTTTCAGTTGTTCATTGATTTCAAGCAACACAAAACAAACAGGTAGGTTCAGATCACTGATCAGTTTTCCTAACAAAAGTTGAAGTGTGTGACCCCCAGGAACATCAGGTGAACTATGAGTTAGATGTAATAAAATTTTTCCATCTTACATCTATCAGAATGGCTAAGAACAAAAATCACAAATGACAGCTTATGCTAAAGAGGATGTGGATAAAGGGGAACACTCCTCCATTACTAGTACTCAGAAAGATAGGGATCAATCTACCTCAAGACCCTGCAATACCTCTTTAGAGAACATACCCAAAGGATCCACATTCATACCACAAGGATATTTGCTCAACTATGTTCATAGAAGCATTATTTGTAATATTCAGATCTTGGAAAGAACCTAGGTGCCCCTCAACTGAAGAATGGATAAATCAAATGTGGTATATTTACACAGTGGAGTACTACTCAGTAGTAGGAAACAATGACATTCTAAAATTCACAGAAAAAAAGTGGACAGAACTAGAAAAAAACATCCTAAGTGAGGTAACCCAAAACTAGAAAGACAAATATAGTATGTACTCACTCATAAGCAGATACCAGATATGAAGAAAAATATAACCAGCCTACAATCTGTAACACCAGAAAACCTTGAACCCTCTTGCAGAAACAGATGGAAGCAGATGCAGAAATCCACAACTAACCAATGGGCCACACTCCTGGAATACAGTCGAAGTGAGGGATGGGTGATAATATGATCAAAGGAGTCAAGACCATGATGGAGAATCCCCCAGAATAAGCTGACCCAAGCTAGTGAGAGATCACTGACTCAGGTCTGACAAAAGAGAATCTGCATAAGACAGAGCTAGACTCCCTTAATGTAGGTGAAAATGGTGTAACTGGGACAATATATGAGGCCACTGGCAGTGGGACAAAGATCTAACACTAATGCACTAACTCACTTAGTGAAGCCCGTTATATATGAAGAGATACTTTGTCCAGCCTAGACACAGGGGTGTTGGGGTGGGGAGGTGCCTTGGCCCTGCCTGAACGAGATGATCGAACAGACTTAGTATACTTCCCTGGAGAGGCCTTACCCTCTCCTTGGAATAGATGGGAGGGGGTGAGTGGGGGGATCTGGAGAAGAGGATGGGGGAACTGGGGTTGTAAAGTAAAAAATAAATTAATAAAAAAAGACATTTCTAAGAGAACTTTTCAAAGTATTAAGGTAGGGAGGGTGACCATGGCTCAGCTTCCCTTAAAAGAAATTGTTAGGGAAAACAAACAAACAAAACTATGAGTAGTGTGTTAGATTCTTTCTGAGGTCAGGACACATGAGAGTATCAGGCTGTATATATGTGTGTGAATGTGGTGGGGGATGTACATGTATGTTGCCTACTTATGGTTTGATGGTTTATTTTAATAAACTAATCTTTCTACTAAAAGTGCTTCATGAGGACTTTACAAAACCAACATTGAAGCTATTGCAACAGAGTTTGCTTTGGTGAGGACAACAGGTATCTGCTAAGCAGAGAATACAGACTTGGGAAATTCACTGCTTATTAGTGCAGTGCATAGGAAGCATGAAAGTTTCCAGCCAGAAGTGGCCTTTGAGAGTCTATAACAACTTTTTATTTCACCTATAGGAAGCACCAAAACTCCTATTCCAAAAAGTAAGACCCCTTTTTCCCATTTCTTCATAGGAAGGAAGCAGGCTTTTTTCCCAGAGCATTTGGTGCTTTATTTTGTTTGACTTTTGCCTTCAGGTGACCCTGGGGGAGATTTGCTATATTTACAGTGAGTCAGTGCTTAAGAAGCAAAGCATGAATCAGAGTGGCAGTTCTCAGAGACACAGCTGAAAGAATGGGTCAACCGATCCATACACTCTATCCCAATTATCATCTTCTATTCCAATATTTCAGGGGTGGGAAATGTACAAGCTGCTATTTTTAGCAGGCCATGTTTTATTGGCAACACTTCACACACATTCACTGAAAAATTGATTTAGAACTTCACTGTACACTGTAGTCAGGGCCATCAGCCACAGCAACACCATAGTTACCATACTGAAGTCTTATTATTTGCTAGATATTGCTCATTCTTACACACACACACACACACACACACACACACACACACACACACACACACACACAAATATTTATTCTCAATTGAAATGGGAGGAATATCAACAGAAAAATGTCTGGATTGTAAGACATTTCAAAAAGATCCCAAAACTGCAGATAGAATCATACCTGGCAACATGAAAACAGACTAGAGAGGTTCCAGAAAAAAGAAAAACATGCCCTCAGTCTAGTAAGCATCTTCATAGTGAAAGATTCCAACAGTATTAACCAATGTGAACATTACTATTTCCTAAAACTAATCCTCCATCAGACACTGAAAACATGGAACCTTCTTACACTGAAAACATGTGATAAAAACCATGAAATATAAAGCACTGTGTTTCTAGATTCTTATAAACAGCTCAGTGAGAATTTGAAATCTTAAGATGTTCTTTATGATATTACTGGGAAAATCAAAACATCTGTCATCTGTTCTTCTCACAATCTTATCTGCACTAATTCCTGAGTAGTACACAGGTACTAGCCCCACCGGTGTGGTTTAGATACTCATTATATGAAACATTGATTATATTGGAGGTTTTAATCTTAAAAAATCATTTAATCACAGCCTGTCATACACTGCCCCTTACACATTAAGATGCCAGATAGAACAGAATTCATTTTTAGTGTTTTCTTCCAACAACTAGATTTTTATCTCCCCAACAATATAATTCAAGGTCAAGGGTGTTTACTGGGTTTAGACAGAAAAGCAATCAAAGTGGTTTGGGTTTGAGAACGCACAGAGAAAGAGAAGTTTCCAGTCATTGCTTACCCTAAGGATTGGAGCTTTGATCACAATATGTGATCTGAAGTGTCTAGGGTATTTGCTGAGTCTTCAAGGTTTAGTGTGGGAGGGCTTTTCCTTTTTTTTCTTTTTTTTTTTCACTACTTGTAAAAAGAGTGATAGTAATTATTGCCTTTTATTCCCAAGCAATTTTGCTTTCTGAGTGACTGCATTTTAAATTCTGTGATCTATCTCCAAGGTAATCTTAAAGTCAACAGTCTGCTTAATTCATCACTTTCTGGGGCAGAATAAGCAGTTTAATAATGTCAACAGCCAGTTTCCCACCTAGTCTTCAAACACTCCAGAAATCCACTGAAGTCCTATGTACTTTTGACCTCTGGAAACCCTGGTAGGTTATTGGGTACAATAAATTAAAATGGATACCAGAATTAAACTATGAACTTTCAGACAAAGATATCTAAAATCGTATTTCTAACAATGTACGACAGGAAATGCTTCCAGCATTGAAAAAAAAGGCAATACCATATAAAAAGGTAGATAGAAATGTTTATAGAAAACACAATGTGTAACGTCAACATATGTATTAAATAGTCAAGGTCACTAATAAGGAAATGTAAAAAATTAAGAGTGAAGTAACACTTTGCCCACCAGAGTGGGAAAATTTTTATTAAAATGTAGTTTAGACAGATATTGGAAATTTAGCCTATTTGTACATTATTGGTATAAAGTATATGCTATTCATTTTTGAAGTTCAACAAGACCTACAGACACAGAAACCAAATGCATACTCTGAAAACAAGCAAGTCTGCTGCCAGTAGCATCTTTAAAAATGAAAAAAAAAATCATAGAAGAAACTATCTATAAGAATTTGTATTATTTTTATTATTTTAGTAGCAAAACTACAATCAATGATAATTGGTAGGTTATAAAGTGAACTTATGAATTATAATGTCAGCTGCAATACAAAAAACAAGAGATCCAGCCTTATGTACCAGTCTGGAATAAGGAAACTTATTATTGATGTGGAGATTTTGAGCATGTAATCTATGTCATGATGCTACACCTAGTATTGTTAAAAGCCATCCATGTGTACTTTTTCTATGACATATGTCTGAGTCAAGCACTGATAGATGAAAAGGTTTATTTTGTGCTTGTTCCTGTGTGTGCTGTTTGTGTGCTTGTGAGTTTGTCCACCTATGTGTGAAGTTGTATGTATGTGGAAGCCTGACATCCACCATTTTTTAGAAATAGGGTCACTAACTGAGAACTAGGACACACAGCATTTTGGTCAGAGAGCCTGGGAGATCTCTCCCTTCCTAGAACTAATCTGGTAAGCATGTATCACCATGCTTGATTATTTTACATGGGTTCTGAGGATCAAATTCAGGTTCTTATACCAAGCTTGGACCAAGCACTTTACTCAATATCTCACTTCCTGTGATGAAAATGCTTAAAATCAATATGTTATGCATGGACAATAGGACCGCACTTTTATCTAGGAGGTAAAACCTGATATTATCCTCTTTGTTTTCAAATACTAATAAATGTTAAAAGTATACACAAGATGTTAATGGGACAAAGGAGGACAGGATAATATGCTGGGCAAGAAGCTATTGAATATTTTTACAGAGGAACTAAATGTGTAGGTATGTCTTAGGAGGGGAGCACTTCTCAGAAGAAGTGAAGGAACAGTGAGAAAAATGGAAAATATTGGAAGATTAATATATAAGAATGTTCTCTTCTTTTACCACATAGTTCTGCTCATGATGCCATTACTATATGCGACAGAAATTAAGAGTATGTTATTAAACCTGACTGATGACACATGTCTATATTAATGTATCATGAGTGTCAATATTAAAGATTTGAGGTGAAGAATTGGCTCAGAAATTAAGAACGCTGATTGCTCATTCGGGGGCTCTGATTCAATTCCTAGCATCCTCATGGAAGCTCACAACTACTAGTAACTTCATTCCAGGGGTTCTAAATAAATAAATATACCCATAAAACAAGGAATATTGCTGCCACCCTGCTCCAAATCTCAATTCCATAGAATCTGGTAGTCTAAAACAGAGAGGGCATAAGGCTTCACTGAGTCATCATCCCTTAGAGCAGTGGTTTTCACCCTTCCAAATGCTGCAACACTTCAATATAGTCCCTCATGTGGGGACCCACAACCATAAAATTCTTTCATTGCTACTTCATAACTGTAATTTTGCTACTGCTATAAATCTTAATGTAAATATCTAATATGCAAGTTATCTGATATTTGACCCCCAAAGGGGTTATGACCCACAGATTGAGAACTGCTGCCTTAGAGGTTGACTGCTCAGTGTTTAAATACTAAAACAAATGACTCCCTAGTGTTGTTTCAATGGATATTGCAAGGTCTTGCTCTAGTTTGAACTTTTTTCCTCCACAAGGTACAGGTGCTACCAATGGGACTCTATTAATAACCAACACTTTTATGGGTTGGCATGGCTGGTGCAATGGTAATATCAGGTTGACTCTGAGTATCTCTACAAATTCAGTCTAAGTTTTTCTAGGGGCCCTCTCTCTACCTTTTGCCATGGGAAGGATATAACATTCCTTCTTTATGTGTTCAAGCTACTTACTGGCTAGGAGGCAGAGGTTGAACCTCATCAGCCACTGAGGAGAATACTACCTTGATCTTGACTTCTTAACCCTCTGACTTATTAAAACAGAGTATTTTTATTAGAAATATCTTTCCTCCATTCTTCCCCTATCCCTGTGTTTATGTGTGTGTGTGTGTGTGTGTATGCATGTGTGTGTGTGTGTGTATGCATGTGTGTGTGTGTGTGTGTATGTGTGTGTGTGTGTGTGTGTGTGCATCTGTGCATGCAAATGTGTATTATTGTGATACAAGAAAAGAAAAGGTCTAAGACTGGACAACTTAAGAAAACATGATATCACTAAATATTCAATGCAATTATATTTGCACTCTGGAACCTAGGCAGATAGGATAATGTCATCCTTTGCACTGGCCTCCCAGGTATGTAAAAATGATAAGCAATTATGAGGATCCCTAAAGATACAATAGTACTTGTAGATATGACTTTGTTTAGTTTGTTTTTAACTCTCAAATATGCAGAGGAAACATCAAGCTTGTGCTTTTTACAAATGAAATGGTGTTCTTGTGGACTATACAGGGCAAAGTCATTTTCTTCTTCCAGCCCAAAATTTCATTATGTGATAATTGAGAACTTAGGGATCTATCATTATATTTTAAGCTTTATGGCATCTAATTTGAAGACTTATTGGAAATGAGGGTTGTGTATTTTTTTTACATGCCTCATGCTCTTGGACATAAACCATAAAACAAAACACAATACAACTGAAAAATTGACAGTCCTCTCAGTAGAGTTATTATATCTCCCAAACTCTGGCTTCACAATCTAAGGTCAGTGCTTCAGGGAACAACTGATTTTATTAACCAACCATGAGCACAAATGATTCTAAATATAGATAATTATAAAAAGTTCTAACAACAAGTTAATTACATAGTTTAGGAACTGGTGAGAGCATTTCTGTTTCAGCTAAAACAGAACATACTGATCTTGAGGGCAGCCCAGTAGTTGGGATGAGTTTGAGGAAGTGAAACCTTGCCTGCCTCCTCCATCTTTTTCATCTCCTGAATGAATAAGACACTGGCATCCACTCTGACTACACTGTTTAAGCCACCACATCACCATTCATGTGGCAGAGACAATTTTCAGGCTTAGGCCATCTCTAAAGGCATAGAAAGAAGGTCAACACCATCAAAATCATAGGGACCTGAAACTCCAAACTCACAAAGTAAAACAGTGCACTACGAAGTTGAATAAAAAACAAAAATGAAAACAAATAACTAAAATCTATCAGAAGATTCAAAGACTGCATGGATATTTTTATGACCAACCTATAGCTAGAAGACTATAGCTGCTTATCCATCATCTCCTTCACCTTACCCTCTATTCTTCCCAGAATTCCAAGATAATTAAAGATCAAGTGTGAATAAGGAAAACAACCCCTTTTTTTAATTCTGGGCTTAGAAAACAACACTGTCCTTAACTCAGCATCTATTTCTTCCTCCTTAGGACCCTCAGAGTGGTTCAAGACCGGGCATAGCTAACCATAGCCTGACGGTCAAGTCCATGCTGCCATCTTGCTTCATTACACTCTTGATTTAAGAAGATATTTTCCCTCTCTGGGCGTGTAGATTGTAGCATTTACTTTATAATTAATATTCACTATGAGTGAGCCCATACCATGCTGGTCTTTCTGGGCCTGGGTTACTTCATTTGAATAATTTTTTTTCTAGTTAAATCCATTTGCCTTCAAATTTTCAGATTCATTATTTTTGATTGTTGGTTTTTTCACACCATGCCTTCTTATCCCACTTATCTCTCCAATCCCTTGCATCTATCCCCTGCCCTAGCTATTGCCCCCTAAATCAAACCCAATTTAAAAGAAAAACAAACAAACAAAAACCAGAGAAAATATAGGAGAATCTTGTCATGGAAGCTATAGTGTGGCTTGTTGAGTCACATCGTTTACCCTTTAGTCCTTTCATTTTTACTTGCAAGAGTCATTGCTCTGCTTTGAAGCCTCTGGTTTCTGCTACATCATTGATAATGGGCTCACACTGAGGTTTCTCTTGGGACCTGTTGTTGTCCTGTGTCATAGAGATCCTGCTGTTTTGGATCTGTAGGGTTCTCCCTTTCACATGCTCCAATAGTTCATAAATTCACTGGATGTTGGGACAGGGTCAACACAGCCAGGATTCTCTGCCTGGTTGATAGCTGGATTGGTTAGCCTTCTGTCTTTCCCTCATGGTCACTACCCTGGCAAGGTATCGAGTACTGTCTTGACTTGTCACCCAATGCAGCTTTCAGCAAGCAGTGGGGCCAGTACTCCTGCTCTCAGATCCTGCTCACCCACACTTACATTGTCAGGGCCAGCTCCACTGTTTTGCCCAGGCAAAGTGCAGAGCCCTCTCTCCCAATGTTTGTAGGGGACGTAAGAGGGGCATGGGGTCAGCTTTCCTGTTCTTAAGCCCTCAAAGCATGCTTACCTGTGTCCACACACAATAGGGTGAGCTCTAGTGTGCTGTTCAGATGGAGTGCAGAGCGGCTCTCTGTTGCACTACAGGCAGTGAGGGTCAGGGCTAGCTCTCGTGACCTCAGTGCAATCTCTCTCACCTACCACAAGATTTAATGAGTGGGGGAGGCATCTTACTCTCACCCATGCCACCACATATTTTCAACAGCTGTGTGACTATGCCAATTGATCAGAGAACCTTTATCCAGTAACAGATGGAAACAGATGCAGAGACCCACTGTAAAACATTAGGCCTTGCTCAGGAAATCCAGGTGAAGAGAGGGAGAAAGGATCTTAGTAGCCAAAGGGATCAAGAACATCACATAAAAAACCTACAGAGACAACTAACCTGGCTCATAGGAACTCACAGAATCTGAACTAACAAAATTCAGATTCTGGAAAATTCTTGGGACCAACAGTTGCATACATTGGTATCCTTGTAGGACTCCTAACAATGGTGGCAGGGGCTGTCCCTCATGCTTTGGGTGACTCTTGGGAACATATCCCTCATACTGGTTTACCTTGCCCAGCCTTAATTCAAAGGGAGGTGCTTAGTCTAACTACAACTTGATATGCCATGCTTTGTTGATACCCATGGGAGGCTTGCCCTTCTTTCTGAACAAACAGGAGAGGAGCAGATTGCAGGAGGTGTGAAGGGTAGGTAGGGAAGGGACAAGGAGTAGAGAAGAGAGGGGAAGTCCAGTCAGGATGTACACTAAATAAATAAATTAATTAAATTTTTAGAAATGAAAATAGAAAAGGAATTTTACATTTCTAACTGAATTTTTTCCTATTGTGCTATGGTACATATTAAAACAAATATAAAAAGTTAAATATGATTCAATCCATAAGATAATTCTTAGTAAAACTGTTACCTTCATTTACATACCCTGCACTTGTTTCTGTATTACAATAACAGTGTCCAGTAGCTGTGACTGTGAGTATTCATCCAGCAAAACCAGATATGCTTACAATGGGGTATGGCAGCCCAAGTCAAGGGTGGTTGGTTTCATCTGCTGGCTCGCCCAGACAGAATGTCCAACACTGTATGACTTGGGAGGACCCAGCTGTCTGCATGGCAAACCTCTGTTGATTCTTCACAAGTGTTTTGAAGTTCATACTTTAAGAATATTATATCTTCAAAGTGAGATGCTTCAAGGGGCCGGATCTGGATACCACATATTAAACTCTTTTCTCAACAGTGTTTGTGCCAGAAGGAAATTTAAGGACACTGGCAATTCAAAAAATAAAAATAAAAGCCAAAGGTTGCTTTAATTTTAATAACAACAACTCCTCAAGAGGAATAGAGAAATTGCTGGCTTGTTTCCTGTTTCATTCAGGGAAGATTCTAGGGACAAGACTGAGACAGGCTGTGGTTTTCCAATCAATCGCATATGTTTTTAGGAGCCAGAGGCTAAATGGAAACAAGAGACAACACATTGACCATGGAGCTAAGCCATTGACATGGCAACAAAAGGTTCCAAGGTTACAGAACTAAGACTGTGACCAGACAGGAGTGGTGCTGTGGGCACAGTGCCCAGTGACAAACTTTACATAGATCTGTTGTATCAGACCTGGCAACCAAGAATTGGCATTTTTTTCTTAGGGTGCTTTGAGTAGCAACCTGATTAGATATCTGCAAGTCTGACTTTGTGCATAACTGTAAAATTCTAAACTTATACTCTGCTTACAAAAAGCCATTAGTTTAGTTGGAACTTGCCCTGAGGTGAAAGTGAGCTAAATGTGTTAAGGTAGTCTAATCAAAATGGAACAAAGCAGGCTTATAAGTGTCTGCAGTCCTTGTTGAATAAGTAGATCTTGTTATGAAGCATGCATTCTATATATATCAAATGAAAAATAATCTTCCTGACTATCCACAGATATATGTGCCCATAAGATTGGGATGCAATCATGAAATTACACATACATATTACATAAATGCATTGTAATGGGGAGATATGATAGCTGTTATTGCACAAGTGAAATTATAGATGGAAGCTACAGTTTTCAAAGTCAGTGGTCTGCAAGCCTTGCTGACAGGTTACCCCATCAGAGAATAATTCCTCTGGTAGGCTGACATTTGAAATATTAACTGCTATAATCTGTAATTGCATCATGGCTCACAATAGCTCATGATAAATGCTCCTGACATCTATGCAAGTATGAAGACATGAATTTGAGTCTCCAGTAGCCATGTACCTGTAACCCCAAAATTCTGGGGGAATGGAGATGGATGAAAACCTGGGGTTTGCTTGATGCCAGCCTAACTTTATGTTCAATGAGGCACCCTGTGTCATTGAATAAGATACAGAATGATAAATTGGGATATGTGATGCATTTTCTTGGCCTCCATAAATACACAGAAGTGAATGCATACACTTAGACAAATATGTGAATATATCACATTGACATACTCTATCTCTGTCTCTGCTTGTCTGTCTCTCTCACACACTCTCTCTATTACACACATACACACACACACATACACATACACACACACACACACACACAGTAATAAGAACAAGAAGAACAAGAAAAGTATAAGACATTTTTTAACAGACATGTCATTTGGGGACATCATTTGTACACAGGCAACAGCAATATTTTAATCTGCAATCAGTGTATCAGACCTTTTGATACTATGATATAACCTTGTCATCCACAATGTTTATGCTCAACAACCTCAAATCCACTTTGATTAAAAACCAATATAATATTCCAGGTAAGTTTATAGTTTTGTGTTAGATAACATTCGTAGCTATTCTTGCCGTGTGTGTTGTGTGAGCCATGAACTGGTCACATGGGAAAATTTCTCCTGATACATATTTGACTAGTGCAACTTCTCCTTAAAAGTACATTGTTTTGCTATTTGTCAGTTCCTGCACCACAGAAAGATGACTGAAAAAGCAGACATGGTTTCTATGCTGAGGCCTTCCAACTTCACAGAAAAACATTAAGTTAAATGTGTATGTACACAATCCTTCATCATTTCTCCAAGTCTGCCTCATAGACCACTAATAGCAATATTGTTTGAGGACCTGTTAGAAACAGAAGTTTCTAGAACAAGAATCTTTAGGGAGGGGTGTTAAGCCACCTGTGCCTTACAGAGTTCACAAGTGATTCTGGTATTTGCATCGATACTCTGGTCCTCTTTAGACTCATTTAGAAAACAGGATTAGCAACACTTACGTGTGTGTGTGTGTGTGTGTGTGTGTGTGTGTGTGTGTGTGTCCGATGTTCTAACACCAAAATAATGTTAAATTAACTAGACAAAAGCTGGCAAATGGTTTAAACACCTTTTGAAAGTAATATAGAATAGAAGCCCATTTTCTATTTCATCCCAATTCAAAAAACTTCCTCTACTTCAAGAATTTCACAGATTCCTATGACCATAGCACACAATATCATAGGCTCAGAGCAGTACAACTCTGGTCCATGGTGAAAGAAAACCAAGTGACACCAAGCACTGCTTTACACTGCCACTGTCCAGCTTCAAAGGTAGATTCAGGATGATTTGAGGTCACTGATGAGCCCTTAACATAAAGCATTTATGCTCACATCATGTGAGAATACAAGGGTGTAATAGTCTTCAGCGAATCAGATGTTCTTACCAAACAAGCTGGTGGGAGATATTGGACAAGAAGACAGAAAACAAGGTATTACATTCTTTCTAAGCCTTGTGAATTACAGTTTGTAGAACATGTGATATAGACTGAATTATTCTTTTAAAACGCTGTCCTATAATGACCTATTGCAGACTATATAGATGAATATATCATACCCAATAGCCTTCTTCTAGGACCTCCTGATAGCACTTCTTCATCAAGTGTCAGCTCCTCTCTAACACAACTCCTAAGTGCTTTATGGAAGGTTTTGAAATTGAGAATTTAGTGTAAACAATGTGTATGCATTTTATACACATTTACAAAGTATTTTGATCAAATTTTCCCTGACTCATTCCCCTCCAGCTCTTCCCATATCTGTCACTGCCACTTCTCCCCTCCTAATTTTATGACCCTGTTTTTAATTGATTGGTTCTATTTAGTACTCCCAGTATGTTTGTGTCTATAAGGTATTTAACCATAAAAAAGTCTTTGTGCAGAAACTGGAATTTCCTGTCTCAGAAAGAGCACTAATTCCATAAGAACATGGTCACTGACAGAACACTGACACACTCCTCCTTTACTATCTATGACAACTCTATAGCATATTCTACAGAAAACTTCACAGAGATTCTGGCTACATCAAGGCTCCCTCTTGAACCCACCAGTTGCCCAGAGAACTAACCAGCTACTAACTTACCCACAGTTGGCTCCATCTCCCACTACCTAAATGATCTCCTGGGATTAGTTCCAAGATTAACAACCAGCACACACATTCCATCTCAGTTCCAGCTCTCAAGAGGAGGCAAGATTAACTAGAAGACAGAAAGCTGTGATCCATAGCCTAAATTCTGTTTCAGGAATGTTTTCTCAGTAAAATGCCTTCTTAAGTCCATAGAAGCATTGAGCCTTGTCCTGTGTAATGCAGATTTTGAAGAGTTCAGCCCAAAGTAATTTTATCCCAAGCTTCATAAACTATATCAAAAGTCACTTGGAAAATAGAAGGAATCCTTCACTACAAAAAATTCATATCCTGTATTTATGAAACTAGAGAAGCTTCAAATATAAGGACATCTCTGTATCACCATTCCATCCCACTGAGAGCCCTGCCTGATATGCATCTCCTGGGAGATGGGTAAACACCCATAAATGCATTCCAGTTCTTCAAAATTGCCCAGTATAACAAAGAAAAATTTAATATTTGTGTCTTTTGAGGTGATGGTTTTTATGCATTTCTGCATCTCAGAGACAGGCACTTAAAGAACCAGGTAGACTTTTAGTAAGCAGAATCATTCCAGAGAAAAATACCAGGAAGACATCAAGCGATCAACCTTTCTCCAAAAAAAATGTAGAGAATAGTGTGGGGCCTTTCTGTCTCATTGATTGCAGGATGAGACAAGGAGCAGGAAACCAACACTCTAACCCCCCCACTAGCATGCAGTGAACCCTTCCTCTTCAGATATCTCTCATCTGAGAATTAATCAATGCCATCTCATTACAATAGTAGCTATGGCTTAAAGCTGTAAATGCTATAAAGAAAATAAAATATGTAGTGGAGAATCATCCTTTGAATACTTACTAATTATAACCTACATTATCATTAAAATAGCTTACCCTTTAATTTTACATTATCACATAATTTTCTATATTACAGTAAATCTAACATGACAATCTCATCAGTTAGATGGATAAGAAATCAATTTAACTCTAACAGTAAATGAGTATTTACTCTTTCAGATGATATAAGTATCAAGAGAGATAATTCAGAGTTTTCAAAATAGTTAAACACTCCATTTTCTTTATTTAAATATAGTCAACTAATTTAAATAAAGTCTACTAATATACAAACCATGCTGATTTGACTAGAGATATACAGGCCTACCATTAGTCTTGTAAGTGTATAAATAAAATTGCCATCTCCCTCAAAATTTTGACCCACATCCTTTTCTAAGTAAATGCCTCAATGCCTCTCCTGTGAACTCATGCTGTCTAGCATGGGAAGGGTTTCTCATGCATAGACCTAAGCCACTAGTCCACTGAGAAATCCAGGGTTCTATTTTCTTTTAGTGTTTTTTCCTCCAAAAGTTACAGATTTCAGTACTGGAAGGGAGCTCCAATCACTCAATCAGCTTAATGGATGGAGAGTTTCCTAGATGATGCAGTTCAGTTCTTCATGGGTAGCCGAATTGCAAGACAACTTATTGGTATGTTGATGGAAAATTTGAAAAATGTTGAGTCTAGAAGCATGGCAAGTGCTAAAAGCCAAAGACTAAGGTCTGTAGCTGAAAGCCTGATGCATTGCAGGCATAGGGGTCAGTATATAAAATGCAGCCTAACAAAGTCTTTTAATTAAAATCATATGGGAGTCATTAAAATCACAAAAGGTTTATTGTAAGGGTATTCAGAATAAATAAATAAAGCAGACATGGATGATGAAAGTAAAGTATGCTCAGTCTTTCAGCTTACTTCCATGAGCATTAATATGATTTTTTTCCTGATGAATGAAACAGAGACACCGAGTACCAGGAATAAAGTACAATTTTAATGCTAGAAGTGGAATAATCCAGAATTGATTGCAACACAAACTCAACTAAGATTTAAAGAGACAAAAGAGAGACACTAGCACAAATTTGGGTAGATAAAGGAAGAAGCATTTCTGGAATGACTTGGGGAGATGGGTGAATATATTCAAAGCACATTATGCAAAGTTCTCAAATAACTAATAAAAGGGAAGAAAAAACAAACGATATGTTTTCATTTGTGAAATTGATCAACTGTTTTCATAAGCTTCTGAATGTCTGGTGATACTTCAACTCCTTAAGGCCTGTGTGACTATAAATGTAACCTTTCTGCATAGGCAGAGAAGAACATTTAAACTACTTGGTTCACAAACTCTTTTGTGAATAACTAAGAAGTATTCCTATATATATATATATATATATATATATATATATATATATATATATATAAGCACTGTCTTGTAAGCTACATGAATCCTTCCCACATGTATTATGTTACTTCTTGAGAAAGAAATAACAACAAATTCACCCACCTGGACTCTACCCTAAGTGACAAACGACGACATTATTTTGTCTTGTCTTTGAAAGCCAGAAAACTTCTATCACCTCTCTATGAATGCACATGTGTTCTCATCACATTCCCAAATGAATCATACATAAGGACATTAAAAGGATAATCATTAACATAAAGAGAATGCAAAGATGGATAAAGAGAAGAGCAGGAAGAAAAGAAGGAAAGGACAAAAGGAGTGAAGGAAAGAACAAGAGTAAGAGAGATGGAGAAAAAGATTAGTAGAAGGGAGTAGGTGGAAGGGACAAATCCAATCTTTCACATAAGCAGCAGTCAGACCTATTACACTTACAAAATAATTTCAGAATATTCTCTAAATTTTAGATCATTTTGTTCTTAACTAACTGAAGAATTAGCATCTGAAAGATGTACTTAGTGGAGGAATTGAAAACAATCTCATTCTACATGTGGTTGCCAAGAGAAAACTGATTTTTTTAAATGAACCCTTAAATCCTCAGAAACAATTTATTAAGAAATGGTGAGGGACTGTGCCACCTGGAGACCTGCAGTGTGCATGATTTTAGAAAGAATTTCCATGGTCTCACCATAATTGTTTTTTACATTGAAAAGATCCCATAGTATGAAATAAATGTGTTAAAAACAGACATTATGAAGGATCCACAAAAATACAGATTTATTTATATAAATATATATATATATGTATGTATATATATGTATGTATGTGTATATATATATATATATATATATATATATATATATTTGAACAAACACTAATGAAACTTGAATGGTAGGATAGTCTCCACCATTGACCTGAAATATATAGAATTCCTGACTATATTCCTGCCTCACTCTTCATATTCTAGTAACTTCTAAGCCCTGTCTATCTTGTCTCCCAATAGCATATTTTTCTGTATAAACTGCTACTCCATTAATTAAGAATCTGTTCACCATGCTCCTTAAACTTAAAAATTTTCTAAATACATATTTGTAAGCACAAGTGTAGAATATTTGGTCCTCAACTCTGCATTCCTGTGGTTTCTTTTTTTCTGATGCTCCTGTAAAAATATAATTCATTTCTCTTAAATGCAATTTCTCTCATAAATATTGGGCCATTCATCTTTCATTAACCTGGTATATTCATTTTAAGACATCCCTTCTATTTTCAGAGTTCTGTTATCTTCTACATGTTGACAATTTCTGGATTCTTCATTTCTTCTTGCTGACTTTCAATCTGTAGATGGGTGGGCCCTTGCTTTGGTAACCATTGGATATTGACAGTTTTAGCTGGATATCTTTCAGAAACTTGACCAGTATTATCTTACTCACTGAGTGAAAGGTCTTCTTAAGGATCTTTCTCTACCTTCTTAGTGTCACTTCAACCAAACCACTTGTCATGCATAGTAAAGAACAGAAGTTTGTCCTGATGAATTCCTTGTTTGTAACACTGAAACAAAAATTTCAAATAAACATGTCCTCTATAATTACCTGTATATTTAAAAAGTACTCACATTCACAAACCTCACTGCTTTATCCTCATACAAGACATCATTTCTAATCAAGACTATAATTTCCTAATGGTTGTGATTCTAGGTTTGTTCCATAAGCCAGTAATCACATTATGATGCTTGAGCTCTTTAGTGGCATCCCTTGTTTGCTCTTATAATTCAGTCATGAGACTATTACATTTGAAACACAAGACATAAAACGTTCCCTTTAGTTCTTATTACTGTTATTAATGAACAATCTGTACATATGTGTTATAAGAATTGCTTGGTAACCAGCCTTAACAAAAATACTTTTTTTGAGAAAAAAATGTTCTAAATAATCATTTTAATAATTATATAGTAATATATAGAGGCATCCTAAAATAGGAACAGATCAGAGGAAGAGATAGTTATGTACCCTCTTAAACTGGGGCCAGTTATGTACCCTCTTAAGATGTCTCAGTGGGTGAATGGGCTTGCCACTAATGCTGATGACCTGTGTCCCCATTACCCAAATGGTAGGAAGAGAATGAATTCTCATAAATTGTTATCTGAACTCAATATATGCATGGTGGCACACATATTACCAAAACATGTTTTCTTTCACATGTGGAATCTCAGGTATGAAAAAGAAAACATGAAATTAGGGTTTCTACTAGGAAAGTGAAACTGGATGGGGAGGGGAGAGACAATAAATATCAATAGAAAAATGTAAATATGTTTGAAGTGCATTATATAAAAGAATTAAAAAGTTAAAGCAGAGTTACTTACTTTGTATAGTTAGTATATACTAATAAAGAAAACATAAAAATCAACCAAGGAGAAAAATACACAAATATTCCCTATCACTATTGTCAAATATAAAGTATTTGGAAATACTTTTATCTTTTGAGCCACATTGTCCTATGCCCCACATTGTCCTATGCCAAACTGTTATTCTTAGGGGGAAATAAAAATTCAAAAGTAACCTTATTGTACCATTTCTGGGTAAAGAAGAACTCTTACACAGATAGATGTGGAAGAACACAGAAAAAGAAATAAAATGTACCATCAATAATGAAGTTTATTATTTTCTACTAAGTCCATAATGTTGTAAACAGTTACTTTGTGTTGGCTTAAAAACCTCAGCTAAACTTATTCCTGTCATCATCATCCAGACTCTATGGTTTTGAAATGTATTTACCTCCCATAAGTAGTTTCAGGATGGATATTACTCTCCTGCATTCTACATAGCATCACTGGGGTCATCCACTATGGGAACTAAACCACCCACAGGTTTGCTAATACAGATATTGGCTATTTGATAAAACTTCACTGAGAACGTTTATAAATTCTCTCTAAGTCTCCAAAAAGTGGAAGCTACATTCTAGAATCCGATCTTTGAAGAAAAGGTTGCAGGAGAAAGCTGAATTCTTTTACCATACAGACACAAACACCACAAAAGGCCCTGTCTTTATTCACTGAGATTGTGAATGTAATACTAACCTGGCTTCATAAGGAAGAAAAAGATACACTATCCTTTGAGTCAAAAACTTCCCAACTTCACAAAATAAGTAAATGATATCTCTACAGATATTCTAGGTATATTCTAGAACAAAACTGTGGAATTATTTTGATTATTATATTTAGTTATATTCAAAGCCTCACATAAGTGACATCAATATACTTTCTTTGTGGGTTACATGTGAAATTATTAAAGTCTGAAACAATCCCATAATAGGAGTTTCAGATCACATGGTTAAGTAGGTAATGGCCATGTGCTTTTATTCAGACTTCTCCAAACCACATAAAAAGGTGTCTATAGTTTCCTTCTAACAGTTCACTTTTAATTAAAGAAAATATAAGGTGGCTATCAACTAAAGAACACTGGCCATTAGCTGATCTTGTAGAGATACAATTCACAATAAACATATCTAGTAGGGATATCTAAGAAGCTAAAACCAGCTGGGAAATTAGATTAAGGAGCAACAGGATTAATGATAGATTTACTTCTTCTTTTATTCCTGCCTTCCCTGATGAGAGAATAGTATATATGTCTTCTCCTGCTTTCTACTCACAGATATTTGGGGAAAAAAGAATATAAAACAAGACTTTCTTTCCTGTCCCCTAAAGGAAACAAAATGCAGGCAACTGCCAGGAGAGAGTGATAAAATCTTTCACTTGGTCCACCATGATAGAGCTTGGTAGCCACTTTCCACAGATGGTGGATACATGAAACAGAGACACTGTAACTTTGAAACTATGTAGAAAGGCACAAAGAGACATCATCTCAAATGTGAGAAGAGAAACTGGGATGCCTTTGTCACAGTGTTGGCAACTTTATTTGTTCAAGAAGGAAAACAGAGATAGGTTTGAAGTTACCTTTATTCCTGAGCTTCTGGAAGGATCTGTCACCTAATGAAAGCTATACACAAAGTCAATGTTGTCACAGGGGCCAACTGAAGGATTTCTCCATGAGACAATTCTTATTCAAGTTATTTACTGCTTCATACAATTCATACTTAATCTATATTCCTTCACTGCATAGCTACCTATCTATTACCATTTATCTTTCATTTTCTACATCCCAATAAAATTAGAAAATTGCTTTGAATAAAGGATCATTTGGGCCTTTCAACCTTTAATATTCTTCATAGAGGCTGTTAAGAATTTGGATGGAGGCTTGGTGTAAATATGTTATGGAACAATATTTTGGTACATTATGAATATCTGTTACTCATATTGGTTAACAAAGAGAACAATAGCTAGGCAGAAAAAAAGATAAGGAGGATATGAGGATAAAAGAGAGCACAGGGAAGAAGAGTAGCAGAGTCAATGGAGTTGCCAGCCAGATGTGGAGAGAAGCAAAATGAACATGACATGCTGAAAAAGGGTACTGCCATGTGATACATCATAGATAGGAAATATGGGTTAATTTAAGGTATAAGAGCTAGTTAGTAACAAATTTAAGCTATCAGCTGAGCATTTATACTCAATAAGTCTGTGTGTATTTATTTGGGATCCAGAAGTCCTGATGAAAAACTCTGCCTACATAAATGATACTTCTTCCTCCTCCCTAGCTTTTCCTTAGAAATTAAGACTTCCTAGCACATGCGTAATTCTTCTCTGAGAAATCCCCTTACCATTCCTGTGGATAAGAACCTATGTTTAGGCAAGTCATGAGAGCTAGCAAATAAAAATTGTTTGCTAAATGTACATAGTATCTCACTGACTCCTAATAACTTATCAAAATTAGTAGTCATCTATCATCCCTCACCAGAGCAATTTCTATTTGTAGTAGATGATTATTAACACAGAAAACCAAAATTAGTCAATGTAAGGAGAATAAGAGACTGTAGGATGTCTTGTTTAGATGGAAGGCCATATACCCAAGAATTCATGGGTAACACAAACTGAATTTCTTGAATGGATAAAATTGTCAGTAAACAAAATTGTGGGAGTAGGGAAAGGTGGTGGACCTGGAAAGTGTTGGGGGAGGGGTGAATATGATCAAAATCCATTGTATAAAATTCTCAAAGAAGTAATAAAAATTAAATTAAACCAAAAATAAAACATCCATATACCAAAATTATATATCCCATCATCTACTCCCATTTCAAGTGTTTACAGAAGTAGGGCAGGGAGTAAGACCTTAGATAATGAATATAATTTATTCAGTGACAAGGTGTGAGGATCACCTATCACCAAATAAATCATAACTACTACCTTGGGGAAAAATAAATTTGATTCTATGAGGTTATAAGTCTAGATTTTTTTCCAGGAAACTAAAGGAATCAGTTATAAGAAAGGAGAAATGGATCCCAAGGACATGCTTTGTGCCTTTGGGACCAACTACATTGGGGATTTACTTCCTAGACTTTATTAATCCTCCTGTCACATCATTCTGAACTGTTTTTACTTTATCATTTTGTTATTTACAAAGAAACATATAGTCTTATTTACACTAACAATGTCAGAACATTTTTGTCCTGTCTATATAAACACAGACCTAAAACTCTGAACATCATTCTCATGGAACTCATTACATTCTAAAAATGAGATAATGGAAAATAGGGTTAGGTCTGTTCCACACTCTACTTAGGCTTCAGATATGGCAATAAAACAACTCAATGTCAAATTTGGGAAGAAATCACATTCCTAAAATGCCTTTTTTTCTAAGTTAATATTAATGGTAAATGTGAGCAAAAACAAAAAGAAATAAGGAATGATGGGGGAAACTGCAGTTGTTTATTTGTTATGAGAGCTAACTGGGAAACAGGAAGTTTTATTAAGAACAGGTCCAGGTGGGGAGTGAGAATCGTGGAATAGGTACTAATTATTACATTTAATATCAATTAACTATGCATGTCAACTGAATGTCTGGTGCAAATAAATTAGCCCTGAAAACATCCATACAAAGTAACACTATATAAACACAGCAGGCTTTATATGGGAGTACCAGCATATGTATAACAAATATATACATGCATGTAATAACAACTGATGGAAAACAAGACCATGAATTTTAAAGAGATCTGGGAGGAGTATACAGAAGGGTTTGGAAGAAGGAAAGGAAAGGGAGAAATAGAATTAAATTATAATCTCAAAAATAAATAAAAAAGAAAAACACTATGTTCAAGCTCTTCTTCAATACAGATTCCAGATTAGCAACTGATATGTAAGTCACTTAACATGACAATTCACAATGCAAGAATAAAAATGCACTATTAATTGCTAATTTTGAACGCCAGCATTATTACCCCTAACATTAGTTTCAAATTCCTTCTAACTATCATCTTGTGTCATCATTTCTCAGGTAAGAAAAAAAGTTTATGCTCTAATCAATCTCTGGTGATTAATTTTTTCCTATATAGTCCATCCTAACCCTGAAATGTTTAAAGAAAATGTTATAACTTGATTTTTTTCTAGTTTAAAAATTTATTTCCTTCTTGAAAACATGAAAGTCATTTGTGGCTTTAAAAGTTGATGAAGTAAGTTTATAGAGTTTTTTCATGTCCCTCATCATCAGATGAAGCTGCAGGCGTCACAATGACCTGAAATACAGACTCTTTTAGATTGTTACTACTCCTGTTCTTTAAAACAAAATAATACATATTGGGCATGGTGCCACTTACTAAGGGGACAATATAGTAAAGACATTATTATGTAATATAGTAAAACCACATAATGAAAGAGGGCTTTTGCCAGAGGAGCATGATAGAGCCTAACATGGGTCTGTTTGATTCATAAACCAAGGACCAAATCATGCTATTGGTGCAATCAATAGTCTTACCCAATGAGAGGACTATATAGGAATTGGATTTTGTTAGCGTTTTTTTTTTTTTTTTGCATTTACCTGATCAAAGAGTGATTTTGAAGGACCCAAATATAAATAATGGCTGAGTTGGTACAGCATATGCGGGAGAGAAAAGAATAAGCAATAACTGTGTGAAGTCAAGATTAGAAGAAGGAACTCAAGCTGTATAAGTCTCTTCAGTGGCTGCAGGAGTGCACGAGCTAATCACTTTGACTACACTTTAGAAATATAGGAAAATAAAAGGTATGACTTATATCACTCTCGTAGATTGTAGTGACATCAGCAGACTATGCTATTGCTATCATCTAAGGCAGTCATACTCCATACTTGTCAGTGAAACAGTAGATAAGATGACAAAAATTCTTTTGGTCGTCAAATGAAAGTTTTCAAGGAAGCATGTATTTTTAAATTTATTAGTATTTTAGATGTATGGGCATAGACAAATTGTGCTCCATGACCATGCTGTGCCCATGAATGTCAGTTGAGAGTGACAGATCCTTTGGAACTACAGTTAAAGATGGTTGTTAGCCAACCTGTGCAAACTGATACTGGAAACTGGGTCCTGTGGGAGGATAATGGTGATCCTAGCCACTGAGACATCTCTACACACTTGGCAGCAGTTTTTAAAGGATGCAATTGCATATAAAGTCATGGACTGTACACATTACATGGTTGCCAGCCTTTTCAAGGAAGTACACTACCTTCAGCTATTTACTCTTCATATTTTATGGTCCATTTTATTTTATATCTAATATCTGTGCTTTGGTGCCTCCTCATTACAGGCAACTTAGATAGGTGATGATACCAAGTTTCTTGATCTAATATATATTTCAAAGTTACTATTAATGTATTTTAAAATTACTTCCATTAAAGTGTGCCTCTCTGTGTGTCACTGGGTGTACTATTGCATAGGTGTACCATATATGTGAAAGCCAGAGACACCTAATGGGAGTCAGCTCTCTCCTATACCACGTGAGTCCCAAATTTTAAACTCAAGTAGCCAGGGTTAGTCCCAAACACCTTTACCTGCTTAGCCATCCCACTGACCCACTAGGAACATGGTTTTATGTCTTACATTTTAGTGAAGCAAAACTGAATCTTGGATCAAGATTTCTGATCAGTTGGCATCTCTCTAAATTTCCTAAAGATTAGTCAATGAATCAGTTTTCACTCCTCCTTTTCTATAACTCCAAATACCTGAGTAATGAGAGCTGTCTTCCAAATACACATCATACTTCCCTATTCCCACAGACATATATATCTTTTCTCACTAGTTCCTGGGCCAGACATTACTCTGTGCCTCTACTCTTACCAAGTTTATTTTGTTTAAAATATAAACTGTCCAATATTTCATAAAATGCTCTGTGTGCTCTAAATCTTGCTTTCTTCTGTCCTCATTTAGCCTTAGTTTCTAGGTATCTTACTTTTCTAATGGTTCCTTCAATGGATACCTCACTTGAAAACTTAGAACTCATATTTTCAGAAGAGATATGCATATACTCTTTTTCTGCAGCATGCCACTATACTTCATCACAGCCTCTCCCAAAACGCTTCATTCGTTCCTACTACTTACATGATCTCTGTTATGTATTATTTCTGTGTTATTTCCTCAGTAAGATATGTGTTTTTTTCTAGCTTGAATCTACCCACATTCAATGCATAGCAGCATAGACCATACTCACTAAATTCTTAACATGTAAAGTTAGTGCTTCAAGCTAGTCCAAGTTCTAAGTCCTGCAAGAACCTGTTACTTAAGGAGATGGCTGTCTCATACCCTAGAACATTAAAGTCATGTGGCACACTACAATTATCTTGTCTTCTTCCATCTCAGCCAGTTCCTCAGATCATGAGTAAATCATTATCACCATTCCTATATGAGATACACAAGACATCAAATATCAGTGTGATTGTGGTTAATTTGAGGGTTTATTTAGTTAAATGATGATGTCTCAGGATTTGGCAAACACAAGTTTAGATGTTTTGATAATAGGATTTTGTATTATGTTTTCAGTGATGCTCAACATTTGTCTGTCATTTGAAAAAGAGCTCCTATGTAGAGAATTTTTACATTACCAGCAAAATCGACCAGAAAAGTCCAGAGATGATGTACATTTTCCTTCCCCACCCCACACAGACAGACTCTTCTGCTGTCTGCATTCTATACTGGTAAGTTAGTGTTATTACAGTCCAGCCCACACTGGCATGTCATAATCACCTAAAACACGAGGCTTACCTAACCCACCACTAAATATGCCTTGATGTTTAACATCACTCTAGCCATATCCAAAGTCCATCATTGATACTAAGTAACATTCTTGGTTTTGCATGTTATAGAGAGTGTGCCCAATATGTATTGATGTTTACCTGCCTCTGCAGCATTCAAGGATGAGTTGCAACAAACTTGAAGTATCTATATCTGCCACCCATGGCCACGGACAACTATTCATTTATTTTACTGTGCAAACACAAGTTTGCAATTTCCAGACTGTCAGGCTAAAGGAATCACACAATGAGCAGCCATTTTCTTGGCTTCTTATGCATTCATTATTTTCTGTCTCTTTTCACAGGTTGACAGCTCATTTACTTCTAACACTGAATAATATTTCAATGTCCGAATGCATCCTAGCATGTTTATCCATTCACTCACTGAGTGAGTGTTCCATGTTTAGGCAATTATAAATATAGCTCTCATAAATATTTACATGCAGCATTACTTTGTGAATGTAAGTTTTCAATTATATTCATTAATAAGAGATATAACTTCTGGGTCCTACAGTAAAGAATATGTTTAAATCTTTGAGGAACTATCAAACTCTTCCAATGAGGGTCCACCATTTTGAGTTTCCACAAAATTAAATTATAAGGTCCCACTTAATCAATTGTTGAACTCAATTCCTGAGCAAAGAGGATTCTGTACAAGAAGTTTGTTCCTACACCTATACCATATGGGATACTACCTATAAGTTCTTCTGTACATATTAGAGATCCAGCTTTCACATTCAGATCTTTGATCCATTTGAATTTTTGTTTGTGTGTGCAAGGTGGTAGATTTGGGTCTGATTTAATTTTTCTACATATCTGAAAATCCAGCATAAGCAGTACCAGTTGTGGAAGGTGCCCTCTTTTCTCCAGTGTGTTTTGGCCTCTTTGCCAAATATTAGACAGTTATATATGATTATGCATAATCATGTTTAGGTCTCCTATTTTAACCATTGGACTACAATTCATTCACATACCATGATGTTATTACTATGATACTGTAATATATTATAAATTCCAGAATAATAATTCCCTTAGCATTGTTCTTTTTACTCAAGATTGCTTTTGGTATCCCAGGTCTTTTGTGTTACTACATAAATTTAATTATTGGTTTTTGTTGTTGTTGCTTCAGTGAAGTATTAAATGGGGATTTTTACTGACAATGCATTGAATCTGCAAATGTTATTCACAATTCTAGTAATCTATGAGCATGTGTTGTCTTTCCATTTTCTAGAGTATTTCTAGATATCTTTCTTTAAAGAGTAAAAGCTTTCATAGCAGAGATTTAGTTCATTTCTCACATCCTTGGTTAGGTTAGTTAGTATGTCTACATTTCTTTATCTACATATTTATTGTTGGTATATAGAAAAGCTCTTGGTTTTTGCAAACTGACTGTATCCTGCTTGATTTGTTGAAATTGTTGATAACTTCCAGAAGTTTTCAGGTGAATTTGGGAATCTCATATTCATTATGCTATATAGTATGAAAATGAAGATATTTTGCTGTTTACCAATTTTATTCTGTTAATTTTCTTCTTCTCTTGCTTCATCTTGCGTTTTATCACATTGTTGAAAAGAAATGGGGATAGTTGACAGTCTTGTATTGCTTCTAATTGCTTTAAGATTTTCTCTAGTTTAGATGATATGACTTAATGAGTTTTATATGTTGAAGAAACACTGCATTTCCTGAATAAAGCCATTTGATCAAGATAGATAATTGTTTTAAGATAAGTCTGTATTTAGTTTGTAAGTATTTATAGGGGATCATTAAATTTATGTTCAACAAGGATGCTGGCTTATATTTTTATTTTCTTTTTCTTTGTTTGGTTTTGGTATTAGACACTAGATTCACAGAAAGATATTGGGATTTCTCTTTAGTTTCTACTCATAAAAATAATTTAAGAAAGACTCGCTGTAGACATCCTTTGAATGGATATCTGGTAAAATTCTTCTATGAATACATTTAACTCAGCTTTTTCTTTCTTTTTAGAAGGCTTTTTAATCATTGTTTCAATCTCTTCATTTGGCCTAAGTCTGTTTAGACTGCTGATCTCTTGTTGGTTTAATTTTTATAGTGTGTATGAGTTTAGAAATTCAAGAATTTCTTTTAGATTTTTCTACTTAACAAAGTACAAACTTCTAAAGTATCCCTGTAAAATATTTTGATTTTCTTTTCTGTCTATTGTAATGTTTTTCTGTCCATTACTGATTCTCTTAATTTAGATCATCTTTTTCCGCCAAGGGTCTGACAATCTCATTTATCTTCTCAAAGGACCAGCTCTTATATTTATTGATTCTTTGTATTGCTTTCTTGGTTCCTATTTTATTAATTTCCATTATGATTTCTATTATTTCTCATTATTATATTCTTCTACTACTGGGTTTAGTTTTGGTTTGTTTGTGTTTTGCTAAATTCTCAGTATTATGATAAAAACCATTTATCTGATCTCGTTCTCATTTTTTAATGTAGTAGCTTAAAGATACACATTTCTCTTGTAGAACTTATTTCAACATGTCCCATGTCAAATGTTGTTGTGAAACATTTTCATTTAGTTCTAGGAATTATTTTTATCTTCTTATTGATTTCTTTTTTGATACATTCACCATTCAATAGTAAGTTGTTTCCTATCCACAAACGAGTGTGATTTCTATAGATTTGCTTGCTGCTGTTTTTAAGCTTTATTATGTTATGGTCAGGTAAAACATGTAGATTTATTGTAATTTTCTAAACTTGTTAAGTTTGTGTGTGTATGGAATGTTCTATAGTTGTCTGTTAAACCCAATTGAGATATAACTTCTGTTAATTCTTTTGTTTCTTTGTTAAGTTCCTGTCTGGTGATCTTGTCTAGTGGTGAGTGGGGTGTTGAAGTTTCCCACAGTAAGTTGTGTGAGGTTATATGTGAAATCCAACACCCTCTCATGATAAAGGTCTTGGAGAGATCAGAGATAATAGGAACATACCTAAACATAATAAAAGTAATATATAGTAAACCAACACCAAACATCACACTAAATGGAGAGAAGTGTAAGGCAATTCCATAAAATAAGAAGACAAGGCTGTCAAGTCTCTCCATTTTTCTTCAATATTGTACTTGAAGTTATAGCTAGACAAAAAAGAAAACAAAGGGAGATCAAGGGGATACAAATTGGAAAGAAAGAAGTCAAAGTGTAACTATTTGCAGATCATATGATAGTTTATATAAGTGACCGGAAAAACTTTACCAGGGAATTCCTACAGGTGAAAAACACCTTCAGCAAGTTAGCAGGACACAAAATTAACTAAAAAAATCACTAGTCCTACTATATACAGATGATAAAGGGGTTGAGAAAGAAATCAGAGAAACATCACCCTTTATAATAGCCACAAACAACATAAAATATCTTGAGGTAACCATAATCAAACAAGTCAAATACCTCTATAGCAAGAATTTTGTATTTAAAAAGAAAGAAATTAAAGAAGATACCAGAAAAATGGAAAGATCTCCCATGCTCTAGAATAAGTAGGATAAAAACAGTAAAAATGGCCTTCTTGCCAAAAAGCAATCTACAGATTCAGTGCAATCCCCATCAAAATCCCAGCACAATATTTCGCTGATCTTGAAAGGATAATAATCAAGTTTATATGAAAAAACAAAAGACCCAGGGTAGCCAAACCAACCCTGTACAATAAAGGAACATAAGGAGGCATCACCATGCCTGTCTTCAAGCTGTACTATAGAGCTATGTAGTCCTGAAAACAGCTTGGTATTGCCACAAAAATATATGGGTAAACCAATGGAATCAAATCAAAATCCTGATATTAACCCATATGCCTAGGAACACATGATTTTTGAAAACACAGCTAAAATTGTACAATGGAAGGAGGAAAGCATCTTCAACAAATGGTGCTGGCATAACTGGATGATGGTGTGTAGAAGACTGCAAATAGACTCATGTCTATTGCAATGCACAAAACTTAAGTCAAAATGGATCAAAGACTTCAACATAAGTCCAGCAACAATGAACCTCTCAGAAGTGAAAGTGGGAGGAACCCTTGAAGGAATTGGTACTGCTTCCTGAACATAAACCAGTAGTATACACACTGAGATCAACACTTAATAAATGGGACTTCCTGACACTGAGAAGCTTCTATAAGGCAAAGGGCAGAGTCAGCAAGAAAAATCAGCAGCCCACAGACTAGAAAAAGATCTTCAACAACCCACATCTGACAGAGGGCTACTCTCCAAAATATACAAAGAACTCCAGAAACTAGTCACCAAATAACCCTATTAAAAAGTAGGGTATAGAACTAAGTAGAGAATTCTCAATAGAAGAATTAAATATGGCTGAAAGACACTTAAGAAAGTGCACAACATCCTTAGCCCTCAAATGCAAATCAAAACAACTCTGAGAGACCATCTTACTCCTGTCAGAATAACTATAATCAGAAACATCAACAATAGCTAATGATGGAGAGGGTATAGAGAAAGGGGAACAATCCTCCCCTGCTAGTGGGAATGCAAATTTGTACAGCCATTTTGGAGATCAGAATTGGTGGTTCCTCAGGAAAACTGGGAAATAGTCTACCTCAGGACATAGCAATTCCACTCTTAGGCATACACCCAAATGATCTACATCCATGCAATGAAGACATCTGTTCAACTATGTTCAGAGCAGCATTATTTGTAATAGTAAGAACCTAGATGTCCCTCAACTGAAGAATGGATAAAGAAGATGTGGTATATTTATACAATGGAATACTACTCAGCAGAAAAAAAAATCAATAGACTCTTGAAATTCACAGGCAAATGGATGGAACTTGAAGAAACAATCCTGAGTCAGGTAACCCAGCCACAAGAAGAGGAACATGTTATGTACTCACTCATGTCTGGATTTTAGACATAAAGCAAAGAATCACCAGCTTACAATTCACACTGCCAGAGAAACTAGGATACAAGGAAAAACCTAAGAGATTCATACAAGTCCCCTTACAGCAGAGGAAAGCAACAAGATCTCCTGAGTATATTGGGATTGTGGGGTTAAGGAGCAGTAAGTGAGGAAGGAGTTAGGAGAAAGAAAAGAGGAGGAAAAGAGAACATGTGGGACCAGTAAGATTGAGTCAGAGGATGACTATATGAGACTAAAAAAAAAAAAGAGAGAGAGATACCATAATAGGGGGAACCATTATAGAGTCAGAAAACTGACTCTAGAGAAATGTCCAGAAACCTACAAGGATGACCCCCAACTAAGACCTGAGCAACAGTAAAGAGATTGCTTTAAATGTCCTTCCCTGACAATTTAATTGATAACTAACTTATATGCCATCCTAGAACATTCATGTAGTAGCTGTTGGAAACAGAAGCAGACACCCACAGCTAAACATTGAGCTGAACTCCTGGAATCCAGTTGCAGAGAAGGAGGAGTGATAAGAAGAGGGGATAAAACCAGGCTACAGAAACCCACAGAGACAGCTAACCTAAACAACGGGGAGCTCATGGACTCCCAGACTGACTGCTGGGAAACCAGCATAGAACAAACACAGACTTCCTAATTGTAGGTCTCATTTAGAAGGTCTGTGCAGACTATGGGCCCTTTACAGGGGAACTAGGATGTATTACTGGTACATGAAAGGACTTAGGGAGCACATTCCCCATGGAGGGATACTCCCTTAATCTAGAGACAGGAGGGACAGCCTAGGCCCTACTCCAAATGATTTGACAGATTTTGATGATCCCTACTGGAAGGCATCACCCTCCCTGTGGAGTGTGTGGGGAATGGGACTGGAAGGTGGGTCTGGGAGCATGGGAGGGAGGAAGGGAGGGAGGGAGGGAGGGAGGGAGGGGGAGGGAATTGAGATCAATATATAAAATAAGAATAAAAATAAAATATAAAAAAGTATTATCAAAGGAAAAAAAGATTTTTTTTTCTTAAGGGTGTGTTCTATTTTAGAAAAGCTGCCCAGAATGCTGACTATAATACACATTCCTTACCATATTGATGGAATATGCTATATATACTGCAATCATGTTATTGGGTTTTTTTTTGTTTCTGCTTTTAGTTGTGAATATGTCCTAGCTGAAGCTTAGTGGTTGAGATAAGTGGAAGTACTGACTAAACCATGGCTGAATTGGAAACTTGGATAATTATGGAGATTGGAAAGGGTTTCTAGATGCGGAAGATCAGGTAGACCCCTCATACTGAGACCTGGAAAAAAAATGGGCTGAGAGCTTTCATACATGTTTTTGAAAACATAATCTCCTAGTTTATTATTCTCTTTTTATCCCTTTAAAAGAGGGTGTAGTTTAGAGGTGATAAAAAAAATTAATGAAATGATCCCTAATGATACTCTACTCATAGGCTCATAGCCTATCATTATCATCAAGAGGTTTCTTCCAGCAACTGACAAGCAAATGCAGAGGATCACAATATTACATTAGGCAGAGTTCAGGAAATTCTATTGTAGAGGGCATGGAACAGGGCATGGAAAGGTTGTAGGAGTCAGAGGAGTCAAGGACACCACACACACACACACACACACACACACACACACACACACACACACACACACACACACACAAAACAGCCCAGAAAACCATCAACTATTCATCTCTCAAGGGGGCTCACTATGACTGAACTGATAATCAGAGAGCCTACATGGGTCTGACCTGGGTCCTCTGCCTATGTGTTATGGTTATGTAGATTAGTGTTCTTGGGGCACTCCTAACAGTGGGAACAGGTTGTCTCTGACTCTTGTCTGATTTTGAGACTCTTTTCCTCCTACTGGTTTGCAGGATCAAGCCTTAACATAAGGGGATATAATTTGATATCCTGTGTTTGGTTGATATCCCTGGGAGGTCTGAAAGGGAAAGGGAGAGGAATGGATCTAGGACAGAGGAGAGATGGAGGTAGCTGGAAGGACAGGAGAGAATGAAAATTCTGTTAAATGTATAAGAAAAGAATAAACAACATAAAAGATATAATCTGTGGAACTTAAATAAAGAATATTATTTTGTATAATGTGTATGGTCCTCTAATCAGCTGAAGACCTTGTTTCCAAAGAGCAATATCTCCTCCTGAGGACTATAATGTCTTCAGAAACCCTGACTGGGACTGGATTTTTAACAGGGACTCCATAGACATTAAAATCAAGACTGAAAAATCCAACTCTCTTCTATTATGAACTTCATAGATTTCAAACTTGTCAGCCATTCCATAAACTCTCCTCTCTCTCTCTCTCTATCTATCTCTATCTCTATCTCTGTGTGTGTGTGTATATATATATACATACATATATATATACAGAAAAATATAGTGATAGAAATAAACAAAGGTCTAATTGATTCTATTTATTCAAATAATTCCACATATACACTAACTCCTTGATCTAGACTCAAAAGAAGAACATGGTTAGAATGAAAGTTAACTTTGGTCATATGAGTGCTTTGTTAATACACCACTCTAGACTTATTAAAGATTAAGATTTACATCCTATAGGCTAGGCAAATTCAGCTTTAAGTAAAATCAACATGGATTTATTCAGGCACCTCCATTACTTCTACAGCTCTGCCTACAATATTGAGTGCCCCCCCCATTCTTCTCTCAGATACTTAAAGACTAATTTAGAGCATCAGATTAACTCAAATTTTCATACCTCAAAAATGGAATTTTCAACAATTTATACTGGGGACCTGTATATCTGATTGGCATCTTCTCTAAAATGAAATCACTGTTTTGAAGATAACATTTATTGAGACTCATAATAGAATATGCTATCATTTCCTGACAGCTCTTATTATCATTAATATTTAAACAATAGGTAATCAATGCATGTAAATCTGCCATTTGGTGCTTCAAATTACCTGATTTTGATTTGGGGATTCTTTCAGGGTATAAGCCACACTCTCTATAGTCTTTGTCTACTGAAGCCCAACCTGTGATAATCTCATCTCTGACATTACACTGATTTAACCAATGAGAGATTATCAGCTTTTGACTTTTTGTTGCCTAATATGTCTTCCTTACAAAATACATAGAATGTATGCCTGGAGCTGCTTCAAGCAGATAATATGCACTGAATTTCCTCTGGTTCTTACAACAATCCTGGGAGTCAAAGTTTTCAATACTAAATAGTGAATAATTAAAGCTTTAGGCCTTTCAGAGTCACCAGGATCAAATCAAATTCTGATGGTCCAGAGGTTACTGGATATGGCAACCATCTTTCCAATTTTTCAATTCATTTTCTATTTGGATCATGAAGAAATACAAAAGGTAGATACAGACAAACTGCTCAATAACAGTTTTAAACTCTTAGTATTCAGAGAGCTGGACATTGAGACAAGGGTGAACACAGATGGATGGTCATTCCTGCAAATTCAAGCTGTACCAGCCGGGACTTGGAGGACACAGAGCTCTCATGACCTGGGTCCCAGCTGCTAAAGGGCTGCTCATAGGACACTTTGTTGAAACTGTTATTACCAAGCATCTTTTCCTTGCAGATGGTTGGAGAGCTTCCTTTTAAAAAAATCTTTCTTTTTAAAAAAATCTAACACTAGGGAAACTTTCAGACATCTACAAGGATGACCCCAAGTAACAATCTAAGCAATAGTGGAGAAGCTACCTTAAATGACCTTTTCTGATAATGAGATTGATGACTATCTTATATGCCATCCTAGAACCTTCATTCAGTAGCTGATGTAAGCAGAAGCAGACACCCACAGCTAATTACTGAGCAGAACTCCTAGATTCCAGTTGCAGAGTTGGAAGAGTGGTAAGCAAAGGCTACAGAAACCCACAGAGACAGAGATGGCTACACTGAACAAGGGGGAGCTCATGGACCCAGGCTGATAGCTGGGAAATCAGCATAGGTCTGGAGGGTTTGTGGGGAGCATGGGAGGATGGGAGGTAGAAGGAATTTGGAATTTGGATCAATATGTAAAATAAGAAAAATATTAAAAAATAAAGAAAAGAAAATATAAAAAAGAAACTGAAAGTAATTGGCCATTAACATATATGAAAATAATCACATTAACATAAAAATAAATTTCTATAATTAGGTTATGAAATTCTCAAATGAAAGAAAATAGTAAGAGTCATACTGAAAACATGTCATTGCCATTTTGAACTTCAAGGTCCAAGAGAGGGCAGTTTTCAGTGATTAATTTGATTGTACCTATAACAAAACTAATAAAGGCCAGGGGCTCTTCACTTCTATGCATTTTAGAACTGCCTGAGGAGTTTATGAATGAATGCCATTTAATCAGAATGGGCCATAAGGATCAGAGATTTAGAAGCTCTTACTAGGTGATTTTACTATGAATCTAGAGAAGAGAACTCCAGGCTTAGAGTAACATGAGGTTCTATAATCATGATAGTAGAGAATAGAACATTAAACTCATCTTTCCAGCTGAGTGGTGGTGGTGAACATCTTTAATCTCAGCACTCAGGAGGCAGAGGCCAGCCTGATTTACTAAGGGAGTTCCAGGAGATTCTCCAAAGCTATACAGAGAAACCCATCTCTATAATACAAAACAAACAAACAAACAAAAATATCTCCACATGGAATTCCATTTTAAATACAGAATTAAAACTTATGTATAGAAAAATAACAGTAGCTATGTATATAAAATTCATTGTCTTATTATTATGGTTAGTTTACTGTATGTGTATATGTGTGCATACTCATGTATATACAGTTGCACATATATTCACATGCAGGTAGACAACCCTGTATTCCATCTCTCGGTTGCTATCTGCCTTTTATTGAAACAAGGTTTCTAAGTAGCCTAGAACTTGTCTATTACACTATTCTAGCTACCCAGTGATCCCAGAGAGCCACCTGTCTCACTGAGTGCATGTCATGATTCCCAGGTTTTTTAATGGGTTCTGGGAATTAACTCATCTCTTTATACTAATAAGGCAAGTACTTTATCAAAGAAACTATCCCTCAGTTGTATTGTTATATTTCACATATCCAATGAGGAACACTCAACACTGTTGAAACAATCTTTGCCCCAGTCAAAGCTTCACTCTCAACAACTACACAGAAACAGATACAAATTCTTAATTGAGGTATTTCTCAGGTCTTCTTAATACAGAACATAGCAGTGTTGATTGAAATGTCATGTCTCTATGGATCTCCCTGAGAAGAGGAAAGAGAAAAGATCTGGGTAGACTGAAGGGTGGGTGGAGTACAGATGGGAACTTGAAGGATTGGAGTGGGAGATGGAAGAAGAGTGTAAATTACTGAAAGAGATGACTGGGAAGGGAGGAAATTTCGGGATCAGGTAGAAATACAGTACAAGAAAAACTCCCATGGATCTACAAGAATGACCCCAACTAAGACTACTAGCAATAGCAAATATGTAGCCTGATCTTCTTTCTGAACAGAAACCAAGGAGAAATAGATGGAGGGGTTGGTAAAGAGGAAGTGTGGAAAGGAGGGAAGGGAAACTACAGTTGCCATTTAAAATAAATTAGTCAAAAATGATATATAAGTGGGGGAACTGAGATAAAAGAATCTTCTAATTGCTTTGAAATATGGAGACTTGTATATATAATTTAAAAAGTGCTGACTTCCAGGAAGGAAATGTCTATGGAACTCTTTCTTTATTTAGACTGGAAGCATCCTCAGATCTAATTATTTAGTGGCAAAAAGAACTCACTATCTGATTTTAAGAGTGGGATGCTGCCCTGATTGATCCATTCTCATCTCTTCTGTAAGAGATGGCATTGTGGTCAATGCCAGTGCACCAGATACATGATACCTTCCCCCATCTTATCCTGGGTAAGACACTCTGCTCTATGAAGAAGCTAATAAATACAAATGTCCAAGTACTAAAGAATGTATATATATTCTTTCAAAATAATGCAACTCTTCTTCCACCTAGGTGCTGTCATGGATGAAACTGATAGAAAGGCCAAAGGAAGATGGGGAGCAAGAGAAGGGAAGAGAGAAAAAGAAGGGGTGGTGGAGAAGAAAAGGAAAAGAAGGAAAATAGCATTTATGCTTTTATAAGATGCAAACTATCTTTACTATTAACCATATTGTTTTTCTCTTAAAGGAGAGATGAGAAAAACTAACAAGTATATAATTTGGAGGTGTTCAAATACATTTTATTGCTATTCTCTTGCTCAAATTGGCACATTTGTCTCATTCTGTAATAAGTAATTTTAAGAAGGAAACAATAGAAATTAAAGGAAAAGTAGATTTTTGCTATGCTTAAGCAATTCTGTAAAATATTCTATTGTTATTCTCAGTAATTTGCATTGTTTTCAATGTTGCACACTGAAAAATATTTTTATTTTAATTCCATATTTGAAAACACATAACAGCATTAAGAAATACCATTTCAGCTTCCTTTCAAAATAGAGATATCCAAAGCATAAATCAGTTTAAAGAATAATATTGCCTTTATAACAGTAGAAAAGGTATGCAAAGATGTTAATAATTATGGTGCTATTATATAAATGAGAGTGAATTTAGAAACAATGGTGTAATGGAAATAAACAAGAAATAATAAGCACTGCAAAATAATAATGACTTTTAGCTAATTCTTTATCCATTCTCTTCGCTATAATGAAATGCTTGAAGCTACATACTTTGTAAAGAAAAAAGTTTTTTCAGCTCATTTCTGGAAGCCTAAAGGTATGAAACCAACCTCTATTTGTTTCTCGGGATACCTTCTTTTATCACACGATGGTGGCTTCTTTCAAGGCAAAAATGTGTGAAAGGGCAAGTGTCAAATAAGAAAATCTCTTCAGAGAAGGTGCTCCATAAGCTAATCAGTATCCATTGTACCTAGCTTTAAAGATTTAAGCACCTCCGTATTGCCACATTAGGAGCCAAGCTTTTGTTTCATGAAAATCTAGAGAATAAATCAGAGTTAAATACTGTGGTTATTATATTGTTGTGAAAACAAATGTTAAGCCACACACTTAGAGATAGTAAGGAATATGTACATATATAAAAGGAGGTTCACCCAGATATGCCAAGTCAAATGCCATGCCTAGAAACCAGCAGTGAATTTCTTTCTAGGTAGAAGAATTTCTTTCAACACGATATTCCTATCTAAGAAAAAAAAAACACTAAGATATAAGACTGCCATCTCCTATTACTTTACTCTGTTACGCAAAGTAGAAACTGTTAAAATAAGATGTTATCATTCAATAACTGATAGCCCTACGAAAGTAGACAACTAAACTGGGGCAATGTAACTTTCCCTGATAAAGCCAAAAGGAGATGACATAATATACCATGCCAAGGGTGAATTGTACTAAAACCAGTATGTTTTGGAAGATGAAAACAAAATGGTCTCATTTTCTACCCATATCATTAATTCAGCAGCTACCCATAAACAAGAGAACTCTTGTGGAAGATTTTGGATCTGGACAAGAGGTTGTGAAACTCTTGTCCAAATTTAGAAGGAAAAGGTCGAAAGAACAGGTATCCATATTATAAGGAAAATCACAGACCTCAATGCTAGATATAGACCCTGACAGAGCCCAGTAACTCCACTCCATAAACCCAAAGCCATGGTGCAGAGGCAGTCTTTCCATTCACAGAAGCTCCAGGAGACATGTCTATCCATGTCTCCCCTCTAAAGGAAAGACCAATACTTGTTAAGAATGTAAATGTGAGGCTTCCTATTTCACAGCTCTAGTTTTGACAGTAAGGTTTAAAGAAGAGTTCAAAGGACAAGTAAAAAATGACAACACTTCCCAAACCACACCCACTCTTCATAGTGCTTAAGTCAACAAACCTTGTTGGGGAGTCAACAAAGCCTGGCATATCAAGTTGAGGCAGGACCATGACCTTCACCCCTGTATCAAGGCTGAGCAAGGTATAGGGAATGGGCTCCACAAAGCAAGTTCATGAACATGGTGCCACTTTCAGCTGCCACAACAGATTACAACATGATAAATTAAAGACCCACAGACTTATATTTGGGTTCAAACTGAAGATCGGGAAGCAAAGCAGCTGGCCACTGCCTTCTTACTGCTACCTCAGACTGAATGAGCTGTTTTCAGGAATATTCACCAAGCCTCAGACTATAACCTCTCCTTAGTGTGGCTGGAGAATGACTGCCTGATACTGAATACTCCTGTCTTTTATACCCCTCTAGTGCTGGGATTTAAATTGTGAGCTATACTTCTTTTTCAACTGATTCAATCTGGCAAAGATCATAGTTTCATTAGATTCAGAGATACATCTACCTCAAATACTGAGTCCTAACATTAAGGTGTGTACCATGACATCCTAGCTTTTAGCTGCTGGGATTAATGGTGTGTACCTGGCTTCTATGGCTTGTGGCTGACTTTGCTTTCTAAATCCCTGGGAAAGTTTTCATAAATCATAAAAATATGTCACAACAACTGATCAATTCACATAACTGTCACCTATATTCAGAAGACCTAGTTCAGTCCCATGCAGGTTCCCAAGCTGCCAGTCCATTGTCCATGAGCTCCCACTAGCTTGGGTCAGTTGTCTCTGTGCCTTTTTCTATCATTCTCTTGACCTCCCTTGTTTGTATGATATCTCCTCTCTCTTTTCAAATAAATTCGAGGATCTCAGCCGATGCTTGGCTGTGGATCAAATAATGTTGCTGAGGGTCTCTGTATCTGCTTCTATCAGTTACTGAATATAGGTTCTATGATGAAAATTATAGTAGTCACTAATCTGATTAAAGGGAAGGTCCATTCAGACACCCTCTCCACTATTGCAAGGAGTCTTAGCTGGGTTCCTAAGAATTTCTCTAGCACTAGATTTCTCCCTAACCCCAAAATGGCTCTCTCTATCAAGCTATCTCTTTCATTCCTCTTCCCCTCTATCCCTCCCCCAACTCTGTCTTCTTGATCCCTCATGTTCCCATCCTGAATCCCCTCCCTTTTAAGCCCCCTCCCAGGACAACTTAGTTACTTTTCCCTTCCTGGGGCTGTAGAGTGCCCCTTTTTACCTAGCTTCTCTGGGCTTGTAGATTATAGCCCGGTTATCCTTTGCTTTAAGTCTAACATACACTTATGAGTGAGTACATACCATGTTTTTCTTTACGGGTCTAGGTTACCTCACTCAGACTGGTGTTTTTCTAGTTTCATCCATTTGCCCACAAATTTCATTGCTGTATAATACTCAATTGTGCAAATATGCCACACTTTCCTTATTCATTCTTCTGCTTAGGGGCATGAAGGCTGTTTCCAGATACTGGAAATTATTTTAAATACTGCTGCTATAAACATAGTTGAACAAATATGCTTGTGAAATGATTGTGCATCCTTTGGATATATGCCTAAAAGTTGGTATGGCTAGGTCCTGAGGTAGGTTGAATTCCAATTCTGTGAAACCACCATACTGATTTTCAAAGTGCCTATACAAATTTGCACTCCCACCAGCAGTGAAGGACTATTACTCCACATCCTTTCCAGCATAAGATGATTTCAGTGTATTTGATTTTAGCCATTCTGATAGGTGTAAGATAGTATCTCAGAGTTATTTTGATTTGCTTTTTCTTGATCATGTTGATCAATTCCTTAAATATCTTTTGGCCATCTGTGTGCTTTTTCTATTGAGAACTCTCAGTTTAGATCTGTACTCTATTTTAAAATTGTATTATTTGATAATTTTGTGTCTAGTGTCATGAGTTCTTTATATATTTTAGAGATCAGCCTCTATCAGATGTAGAGGTGGTAAATATCTTTTGCCATTCTGTAGGCTGTTTTGTATTATTGACCATATATATCCCTTTCTTTACAGAAGCTTCTCAGTTTTAGGAGGTCCCATTTATTGATTGATGCTATTAGAGTCTGAAGAAACTTATGGAGGCATCACCATCCCTGACTTTAAGCTCTACTATAGAGCTACAGTAATAAAAGTAGCTTGGTATTGGTATAAAAACAGATGGTTCAATGCAATCAAATTGAAGACAATGGTACTAATCTACACACCCATGACCACCTGATTTTTTGAAGAAGAAGCCAAGATTATACAATGGAAAAAAGAAAGCATCTTCAACAATGGTACTGTCTTAACTGAATGTCAATAAATAGAAGAATGCAGATACACCCATATACATCCTCACGCACAAAACTCAAGTTCAAGTGGAACAAAGACCTCAACATAAATCCAATTACACTAACATGGAAGAAGAGAAAGTTGGAAGTAGTCTTGAATGCATGGGCACAGGAGAACACTTCCTAAATATTACAACAGATGTTATGCAATTCTAAGATTTTATAGTGATAAATACATATTCAGACACACAAACACACACAAACATACACACACACACACACACACACACACACACACACACACACACACAGAAGAGGATGGGGTGGAAAGGGAAGGGAATCTCAAATCATTAACAACCTAATTTTATTCTTCAAGTAACTAGCAACAGAAAACAAATTGAGCTCAGAGTCTAACAAGATGCAATTTAAACATTAAACAAGGCTTGGTTGATGACTCAGCTGGTAAAGTTCTTAACTCATGATTATGAGGACCTGAGTGCTCTGACTCCAGCATTCATATAAAAGCCACTTATAATCTCATCACTCTGTAGACAGAGACAGGAGTATGTGGGCCTCACTGGCCAGTGAATCTAGATGAATTGTTACCAAAAAAAAAATAATAAGAGAGAGAGAGAAATGGAAATAAATAATAAAAAATTTAAAAATGCCCAAAATCAGATGATTTCACAGGTTATTTCCTCCAAATTATTCAACAATTAACTTAGTCATTTTTAAATTCTTCTAGAAGTGGAAGCTAGAACATTTCCAACCCCATTTTGCAAAGCCTGCATCTGCCACACTAAAAACCATAAGAGCATAAAAACAAATCACTTCCCAATATCCTAGATAAATAAGGCAGAGTTATTTTTTTAAAGTTGCCAAGGCTTTATACTTAACAGCAGGTCATAGGGACCATTTGTAATTACCAATGAGAAGTTGCCCCTGAGAGACAAGAGTTTTTCAATGTACATAAATCAATAAATCTATTTTGTAAGACATTACCAGAATCAAGGAAAAATATTATTTGGAAATCATTATTGGTTCAGAAAAAGTATTTATCAAACATTCACTATACATTTCAGATACCACCACCCAAAACTCTAATAACAGAAAGAAATTATCTCAGCATAGTAGAGGGTTCAAATACCAACCTAACATTCCCAAGAGTAAAAACCTGCATTTCATTTCTAAGATCTTGTCCAAGGCTTTGAGGTCAATGTTCATTGTATTATTCTAAATCCTTGCCTAAGAATTACTCCAGAGGCAGAAATTAAAAGTATCTCAATGAGGACCTGTCTCTGCATGTGGCATGTTCTTACACAGAGAAAATCCTAAAAGCCCGCCCAAAAAGCTGTCAAATGGAGTCAAAGTTTTCAAAAGACTTTCATGATAAAAAACCAACAAACAAAATTCCATTTATGTAGATACACTAACAATGCACACTTCAAAAAGAACCAGGACCAGAAAACAAGTCTCTTTATAATACCTGTGAGAGAAGTTTTTAGAAATAAATTTATACTGGAAGGCAAAAGACCTTTGGGGAAACTCATTACTTCACTATCATGTGAAGATAGCCTATCCTCAGGAATATAAGAACATGTGAAGTCACTAGAGCTATGTCACCTACTATATTACTAGCAATTACAAAGCTTTCTCCACAGACATATTTAATCAGTTTCATATGGAGATACAAGATGTAAAGGTGTGTAGGGAAGGGGATGTGAACCTGTCAAGAGTTGGAGTGGGGTAAATATTACGAAAACAGAAAGAAATTCCAAATTGGAGGTCTCTATTCGGTCTCTTGAGATTAAGGAATCCTTCAGAAGATGGGGTAGAAAGACTGTAGGAGTCAGAGATGATGGAGTACAGCAGGAGAACATGGACCAGTGAATTAACTAAGCAGGGCTTACATGGGCTCACAAACTGAAATGGCAAGCATGTGGTTCCACATTGGTCTACACCAAATCCTATGTATATGTTGTGACTATTAACTTGGTGTTTTGTGAGACTCATAACAGTGGGTATTTCTGACTCTTTTGCTTGCTCTTGGGACTCTTTTCTTCCTATTAGGTTGCCTTATCCAGCCTTAAAATGAGGGTTTTTGAGTTGTCTTATTGTACCTTGTTTTGTCCTATTTAGCTGTTGTCTCTTGGAGGCCTGGTATTTTCTGAACAGGAAACAGAGGTAGAGTGGGTCTGGGGGTGGGGAGCGAAGGTGATGGGGGACAAGGGAGAGTGGAGGGAGGGAAAATGTGGTTGGGGTATATTGTATGAGAGAAGAATCTATTTTTAACTAAAAAAAACTATCTGTGGGAAGGTATATATTCTTATCTCTGCAACTTGCAGAAATCACAGATAAAAAAGGGAGAAATGCATACTATCACCAAATGTAGCTATAGGCTAAAATGTAGGCAGACTCAGTGAATGTCAATATACTGAATTAATTCAGTGTATGATTAAGAGTATAATATAGATTTCCTTATAGTTATTAAATCCACAATGTTTTTTTTTTACATAGTGGACAAATCAAATGTAAAAGAAGAAAATTTTGACATAGCATAGCTTGTTTTCTGGTGCTGTTGACCTGAAGAAGAATATACTTTTTCAAATACAAGTGAATGTTTTGCAATTTATGTATATAAGAAATTGTAGGCATTAAAATATTTTATTGATATTTAAAAAAGAATATGTGTTATGCTATTAACACATTGAAAATAACACATTGAAATAATTGAAATAAACAAGACAATGAGGTAACTCTGAGACATGAACAATTCATATTACTTTTGTGGTAATTCCAGGAAACTACCCTTATTTATTGAAAGTCCCAGGAGACAAATGAAAAACAAAAAAAAATTCTATTTCTGTGATATATGGTATATAGTTCTCGACAGTGTCTTTGCTATAAAAAGATGTATGAAAGTATGTACTTGGTAGCAGACACTGTATTTCCAAGCTGCAATTTTCTACTCTCAGACTAAAAGAAAGCTATATTGGTGACTCAAATTTTATGTACTTACTAACCTTACTTATTAAAAAAACGTGATTTAAAATTCTAAATGATGATTGTTCCAAAGCGGTGGTTGTTTCATGTATCTTTAAGACAATATAATTTTTAATATACATATTTAGCATTTCATTTTCTGGGAATAAGACACCTCAAAATAGTCTCCAGATTGTGTTAGGAAATTGTGAAATGGTTTTAAATAGACTTTCTCAGCTCATGTGAAAATTGCATACTGAAGTGAAAAAGTCAGTTCCAACTAAAAGCTGCTTTGGTTAGTCAATGAAACTGTGAAAGTCTCACCTCCCCACCATCTCTTATTTAGTCAAAGGGTAATGTTTACTATGAGGAAATCTCTCTGTCTGGATCCCTCCTCCTTCAAGGGGAATGCTTTGCAGAGGTTAGAGCAAAGGATGAAAACTCACCAGAGTTCTCAGAGACACCAGCTATGTGGATGGCTTTTATGCATCTTCATTTGGACAGATGGATCTTGTATTTGCTCATGGCTCCTATTTGAGGTCACACAACCTGAACATATTATTTGTGCTTGATGCTAGGGATAGAAAGATCAGTAAGCTGTGAACTGTACTCAAAGTTATAATGTAGTCCCCTAAAGAAGCACTAGCATATGTCTACAAAAACAATAATAATAATAATAGTAATAATTAATAATAAACTGTCTCCTTAGCTCCTGGCTGGGATGTATGATCTCTATTTAAAGTTATTAAGGTCCATGCATAAAGGTATAATTAGATCATTTGTATTTTTCAAATCATAAGTATTTAACTAGAATTTAAGGTGGAATATAATCCAACAAAAGGAAGGTTCCTTAAAATGGCACTAAGCCTCCTCTGAATGGAAGAAATACTGAAGTTGTATGCACTCATGTACTTTTCCTGTTGCTGTGATAAAATATTCTTAAAAAGTTATATTAAAGAAAAAAGGTTAATTTGATCATAATGGGGAAAATTGGAGTAACAAAAGGTGAGACAGTTGATTAATTTGTTTTGTAGCCAACAAGCAGAGAGTGAGTGCTTGCTTATTCAGTTAGCCTCCTTTCTAGGTGGCCAAGGGAATGTGGACACCATTGTTATTAGGAGTCTACTCACCTCAATAACTCTACTTTATAAACTCACAGAATGACTAAGCCATTCCCCTTTGGAGATGGTCAAATTGTTCATATTAACTATCACATTGCCTCTTGACCTATTCACAAGGTGAGAGAGACCTGTGAATAAGGCTTGCCATTTCTCCTCTCTGTGACATCACAAAGAGTTACTATTTTATTTCGCAGACATCTTTTCTTGATTTATAGGAAAATAATATCATAGCAATTCTAGTATATACTAGGATCATTCAGCGAAGAGGCTGTATTAAAAAGCTGGTCATTGTGAGGATCGGGGGGGGTTGTCTTGCTATGTATTTATTCTACTTACATGGAGGTATACTACATGTAGAGTGGGGGGGAATGGGATGGGTGGGTGGTCGGGAGCATGGGAGGGTGGAGGAGAGGGCGGGAGTGAGGGACAGAGAGGGAACTGGGATCGATATGTAAAATAAGATAAATAAATAAATAAATAAAATCAGCAGCCTTCATTATGGGCTTTGTTGATAGTACAATAATGATGCTGCCTGTAGCTTCACAGCTTCACATGCAGATCTTTGAAAAAAATCTGCACAACAAAAATAAAAACAAATATTACTATTGTTAGTATTCAGACATCTGTAGTGTCCTGTCCTTGGGGTTCTGACAGGATATGTCTTCAGGTGCAGCCACTAAGAGCACCACTCACTATGTCTCCTTTTAAAAGGGTCCTGCCCACCTTTCATCTCTCTCTCTCTCTCTCTCTCTCTCTCTCTCTCTCTCTCTCTCTCTCTCTCTCTTCTCTTCTCTTCTCTTCTCTTGTTCTCTCACTCCCCTCTTCATTTCTCCAGCTCCTGTATCCAGAGACCAGTCTCCCCTCTCCCCTTTCCCATTTACTTTCCTCTAATTAAAAAAAATCCTCCACCCAAGCTTTATCACATGACATCTTTATACATAGTTACGTATCCAATCTGATCTATTAATTTTTCTGTGGGTGCATTCGATATGCTAATGATTAGAAGCTATTATTGCTAAAGTTGATTGACAGGTTAGGATGTAATGAACTTTCCTTCATGCTGAATTACTCATATTAAGACACCATTTACCCTCAATCTCTAATTATAAACATTGTCAAAATTATTAATACCATGAATCTTTTATTAGTCTATTTTTCTTTGTGCTTCTAAACATCAGGCATTTGTGGAATCTGATGAAGAAGGAACTCTGCTACTGCAATTTTCCAACATTCTCTAAGGTAACAGTAGCTTAAATCACTTTGAATGATATATCTATTCATACTGCATTTGTTTCATAAGACAATGGCAATTTGTTCAGATCTTGCCAACTGCAATATAAACAGGGACTGACTCCTGTTATACAAACAATCTTGCTAGGCCACATGGGTTTTCAAAGAGACAAACAACATGAAAAGCATGCCACTGTCCATTTGCCTTAGATCCTCCTGATGAACCTGTAATGGGACAGGCTACTGCCACCTCGCAACTGGTGCACACTCAACAATTAAGTTCTGGGTGGTAACCAAGAGAGAGAGAAAATAATGTTTAGATTTAGGGGCACCAATAATGAAGTAATGTGAAAACTAAAATAAAAAATACTTCCAGATGTTCATTGTTCACTGCAGAGAAGAAGCCAACAATTCCCACACAGCACAGAAGAGATCAGTGACTTCACACTGATCTATGACAGAAGTATTCTTGTCCTGTTTACTGAATGAATGATTATTTTTCCAATTTTACTTTATTTTATTTATTGTTGTTGTGTTTAATGTGGTATTGGTGGGGAGAGCACTGTGCAACAGCACACATGCACGGAACAGTACAACTTTGTAGAGCTGATCTTTCCCTCCCACCTTCACAGAGGTTCCAGTGATTAAATTGAGGCATCAAGTTACAAATTCCTCTACCTGCTAATCCATTTCATTGGCCTAAGAGTATTTATTGTTGTTGTTATTTTTGTCATTATTATTATTATTATATTATTACTAAAAGATTAATTTATTTAACATTTTTTGGAGAATCATGTAAAGATTTGGTTCAAATGAATTAGTACATAATCTAATTTGAAATCCAACACAGCACAACTAAACTTTCTTCATTACTCATAGATATTGAAGTGACATGTTCAATAATAATTGTGAATTGTAAAAGGCTGAATAAGTTAATTTTGTCTTACAGTATTTTTTGGTTTTAATTGGCTTTGAGTTTTCTCATCAACCATAATAACATGGTGCCTTCAGGAATCACAGAAGCTCAGAAATATGTGTTGAGTTAATAAAACAGACAAAATAATAACTATCAAATGAATAAGACTACATAATGTGCAGGTACTGAATGGAAAAACAAACAAAGAGATAGGAGAGAAATAAATGAATTACAAATAATTTTGAATAGCCATCTCATTGTATCAATATTAATGGCTAGTGAGGATAAGAAAGCCCATATTATATTATTGTTTGTTGAATCATTTTCAGAGTTAGTGAAATTAAATTTTATTTACTTCTGAAATCAAAGAACAAAGTATTTACCAAGTGGAATTTTGCTAATAATTTCCTCTTTATATGCTAATTTTAAGATTGTATCAAATAAAGTGTATGTGTATATACATGAATATATTTGTATGTGTATACATATATATATATATGCATTCATATACCATTAAAATGTATGTGTTTATACATGTCCCATATACATTCATTTATATAATTAGTCAAATTAGTCATAATATGTATATTGTCTAACTTATTTTTCTTATTTCTTTGAGTTTGTTTTGAAGGCAGATAGTATTTTATCTCACTTAAAACAGAAATTCACTTCAGTTCAATAGTGAGATAAATTTTTCATAAAATCAATTGACTAAACAACTTAAGATTTTTGCAGTTGATACAAATAAAGTCTTTAAAAGTGAAGGGAGAACTCAATTTTAAAATGTTTTCCATATTTTCAGAAAGCCTAGAAAACAGAACCTTGAAAATGCAGAAAGGTAAGCAGCAGAGATATGGGCCACCTGTCAATGAAAACATGTTCATTCATACCTCACAGACACTTGCTCAACTGTGTTCATAGCAGCATTACTTGTAATAGCCAGAACCTGGAGCAACATAAATGTCCCTCAACTGAACAATGGATATGGAAAATGTGGTACATTTACATAATGTTGTATTACTTAGCTGTAAAAAAAAAACAATGACCTCATGAAATTTTTAGGCAAATGAATGAAACTAGAAAAAAAATCCTGAGTGAGGTAACAAAGACCAAGAAAGACAAACATGGTTTTCACTCACTCAGAAGTGTATATTAGGAGTAAAGGACATCCAACCTACAATCTACAGATTTAGAGAGGCTACATACCAAAGAGCACCCAAAGAGGGATGCCTGCCCTTTCCTGGGAAAGGAAAGTAGAAGAGATTTTCAGTATGAGGTTTTCAATCCAGGAAATAAAAAACCAGAGGTGGCACTGTCTGCTCACCATACAGCTGACAACAGGTAGGACCTAAGATGCTTGAGCTCATAGAGCCACAAATCTATGTATAATGTAAACATGAGGAGTAACAGTAAATTTAAGATTTTTTTTTCATATATACTTATATTTTCCCAAATTATATCTTTATGCCCACTCTTTTAGAAGCTCACAGTAAGTATAAACACCTATCAAAAGTTAAGTACAGGTACAGGCTAGACTTTAAATCAACAAAACTACAGGACTTTGCTTTTAACACACACAATTGGATGCTTTCAAGGACTACTGTGCATCTATCCTATTGCTTTTGTTTACAGGGTGAATAATTATTGATGCACACAGGTAGTAATTGTGGTGGTATACCCCTTTAATTCAGAATTTGAAAGCTGAAGACATGAGAAATGCTGCATACTGTTTGCCAGCCTAGTCTCCATAGTGAGTTTTATACAGCCTAATGCCCCATAGTCAGACCTGGTCTCACGAAATAGTACTCAAACAAACAAAATCTTCCATACATGAAAAGAAATCTCTAACAAATATTCATGATAGAGAATTAATAATTAGACTACATGAAACTAAACAAATTAAATACAAAAGAACAAATCATCTAAACAATAAATTGTATTTTAAATATTTCTCAAAAATTAATAGTAATGATTAATATATGTTTTAAAAAATTTTGTTCAACCTCCTTAGAAAAAAAGAAGCTATCATAATAGAGGGAGCCATTATAGTTTTTAAGAGAAATCTGGCACTAGGGAAATGTCCAGAGATATACAAGGGTGACCCCAATTAACAATCTAAGCAATAGTGGCGAGGCTACCTTAAATGCCCTTCCCCATAATTACATTGATGACTACCTTATATGCCATCCTAGACCCTTCATCTAGTAACTGATAGGAGCAGAAGCAGACACCCATAGCTAAACACTGTGACAAACTCCTGGAATCCAGTTGCAGAGAGGGAGGAGTAATGAGCAAAGGGGTCAAGACCAGGCTGAAGAAACCCACAGAAACATCTGACCTGAACAAGAGGGAGCTCATGGACCCCAGACTTATAGCTGGAAAATCAGCATAGGACTGACCCGAACACTCTGAATGTGGAAGGACTGGGCAGTCTATGGTGCCTCTGGTAGTGGATCAGTATTCACCCCTAGGATACAAATGGATATGGGGAGCCCATTCTACAGAGGGATACTCTCTCAGACTAGACACATGAGGGAAGGCTTGGGCCCTGCTCCAAATGATATGACAGACTTTGAAGACTCCCCATGGAAGACCTCACCCTCCCTGGGGAGCAGAAATGGGATGGAATGGGGGTTGGTGGGGGAAAGAGGGGAGGACAAGAGGGTGCAGAAACTGGGTTTGACGTGTAACAAATTTAAATAAAAAATAATAAAAAAAAAATAAAAAAGTAGCCGCATAACCAAATTGCTTGGTGATTATATCTGACCCAGTCAGAATGGCTACCATCTGTTGTAGATTAATCTTTTTATACAATATGAGTATATGTCACTCTGACTGATTTAATAAAAAGCTGAAAGGTCAATGGCTAGGCATGATTTTCACAACAAAGAGAGGGCTGAGAAAAAAATACTAACCAACCACACATGGAGAGAACAGCATGAGGAGAGATGAGATCACAAGCCATGGGATCTCATCTCTGTGTCTTTATTTGAGAGCTGGCAGCCCAAAGGAAAATCCTATTGCAACTGTTAAGCCACAGATATGGGAAAAGAGGAGCACTTACTAACTGCTAGAATGAATGAAACTAGGTACATGCATTATATAATCAGTATGCAGGTCTCTAAAAGCAAACAAATCTGTACATAGAGACAAAGGATATGCTGCTCTATGCACAGTTCTGCAAAATACAACCATACTAAGTACCCATCAATAGATGGAGGATAAGGAAGTTGTGATATATATATGCACATATATATGTATATATTACTCAACTGTAAAAATGAAATCATGGCATTTATACACAAATTGGTGGAACTATGTTACGGCAGGTTTTTCCCGCCGGCTGCAGCCTGGCCTGCGGCCACCACGTGAGCCCCAAATAACACTCAGAGACTCTGTATTTGATACAGTCCTATTGGCCAGTTACCATTATTGTTTATAGGCTAGCTCTGTCTTAATTATTAACCCATTTCTACTTATCTAAGTATTTCCACATGGCTCATCTTATCCAGGAGCCGTGGCTGGCATCTTCCTTCCTCCCCAGGCTACAACTTGACTCCTCCTCACTACTTCCCCTTTCCTCCTCCTGATCTCCTAGCCCTGCCTATCTAGTTTTCTATTGGCCACAGTGCTTTATTAACCAGTATGAGAAACATATATACAGAATAACATCTCCCATCAGAACTAGAAATTATGCTAATCAAAATAAGCCAGTCAAAAAGATGAATCTCTTTTCTCCTAGAAATAATTCATACATTATTGATTATATGTATAGAATATCAGGAAGCTAAAAAGGGACACATCAGAGGCATTTTAAGAAGTAGGGAGAAGAAAGGGTAATGGCATACATGTGATATAAAAGCCAACATTATCAGGCATAAGGAAGAGGAATATCAAGATTAGAATTGGGTTGCACAAATAGAGGAGGGTATTGTGGGAGAAAAATATACGTACATATGAAAACACAATAAAATGATTCCTAATGGTATTCTGTCATAATAAAAGATGGTTCTTTCTCAGCTACCATCAGTAAAGCATCATCCTGCAGTAAATATGAACAAATTAAAGAGACCACAGCCAGACATTATGCAAAGTGAGAGGTCTGCAGTATATGTAGCATAATGGAATGTCTTCTTCAAATACTCCCTCCTAGTCTCAATGAACCCTGAAGAAAAAGAGGTTAAAAGTTTGTAAGAGCTAGAAGGGATAAAGAACAACAAGGAAACTAGATATATATTTTAAATATAGCATGACCGATACACATAAGAACTCACAGAGTTTATGACAGAATGTAACAGGGCCTGCACAGCTTTGTGCCAGATGAGATTCTAGCACTGAGAAGAGAAGTAGACATAAATCTCCATTCACAGCCCAAAAGGTAGCTGCAATTGATAACAACTAGCAAATGAAAACAAGAAAAAAAACCATCATTAAAACCCATTACTTCATATGCTGACTTAAAAGTATTTCATAATTAAAAGATTAAAAACTTGGGTAAAAAGGTGGCTCAATGGTCGAGAGAATATTCTACTCTTCTAGAGAACCCAGGTTCAGTTCCCCACATCCAGAGGTAGCATACAATTGTTTGTAAATCCAGGTCCAAGAAATCCAGTATCTTCTTGTGGCATATATGGACACTACACACACATGCTACACATACATACACATTAAGCAGATAAATAAATCTTTTTGAAAAAAATTACAGAGCATGTTTTTTAACACCATGGATTCAATGAAAGAGCACAATATAATAATATAAAGTGTAAATTAACTATTCATCCTAAATTCTCATAAAATGATAAAATTATAATGTGTAATGGGTTAACAAGAGCCAGCCAAGGCATTAGTACAGCCCCTGCTCCCATTGTTACCACTAGTAGACCAAGCTACACAACTGTCACATACATATAGGTGGCATAGGTCAGTCCCATTCAGGCTCCCCTGTTGTTAGTCCTGACTCTGTGAGTGCCTATGAGCCAGGTTAGTTATTTATGCAGGTTTTCTGATGATGTGCTTGTTCCTTCTGGCTCCTACAATACTTTTTCTCTCTCTTCAGCATGATTCTCCAAGCTTAGCTTAATGTTTGGCTGTGGGTATCTATATCTGTTCATCTGTTACTGGATTGAAAGTGCCCTGATGATGACTGGATAGTCATCAATCTTATCACACGAGATGCTCAGTTTAGACTAAATATCCATTATTGCTAGGAGTCTTAGCCAGGAGCATCCTTCTATATCCCTGGGAGTTTCCCTTGCACCTGGTTTGTATGCCTTCCACTTTCTGCTCATCTCAGTAATCTCCACCCCCGCTTCATTAACACCCTCAACCTGATTCCTCATGTTCTCATCCCCACCTGCCCCCAAACCTCCCAGGAGATATCTTCTATTTTCCCTTCCTAGAAGATCCATGAATCCCACTTTGGGCCTTCCATTTTTACCTAGTATCTCTGACTCTGTGGATTATATGGTTATCCTTTATTTCATAGCTATGTTTGTCTTTCTGGGTTTGGGGTACTTTACTCCACCTGAATTTTTCTACTTTTTTCCATTTCTACTTCTTTCCAGTGAAACTGGGTTGCCTTGCCCCAGCCTTAATACAAGGGGAAGTGCTTAGTCTTACCACCTTGAGATGCCATACTTTGTGGATACCCATGGGAGGGCTGCCCCTTTCTGAACAGAAGTAGAAGAGAAGTGGGTTGTGGGGGGGTGGCGAAGAGGAAACTGGAGGAGAGGTAGGAGAGGAACTTCAGTCAGAATATAAGAGAAAGAAAGAGGGGGGAATTAATTAAAAAATCAGAAAATCTATAATTTAACACAAAAAATAAAATGCATTTTGACTTAAAAATAAAGAAACCAAAATTTCAAAACTCATGAACAGTTGTGTTTTTCATGGATGTGAAAACAATGGCAAATACTGCTCAACTCTAAAACTAAGAGAAAATCTTTATGAACCCCTAACTGTTTCTGGGTACTTAATTCAGATAAGTTACAACGAAAGCATTTGAACCAAACTCTACAATGTTAATTCCAATGGAATAGACATAGGACATAGTCAAAAAAATTCATTTATGCTAGCAGAAAAGCAAAGCAGAAGGCAGCCACTATTGAAGTGGGCGGGAAGGAAACAGGCATAATCTTAACAGGCACAAAAAAGTTCCCTATTTTTACATGATATAATTACCATAAAAGACCTATGAATAAACCTAACAAAAGACATCCAAGATTGCTTTACAGAGAACCACAAAAACAGTGCTAAGAGCATTTAAGAATACCACAGCAGTTTCAGAGACAGGGAGACAATATTTTAAAATAGATAATCTCCAGAAATTATCTCATTAGTTCAATAAAATACCCATCAAAAATTAAACATGACCTCTTGTTAAATTTGATAAAATGTTATTAAAATATGTATAAGACCAAAGACAAAGAAGGGTAACTATGACTTACTTTAAATCAACGGTGATCAAGACAATTCAGAAGCAGTGAAACTTCAGAAGTTGATCTTTATTTGTGTGTCTGTGGATTTTTTGAGAAATATATTCCATAAACCCAGACAAGCAATAGCATTTTCTTAATAAACTTTTCTGAACTAAAATATGAATGCATACACAAAAAACATAGGTCTTTACCACTCCTCATTTAAGAATTAGCTCAAAGTGGATCACAGAATTAAAGCAAACACCAAAATTTGAAGTGCTTCTACAATAAGATAAAGGTGAAATTTTTTACAACCTTAGAATTTAAAAACTTGCCTTAATGAGAACCTGCCAGGTAGGAGAAGAAAGAAAAAAAAGAGTGACTGAATATGATCAAAAATTTAAATTTTGCCCTTCAAAAGATAGCACAAAGGAAAAAAAAAGAGCTCACAAATTGAAAAAAATAATTGTATATTTATCAACATACAGTGTACATGTGTGTATGCAATAAAAGATTATATAGAGAGGAGGTACAGCATTCTTTCAACAACAACAAAAGTACTAATAAACGATGGGATAAGACCTAACAAGATACCTCATGAATTGGAAGAGACAGATGTCCCACAGTCCCCAGTGGGTGGCCTCAGTGAAAGCTACTTATCCAGAGTGGGGATGAGACCTACTTTCACATCTCATAACAGAAGCTACAGATCATGGCAGAGTAGTCTGTGCTGACACATGACAATAGCTAATTCTTGGAAGAAGACTAATAAATAAAACCTCTGCACCTAAACACCAGGCCTCCAGAGAGATAGGACACCTCAACACTACTCTAGCCAATTCTTTTCCTGGACACTGAAAAACTAACACTGAATGAAAAATGAGAACTGTAATTTAGAAAACAAAAAGAGAAAAGAAAATACTCAACTGACAACCTAATTGCAAATGTGTGAGTCCCAGTACAGAAACAAAAACAACATGAACTAAGATGTATCTTCCTCTGAGTGTATTAATCCCACAGCAATGTCTCCTATGTGTATAATTTAGAAGAACTAACAGAAAAAGAATTTAAAACAATTATTGCTGGAGGCCTTGCTCCAGATGGATTTGTTGACCAGGGACAGATATGTGGAGTCTGCAACAAAAAGACATTGTGACCACCTGTTGTTCAAAAAAGTGGCCAAAAATACCTTAATCCCTCTTTATTTAAACAGTTTCAATGACTTGCATGATCAACGATCAATGCATGAACAATTTGCAGGCTTGCAATCCACAAAGGATCTGTTTTATCTAAAAGTAGGACAGTGTATCCAGTGCCAGTGCAAGCAGTTACAATGTCATGAAAAGTGAGGGACAGCTTTGTTTCTTGTGGTTAATACTGACAACTAGTAGGATTTGGGTTTTCATGATGAACTCACCAGGAAATGTTGTATTAATCCATCCTATATTTTTTTACCCTGTGAGGCATACCAGGGTCTTCCATTTATCCTAAAGAAACTTACTCTTAATATTTGGCTCTTGCTTATCCCTTGTCCTATATCTCTCTCCCTTAACTTCTTGACCCCAATTTGCACAATTAATAGAAATGAAAGAACTGTGAATTTCTATGAGTCTGCTTCATTCCCTGTTTCTTGAATGTTCCCTTTAACTACTGATATCGTCTATTTAATAACATTTTTTAAACATTTTGTGGTTAAAATCATTCTTTTTAGAACAATTATGCAAATTTGTCTCATTAAATTTCATGATACTGTGACTTGTGCAGGCCAGCAGTATAGCTAGCATAGTGAAATTGAGAGAGAACATAACACATGCTCTATTGGGGTCATTCCCAGAATCATGCAGTTCACTATCCACATGTCCTTACCAAATTGATCAATATCTCCAGGATCTTGCTATAGGAAGAGCTGTTTGTACTATTTTGGGGCCTTGTTTCCCAAAGGGTTCACATGATCCAAACACCAAATTAAAATGGTGTTCTAACAACCTAAAGAAGACATGGTGCTCTCCACAAAGAGCTGATTGAAATAAGAAAATCAATACAATATGTGAAAATTGAATTTAAAAAAAGGTAATTGCTAAAGAAAAAACAAAAAATCAAATGATGCTAGTAATGAAAACTTTAATAAGGCAAATTAAACCTCTGTGGAAAGCCTCACCAACAGAAAGGATCATATTGAAAACAGAGTATTAGAGCTGGACAGATTAGGTAAAGAAGGATTTTCATACAATAAATATGAGTAATAATTTTTAAAAGTATAAATAGAACATGGGAATACTCTAGGACAACACAAAGGAACAAACTTTTGAGGTATTTCCAAAGAAGGAAATACTGCATCAAGATACAGAAGATATTTTAATAAAATCATAGAGGAAAAAATTTCAGATCTAGAGGAAAAGATGCCCAAACAAGTACAAGGACCAACAGAATACTGGTGTGAACCATGATATTTATTTGATGAACAATACCCAAGAATAACATGATTGGCTGTCTTTGTGGCCAGACTCTGGAGACCCTGACCCACTTGGCAAAGACATGTGGACAGTTCTCTGAATGATTCTGGCGATGACCCCAGTAGAGCATGTGCTATGTTCTCTCTTAATTTCACTATACTAGCCATACTGCTGGCCTGAACAAGTCACAGTATTATGAAGTTTAATGAAACATATTTGCATAATTATTCTAAAAAGAATGATTTTAACCACAAGAGGTTTGAAAGATGCTTTTAAATAGATAATATCATGAGTTAGTGGTAACATTCAAGAAACAGGGAATGAAGCAGACTAAATGAAATCCAAGGTCCCTTTATTTCTAATAACTGCACCAATACCCTAAAAAGTTAAGAGAGATAGATATAAGCACAAGGGACAAGCAGTGCCAACAATTAAGAATAAGTTTCCAGGTTATGCTGTCTTTAAGATAAATGGAAAAACCTGGTATTCCCTCAGAGGAGGCAGAGTAATACAAAATGTAGAATGGATTGATCCAGCTCTGGCTGGTGAGTTCATCATGAGAATCCAGACCCCATGAAATGTAAATATTAACGATAGGAGACAAAACTGTCCCTCACTTTAACCACATGTGCTGCCAACTGGGTACACTATATTATTTATAGGTATGTGTAGTTAGAAAATTTCACTTGTAGCTTTCAAACCACCTTACAGTTCTGACTGTAAGGACATATATCAAAAAAGTAATGACTACTCATGGGCAAGTTGGAAAACAGAAGGGAAAGAAGCAAATAACAAATGGGTAATTACTTTAAAAATCTTTAGAAACTTAGGAAGTAAATGCTGGTTGTAAAATTGTTCATGCAAACAATTGAAACTACATAAATAGAGACTGTCCAGGCTATCCAGGGCCACTTATTTGAACAGCAGATGGTCATAGTCCAAATTCACATATCCATTTCAGGTCATCAGACCCATCTGGAGTAAGACCTCAGAGGAATAACAATAGACAAGAAAATGAACTTCCTATAGCATATTATGGAAAATAATTAAAAACAGTGGCCACAAAAAGATTATTGAAAGTCCAAAGAAAAAAGAGTCACATCATGTATAAATGTAGGCCTAGAAGAATCACACTTGATTGTTCAACACAAACATTTTAAAACTAAAACATCCTCAGGAAAGGTATTCCAGTAATGGAAAATTTACAAGTGCCTACCTATACTATTATTTCAAGACAAAAAATATAATAAAATTGAAGAATGAAAACTTTACATGATAATACCATATTAAAGGACTTTGTAACCACTAAGTCAGTTCTGTAGAGGCTACTGGAATAACTATTGAGATGTGAAAAAAATAATAAACATCCAAAAATAGTATAAGTATTAATAATTAATACAAGGAAAATTAATCAAGAGAAGTTTAAGAAAATGTAACCAAACTGACAAAATGATTGAAATCAATATACTTATCTCAACAATTACTCAGGTGCTATTCATGTCCCAATAAAAAGGAATGCAGTAACAGATGTGTCTGTTGGTGAAAGAGTGTCATGGCTGTTATTGGGGTGACCTCTATGTGGTTAGATTTGAGGCCTTATCTGCAGAAGATAATTTTCTGCCCAGCACTATAATCCTGCTCAAAAGCCTATGGTTGTTGGAGACTGGAAATATAGCTCAGCCATTAGGGTCGCTTGTCCTCGCCGTTAACCTGTTTTTAATTGCTAGCATGTAAGTCTCAGCTCACAATCCTCTATATCTTCTTCTTGTCTCTGTGGGTACTTCTGCCACATGGTACACAGACTTATGCTCAGATTAAACACACACACACACACACACACACACACACACACACAATACATACATAATGGCTGAGGAGATCAAAGGTCTTAGGGTAGAGCCTCCACTGCTGCCTTTGAGTTTGACCAATGCACATGATGCCAAAGTGAATACTAAATGTTAAGATTGAATCCATAGACCTGAGCTGCTCTCAACCTTGATCAGAGGACTTCTTTGCTGCAGTGGCGATAGTCAAAACCAGCCACAGTATGGAGAATCAGACACTGAGTGCTCAGCATTAAACAGGACATGTGTGTCAGCTCTCCACCACCAAGGATGAAGTCACATTTCTGAAGGAGAGATGGAACAAATGTAAAAGCCTGAAGACAAGAATGATGTGAAATGCTGCCTTCTGGCCATGACATGGGTACAGCACTCATGAACATGGGTACAGCATTCAAGAACTTACAGACACGGTGGTTATCCACACAATAGCACAGGTCTAGGCAAGGCAATATTTGGGTATAGTTGGAGTAGAGGAAATCTAGGCTCTATGTCACACTGAACAGGGACTGGAACCATTCTTGGAGCATATAAAGACCTGAAGAATTACGATGGTCCAGTGGATTCCCCTACTCATGTAAATGTGGACAAGAATAACTGGAGTTTTGAGTTATTTAAAAGATAAAAAATAAAAGAGGAAAGTATCTGAAGATAGGCATGGAATAGGTTTGAGAGACATGGGATGAAATGATGGGAATTTTTTAAAATTTATTTAATTAAACAGAAGAGACACAATGAGTGACAAAAATACACAAACAGGTGTTGCACTACATTGTGCAAATGCAAGTAAAATCTAAAATGTGTAGTAATGTGCAAATGCTAGACCGTGTGAAATTATAAAGGTTGACTATAGAAACTACTCGTAAAGTGTAGACCCACTAAAGTCTCAAATAAATTACTGGTGAGAATATAAAATTGCATGATTACTTTGGGATAGAGCTTAGAATTTTCTTTAAAAGAACATAAGTATATATTTATGTTGTGGAGAACAGTCATCTCCTCTTAAGAATTCACACAAGAACAGTAACAATGCTACTCTTGTTCAATGGCTTCTAATACTTTTTTCATATTATAATGATGAAAAGTTGAAAAAATTCCAACAAGTAAATGTATAAACAAGTGACTTGAACATACAATGCCGAAGAATGCAAACTTATAGTCAGTGATGATTTTCTCTGAACTAAAACTAACATTTGGGAAATTATATTTAGGGGTTGAAGAGATTTCTTAGTGGTGAAAAGCACCAACTGCATTTGCTTACAAAGGACCTAAGTTCAGTTCCCAGCCCTTGCATCAGGTGATCATGATCAATTTGGTAGGAATAAAGATAACATACAGTTTTATAGTCTATTTTATGAAGTAAAAAAAAAAAAAACAGATAAAACTGCTCACTGAGAACAGAAATTGTAAGGACAATAACTTGTCAAGGGAATCACTGATGGCAATGCATATGAAGACATTTTTCACAGTAAAGAAAATGCTTTGATCTGATTGGTGGCTACAGTGACGTACAGAGGGGGAAAACTCTGCGTACGACAATATTTAAATGTATGCTTTATCATGTGCAAATGATGTTGCAGTTTGAAAAAAACTCAAAGGTAGTTGTGAGATGACTTAATCCTTTTCTGGCATAAATTGTTTTTCTGATAGAAGGAATTAAATTTATTTGCTCACTCATTCTATAAATTATTATTTAGATGTATGTGCAAGTCAAATAAGGAAGGATTGGAGGGTTTTCAGTGGAAGAGTCATCAAGTGAATAGCTGGAATCTGGCTACCTGGCAAGTGGAAAAGCAGTCACCAGTGCTCAGGGTCCCATGAGCTTTCAGCATCTTCTCACTAGAGTGGAGTCACTAAGCTTTGCTTTCACCCAAACTCACCAGATCACCTTAGCTCCTTTTGTGCCTGGAAAACAAGGTGCACCAGAACAGCTTTCTCAGAATTCCTAGGATCCCTGCCAGTTCTAACAAGCAGTTTGTATCAAATCCAAAAAGAATTATTTGTTAAACATACAGGAAACTGGCTCTAGGTTCCTACTCATGGTTTGTTGTTTTATTTTTATTTTTGAAAAGTCTTTTTAAGCACCATTTCAGATTTTTTAAAATTATATATGGGATACTTAGGAGAACATTTACATCTCTTGTTGTTTGCCTACTTTTAAAACTAGGAAGAGGGGCTGGTGAGATGGCCCACTTGTTAAGTAATTGCCACTCTTGCAGAGGATCCTGGGTCAGTACCCAGGACTCACATGTTGGCTCACAACCACCTGTAACTTCAGTTCCAGAGAATCAGAGGCCCTCTTCTTACCTCAGTTGGCAAAGGCACACAGATGATATACATAATTGCATATAAGAAAAAAACAAATAATCTAAAATAATCTAAAAATATCATTAAAATAAAGAGTACTATTTATTAAACATTCATTACATGACAGGCTCTGCAATACTTAATTTAATGCTCACAACTACCTGATGACTATTAATGTGCCCACAAGTCTGAAAAGTGTCTGGGGACAGCCTTTAACCCTAGAAACTAAACATTTTTTAATAAGTGTGTGTGTGTGTGTGTGTGTGTGTGTGTGTGTGTGTGTGTGTAAAACAAAAATTAATGAAAAAAGAAGTCATGAATTTGAAAGAGAGGATTTGCAGTGGGGAGGCTGTGTGGTTTTAAGTGTATCTCCTGTATAACTAATATACACAAAGGCAAGAGGGGTTGCTGGATCATCTGGAACTAAAATTACATAGGTTTTGTTGATAATGCGGATCCTGGGAACTGAGCCTGGGTCCTCTACAGGAACGAGTGCACTTGCCTCTAAGACATCTCTCTAGCTTCAGGCTTTCATGCCTCTATTTTTATGTCTTTGCTAGTATCCTGGTCCTTGGCTTCCAAAATCAAGAGCCCACATGTCTTTACACTTCAGGTCCTAACCTCCAGGTCTCTGAATTCTGTACTCTGAGATGTGTATAAAAAAGAAGCATATGTATTCCATTTCTGTTCTAAAAACCTTCTTATGCACACTGTTGTGACTATTTCTGCCTCCATGTTATTGAACAAAAAGTATTTGTGTGATTACATCAAGGAGGCTAGAAATGCAGTGTTTTTGATGGGCATATTATTGTTAAGGAAACAAAGAAGAATTAACACAGAAATAGAGATGCCCGAGGATTTCATTGGTCCTTAATGCACTTGTGTCTTTACTTCAAAATAAATATATATCATACTTTAAAATGGCTTAAAGTGCTCAGGGAAGAGTTTCTACCTATAATCCCTGTGAAACCATACAATTCCATATTTAAACAGAAGGGTTTTAAGTAGAAAATGAAAGAACAGTGTTTGAAAAGTGTGGGGTGGGGGATGGGTCAAGCTTGCATTGCTTTTATTCTCTCATTTTATATTAGTGTTTGAAGTTACAAAAGCTGAAAGGAACTAGAAAAATATCCTCAGTGTGGTAAGCCAAGACCCAGAAAGACAAATATGCACTTATAAATGGATCTTAGCTGTTAAGTAAAGGATAACCATGCTACACTGCACAGATCTAAAGAGATTAAGTAACAAGGGAGGCTCAAGTGGGGATGCTTGGATCTCCCTGTTAAGAGGAAATAGAATAGATCTTGCAGGTGGACTGGAGTGAGTAAGGATGGGAATAGGAGTAATTAGGAGGAATGGAGGTATAGAGTACAGAGAGTGACAAATCAAATTGTAGGACTTTGGGTAATGATGTGGAAACATAATGCAATGGAAAGTCACTGGAATCTATGATAGTGACTCTAATAAAGTCTTCTAGTAATTGGGAATGGGAACCATAACCAGCTATCTTCTGTAGCCAGGAAAGGCTTCCAGAGGTGGTACTGGGTAACAAACCCAGCCACAAAATCTTCTACCTAGAATTTGGCCCACCTGTAAGATGTGCTTGGTAATGGTGGCACAGAACTTGTGGGTGTGGCAATCCAATAAACTGGTCCAACATAAGCCCTATGCCATAAGAGGGAACCCATTGGTAACACGGCATGTATAGCCTGGAAGCAGAGGCTGAATGGCCCAGAGACCTGGATAGAACCAAACATGACTCTCAACAAAAAAGAAAAGAAAAAGAAAGAGAGGAAAAGAAAGAAAGAAAGAAAGGAAAAAGAAAGAAAGAAAGAAAGAAAGAAAGAAAGAAAGAAAGAAAGAAAGAAAGTAGAAAAAAGTAGGAAAGGAAAGGGGAATGGGGTCTGATTTCTGATTCAGGACTATGCTGCTTTCCCAGTTATCAGACTAAGGTCCATGAGCTCCTCCTTGTTTGGGTCAGCTGTTTCTCTGGGTTTCTGCAACCTGGTTCTGACCCCTTTGCTCATCATTCCTTCCTCTCTGAAACTGGATTCTAGAAGTTTGGCTCTGTGTTTAGCTGTGTGTGTCTGTTTCTGCTTCCATCAGCTACCAGATGAAGGCTCTAAGATGATATATAAGGTAGTTATCAATCTCATTATTGGGGAGTGCCGTTAAGGTAGCCTCTTCACAGTTATTTAGATTGTTAGTTGGGGTCATCCTTGTAGATCTCTAGACCTGACTTCAAGCTCTATTATAGAGCCATAGTCCTGAAAACAGCTTGGTATTGGCATAAAAAGACAGAAAGATGAATGAAGTCGAATTAAAAAACCTGATATTAACCCACACACCAAAGAATATCTGATTTTTGATTAAGAAGCTAAAATTATCCCAAGGAAGAAAGAAATCATCTTCAGCAAATGGTGCTGGCATAACTGGATGCTGGTGTGTAGAAGACTGCATATAGATCCATATCTATGGCCATGCACAAAACTTAAACCCAAATGGATCAAAGACCTCAAAATAAATCCAGCCACATTGAACCTCTTAGAAGAGAAAGTTGGAGGAACCCTTGAATGAATTAATAGGTACAGGCCACCACTTACTGAACATAACATCAGTAGCACAGACACTGAGATCAACAATTAATAAATGAAACCTCCTGAAATTCATAAGCTTCTAAGGCAATTAAAATAGTAAACAAGACAAACAGCAGCCCACAGAATGGGAAAAGATATACACCAATCCTACATCTGACAGAGGGTAGATTTCCAAAATGTACAAAGAACTCAAGAAGCTAGTTACCAAAACACCAAATAATCCAATTAAAAAGTGGGGTATAGAACTAAATAGAGAATTCTCAATAGAGCAATCTAAAATGGCTGAAAGACACTTAAGAAAGTGTTCAATGTCCTTAGCCATCAGGGAAATACAAATCAAAACAACTCTGAGATAACTTTCAGAGTGGCTAAAATCAAAAGCACCAAAGACAGTTTATGCTGGTGAGGATGTGGAGAAACGGGAACACTCCTCCACTGCTGGTGGGAGTGCAAACTCATACATCCACTTTAGAAATCAGCATAGTGGTTCCTCAGGATAATGGGATTCAGTCTACCACAAGATCAAGCAATCCCTCTCTTAGGCTTATACCCAAGAAATGCACATTCATAAAACAAGTACAGCTGTTCAACTATGTTCATAGCAGCATCATTTGTAATAGCCAGAACATGGAAGCAACCCAAATGGCCCTCAACTGAGGAATGGATGGACAAAATGTGGTTCATTTACACAATGGAGTACTACTCAGTGGCAAAAAAGCAATGGAATCTTAAAATTTGTAGGGAAATGGGTACATCCTGAGAGAAGTAACGCATGCACAAAAAGACAAACACAGTATGTACTCACTCATATATGGAATTTAGACATAGAACAAAAGATTACCAGCCTACAATCCACACAGCTAGAAATGCTAAGATACAAGGAGGACCTTAAGAGAGACATGCATAGGACCCCAGAGAAGGTTAAAGGGACAAGAACTTTTGAGCAATTTGGGTGCATGGGGGATGGGGAGAGGGAGATAGGAGAAAGAGAAGAGAAGAGTAGGGGAGAGGAGGCATGAGGGAGCAAGAAAATTGAGTCAGGGCAAGACTAGAAGAGAACAAGAAAAGATACCAAAATAGAGGGAGCCATTATAGGTATAAAGAGAAATATGGCACTAGGGAAATGTCCGCAGATCTACAAGGAGTACACTTTAAAAAAAATAACTTAAATATGGAGGGGGAAGTGAAGGCTAGGTAAATAAGAATACCAGCTGCTCTTGCAAACAATCAGGATTCAGTTCAGAGCACCCACATGTGAGCTGACCATCCCCTGTGACTTTAATTCTGGACAAACTAAAGTCCTTTTCTGGTCTCCATGGGCCTCTGGATATACACAGTACTTAAAATCTCAAGCAGTCACACACATATATGCATAATAAATTAGATAGACAGGTAGATGATAGATAGAGAGTAGATAATAAATAAATAAAAACATTAAAAGTGTGTTTGATAAACCAGTAGTAAAACTGACATAATTTGTGGTGCTGTTTATAAAACTTTAATAGTCAAAGACAATTTTAACTAATCTATTGAAAAACTTGCAGATCTCAAAATCTGAAATTGTGCTATTTACAATTAGAAGGATCTACTATAAAGCTTAAGATTCCCCCTTTTTAAAAGACACACTATTGTGAAAAATGCACTGATCTATCAGCATTAATATACAAGGAAAAACACAAAAAATCAGCATCTACATTTTCTTTCTGATCATTACTATTATTTGTAATAATTTCTGCTAAATGATTATAATAAAAAGAAACTTAAAATTCTTCTCTCTGGTCATCAAGCATATTTGGGACATTATGGGAAAATATCAAACTGGAGATATTAATTTCCTTTAAGGTAAAAAAAAATGCTGTGTAGATCAGATTTCAAGATGGAGACAGGAGTGGGGGTAATGGACAAATAGAGAGGGTGAATGGAAAAGGCAAAAATCAGGGGGCAGAGAAGTAGGGAAGATGAGTAGAGAGCATAATCTATTAAGACACCCTTTGTCACAAAACGCCCCAGTAATATCAAACAATTTTCATGCTAATTTAAAAAAATAAAAATTGTAGAAATGTGTTTGCACCTTTGGCAGAATAATAAAGGAAATTGAATTCTCACTTTAATTCTCATCTTGGTACTGATCATGTAATCTCTAGAATTCCACTTAATCTTCCTGATCCTTATTTACTCATAATTAAAAACAATATAATGCCACTTGCTACACAGGTTGTTAGACAATGTAAATTCTGTCAGTGTAAATGAAATTCTTCAAGGATCTGCTTCCAAAGAACAAGGCATTACTCTTCTCTCATCTACCCCATCCTCTCTCATTTCCTCGTGGGTTTTATTCTGAAGCTTAATTTCAGGCATCTGAAATATAGTAGAAAAGGAAAAATATCTGCAAATTAGTATAAAACTTTACTTCTCCCAAACTTGGAGTACAAGATGTTTGTATATTTGTGTTTCCCACCACAGTGGTTAAAGAGTATGGCATGCCTGAGCACATTCACAAGGAAGTTAAAAAATAGCAACAAAAGGGAAAGGAACCTGCAAACCACAACATGTGTACCACCCTAGGAGGAATTAGTACTAAATAGGTATAGGGAGAGATTTGATAGTGGACTGTTTTGGTATTTTTTTCCTTACCTGGCCCAAGTATGAGGCAGTGTAGTCTCTGGACCACTCTGCTGGCCACTTCTATGAGACTCTTTGGGATGATGTTCCTAGAAGCCTTGCCCTTCTCATTTTACCAGTACTACCTGAGCATTCCTAGTGTAAAATGCTAAAACATCCCAAATGTTTTGAGCATTTAAAATATATTACACATTACAAAGGAAAAATGCATTCTTGTTGTCATGTGATGATAAATCACAGTCAAACAGAAACATTGTGATATAAAATTGCCTCTGGTATATGTGTACAAGATGCATATGAAGTAAAAATGAATTTTATGTTTCAAGATTCTCTTAGTTTTATTTCTGCTGCTGTGATAAAACACCCTGAAAAATGCAACTTAGAGGAAGGAGAACACAGTTTCTTTGCTTGCAGTTCCAGGTTGTAATCCATTATATAGGAAATCCAGAACATAAGAGCTTGAGATGATGGTTACACCACATGAAGTCAAGAGCAGAAAAAAAAAAAAGAATCCATACATGATGCCTGCTGGCATGCCTGCTTTCTTCACTCTTAAACAACTCAGGATCCATCCATGAAATGGTACTGACCACACTCAGGGTCCATAAAATGTTACTGACTATATGAAGGATCTATTCATGAATTGGTACTGACCAGATCTAAGGTCCATCCATGAAATTGTACTAACTGACCACATTCATGGTCCTTCCATGAAATAGCACTGACCAGATTCTGGGGCCTTCTATGAAATGGTGCTAGCTGCATTCAGGCTGCATCTACATACATACTCACAGGCAAATCTGACCAAAAAGTTTCTCATTAAGATACTTATCCAAGGTGATACAATACTGTTGTCAAGTTGACAGATAAAATGCACAATGAGTTAGAAGATACCTTACTCTCAATCTCAAGATATTTAACCATCTGAATACAAATACTCCAAAGTCTAGAAAGCACTCAACACAATTCTGGACCCAAGCATTTCAAAGAAGGAATGTTCAGAAAAATGCACACACATGCACACACACACTTTTTGAAAGTAGCTAGAATGGATTCTGTTGGCTTCAACTAAATATGACACCCATCAAATGTAAGCATCCACAGCTGTTGTTATTGTTAATTCAGATGCTCGTTGTAGCTGTAAATGATGAATATCAGACAATTAATTGAAAATGGAATGGGCTACCTATGGAGATTGTGAATTAACCCTCACCAGAGGTTTCTGAGCTGTAAATGCATAGAGAACTATAATAGAGATTCCTCATAAAAGCATATTTCCTTTTGCTGTGAGTTCTGAAACTGTTTTATGTGCTGAGAGCTAATCATTGGGTTTTCAGAAGGTGCTTCCAGTGAGGCATGCAGGAGCTGCAAGGGGTGTAAATCCTCTTATTCAAAGAAAGGGAAAGAACAAAAATGAATTCCTCCACCCTTGTAATTCCAACCCATTTTAGCACTCACTGATGGGGTGTTGCAACCTTTCCTCTGCAGCAAGTACACCCACCATCCGCCAAAGGACCCAGACAACAACTTGTGAATCTTGTCTCTATCTAGATTTTGGTTAGTCCTATTACTTGAAAATTGTTTTTAAATTTGTTCCAACTTCACCACAAACGCTATATTTTAATTAAATCAATAAATTATGCACAATGAAATATAATTAAATGGATTTAACCAAGTCTTAATGGAAGTTAACAGCTTTATGTAGTGAACACAACAGCATAATCTTGTAAGCAATGTGTTGCAATAAATTCAAAAGTGAGGAAAAACCCTAATAAGAAAGCAATCTTAATAAAATACTGATTAACAAGCATATTCTTCATTAAATAAAATCCCATGTCAAATACCCTGCGAGAATAAAAGTTAAATCATCACAAGATAAATACATGTAGGATCTGCCTGCACCCTCCTGCTGATGTTGGCTTATGTTTCCACCTTACAGTCATACCTAAATGATTGACATTTAATAAAAACTGTAAATTGAAATCTGAATTTTTCCCTTTTCATTGGCCGGTTAGCAACAGGCACCATGATGCTCTCCTTTGACAATGGAGAACTACACTCTCAGTTAGTCAAAGATCCTGAGCATTAGCCACTAAAGTTCAACAGAAACTGGCAGTCTCATGTTTGGTAGGTTGGGTGTACGAAATGCATTTTTGGACTTAGAATATTTTTGATTCATAATGATTATATTTATTTAATAAAACTGGTGTATGTGTGAGTGTGTGCATGTGTGTGAGCGAGTCTGCTTGACAAATCATGGCACTTAATATAAATCCTTACAATCTCTTATGACTTAGCACAATATATATGAAGGCCCATATCTTCAGAACCACTATATTTAAATCAAGATGTAGCTATGTAGCTACATTCACTATAGAATATTTTGGTTTTATTTTAAGTGTCCAGGTGTTTTGCTCTCATCTATGTCCATGTACCACATGTTTGCTTAATACCCAGAAGCAGAAAGAGGACATTGGATCCTCTGAAACAAGTTAAAGGTGGTTATAAGCTCCTACCTGGGTGTTGGGGATTGAACCTGGATCTTCAGAAAGAGCAGACAGTGATCTTTTTTGTTTGTCAGTTGGCTTTTGTTTCTGTTTTTTTGTTTTGTTTTGTTTTGTTTTTTGAGACAGTGTTTCTCTTTGTAGCTTTTGAGCCTGTTGTGGAATTCACTTTGTAGACCAGGCTGGTCTCAAACTCACAGAGATCTGCCTGCCTCTGCCTCCAGAGGGTTGCGATTGAAGGTGTATAGAGCCAGCACACAGCAGAGCCAATGGCTGGGCTATCTCTCCAGCCCTTATTACATAAGATTTATCACTAATTCATTCCTCTCCAACATGATGATTATCAGTAGAAACCAGAATTCTCCTCATTTACCTGCCACATAGGAAACCTGTAGTGATTCTCAATCTTCATAATGCTATGACCCTTTAACGCAGTTCCTAATGTTATAATAACATCAAAAACAAGATTATTTTCATTGTTGTAACGATTATGTTTTCCCTGCCAGCTGCCGATCGCCTGGTCCCACCACCACACCAGCCCCCAATAACATGCAGAGACTCTGTATTTGATATAGTCTGTTGGCCAGTTACTAGTTTCTCATCAGCTAGTTCTTTCTTAATGATTAACCTATTTCTACTATTCTAAGTATTTCCTTGTGGCTCATCTTACTGGGGAGCGATGGGCCTGCATGCTGCTCTCTCCAGGCTCTCCATGATGACCCTCCTAACTACTTCCTCTTCCTCCTAGTCTCCTATCTTGCTTTCCTACTGGCCAACAGTGCTTCATTCATTAACCAGTATGAGAAACATATTTACAAAATAACATCTCCCATCACATTGTTACTTCACAACTCTAAATTTGCTATTTGTAATGTAAATATCTACTATGCAAGATACCTGATATTCAGCCCCTGTGAAAGGGTCGTGCAATCCCCTCAAAGGGGTTGTGACTCATGGGTTGAGAACTTCTGCATAAAGTATTAGTAAGTCCTAATGCCATCACCCTGTCTCTAGACATCCACATGTGAAAGCTATGAGTTGCTTGGTTCCTAACTTTTCTCTTTGTCATAATTATTAAGTATTTCATGTCCTTGTTTATCACATCACATTGTCAGAAATGGCTCTGTCACTACCCTATATGCAAGGAAGTGTAAAGTAAAGCTGCTGTCCTCAGCACCACCAATATGGTTTCAATTTTTTAAATGACCACTATGCATATGTGTTGGACAAAAAAATAAACAGTTTGCACATTATTATCTCACATAGACATTAACAGAAAAATAAATTAAGGACTAGGTATTTAAATAATTTATCAAGCAAGTTCATAAAAATATTTAATTATATTCCCACTTTACACATGGAAAAATCATGTCAGAGACAATTCAGATGGCTTATTTATAAATCACGATCCAAATATGATTTATATGACTTGGGAATCACATGATACTAGATCTATCAATTGGACAAGAACTGGTTTTTTTGTTTTGTTTTGTTTTGTTTTGTTTTTGTTACTGCACTGTACCTTTTTTCTATATCTATAGTCATATAGATTACTCTAAAATACTTTCAATATTCTTTTGTGTAAATGCTTTTACTGGCTCACATTTCTTTGATCAAATTCCCCATTATTTTCTCACATCACCTCCTACACTACACATAGTTCTCCTTTATTCCAACCCCTTTTCCAACTTTCAGTCTGCGTTTTTATGGCTCAATGTTTTTAATCATAGTTCCTTACTTGAGCTTGAGTGGAGGATTATATGTTTGAGTGCTGTCTATGTACCAGTGGATATATAATTATACTAGGTACAACTCTCTTCCTGAAAATTTTAACTGTACTTCCACTGGAAAGTATGCAGACTTACTGGACCCTCATCAATACATGATGAAATGCTACTGAGACCAATCTTGTGAAAAATATCACTGCTGTTTTGATTTTATGGGTGTATCAGTCATGTCTTGCCAAGAAGACAGAATTTTGTGGCCATTCTTTCCCACCATCATCTCTTATATTACAGAATACCTTAGCCATTTATCTGATATTCTATAAATCCTTTTATCACAAATTTCTACTATATGCACACATATATAAGAAGGAGTCTCAATTTTGACCTCATCTTATGATGGGCATGTCCTTCTGTATGTTGTGAACACATGTTTTACTTATTGGTTTATGAATAAAACTGTTTTGGCCAAAGGACAGGGAGAATTCAGCCAGGCAGGAAACAGTTCATAATTAATATAAGCCTCTGTGTGTTTATTTGTGACTAAACAGCTGTGGGAATGGGCAGAACAGAAACTTAAATTCTCAATCTTGCTATAGCCAAATATCAACCCTGTTCATCCTCAGAATATTCTCTTCTGTCAAATGAGCTTTTTAATTTTCCACTTAAGAGAAAATTAGGGTTAACATTGCTCTGAGCAACACTTAAAATGCAACTATGAGGCAAACTTGGTATCATTCTTTTTTGTTAATTTTCTTCAACATTTATTTAGCTGGGAGGATGTCTGTAACAAAATGGACATAAAATACATTTGCAGGAAGAAAGAATGGAGATAGGGAATGAGGAAGAGAATGAAGGAAAGAAGAAAGGAAGTAAGGAAAGAAAGAAGGAAGAAAGGAAGGAAGGAAAGAAGGAAGGAATAAAAGGAAGGAGGAATAAGAGATGGCTGAAGGGAGGAGGGACTGAAGTTAAGAATAGGAACATTTAGATCTCTTATGCAGAAAGCAAGGTCTCTAATGAAGGATCATAGATGGGAGGTTTTTCTCCCCCCCTTTTAATTAATTAATTAATTAATTAATTAATTAATTAATTAATTTTGGTCATTGGTGCAGCTAGAATGCTGAATGCCAAATGCCACTTATTGAGAGGATGGAGTGGGCTTATATACTGATTTACAGCACAGTGGAAAACACACAAGGGTCAAGCGTGAAAGTTCTCAGGCATAGTACCTCCTCAACAGATGTGTGTTAGCAAATCAAGAATAGTAGGTATCATTCTTTAGAGATGGTTCTTATGGACTACAAGATCTTAAGTACACCACTGATAGAGGGCCCTGCCTGATATGCTAAGGAAGGTATCTCCACATTTACATTGAGCCCATGCTTCCAAAGCTTCGTTTTATCCAACGACTGACACAGTTCTATTCTTGGTTGTTGGGAGCCAGGCTGATCCAAGGCTTCCCCTGGAACCCTAATATATGGAGAAGAAATGTATTTCTATATCTAGACCCAGGATCATGATTAAGAGACCCAGTGATAGACAGGCCAAAATCGTGGAATTTTTTCCTGAGGTCCTGATGTATCAAGAATAAAGGAAATAGCCCTATGTCTAAAATCATGAATATACTTGGCTAGGCTGAAGAAACTAGGTCAGGGCTTTTGGATATCACAATTACATTGTGAGAGCTCAGTGATTCTAACCCTCTAGGAGTATGGTTATGAGTCCCAAAGCCACCGTGTGCTTCTTCTATGAATCACTTGAGATATCCTGTGTTCCTTTTGTGTAAAATCACTTCATTGGCTTCTTACTGACTTTCTCCTATGGATATGGCTTTTTGCTGCTTTTGTCACCATTGTTCTCTTGGCAATAATATATAAGATGATGTACTTCTTAAAAACCTTTCTTGGCATAAGACATATCTTGTGCAAGACATTCTGACCCCAGCTTTTCTATCTTTATTGGATCATCCTTTGATCATCCCCTTAGGACCATGTCATTGCATAAAAACTTGCTGTTCCAGGTCATATGATCCTTCATAGTATTATTTGGCCTAGGACTTCCCCAATGATTTGTTGAAATTTCCTTTGAATTAATGACATTCTGGGGTTCTTAACAATCTTCACTTTATTTCACAGACATTTTTCCTACCTGAGATACTAGGTTATCTTTATAACTGGTATCTCTTTAAAGAGAGTGTGAATGAACAGAATCCCCCACTTGGTCTTGAACAAGTTGATTTATGATGTCCAAAACAATTAAGTTGATCCATGTTGTCTAAACACTCATTGCTACCTTGATTATGCAATTGTTCCTGGATTGTTTCATGTTTTATTTTTTCCTGTCAATATCCTGCTTCCTTGGATCACATCACAAATTGTGTCAATCCTCACTACTCTATTCTCAGGGAGAACATTGTACTTAGGTAGACATTTAGAATCTAGCCTGATTTGCCCTACCATCTACACAGCTTCATGTCATCTCATTTCTTTCTCAATACCCTAAAATATTAACAATTTAAAAATTTTTAAGTGAGTCCATGTTATTTGTATTGCTATGTGTTATCATGCTAAAATATCCCTATTAATCAATATTTATCACCCCTCCTTTACGAGCCTACCCTGCCAGCAAGGAAGACACGACACCAGGAAGATCTTCTTCATGCAGTTTTAATCAGGATCCTTGAACATGCTTCCTTTGACCTGCGAGAGACCCAGGGAACCCCTGCACAGACTTAAATACCCATGCTCTAACCAACCCCAGTGAGCTACGTGGACCCTGCAGATAGGCTACTCTAACACAGAAGCAGACAGGCTGAACAGACTTAACCAAATAAGGGCTTGTTTACACCAGAGAGCACTCACCCTCAGGGAGGTGGAAGTCAGAAGCCAGTGCCATCTTAAGGTGCAGCACTTCCCGGCTCTCTATGGTTTTCCCTTTTTGTTTTAATAACACAACAGACAAGAGTAGAGGTCTGGTCTCCAGTAAAGCAGTGGACATTGTAATGCCCCTGAATCCTGGTAATCAGCCAAGTCAGTACCACACTCTTCTGGCATCTTTTACCTGGAGGTGGGGCCTTGGACACCAACCCACATGCAACCAGACTTGCCCTTCTCGGAGTTGCTTACTTCCAGAGCTAACTCAGAGTGCAGTGCTAAGCCATACAACCTGAGCATGAGTGATCAATTCTTCTCCATGACTGTGAGCCATGCTTGGGGAGACTGTCCTGCCTCAATGGCTGTAAATGCCTGGACAACCATAGCTGCATAGTGTTTCTGAGCAAACCTCATCTTGCAAAGGCACCACAGGCCCACGAAGGAGATAAGAAACAAAAGGACAGCCATGGCTCCCATTCCTGCCCACTCTTTCAGATGATCCATGGCAAAAGGAACCACGATGACAATCTGGCAGCCAGTCCTGCATCCATACTTGTTGAATTTACTGCAATGATGGCCACTCGCAGCTGTACCATCAAGTCATCGAAGTCAGCAGACCAATATCCTAAAAGATAGCTAGACAACTGTGGTGACAAATTAGCAGCATGTATAAAGTTATCACACTGAACACTGGTAACACACAAACCTGGATAATTCATTTCACATCCCAATTGGGCCAGCTGCCACAAGGTATCTATTTGCTCCTGCACCAGATCAGTTCTTTGGTTTACAATCATTAAACCTCCTTTTAGTTGAGCACCAATTGTGGATTGAGCATCCAAAGTGGTAGCCATATTCTTGGACAACTCATTTAGCTTAGAGGCTGTCTGCACAGATGTACTCATAGCCATAGCAGCTGTGACTGAACCCACAACTGCAAAAGAGATAGCTGCAACTATGGCTGCTATAATGCCAAAATCTCTCTCTGTAGCCTCTACCAAACAGGCCATAAAATCTGAAAATGGTTTTATTGGGCCTTGCAGTATCTTAGTGAGGTTACCATTCACCTCTCCCTTATTGGGTAATGACTTCCAAGCTTTTATGGCAATCTGATTTACTTGTTCAAGACTTAAGTCATTTCGTAAGGCTTTCCAGACCTCAGGGCAAAAGGAATGCTCTGTACCTCGGCCATGCCCTTCCTCACTGTGATCAGGAGAAGGCACCAAAGACATTGTTCCAGGAGGGTTCTTTCCCTCCCCACACTGCCATTTCTCTTCTCCCTTCCCCCTCTGCCTCTTAAGGGATTGTTTCTGAACCTTTTCTACGAGGGTTTGCAATTTTTCCTCAGAATCTGTTTCATCCGTACCTGACTCTCCTGTGCTCTCAACCTCTTCTGATCTTTCTTCTTGTAACATTTCTAGCACAGCTTTCCCTTTTTCCATCGCCTCTTTACAGTACCTCTGGTCTTCAATACAGCTACGCACTAACTTCGAAACAGGTTGGACTTCGGACTTTAACGTCCCTTGTTCCCAAGCAAAGTCAACAACCCTGCCTAACTTGTCCCAGCAAGCTACCGTGAGGTCTCCCAAAACTGCAAACCAAGGTGCAATAGCATCGCATTCGCTCTGGAATCTTTCTAGTGTGCTTTTCTTTATTTTAAGTTTCTTTGACAAAAGTAGCTCCTGAAGAGCCAGAAAAATTGGATAAAATTGAGAAATCCAAATTTTAAAAATTTTACTTTCAGTTTGTTACAACCTCTTGTTCAATGCCTGAGACTTTATTGCCACTTATTTCTGCGGTCTTTAACTTGGTCCCAACTTACCTGGGACTTTATTGCTCCTTACTGGAGACCTTATCGCCTCTTTACCAAGGGCCTTAATTTAGTCCAAACCCAGAACTTTATTGCTCCTTACTGGAGACCTTATCGCGTCTTTACCAAGGGCCTTAAAAATTTGGTCCCAACTTACCTTGGGAATTTGCCAGCACTGCCCTGTCTGCAAGAAGTTCTGATCTGAAAAATTCCCCGTATGGGCCACCATCTGTATGCCTACCCCTGCCAGCAAGGAAGATGCGACTCCAGGAAGATCTTCTTCATGCAGTTTTAATCAGGATCCTTGAACATGCTTCCTCTGACCCGCGAGAGACCCAGGAGCCCCCTGCACAAGCTTAAATCCCCTTGTACTAACCAACCCCAGTGAGCTAGGTGGACCCTGCAGATAGGCTACTGTAATGCGGAAGCAGACAGGCTGAACAGACTATAGCTTATCATTTTAATTGTATAGATAATAAAATATGACATAAATATTAAGTATTAATTGAAGGTAAAAGCCAGTAGAGTCATACCATTTTCACAATGGTCATTTATCCCTTTGTAGGAAGACTAGCAGTATCAGATTGAGAATTTCCATCATTTGTTGGACTCAGAGTAGATTGAAGCAAGCAGCCTCACACCTAAACACAGGTGATATTGATTTAGTCACACTACTCTCTGATATTGGGGTAAGTGGTTGCTACAATATTCTGCCTTGAAAGTACATGATACTGTGCTTGGTCTAAATGGAACTTGCATTCTTAATATTCCATATCTGTACCCAAAAATATCTCAAACACAATTCTTCAGTAATCTCTAAGTTGTTTTGTATTTCTTATACTGCTTGAAGATGGTTTATTTGTTGTTGTTGCAGCTTTACTTTCAAAATCATATGATTTCTTCTACTATGGTACTCCTAATATGATGCCATTTAATTCTGCTTCTAATATACCCTCTGAGAAATTAATTTGCAAAGGTCTATTGGAAATATCTACTTCCTTTTTATTATATTGTTGTAAGGAATAATGGTGTCTTGCCAAAATTGTGTTTGAAATTTTTAGGTTTTTAAGTTCATTTCATAAATATATAAGCCTAAATAAGAGAAGGCTAGTTTATTGTAATATGTTGTTTCTGAGACATACATTTATGTGCTCATAATAATATAAAGTAAATTTCAGCAATGTAACAAGAAATACACAATTACATCATAGAACAAAAGTGTAGTATTATTTTTGCTGGCAAATGAGGCCTCTATTATTTATTATGCCTTTCTGAATAAAGCATTAAAAACAATGTGATTTTATAAATGTTTGGCAAAAACAGACATATGTATCAGCACACAATTGTAAATAATGATTCCTATGTTAAGTGTTAGAATGTTAAGTGTTAACCTACCCTCTCCAAGAAAAATATCCCAAGCGCGTCTTAAGTCTTTAAGTTCAGAATCAATCAGAACTCACTGCAATGAATATCACAATAACAAGATAGCTCCTGATGATACCAGGGTTTCATCAGAGGGAATTTTGTCAGATATTTTTATAAACATTTTCTATAAAAAATTACAAAAAATATATTACACATGTGAACTTATACAAAACTTATAAAAGCACAAATTTGTTTTTAGCATATTACTCTTGAGTATGTATACATGTATTTCTAACCTCTCTATATGTATATATGTATTATGTCACATATTACAATCAGTTGCTTGTATAGTTCTCTGAGCCCTGGCATCTAACACAGTGTTTGAGTTAGAGTTAATGATCTATATATTTGTATTTAAAGATACAGTGGTGAATTAGAAATTGATAAATTTAGAGTCTTCTAAGGAGGGTGTGTTCCCAGACTCTTACCAAATCAGATCACTTATGTAATTAAATGGAGAGTGGCTTATAATTTTATCTTCAAAAAGATTGTATCACTAAACAAGTTTGTATTGAAAGACCCACAGCAGAGCATGAACCATCATGCTCCCACTCAGGAAAGGCGACCCCCCCAAATCATTCACAAGAAGCGGTCTTGATGCAAAAGCATGAGGTCTTTTATATTCCAAGTGCACTGGAGTCTATAGCCATACTCCGCATGAGGGTAGAGGACCAGGACCCTGGGTACAAACTTAAGACAGCTTTTATAGGGTTACAACAAAGCCCATGCAACATAAACCAATCGCCTCATAGCATCCATTGCAGACAAATCAATTTAAACTATCCAAGCCCGTGCTTAGCCCAGGAAGTTGCTTTTGCGCAGGCTTCTTGGTGGGCTTCCTGTGTTCACTCACTCATAGGTGCTGTTGTAAACAAAGAATGTGACCTTCAGCCTGGGATTTAGACTCTCAGCTTCCTGGGGTCAGTGGAGAGTTAAGCTAAATTTTTCCATCCTTAAATTCCCCACTTCTCTTTTTAATAGTTCTAATCTTAGAACTGGGAGGACTACAGGCAGCCTCCTCTTAGCTCGGAAGGCTCTTGTACTGTTGTCTAAGTACCATAATCTCAACCACATTAATTCGCTCCCAAACAAAAGTAACAAGCAACAAGAGAGGAATGGAAATGAGCCATTATAAGAGGCTGTCCCTGGGTCCTATGACCTCAAGTTGCATGGAGGTGGGTTCAGGGTAGGAGGAGGACATATTCTAAAATGGCTGCAAAGTGGGCCTTTTCACCAAGTTCCAAGGTTTCCTGTGTGGTGACATCTCTCCAACTTGGAAGCAATGTGGGTCTTCCAAGACTCCTTTCGCTGAGTAGGCCTCCTGGAGCTGTTTTTATATTCACTGTCTCAGCCACTCGAGCACCTTGAGCCTAGCAAACAAAGGCTGGGAGAACAGCACATCAGCACTATGGACAGAGACAATTTCCACCATGGAGGGAGCCCCCTCCTCCATAGAGCCATTTATAGGAGGTCAGCCAAAATGGTCCAGGGATGTTTCTAACCCTGAAAAGCACAAAAGGTAGGAGAGCTACCCAATCATCAATGCCAGTCTCTGCGGTCAATTTACTGAGGGTCTCCTTAATGACCCTCCTAGCACGTCTGCTGATCATAGTCCCTTGGTCCTTATGACCCAAGAGGACAGCTGCAAACATAAACCAAGAACGCATGTTCCAGAATACAGATACAACAGAGCTTGGTCCTACCGACCAACCAACAGATGGAAACTAAAAGCCTACTAACCTCCCAGGGTGTCCCCCAAGGCAGCAAACAGATTCAGACAGCAGAACTCGGTCCTCTGACCGACAAATGGAAGCTAACAACTGGGCGTCCCCAGGCCTCCAATTTCCCCTGAAGGTTCCTCCAGGACAACAGCTTGTGACCCTCCTAGCACGTCTGCTGGTCATAGTCCCCTGGTCCTTATGGCCTAAGAGGACAGCTGCAAACTGAAACTGAAAACATGCGTTCCAAAATACAGATACCAGATTAGATCAGAGGAGCCAGCCGACATACACGTATACACACACATCAGAGCACATCAGAAAGACACATACAGACACATCAGAGGGGAGCCCATACCTCCAACTCGGTTCTTTGGTGAGAGAGGTGGTGAAAGACTGCAGCAGAGCATGGACCCTCACGCTCCCACTCAGGAAAGGTGTCCCCCCAAATCACTCACGAGAAGCGGTCTTGATTCCAAAGCATGAGGTCTTTTATATTCCAAGTGCACTGGGGTAAACAACCATATTACACGTGGGGATAGAGGACTGGGACCCTGGGTACAGACTTAAGACAGCTTTTATAGGGTTACAACAAAGCCCATGCATTGTAAACCAATCATCTCATAGGATCCAGTGTGGACCAATCAATTTAAACTATCCAAGCCCATGCAAAGCCCAGGAAGTCTGCTTTTGCGTGGACTTCTGGGTGGGGTGACAAGACTCACTTCTTGTGTTCACTCACTCACAGGTGCTGTTGTAAACAAAGAATGTGACCTTTAGCCTGGGATTTAGGCTCCCAGCTTCCTGATGTCAGGGGAGAGTTAGGTTAAATTTTTCCATCCTTACAGTATAAGTGCATTCTAAAGAAAATTTGCAATGAATTTTTTGCTCCCCAATTTGTTACTGTTGTATTATATATTTTCTTTGGAATGATTAGAATCTTTCAAGTTAGATTATCTGTATTTATTTAATAATCTGAACCACCCAGAATAAAGGATCTTCACAATGTAATACAAAATATCATGTAATAATACATTGTAAATATTGATGCATAGCTACATATTTTGAGATTGACAGGATATTTTCCAAGTAAAGGTCATGACCCAGGGGCTTATATAGGAAGCAACAGGCACTGAAAGTTAAATAGGTACAGTTCTCTCAAGTTTACTGTCTTCTATCTAAGGTGGCTTAAGATGTGGGCATGAGAGTAAGGGAAGCAGAAACAAGTTTTATTAAGGGGCATGAAAGGAAAATGAGTGAAGTAGAAGACTTGGTTCAGTGGCTAAGAGTACTGGAAGTTCTTGGCCTACATGGAAGCTTTTAAATATCCATAACTAGTTTGAAAGTGCATGACACTCTCTTATGGCCTATAAGGGCACTACACACACATTGTGAACAAACAGAAATGTAGGCAGTCATACGTATAAAAAAAAAAAAGTGTAAAAAAAAAAAAGCATCCCAGTGTCTCTCCACTGAGAGGAAAATATTTTCACTCTCCCAGTAGCTATCAATAGCAAATAATTTTTGGTTAGGGATGGCATTTTGTGCCTGCTTCCTCATTTCCATGCTGGGTTTTGTCTGACCTGAATCTTTGCAGATCATGAGCATGCTGTCACCAACACTGTGTGTCCATATGTGTATTCGACCTACTGTTTCTGGAAAATCCTATTTCCTCGTAGTTCTCCATTACCTCTGGCACTTAGACTATTTCAGCCTTCTTATCTGCACAGATCCCTGAATTTTAAGGGAAGGGGTTTAATCGGATGCCCCATCCAAAGTCTTTCACCTTCTGCACATTTTCCATTTATGGGTATCTGAATAGAAGCCTCTCTTCTTTCTATAGATAAGTACTATACTTATCTATAGTACTTTGTCATTTGGAGACATTTTATTGCTATATACATTATCAGACATTTTATATAAAGTGTCAAATGAAAATTGTTTTGTGCTTTAAGAAGTTGAGGGCCATGCTATCTGTATCACAACTCTACAACATTGTGGGTAGCAGGAGGTAATGTGTAGAAAAAACAGGCATGACAGTGTTCCAATCTAACTCCGGTAAAATAGGCAGTTGGCATATATGTGTTTGGGCCAAGATTTTCCACAGACAAAAGCAAATTGTGAAAGCAGTGAGAAAACAGAATACACCACATTCAATGAAGCACCAACGAGATTAATTGTTGACTTCTCAATAGATAACAATAAATGCCTGAAGACAATGAATGCTCATTTTCAATTTGATAAATAGAAACAAATACCAAATTCCAAACCAAATTTCACTGATTAAAAAATACTTCTAAAAAAATAAAGCAAACTAAAGATGTTTTCTGCCAGAAAAAAGCCAGACATTTGTCTGTAGCAGAATCTCACTAACAGAAATACAGAATATAATTTAGCAGAAGCAGGTGGGGCTGTGGAAAAGAACAAAAGCAAATAAATGACAAGGACAGAAAGATTCAGCATTCAGATTCAACTAAATCTCAACCTGTGTGTTGCAGCCCCTGTTGGTGGGGGGGGGGCTTGCATGTCAAATACCTACATTGTGATTCCCAACAGTAGCAAAACTGCAGTTGTCAATTATCAATATAATTTTATGTTTGGAGGTCACTACATCATAAGGAATTATAAGTATAACAGCATTAAGAAGGTTGAGAACCACTGGTCTAATTAGAATTTTACTTGGATCCATAATTTTAGCTATTACAATAACTATCTGGCATATAAAAATATAATAGCAAACAGAAACTATCTAGGCAATGAGATTAATTAAACACCATGCAAGAGTTTAAGTATCTCAAAATTGGCTGGGAAGTGGTAAAGCCATTACTACATTCTGTATTATACTAAATTAAAGGCATATGTTGCAATTACTATGATAACCACTAAATAGTAACAATAATAAATTCTGTATTAAGAAATACAAGAGTAAATATTTGTTTAATTTGGTTATATAAGAGATGGAAACACAAGGAAAATTAAAAGATAAAAACAGAAAGACTAAAATAATGAACTTAAAACTCATTTAATTTCCTGTAGAAAACATAAGAAAACAAAGTGTTCAAGAGGGGAAAACAGGGTAAAGATGACTAATGAACCGAAGAAGACATATTTTGAGTTGTTTAAGGGGACAGAAACTAAAGTCACTGGCCTAGTCCAATTTCTGCTATTATTCAAGTGAGGATAGAAACACTGGTGGGCACAGCAATGAGAACCCCATGCTACTCTACTTCCAGCCAATATTCCCATGGCAAAACCCTTAAAATGGCCTCAAAAAGTCAGTGAAACTTTAGCAGAAATGTTGGCATGCACTTGTTTTGTAGCACTTCCCATGAGATAAACCTCCATTTTGGAGGGAAGTTTGTTATGACAATGCAATCTACAAGGAGGTAAAGCACTCCACCAGGCAGTGAGGACACTTAAATTTGGGAATGTGAAGCTACAACATTCAGAAAGTCCCCTGAATCTGACCAATACACAAGACCTCTCTTCCCTATGCATATGTGAGCAGCGACAACTTCTGAGAGACAAATACATACCTACCAAACCACTGATAGCAACAGAGGACATAGATGTATAGGAGACTCTCAAACAAGCCCAGCTGCATGAATGGAATGGGTCAGTCTAACTGCTTGGAAGAAACTCAGATTAACAGGACTGCTTAGATTTTACTCTTTCCAATCTACTGAGCTGCCTTTTGGTTGTGCCCTTTAATCAAGCTTTTGAGTTTTCAAGAGCTGTAATCAGTGCTGGGATGCTCTTTCAGTGATGTAGCTGTCTTTGTTCTGCCCCTATATGTAACTCCTCACCAGTATATGTGTGAATAATCCTAATAAAATTCATCTAGTATCCAAGTTGGATTTGGGTGGTAGCTTCATTTTGGCCTGTCAAATCCTTATCTGAGGTGAGTAGATGTTTGCTCACAAAACTCTGGACTGTCTGCTTCAAAGTGTAGTGTGCTGGTCTCTTGCTATTCACTACTGGCTTTTCAACTACAATGACCAGAAATCACATACCATCAATTCTAAATATAGTATAAATAGCCCAGAAAGTCTGTTTCCCTCTGAAACCTCACAAGTTAGGCTTCCAATTCTGTGTTTCCTGGAAGACCCTTATTTTCCATGCTCCCATAGAACCTCCCATTAAACACTTAATAGTCAATGGCTTTTCTACCCTAAATTTCCAAAGAAACTATATTTCAACATAGAGTAATACATCTCTCCTCTCTCACTTCTAATAATTTCCACTCACTCATTGCAAATCTGAATGGGATCAGTTGATCCACATTAACCTTGGTGGTAATGGATGAGACATTAGAAATTAATGTTCCTTCTAATACACTCCCAACTTAGTCAATCTCTAAGTCAACAAGAAATTTGATTTTGAAATCAGAGCAGTTGAGTGATCACCTGCCAGCTAAATGGCCTAATTACCAAGATTCTGTTCTCAGAGACCCATTCTACAGTTCATACCCACATAGTATATAGTCTGACCCTTCCAGACCCTGACCCAATGCTGCCAGAGTTCCTCTGATTAGGAGAGAGGGAGAATAAGTGAGTGATAATTATTCCAGTTGAACTGTTCCACTGACTACAATCTGTGTCAAAGACCTGTCCTGAATCCAATGCCCTCTCAGCTCATTTCCCACCCAATTATCTGACCCTATCTGAAGTCCTGGCAGACTTTGGCTGCTTAGATGCAGGTAACACAGTCAGAAGAACAATGCCAACACATTTGTTTCAGGTCTGTTCAAGACCTGAAAATCAAAAACAAAATACCAAGGATAGCCAAAACAACCCTACACAACACAGGAACTTCTGGAAGCATCATAATCCCTGACTTCAAGCTCTATTATGGAGCTTGAAAGCAGCTTGGAAATGGCACAAAGGCAGACAGGTAGACAAAAGGAATCAAATTGAAAAACCTGATATTAACCCACATACCTACAAATACCTTATTTTCCACAAAGAACCTAAAATTATACAATTGAAAAAAAAAAGCATCTTCAAAAACTGGTGCTGGCATAACTGGATGATGGTGTGTAGAAGATTGCAGATAGATCCATATCTATCACCATGCACAAAACTTAAGTCCAAATGGATCAAAGATTTCAACATAATTCCAGCCACACTGAACCTCCTAGAAGAGAACGTGGGAAACTGGTACAGAAGACCACTTCCTGTACAAAACACCAGTAGCACAGACACAGAGATCAATAATTAATAAATGGGACCTCCTGAAATTGAAAAGACTGTAAGGAAAAGGACACAGTCAACAAGACAAAACAGCAGCCAACAGAATGAGAAAAGATATTAACCAACTCCACATCTGACAGAGGGCTGATTTTCAAAATATACAAAGAACTCAAGAAGATAGTTACTAAAATGCCAAATAATCCAATTAAAAGGTGAGGTATAAAACTAAGTAGAGAATTCTCAATGAAGAATCTAGAATGGATGAAAGACACTTAAAAGGTGCTCAACATCCTTGGCCATCAAGAAAATACAAATCAAAACAACTCTGGGATACCATCTTACACCTTTAAGCATGGCTAAAATCAAAAACACCAAAGACTGTTTATGCTGGGGAGGATGGAAAGAAAGGGGAACACTCCACCACTACTGCAGGAGTACAAACTGGTACAGCCACTTTGAAAATCAGTATTGCAGTTCCTCAGGAAAATGGGAATAAGTCTACCTCAAGATGTAGTAATTCCATTCTTATATATATAACCAAAAGATGCACATTCATGCAACAAAGACACCTGTTCAACTATGTTCATAGCAGCATTATTTGTAACCACCAGAAACCAGAAACCTAAATGGCCTTCAAGTGAAGAATGAATAGAGAAAATATGGTACACGTATACAATGGAGTACTACTCAGCGGAAAATAAACAATGGAATCTTGAAATTCACAGGGAAATGGATAGAACTAGAAGAAACCATCCTGAGTGAGGTAACCCAGTCACAAAAAGACAAACACAGTATGAATTTACCCATATATGGATTTTAGATATAAAGCAAAGTATGACTAGCCTACAATCCACACAGCCAGAAAAACTAGGAAACAAAAATGACCCCAAGAGAGACACACATGGTCCCAGAGAAGGCAAAAGGAACAAGCTCTCCCAAGCAATTTGAGAGCATGGGGGGGGGAGGAGAGGGAATTAGGAGAAAGAGAAGGGGAGAAAAAGATGAGAGTGGTGAGCATGAGGGAGGAGGAAGATTGAGTCAGGGAAAGAATAGAGGAGAAGAAGAAAAGGGATACCATAATAGACAGGGCCATTTTAGGTGTAAAGAGAAAACCAGCAATAGGGAAGTGTCCAGAGATCTACAAGGATGGCTCCAACTGACAATCTAAGCAATAGTGGAGAGGCTATTTTAAATGTCCTTCCCAAATAATGAGATTGATGACTACCTCATATGACATCCTAGAGCTTTCATCTAGTAGCTGATAGAAGATGAAGAAGACACCCACAGCTAAACACTGATCCGAACTTTTAGATCCAGCTGCAGAGAGGGAAGAGTGATAAGCAAATGTGTCAACCCTCAGGTTGTTGGGGGGGGGGGTGAGGAAAGGACAGGAGAGGGAGGGAACTGTGATTGACATGTAAAACAAGCCTGTTTCAAATTTTAATTAAAGTTTATTTTTAAAAAGACCTGAAAATCAAAATAAAAGCAAGAAAGAAAAACAAAACCTTGGAGGATTTAAGAAATGGCAAATCTGGGTAACATAACAGGAATTACAAGCAAAATAGAAGATATGAAAGATATGATAAAAAATAGATTAATTGTCAAAGAAAATATCAAGTTTATAGAACTCCTAACACAAAACATCCCCCAAATCTGGGACACTATGGATAAAAACCAAACATAACAATAATAGGAAGAATTCCAACTCAAAAACTCAGAAAATATTTTTAACAAAATGATAGAAGAAAATTTCCCTAATCTAAAAGAAGACTTGCATACAAAGTTACAAGAAGCTTACAGAACATTGAATAAAATGGATCAGAAAAGAAAGTCCCCTTGCCATGAAATAATCAAAACACAAAACATACAGAATCAAGAAGGAGTATTTAAGCTACAAGGGAAAACAGCCAAGTAACATATAAAGGCAGAACTATTTGAATTACATCCAACTTCTGAATGAAGTCTCAAAAAGCCAGTAGGGCCTGCACAGATGTCTTAGAGACCATGGATGCCTGGCTAGACTATTAAATCTGGGAAAAACTTTCAATCATCATAGATGAAGAAAACAATATATTTCACAACAAAGTGCAATTTATACAATATCTATCCACAAATCTAGCCCTACAGAAAGTACTAGAAGGAAAACTCCAACTCAAGGGAATTAACTATACCAAAGAAAACACAGGCAACAAATAATTTCACACCAGAAACACCAAAACAGGAACACATACAAACACACACATACTACTGCTATTATGACTGCTACTGCCATAAACAATAACAAAATAGCAAAAACTAAATTGAGAAATAATGGATCTAGACAACATTCTGAGCCAAAAGAACCTAACAGCTATCTACAGAACATTTCACCCAAATACAAAAGAAAATACCTTACTCTCAAAATCTACTAGGACACTCACCATATAGTCTCAACAGTTAAAAGAAATTGAAATATCCCCCTATATCCTATGAGATCACCATGGACTAAACCTGGATATTATCAACAGCAAAAAGCCTACAAATATGTGGAAACTGAACAACCATTTACTTTATTACTACTGTGTCAAGGCAGAAACAAAAAAAAAAGAAATTAAAGTCTTCCTAAAATTCAATGAAAATGAAAGTACAACATGCCCAAATGTGTGGGATATAATGAAGCAATGCTAAAGTAAAAGTTCATAGCACTAAGTTGCCTTCAAGATGACATTGGAGAAATACCATACTAGCTACTTAACAGGTTAGCATCTCTTGAACAAAAACAAGTAAACAAGCACAAGAGTAGACATCAGAAAATGATCAAACTGAGGGTTGAAATCAAGTAAAAAGACACAAAAATAACACTATAAAGAATCAATGAAACAAAGAATTGATTGTTTGAGAAAATAAAAAAAATTTAAACAAAACCTTATCTGATCTAACTAAAAGTCAGAGAGAGTATCCTAATTAACAAAATCATAATGAATAGGGACACAAAACAATAAATGCTGAGGAAATCCAAAGGATCATTAGGTTATACTACAACAACCTGTATTCAACAAAATGGAAAATCTAAAAGAAATGGACAATTTTCCAGAAATAAAACAGATTTCATGGCTGAACTGGAGGTGGGTGGGGCTGGGAACAGGAGAGAATAACTGAGAGAGGAGGGAAGAAATACTGGGAGAAACAACTGGAATTGGAGTGGGGAAGTTGAAAACTTATTCCAATGGAAACTCCATGGAATCTATGAGAGTAAGCCTAACAAAAACTCCTAGTAGAGACATGAAACCCGAACTGACCGTCTCCTGAAATCAGACAAGGCCTCGAGTGGAGAGATTGAGACAGTAACCCAGTCACAAAACCTATGACCTCCTGGTTTTCCTGACTACAAAGTATTCTGGGACTAGAACCTAGCAGAATCCTCATCAAAGAGAACCAAGAAACTTCATCCAGCAAATGATGGCAGCAGATGTAGAGTCCCAGGGACAAATATTATGGAGATCTCCTGGAGTCCTGTGGAGGAGGGGAAGGAATGAGATGAGGAACCACAGGTGTCAGGAACACCATGAGAACATGGCCCACAGAATACACTGTCAGTGACTCATAGGGGTTGGCAGAGATCAGGCCACCTGAGGGGTCTGACCTAAGTGCACTGAATATATGTTCAGAGGCTGAGTAGCTGGGTATGATGGGATTCCTAACAGTGAGAGCAGGATGGTTGGTTGGTGACTCTTAACACCTACTTAATCCTTTCCCTCCTACTGGGTTGCCTTCTCCAGCCTTGATGGGATAGTGTGCACCTGGTCTTATTGTAACATATTACGCAGAATTTGGTTGGTGTCCCTGGGAGGCCTTATCTTTTCTGAGGATAGATGAAAGGGGGTGTGGATCTGAGGGAGAGGAGAAATGGGGATAAAGATAAGGGGGAAGTAGAGGGGAAACTGTGGTTGGTATGTACTGTATGAGAGAAAAAAAATTAAAAAAGAAAGAAAAGTCTGGCATTCTTAACTATCACAGAAAAAAATCAAGAAGGCTAATTTTCCTTACTTGCAATTAACACTAAAACTGTTGCACAATAGTTCACTTTGGAAGGTGAGAGATTTTCAAAGGCAATTCCACACCTTTGCTTTGGAAAATAAGCATATTATTGTTATTGTGAACTATATAGGAAAGAATATGCCTTTGAAGATGAACCATTTTGGTATCTTGGTGGGAACATCTGATTTAATTGGTTTTAGATTCTAGAAGGAGAGCAATTTATTTATGTTATACTTGTATTGACAAAATGATAAAACAAATAGTATACTAAAAAAAATAAATACTCAATGACCTTGTGCTAAAGGTTTGTATAATACTGCTAGAAATACATTGTAAGATGGGTAGATGAATCAGTCATTCAGGGCATTAAGATACTGTTCCAGGGGTTTTCTCCAACTTATCAAACAATATGTGGGAAAAGGAGAAATTTTCAGAATTTTACTTCATTGAAAAAGTTTCATTTATGTGGAGCTAGCTATATAGGTCAGTGGTAGAGTGCTTGCCTAGGACAGACAATGTTCTGAAAAGTTTTAATACTTAATATGTGAAGAAATCATCACACTTGTTAAAACATTAACAGTGCTAATAATTTCTTGATGGTAATTTTTTATGTGATTTATCTGACATGTTATAGTTGTACAAGTACTCTAAAGACATTTAGGATTAAGAGAGATGATGGTAGGCCATAGGAACTCAATCATTTCCATTATGTAAAATCTCCTGGTATGGGATAATTCCCAACTCACATAATTACTGCTTAATAAAAATTGACACATTGTCTAAAAAGGCACACTCCAAAATAGAATATAGACAATTAAAAAGAATAGAATGGAAATGATTTATTATTTAAAACTATTATAAATATAAATGGAATAGCTATGATGAAAAGAAACTAGGGATGAAGAGAAGTCTCACAGGGTAAAAGCATTAATTGTTCTTCCAGAGGTCATGAATTCAATAGTCAGAAACCACATGGTGGCTCACAACCAACAATAATGAGATCTGATGCTCTCTTCTGGTGTCCAGGCATACATGAAAACATCCAAATAAATAAATAAATAAATAAATAAATAAATAAATAAATAAATAAATAAATCTTTTTAACAAAGAAAGTAGAATTAAAATCAAAAGACATTACTTGAGAAAAATAAACAATAATTTATATGGCGAAGAGAACCTGACAGGAAATAAAATAACAAAAAAAAACCTAAAAACATATACAACAGAAATAACAAACAAGGGAGAAACAGAGTAATCAATGATCAAAGTAAGGGTTTTTATACTATTTTCCAATAATTGTTAAGATAATTAGATGTTAGATGCTAAGAATATATACATATACATAAATAAGTATCAATGAAGTTTCATAGAAGAAATCCTAGTCCATAATCATAAACCATGTGAACTCTCCATGTCTCTTCTAAAATACATGAAAATATATATTCTGCTAAGCCAGAAAGCTATTAGTAATGAGATAGAATGTGATTTAGCCTGTTACTGTGAAGAGACATTATGACCAAGTCAACTCTTATAGAAAAAATAAATAAATATTTAATTGTGATCTTTTGTACTGTTTACAAGATGTAGTCCATTATCATCATTGTGGGGAGCATGAAATCATGCAGGCAGGTGCTGGAGTAGTAGCTGTGAGTTATATCCTGCCATGGGCTGAGAGAACAAGACATTGGGCCTAGTGGGCTTATGAAACATCAAAGCCCACTCCAAGTGAAGCACTATCTGCAACATCAAATCCTTTCCAAATAATGCCACTCTCTATTATGAGCCAGCATAATTATATTATTTAGACCTTTTGGAACTTGTGTATATGTTGTCACATAGACTTAATGAATCTAGAGTACGCCAAGTCAACATGACTAATTATAATTTCCTACAAACTACATTCATTCAATTTTCACTATACATATTCTTGGTATTAATTTGATATTGGTTTACACACTGGCTTCATGTGTCTTCAGAGAAAGTGAAACTGCTTTCAAATGTTTGTGACATTGGTATCAAAGAATCTACAAACTGTTGCTTATACTTATAAAAACTAAAATGCAAATTATAAATACTAAAATGCAAAGCTAATATGGAATAGCTAAGCATTCAAATATAAGAGTCTATAGGGGTCAATCTCATTCAAAACACCACATTCAACTCCCCAGTCCCATAGACTTGTAGCCATGCAAAAATTCATTCAGTCAAATTTAAAAGTCCCCATAATCTATCACAACCTCAACACTGATCAAAAGTTCAAAGTTCAGTCTGTTCTGAGGCTCATGACAATCTCCCCACTATAAACGCCTGTAAAATCAAAATCAAAAAGCAGATCACAAACTTCAGAAAGAAAGAGAGAGGAAAACCAATTAATTTAAGATGGGTTTTGACCACAGGAAAGATATAGCTAAAAAATTCAAATTGCTTAAAAATTAATGAATTTCAAAATAACCCAAGAGTGAAAAGGATATGGAATCGAAAATAGAAAGTTAACATTGTTAAGCTTAAGCTGAATAATAATGAACATGAAGCATGTTAAGACTTGTGATGAACTTGTAGGGATCTGATTGATTATAATGATATTTATAACTTTAAATGAATATATTAAAAATAATAGCCTGAAATTTATTCATAGAATACTTACCTCAAGAAAATAAATGAAACATCCAAAAAAATAGAATAACAGAAGTAGAAAAATGAAAAAGAGTAAAGATAAGCACAATTTTAAGGGAATGATTGACATTTGTGTGTGTGTGTGTGTGTGTGTGCACGCACATGTGTGCCCATGTGCACATGTCTATGCCAATATGTATATTAATAGGCTAGAGAACAGAATTCTCTTCTCTCCTGCCAACATGTGAGTCCTGAGCATCAAACTCAGGTCCTCAGGCTTTGTAGCAAGCAACTTTACCATATGACACACATTTCTGTTCAAAATTTAACATTTAAATAGATATTCCCTCAAGTGTGATAGGTTTATAGCTTGATAATTCCAATGTTAATTGAAAACAAATAAAAACACTTTGGTAGACCTAACTTCCAAATATCACAGTGTATCCTAGACTACAGGAAGCACTCGGAAAAGTTACATTAGGATACAGTTAGGCAAAATCATCTAGCAGAGTGCCTATCTTATAACAAAATATTTAGCATTTCATGTTTGTTGTTAAGTATTGTACTATAAGTAGAAATCAGAATGATTGTATGAATGTTCTCCATTACTTTACCAACAGAGAACACATTGACCTAAAAGTTGTGTGAAGCATTGAACTAAATTAGCTGTGGATGATAGAAATATTCAGCCATGGATACATCTGTCAGTGACTGGTAGCTGCATTTGTATATCATGCTCAGCAGCTCAAACACAAATCACTACCTAAAATATAGATCAAATGGCAAAACACATGTTGACACTATCATTAAATGAAAACAACATAAGTCAATCTACTATAAATTGGGGGAAATTGCTAAAGATGGTCTCTAAAACAAGAAGAGAAAAAGAATGTGATGGGAGATGTTATTCTGTAAATATTGTGTTTATATAATAGCTCATTGAAAAATGTAATGTATAATTTAATGCAGATTATAGATAGTTACCTATAATAGTCAAAACTTAGGTGAGTTAGGTTTTCAAGATATATAGAGATGTATTTGAGATGGATAGGTATTCTTCAAACCTTTCAAAAACCTATAGAATATGGCATTTATAAAGGTTTAGGGTTTTTCTTGAGAGTGAGGCACAATTGCTCCTAGTAACACCACCTGCGTCAGAAAGAAAGATGAACATTTAAGAAACACATTAGGAGTTTCCTTATAATATGTCAAGACTAGCCATTTGGGCAAGGTACTGCTCTTCTGGACTGTTTGACTTTATGTTGTAGAAACTGGACATGCAGGACCCACAAAAAATTGACTGCTGAAATCAGATGGACAGTACTACAGGGTTCCTGCTTCATGAAAGAGTCTGCCAGATACACTATGGCCTATGGGCTGAAGATGGAACATTACAGAAGAACTTCAGGTGACTGATCAGGCAGTGAGTTGTCTCTGTCATTTCTGGAGTTTATATATTATCCTTCTGTGGTCTTTGAAGGAGTTGAAGACAGATAGTTATGGTTATAGATTTCCTTAGTTAGGATTAAAGATAAGTTACATATAGGACTTTAGACTCACAAAGATAGAATAGATGATATTTTCTTTAAGTCCTACAAAATATTAATGGATCAAACATTGTTAAATGTGATTTTTATTTGATAACTCTTTTATGGTATATTTTGCTATGATAAGGTTAAAACCCTTCTTTTATGTTAGACAGAAAAGAGAAGATGATGGGAGATGTTATTCTGTAAATATGTTTCTCATACTGGTTAAATAATAAAGCACTGTGGTCAATGAGAAAGCAAGATAGGCGGGGCTAGGAGATAAGGAGGAAAGAGGAAGTAGTTAGGAGGAGTAAGCATGTAGAGCCTGGAGAAAGCAAGATGCCAGCGCCACTCTGGCTGGTAAGATGAGCCACGTGGAAATAGTTAGATAAGTAGAAATGGGTTAATCATTAAGTCAGAGGTAGCCCATAAATAATAATAGTAACTGGCCAACAGGATTGTACAAAATACAGAGTCTCTGTGTATTATTTGGGGTTCATGTGGCAGCTGGACTGGGCAGCCGGCGGGGAGGAACAAAGAGTGGGACCAGGCGGCCGGCAGGAAATACCTGCACGTAACAAGAATGAACTAATTAAAACTTGTAAACATGGATGTATAAATCACAGTTTAGAGAATTAAGAAAAAAAACTGTATGGAGATCATACATTTATAAAAGCATATGATGATTGTTTATATAAATAAATCTGAAACTTTATAAGATACTGAAAGGAAAATTATGAAAAAATAATTTGCCATCTACAAAGAACAAATATAATGTGAATATTTCTTATGGATTAAAAAATTTAGTTTGTAGAAATATTCATGATTCAAGGAGTTTTACAAGTAAAATGTCATATGACTCAAACGTAGAACAAAAAAGAGAGATTTTCAACTGCTTTTTAAGGCCACAATAAACTTAGAATCATTTTACTTTCTAACAAAATATCAAGTCTATTCCCAAAAGCCAATAGAAGAAATTGGGCTTCACAACTAAGCTAAGTTCATCTCATAATTTCAATGTGGAGATATATTTAAAAGTCAAATAGGCCTCTAGGAAGATGGAACAGATGCAGTCTTCTATATTTCTTCTTGTAAGTATAACTAAAGCTCTACACGTTATCTGTATGGCATTTTCTTTCAAAACCCAGGATTTCAGGACAAGGCTTATTGTCCTAAATTTCCTCCTTTATTTTTTTCCTTTGTAGGTTTCATAACTGCAGCTGAATAAAAATGTTCAATCTAAAAATAGCAACACACACACACACACACACACACACACACACACACACACGACTCCTATAGCCTTAAATAAAATAAAATAAAATAAAATAAAAGTCATCAAGCAAAAAAGTTGTAAATAATCTACATATGAGATGAGGATCATAGAACTACTCCTCAATTTGGACAGTTTGAGCCCCTTCAGGCAGTAATGTAATCCTGCCTGTGCAGTTGGGAAGTGTGCACTGGTAGCTCAGATTCACACCATCACCCAAACATTGTGAAGGGTCTCTCACCCACTGACTTAATATAAAAACAGATAATGGAGCACTAAGACATCCAAGGTTGACTATGTGACAATAAAGAGCAAATCCAACAAAAGAAAACAGTAATACTAAATTTATACATACTGTCTCTATGAAAAATATGACATACAGAGAACATTGGAAAGAAAACAATGCATTATCCAAATAGAAAAATAGGAATAGATTTATCAAGGAAGAAATCAATAGATCTATCAACTAATATGAGCTAGTCAACATTCATCTAACACTCCACTAACCAGGATAATGCATATTAGATTTAAGTACTCACAGAAACATACATCAGGATAGAAATATTCTTTGACTCTAGAACAAAATTCAACCAATTTGAAAGCTATTAAACTATACAAAATGTGTCCTCTGGCACAATATATTTGAACTAGAAATCTATCATAGGAAAATAAGAAAGAAATGTCTAAATATTTGGGAAGTAAAACACTTTAACTAGTTGATATGTAGACCTCAACATAGTGACACATTCATGCAACTCCAGCACTCACAAGAGTTGAAATAATAGAATAGAGGAGACAGAAGCCAGCCTGGCAGGCAAAATAGGGCTTTTTAAAAAAGGACCTAAAGCAAAAGGAATAATGTATAAAAGTGATGGCGAAAATGATTAATTTATTAAAATGAATACAACATAAGAATGCAACAAATCACTAGTGTTTAGGGCACACATGTATTTTCTATGTATATCAGTCTTGAGTGACATTCCACAGGATGCTATCCATTATGTATGTTGTTTAAGTTATAGTCTCACTTTTACAAGAACACAACTTATGTCAGTTAACACATTAAAAAATCCCCCTCCAGAGAGGACACCAAGTTGCATCAATGAACCATTAATGAAAGCAGAAACTTTCTCTTTAATTAGTCTGACCAAGAGCAAGCCCAAATTTGAATTCTCTACTGTGTCTTCCATCTGTTCCCTCTGTGATAACTGGCCTGTCTTATATCTAATATATAATGAATGGTATGCCTGTGTCTGCTTTGTGCCTGTGATTTCCTGTAATTCTGAACCTGTTCCTGTCCATAGCAAAGGGCTCTACTCTGCCTTTAATGGACAGCACAACAAAACATGGTCTGAAAAAGAAATTAGGGACTTTTATAGAATTTTTTGACAGAGTGTTACAAGAAAGAAGTTACTCGGTGACCAACATGCCTTTAAACTACAAACAATATTATCAACATATATCCACATTTTGTTTTCAACACATGGGATATTTGTTTTGTTTAAGGTAGTTTTCAACTGGTTGGCTGCTTTCAGCAAATTAATAAAGGCAGAATCTTCCTCTTTTAAAGGCAGGTTAGATTAAACATAGTAGGGCAGTAGGCTAAATATGGATTAAGTACTTTCAGGGCATATTGTTAATTTTGTGGGAAGGTCTAGCAAAAGTTCATGTTCTTTGGAGTCAAAAGATAGTTTTAGAAAAATGTATGAATACACTCAACATGTGCCTATTTCTGCCTGGATCCCACCCAGTGCTGAGCTTATAAAACCCCCATTCCTTGTTTAAAAACAGAGAAACAAACAAACAACAGACAAAACAAACATTGAGTTCTCAGATACAAATTTAGGTGTTTATGGTCCTATAGCATCACTTTGGAAATCGAGCTACCACAGCTCAGCATGCACACACACACACACACACACACACACACACAACACACACACACAAAATCTGTAAGATACAGGTAATGCATAGCTTAGAGTAAAGTTCATAGTACTAGCTTTGCACAATAGGTAATAATAAATCCCTTAAATCAGTAATATGAGTCTCCATCCAAAGAAAAAGAATGCAATGTGGATAAGACTTGAGATCAATGAAATGAAAAACTCCAGAGAGGCATCTGTGAGATATGGAGATAATACATAAAAGACACCAGAAAAGGACTGAAAAAAAATCCCAAGTGTGGGGGGGGGAGCAAATATTGAACAACCTCTACAGAAATACTAGAAATAATATTTTCTGACACTTAATTCAAAGTGAAAAACAAAACTATATACTAATGAAATGCACAGAGGCACAAAGACATCAAAGATAATAAGTAGAATTCATCAACATATAAAGGCAAAGCCTGCTGATAGACAGATGTTTATTTCAAAGATGCAGTATCTATCCAGCAAGAATGAGAAATATGTGGTTCTATCAACTGATACAAAAAAAATCATCTGACCCAATTCATAATATTCTGGGTTTAAGAAAGAAATATCCCTAGAGGAATGCGCTTCTGTCAATGAAGAGTCCCTACAGGGTAAGCACTTACCACTGATATCAGAAAGAGGCCAGGTATTTTCTCTAACAGCCTTATTCAGCATCATGATCAAAGCCACACTCACATGCACATACTTGCACAGAGATGGAAACATAATAAAAATACATTAATATATTTAAAGTCAAAAACCATCAGTACCAGTAATCTATAAAAAGTAAAAACAGAGTGCAGTTTCCTGCCTACCAAAATATACTGCTGAAAGTCCTAAGGGGCCAGGTGTTTGTCAGGAACCAGAGACATGAGAATTTACACTCTAGTAATTTAGTTAAAATACTCTGGTGAATAAAGTGCTTATGTGACATTGAGGCTAATAATACCTGCAGGTTAAGACATTTCATGACTAGGAGTATTTGCCTTCAAGAACTTCCATCCAAACTAACATGGAACAGTGAGCTGTGTTGATTATGGCTTCATTCATTTGCAAGGAGTTCAGGGAGATGGCTTATTTGGTAAAATGTTTGTTCATCAAGCAAGAATGCCTGACTCTAGGTACTAAGCATACACATACTTAATAGGCATGAGGGCATACATCTTTAATCCCAGGACTGGGGAGGCTGAGACAGTATGATGCCTGAATTTTATTGACCAGCCAGTCTAGCTCAGTTAGCACACGAATTCCAAATTCAATGAGAGAATCTAAAATCCCAGCACAATTCTTCACTGACCTTGAAAGGATAATAATCAACTTTGTATGGAAAAACAAAAGACCCAGGATAGCCAAAACAAACCTGTACAATCAAAGAACTTCAGGGGGCATCACAATCCCTATCCCTGACTTTAAGCTGTACTACAGAGCTATAGTTCTGAAAACAGCCTGGTATTGGCATGAAAATAGACAGGTAGACCAATGGGATCTAATCAAAAATGCCAATATTAATCCACACACCTATGAACACCTGATTTTTGACAAAATAGCTAAAAAAATACAATGGGGGGAAGAAAGAATCTTCAACAAATGGTGCTGGCACAATTGGATGATGGTGTGTAGAAGACGGCAGATAGACCCATGTCTATCGCCATGCACAAAACTCAAGTCCAAATGGATCAAAGACCTCAACATAAATCCACCCACACTGAACCTATTAGAAGAGAAAGTATGACATACCCTTGAACAAACTGGTATAGGAGACCACTTCCTGAACATAACTCCAGTAGCACAGACACTGAGATCAACAATTAATAAGTGGGACTTCCTCAAACTTAGAAGCTTTTGTAAGGCAAAGGACACAGTTGACAAAACCAAACGGCAACCCACAGACTCCAACTAATAATTCGAACAACCATGGAAAGGCTACCATAAATGCCCTTCCCTGATAGTGAGATCATCAACTAAATTATCCACCATCATGGAGTTCTCATCTAGTACCTGTTGGAAACAGAAGCAAACACCCATAACCAAACACTGATCGAACTAGAGATGCAGAGAGATGGGACAAGACCAGGTTGCAGAAATTCACAAAGACAGCTGACCTGAACAAGCAGAAGCTTGGGCCCCCCAGACTCATGGCTAGGAATCCAGCATGGGACTGACTTAGACCTCCTGAATATGGGACTCAACTAGAAGGACTAAGCAGTCTGAGGGACCTCAGACAGTAGAAACAGTATCTATTCCTGGTGTATAATAGGACCTTGTGGACACATCCCCCATGGAGGGATACCCCCTTAACCTAGAGACAGGAGAGAAGTCCTAGTCCCTACTTCAAATGACTTGACAGATTTATATGACACAACCTGGATAGCATAGCCCTACAAGTGGAATGGAGGTGGGGGGGATGGGAGGGGAGGGTGGCCAGGGTACATGTCACAGGGAAAAGCATGTAAGAGGGAGGGAGGGAGGGAGGGAGGGAGGGAGGGAGGGAGGGAGGGAGGGAGGGAGGGAGGAGGGAGGGAAGGAGGGAGGAAGGGAGAGGAAACTGGGATCCACATGTAAAATTTTTAAATTATATTATTAATTAAAAAAAGAAGGAAAAATGCTACTGGATTAATTATGTATGTATGTATGTATGTATGTATGTATGTATGTATGTATGTATAAAATGCTTTGACTTCAAAATTTAAGCCTAAAGGACAAGTTACTGGGGAAAAGGATTGCTAATTTTGTTTCCACAGAAAATGAAAAGCTGTGGATTCCTTCCAGACTAATGTGGTTTGATTGAGCAAGACCCCCTGAAGCAACATCAATGGAACAATGTAGCCTTGCAGACCACTGCAGCCAGGATTTCTGCATCTTCTCGGGATTCCCCCATGACAGCACCCCCTACCAGTAGGAAGCAGTTTGGAAAGAACTACACCCAAATTCCCAAATATTGTTTATAAATGTTTGTTTTCATTTTTTAAAAAAGGCATGTATAATTATGTCCAGCATAAAATAAATATATGTTAAAAAAAAAAAACAAAGAATAAGGTGGCAGGTAACTGAGGAAGATACTGACTGAATTCTAGCCATCAGACTACACATCTACACATGTTTGCATATGCATACATGCATATACATATGAACACGTATAATACTAGACACCCTGTGTATGTGTACATACATACAAACATATGTTAAAGGGAACAAATTAAATGAAAACTAATACATTGGGTAAGGTTATTCTCCTGATAGGATAGAATGTGAAATGTGAAGCCATTGAAGTGAATGGAATTGAATGATTTTTATTTGCATGAATACCTATAGTCCTTAAAAATTAACACTCAGAGGAAAAAACAATTCACCTGAACTTTCAAACCAAATTGTACTCAGTATTTTTCTTTATTATGGACAGATGTTTCTATGTCATGAAGGAAAACAAACATTGGAACAAAGGTTATTTCTGGGGAGGATATAGGAATAAGTGGGCTTTCAGGTGTATTGTTAATTTTACATTTTCTTAAAGAGAGGATGAAAAATTAAGGGGAGTGAAATTTGAAGTCATTATCAGATGATGAGTATCTGTTCATTCTAGCTATATTATCTTATTTCACTGTTTTCTCTGGTTTTTCATTCATAAACAATAGTTCCTAACCAAAGAAAAATAAAAAATAAAGTGACATATGGTCTGTGACAAAACTCAGCACAGAAAATACTCAAGTATAGAGTTTAAAGAGCACATGCACAATTAGAAGCCACAATATACCTGAACATATGATTATCAAATTTAGAGATTCCCAAAATATAGAGCTGCCAAGGAGCAGTATACTATGCATAACAGAATACAAAGATTTTGAAAGAAATTTGGACTGGGCAGTGGTGCTGCATGCCTTTAATCCTGGTACTTGGGAGGCAGAGACAGGCATATCTGTGTGAGTTGGAGGCCAGCCTGTCTGCTGAATGAGGTCCAGGACAGGTGCCAAAGCTACAGACAAACCCTGCCTCAAAAGAAAATTAATGAAAACTTTAAGGTTTTTTTTTTCAATAAAAAAACATATAGAAATTCAACTTATCCTCAACTTTCCAAATACTTCAGTGTTCTTCATAAAACTAAACAAACACAACAAACAAATCATCATACTTTCCCCTTAACATCTCATTAATTGCTGTTCAATCTTAAAAAGTAAAAATCTGCTTGCATGACTCTCCATACAGATTGCACCCAACATTAGATACCACTAATCACTGCCTTGTTGCAAGAATTTCTTATGATAATTATTTTCAGGTAAATTTATCTATGTATTTAGCCATCTGTTGTAATTTAAACTGCATTCAAATAAATACTTATAATGTATTGATACATGTTCATTCACAGAGAAGTACAAACAGCACAAATGGGATTTTTTATTGACACACAGTACTCCAAAGCCAGGTTCCAACTCACCTCTCTAGAAAAATACACTGCTACCAATTCTGAGCAGTCTTTTTTCACTCTCAGAAGTATTGACACAGTCAGATGAGATGATTACTTGTTTGGGGCTATTCTGGGGGATTCTGATACCTAGATGCCATCAGCATTATGCTTTGTCCAACCTGAGACAAAAATATTTCTAAACATTGACACATATCTTTTTTAAGGCATAATAGTACCTACTTCATAACAACTACTAAAGCATATATCATTTGAGACCTTTTACAATATGGTTCATACTCAGTGCTTTATGTATAAATAATACATACATGGATGCATAAATGGCTTTAAATATAAACAATAGGATACTACATAGATTATTGTACATTTTGGTTCCTTTCAGTTAATAGGAATTTGAAAACATCTTCAAACAATAATGAAATTATTTTTTGTTAATATTATCATTCCGATTTTTGTTGCTATTGTTAGTTTTTAAACTCTTCTCCCTTAAAACAATTAAACTGACTTGGGTATATTCATCCTGACAAAATGCTTTACACTCTGCTGCCAGTTGTGTCTTTCCAATTTGGGTGGACGTATGCCTTCTTTTAATATTAGGCAAAGTAAATACACCCAACACAAATATTTGCCTATGCCCTTAATAACTCTTTTCATGTTTTCTGAATTATTCTTTCTCACATCCTCTCCTTTATTATGGAAGAGTCATGGTATCTATATATAAATAGACCCTTCATTCCTGTCATGTGCTACCTAGAATGGCCTGTACTATTTCCTTGGGCATTTTAAAGCTAAGCATTATTGCAACTATAAATCACCCATTCATAGACTCATGTCCTCTGAAAGGGCCTAGGAGCTCTCAGGTACTCTGTATTTGAGTAAACATTGCTCTAAGCTGGAAGGTTTATGGCAGATTCCAGGTCAAGCATGACAAATACCCTGTCCTTCCCTCATTCATTCCAGTACCTTCTTTCCACCCTAAGCCTCAGTTTCCCTATCAGCATGACAGGATCTGAGACAGGCTGCTTAGCAATTCTCAGCAGTATGCTGTGAAGAATCTTAACCAAACATTTTTGCATAGATTTTATTTAGCTCTCTGTAAATTAACATATTGAGTGTTCCTCAGGCATTTTATATTGACAAGCAGAGTTGGAGGCTAGAGCAGTTTACAGTGCCATTCCATCAGGGACTCTCGTGATAAAACCATAAATAAAATTTATAGTAGTTTATCTGGAAATGTCAACAAAATTTTGCTTCTATTCACTTAGCCTTCATCACTACTAACATTGATTACTCAAGATATTCAGTATTCTTTATTCATAAGTCACTTCTCTATGCCTAAAATAATTTAATGTTTAATCACACAATTTTTTTCTTTTCTAAATGAAAATGACATACCTATTGTTCTGAATTAAGGTAAACAAATGTTCTGCGAATCATTTTGTGAATAGTGGGATGCAACTGTTGTGAGGAATTTGATTACAATGCATAAAGATATGTCACTGTGAGAACTTGCTGGTGGGACAGAAAGAGACTTACTACATATGGAGCCTGATTTGGAGCCTCAAATATCTACATAGGGCCTGAAAAATTAATCTCTTCGATGGGCTTGGTGTACAGAGGTGTAGCTCTTTTAAAAGACCATGCTGTAAAGCTAATACAGCCAAGCACTTGAGCAGCTGGTATGGGGAACAAATTCCTGATTCAGACAGACACAACACATCCCCAGAGCTGAGATGGGTAAATGAAGCTCTGGGGTAGGTACCAACTAACATGAGACTAGGCTCTCATAACAGAAAGAGGCAGAACAAGCCCACCATATGATAATAATTTTAGATATGTATCAGAGAATGATGCAGGTAGACAACAAGGTAGTTCAGACTAAGAAAAACCTTTAAGTAAATACTGTAAAAAATTGGCAAAGAAAGTCATAAAATAGTTTAAAAATAATAAAGTCTTTAGAGAGAGATTAAAGTAATATGCAAAAAAGTCACATAAAGATGGGAAATATTCAGGATGTCTGGATACTGTATGGTACTTGTTGACTTTAAATTTTTAAATTCTAATGTATAAAAAGTAATAGTTACTGAGAGATATTGGATTATGGAAACTGTTAAATTAAATCTGTGTGTGTGTGTGTGTGTGTGTGTGTGTGTGTGTGTGTGTTAAGTTCAAAATGGAAGTCAGAAAATATATTGCATTGGGGGAGAGATCATGCCTTTGTTTTCAGAGGAAAGAAAAGTTATGGTTCTCTTCAAAGTTAATGAAGATTAGACTTGATCAGGGGAAACTTCCTAAAAATCTTGGCTACAGACATAATAGGGAAGAAAACAGACTACAGGCAGGTGGCATACATGCTGATATCTCTACTATGATGATAGCAGTGAGAGTGGATGAAACATGATGAATCTTGTTGGCTACAGCATCCACAGGACAGTTTGATAATGCAGTCCAAACAGACTTATAAAGTTGACAAATAAATGCCTTTTACCTGATCAAACATAGAACAGAAACTCATCTTTAGCTGACTTTTGCACACTGTACATTCCATACTTGTATGTTATCTCTAAAAATATGTATGGTTTTTTTAGAACAAAAGAACTAGATATAATAAAGACAAGTAGATCAGATGATCTGCTGTTCAGAATGTCTCTGTTGCAGTTTTGCCAAAAATCTCTATCCAGAACAACATCCAAATTGCTAGCTGAAATGATCCAGCCTCACAGAATATTCCTGCCAGGACTTCAGATAAACTCTACACTTTTCCATCAAACAAAAAATAATCCAGCTAGTTTTCCCAGGACTTGAGAATTATCCCATTATCTCATGGTCTGCCAAAATTTCTATTAACCCCAGACAACAGAAAGCAGTCCAAAGAACACAATGCCCACATTCCTAAGAATTGAGTGATTATTTTTGATTGTTCAATGTGTTATGGATATTTGTCATCATTTGGAGGGGCTGGTTACATATTGTTGCTGGTCATGGTCAGGAATAAAGCTAAACAAGGATCAAGGATATATTTCAAAAGAGAAAAAAGAGGGATGTAGCATAGAAATGATGGGATAAATGGGTCAATATTTTACTTTTGAACAACCAATAGTCTGAAGTATTTTATATTAGCATGGTATGGGATTTTGTATAGTGATACAAATTTAAGGCTATTTTTGTTAAGACACGCCATGCATATGTTTCCACTCTTGTTTAAGCTATTTTATGATGTGTGATGTCTTTCTGTATGCTGTAAATATATGACTCTCTTGTTGGTTGGTGAATAAATTCTGTTTGGCCAATAGCCAGTCAGTATGTATAGGTGGGGCTACCAGACTAGGAATGCAGGGAAGAGGAACAAAGAGAGACAATCACCCAGGGAGATGCCATGAAGCCATCGAAGGAGTAACATGCCAGAGCAATATGGGTAAGCCACAGCTTCATGGAAATATATAGATTAATAGAAATTAATTAATAATTAAGAGAGAGCTAGCCAATAAGAAGCCTGAGCCATCTGCCAAATAGTTTTTAATTAATATAAGCCTCTGTGTATTTACTTCGCACTTAATAGAGGTGGGAATGAGATACATACAGAAATTCCCTCCAACAATAGTATCTATATAGTTCATTATTATTACCAGCTATGTAGGATGATAAGGAAATGCATGTTGGCAGTTATTCAGGTATAGCAATCAAACTTGTTAATATGTCAAATACATCGTCACAGTCAGAGATATATTTTAGATAAACAGGCGATCTTCAAGCACTTCAAAGATCTAGAGAATATAGTATTAAAAGTAATATAGTATTAAATTTTAAAATATTTTAAAAACATACAGCTTTTAATGACAGGGAGATATGTCTGAACCTGGAAGCACCAATTTACTTCAAAAAAAAGGATGATGACTGTAGTGAGACATTCATTATGTCTCTTTTTGTGGCACTGAACATGCCCATTAGGGGTGAGAACAGGGGCAGAGATGACCTGGGACAACTAAATCTGGGGAAGGGGCCCCAGAGCACTCTCTTGCTTACTGGATCAGGACAGAGAGCATCTAGAGGCATCCTTGGGACCAGGAACCTGCTGGCATTCATCTGTCTCTATTGTAAGTTATTTCTCCCTGAATAAACATCTATTCAGCCTATCTGTTTTTCCCAATCCTTATTAATCCATGATAATGGACATCAAAGAACCTCCACATAGTTTGTTTTCTTTGTGACAAAAGCTAGTCATTTGGGCAAGAAGCTGTTCTTTTTTCTACTGTGAGAGTATGCTGCCCAATTTGGACAAGCAAAACATAAAAGAAGATAGCTGTTGAAGCTTACCAAGACAAGGGAGGACAGTTCTTCAAAATCCCTGCCAGATACTTTAGACACATAGGACAAAGATGGTGGCCACAATGTTACAAGGAACTTTGGGGTGATTTTTCAGGCAGCCAGATGTCTCCATCATTTCTTAGTCTTGAAAGTTTCTTGCTTTCCACTTCCTGTTTACTTGGGTAATGCTTACCAAACAAGTAAAAGACCTATATAGCAAGAATTTTGTGTCTTTAAGGAAAGAAATTAAAGAGAATACCAGAAAATGGAAAGATCTCCCATGCTCTTGGATAGGTAAAATAAACATAGTAAAAATGGCAATCTTGCCAAAAGCAATCTACAGATTCAATGCAGTCCCCATCGAAATCCCAGCACAATTCTTCACTGATGTTGATGGGATGATACTCAACTTTATATGGATAAACAAAAGACCCAGGATATCCAAAACAATCCTGTAAAATATAGGAACTTCAGGTGGCATCACCATCTCTGACTTTAAGCTCTACTATAGAGCTATAGTCCTGAAAACAGCTTGGTATTGGCACAAAAATAGACAGGTAGACCAATGGAATTGAATCAAAAATCCTGATATTAGCCCACATACCTATGAACACCTGTTTTTTGACAAAACAGCTAAAAGTATGAAATATAAGGAGGAAAGAATCTTCAACAAATGGTGCTGGTACACCTGGACAATGGTATGTAGAAGAATGCAGATAAACCCATGTCTATTGCCATGAACAAAACTTAAGTCCAAATAGATCAAAACCTCAACAAAAATATAGACACACTGAACATCTTAGAAGAGAAAGTGGGAGGTACCCTTGAATAAATTGGTACAGGAGACTGCTTCTTGAACATAACACCAGTAGCACACACACTGAGAATGACAATTAATTAATGGGACATCCTGAAACTGAGAAGCTTCCATAAAGGCAAAAGACAAGTTGAAAAGACCAAGTAGCAGCCCATAGGATGGGAAAAGATATTTACCAATGATACATCTGGCAGAAGGTGTTGTCAGTGCCACAGATGAGGACAAAGTGAATATCTCACTACAATCCACCTTTTAATCTAAAGAAAGAATTTAGGCTTGATGCAAAACTATATAAAAATAGTGAACAGTGTGCTCTAAGAAAAGGAAAATTGAGAATACACAAGCTTTAGACCTACATATCGAGTCCAAACAAACTAAAGAAACAGGTTGATATCAGACAAGATTATACTACCCAATCCTGCTATTAAATGACCTAAGGTAATTTGCTTATAATACTGTTATTATAATGATGTCTATCATACCAAATAGTTTCCAAATAGAACTTATGACAACCATGGAATCCATATGATATGCTCATAAGTGCTCCCTATGAATATGATGATAATTTTCCAAAATAAATAAAAGTGTCTCCAATGACCACTGACAGTCCAATGTTGTCAGGAAAATATTTCACTGGAAAATTATCCCCAGTGTCCCCACATTTGCTGTAAAAGTAATTATTACCTCTTTCATCTAGTGGTTTGGCTTACCAGCTATGCAGGAGACACATAGTTAAGCCCATTGTGTGGCTATGAATAGATTGTGAGATCTGAAAGGAGCCAATCCATAGTCTGGGAAGTGATGAATGAAAGAAGCTGGTTGCCAAGTGTCTTTTCATTGAGAATTCTACTAGTTAATTACACCAATAGAATTCTCCTTTGTGTTTGTTTAAAGTGAAGAAATAAACATCTCTATTGTATTAACTGAAAAACAGAAAATATACAAAGATTCAAGAAAAGTATAATAAAGTCATAGAACCCAGGAAGAAATGAAAACCACAGATAATAATGATCAAAGAATTTGTAATAAAAAGAATTATTTGTAGAGTAGAAAAAAAGATGAGGAGTTCTTGTGTTGTAGAGTTAAGGACACTTGCTGAAGAAAGATAACATAACAGTAGAAGGGCAAGGTAGATGCTGCTCTTGTACCCCAGCTATAGATACTGCTAATTGTGTGATGAGAAAATTCTTGTATTGAAGATATAACTGTGTAACAGAAAAATCAAAAAGTTCTTAAGCCCTAACAACTATGCAAAGCTTCAACTCTAATATACTTTCATCCTAGCCAAAGTTGTTGAACTAAAATAACGAAAAATAAATATGCTCTTCTCAAGCTAGTTTATGGTAGGAGGGAATCCAGTGTATAGTAGAAAGCAGATAAAAAAGAAGTCATCCAGGATTACCTACCAGATGGCATGTGATATCCAGCAGGTCTTCCCACAGTAGATGAAAATAAAGAGAAAAAAACAGCTGAATTGGTATCTTTATCCAAAAGTGTCGGCCACAGATATTCAATTAGGAATAGAATCAGGGATAAATATCAAGAGAGACAAAGAAAATTGATTCTTATGTTTTGTAGTGAGTCTGTGTCATCTAGACATTTTTAAATATTTCAAAAGAACAGAAAAATTTCCAACACAGAAACAATAGGTGCCAGAGAAGATAAAAATGCTGGTTATCCTAATTTATGTCTCATGTTATGAATACATATATCATGAATTTCTGTTCCATTTAAGACTATACAGAATACAATAACTAGAAAAATTCATCCATAAATGATTGTTCTAGAGAATATTTAATTAACTAATATTTATTTAATTAAATAAAACCAGATCATCTAGGAAGATAATACATATGATATTAAAGATATATAAATACAACTCTATACATTTATTCCTCCAAAATTACAAATTTTATGCAATATATTTTGATCATATTTACTTTTCTCTTTCCTAGTTCCTTCCCATCTCACCCAACTTCCTTATCCACCTGGAGATTAGAATGCAAAGCTAGTCACAGCCATAGAAGCTGGGCAGTGGTGGCACACAACTTTAATTCCAGGACTCAGGAGACACAGACAGATGGATCTCTGTGAGCTCAAGACCACCCTGGGCTACATAAGAACGAATCAGTCTTAAAGAGAAATAGAGCTGACACCTTTAATCCCAGAACTCGAGAGAATATAAGGAGATCAATATGATCTCAGGCAGCAGTCTAAGATTTGGTGAGGAGCAGTGCAGTCTGGAGATGCAATCTGAGCTTCGGTGGATTACCCCTTTGGTCTGAGCACTGGTAGAGGTGAGAGCTCTCTGGTGGCTGGCTGCTTGGCTTTCTGATCTTCAGCTTGAACACCATTAACAATCTCTAAGTTTTTATTGTTCATGCTACATCCACCTAAATTTGTGGGTTTTTTTCACTCTTTTTTAAACATATTGAGTGAAATTTACGTTGTCCAAATACTCTTGGGTCAGATTCTTAAAGAAAACTGGCTATTATAGGGTTGAAGAGATAAATGACTCTAGAGAATTGTCCAGAGACCTACAGGAATGACCCCAACTAACAAACTGAGCAACAGTGGAGAGGCTACCTTAAATGCCCTTACCTGATAATGAGATTGATTACTAACTTATCCGCCATCATAAAGCCCTCATCTAGTAGCTGATGGAAACAGAAGCAGACACCCACAACTAAACACTGAGCCAAACTAGAATCCAGATGCAGAGGAGTGATAAGAAAAGGGGAACAAGACCAGCCTCCAAAAACCCACAGAGATGTCTGACCTAAACAAAGGGGAGCTAATGGCCCCCCAAGACTGATATCTGGGAAACCAGCATTAAACCGACTCAGATCCCCTAACATGGATCTCAGTTAAAAGGCCTGGGCAGTCTAAGGGACTTCGGATGGTGGAACCAAGATGCATCCCTGGTGCACAAAAGGACTTTGGGAGCATATTCCCCATGGAAGGATACTCCCTTAATCTAGAGGCAGGAGGGAGGGCCTAGTCCCTACTCCAAATGACTTGACAGATTTTGTTGATCTCTCCTGGAAGGGATCACCCTCTCTGTGGAGTGTGTGTGGGCGAATGGGATTGGAGGGCGGTGGGGGGGGGGCGCATGGAAGAAAAAGGGAGGGAGAGAGAGGGAACTTAGATTGATATGTAATATTTTTTAATTGTTTAAATATATAAATTTAAAAAGAAGAAAAGAAAATTGGCTTTCCCTTTCCAGTAAAAGGTGTAAAGTGCTGAATGCTCCTTGCCAAGAGGTGGGGGTACATGTCCCCCTCCCCTCTTCAGGCTACAATATTTGTCTGATGAGTTTGTGATAACCTTAACACTTTGAAGAAATTAGGTAGTAGGAAAAATGTAAACTTCTAAAATTCTCATAGTTTTACCTAGAAATTAAAAGAATTACAATGAAATTAAAATAATATCAATAACAATTTCTTCATGCTTTTCAGTTAATTATAAATTTTAGTTTAAAGAAATCATTGACAAAGGCAATTGTTTCAAAGGAAAATAATTCCTTGATATATAATTATTTCTATTTCTCTGAGATAGTTTTTATTCCTCAAAATTATTTTCATAAAACTCATTTTCCAAATCTGTTAATTAGCATTTATATGGTGTTGGCATTTTAAAAGGAATTCTGTGCTATTGTACCAATATACCTAGATGTATAGACAGCTTTTCATATGCACAGAGATATGTTGAATTCCATTTATCTAATGTCTATTAAAGCTATTCTTAAGAGTGTAGGACTGAGTTTTGGGTGATATGAAAATTTGTTTCTGGATCATTTCCTACATTTCTTAATCCTATAAGGAGAGAACTAATCCACTACACAAATATAACAAATTCATTAAACCAAACAAACATGGAACTGAAGAGATCACTTAGCAATTCAGAGTACTGACTGCCCTGCAGAGGACCTAGATTCGGTTCTCAGTATCCATATGGTTGTAAACAACCATCTATAACTCATTTCCAGGGGCTCCAACACTTTTATCTGACTTCTGATAGAACTAGGCATTTTTACAGTATACAACATACACACACACACACACACAACACACACACACAACACAGACAAAATATTCACACAAATAAAATAAAATTTAAATTAAATAGATTTAAAAACAATGTAATCAGAGTGTAACCCAAAACATCAACATATATTCCTGTTTTCTCATGGTACTGCAAAAGCTTCTAGAAGACATGGAATTTCATTAGTTACACAGTTGAATTAGTAGGATAGTGCTTCAGTAGGTTAGTGGGCGCTACCACCACATGATAATCCTGTGTGCATGTGTCCACATTTGGTTTCTCAACTAGTTCTTATCAACCACAGTCACATTGCAACCAAGAAATAAAACCCTCAAACACACTGTTTTCTGAGGATTCATATTATATCCAGAAGCCTATGATCTACCTGTCAAGTTAGAAATACAGTATCAATAAAAGAAAAAAATGGTAACTTACAAAAGAGCAGGTGACAGCCAACTACTTCACTAGGGATACCCATAGAGCTTTGTAGATGATACACAAAAGTGTGTTAAGGTAACACTGTGCCATTCTTTATTTTACATTGAATCACATTTCATGACAGGAAAAATGAGTCTGACTCCATCCATGTGTTTGGCACTGCAAATTTGCTCTCTGCCACCAAACTTATGTATTTTCCCATGACATTTTCAAACTTCTAAGGTGACAGTGATTCTGGCACTTTCTTCAGGAGATGTCATCTAATGTTTCTGGAAAGATATCGCTAAGTAGGGTCTAACTGTTTCCATTGTTTCCATCTTATTACTACTAGTTGCCCCCACTGGGTTTTCCTAAATACTGTAATTTTACTCTCATCTCTTCTTATTTCTTTTGAATATTCACAGGCTATTATTATCACACCCCCCCTGTTTTTGTCCCTAAGCAATTTTAATCTTCCCTCCTAAGTAAGCCTCTCCATTATTTTTCCCCTTCTGAAGACACTGTTAGAGTATAAGGGTTCCCTCCATTTTTCTTCATTGTACAGGGAAAAAATAGTTCATTTATAAATGTTTCCCAGGAGATAAATCACATAGACCCAGAGAAACTGGAAGGTTTTGACAATGCATTATTTTCCCTGCTGTTGATGTCTGAATTTGGGTGCTGTTTTAATGAAATTGGCCCCAGCAGTTCATTTGACTCAGCTTATTTTACAGAACTCCTATTGGCTGGCCTCCTTGATGCTCACCACAATTGTTCTCTGATCCAAATAAGTTGTAGCAAAGTGAGAAGCATCCTTGTGAATAGCACCAAGAAATGCATGAGATGTTTTACTAATGAGAAGTGAAAGTTTATTTGGCAGTACTGAGTTGAGTTTCAATTATCCAACTGTTTACCAGATAGCCCTGGCAACAGTTATCCATAAAGCATACACTTTGCATCTGGGAGTCATCTATGATTTCTCTTCTCAATTGGAAAGCTTTGATACATGCTATGGATGTTGATGAGCAAATGCTTTTCATGCTCTCTGAGCTAGAAGAGACCATTACTGCTCAACTCACCAATTCAAATTAGATTCTGGGTCTAGATGCATGTGTTATCAAGATGGTACATAACTCCCCTGTGGTGGTGAACTGGAAAGCGTCCATCTGTAAATGAACATCTCCTCCACCTCCCTATTTTTCACAGTTGAGTTGAGGGAATGGATCAGGTATCAGCACCACAATTTCCCTGAGTTAGCTCACAACCTACAATGTAGCAGAAGTTCTTAAAAATGCTACACTTCAAAGCTTAAGCCAAATATGCTTAAGAAGAAAGTGCCACTTTCCAGAATAAAAATGAAATGGAATCCTCCTAAAAAAGCAATAAAAGCACTTTCCCTCATCTTCAGCCAGTCTTGAACATCCCCTACTATTCTTGAGGAGAATGCAATCCTTTGCTGTGTGTTCTTAATATTACCTAATTTGTACTGTTGTCCCTACCCTTGTTCTAGTTGACTCATTTACTTTGTTTGATTTCCAATTATTTCTCTACAGTTGTTCCCCACAAGAATTTAAGCAAATGTCTATCTTGTTATCAATTTCCCACTGCCAATCCACATTAGGTTCATCAATTAGTTTTGTATGCGTAACTCTCAAATCTCCACTTTATATCCATGCTTCAGGTAAATACATATGATAACTTGCTGGAAACATGAGATACTTAAATAAATTCTAATTGTGGAACAATTCTAATTATATTAAGCACCCTTCTATAACATCCCCATTATGTTTAATGATTCCATTTTTCTGAGTGGTATATTCTAAAACTTTGTATCATTTCTGAATGTTTCTTCTACTTTTTCCTACTTTTCTTCCTTCCCCAGTATGCAAACTTATTGCTCAATAGCAAGGACTTCCAAAGGAACAATCTTTAATACATATACACAAAGTCTATTAAGGTTTTCAATAGAAGGAGCTGGAGAGATGGCTCAGAAGGTAAGAGTGCTTCCTGCTCATGCACAGGACCTGGACTCAGTTTGCAGCGGCCAATCAAGCAGCTCATAACTGCCTGTGACTCCAGTTCGATGATATCTGATCCCTCTTGCCTCTTCTAGCACTTGTACATGATGCAAATAAACTCATGCAGGCCCATACACAAATGTACAAATAATAAATAAACCCTTGTAAAAATATTCTTGATGTCAAATGTGTTATTCTATTATGAACTTAAAATATATTTAACTTAATGTCCCATTAATATTTTTATTTAAATAAAATATAATCATGTCATTTCTTCATCTCTTATCCCAAACTCCTCCCATGTCCCCTCCATCTCAAATTTATAACATCTTGTATGTAGTACCATAATGTAGGTTATACGACAGATAATATAGTATTTACCAAACTTATAGACAATGAATCCCCATTTAGGAGCAACAAGTGAGTTTTGGAACATATGGCATGACGATAGATTTATCTACCTGAAATATTCACTTCATAAAATGCAATAGCAGTGAAGCTTCTTGATGAAATTTCCATTCTGAAATGTAACTTTCCTGGATACTATTATGTTAGCAGGCTTGTCTGATTCTGCCTTTGCATAGTGTGTACTCACTAATGTGTTTTCTTACCAAATTAGTTCAACACTCTATGTTCATATGATCTCAATAAAATTCAAATTGATATCATGATTTTTCTAAATGCCCTAGCTAATAGGAAATTGAATAAAACATCCTTAACAATAAAAGGTTTATAATTAACAATTGCAATAACAAATAATATCCTGAATGAAGAAATACTTGAGGAAACTCATGTGAATCAGAACTGAAAAAAAAAATCAGACAACTAAGTTCAACTTTGTACCAGATGTTCTGTTTGGTTTGAGCAAGAGGATAATCAGACCCAATTTCCCTGCCATCTTCAGACACTAGGCACTCCACTGGGACTATGCCTATGCCAGACCCCCTGTGGCCTTTGGACTGCAGAAAATGCTAAACCACAAAACTGTAACAGCTCACTAACATCTTATCTAGACAGCAACCCTCAGTTTCCTCTAGGCTCCCTGATGTTATATGAAGAGGTAAACAGCCTGTGTGCATTTGCAAGGCAATCTCTCTGAGTTTCCTGACTGGATAAAAGTGACAGTGCCCTGGAAAGTTAGAAACCTAAATCATGAGCCTGCTGTAGTACATTCCTACTCCATCCAGGGAATGTATCTAAGGTGTCCTTCCTGAAACATCCCCTACTTCCTCAGAATGTATAAAAATAGACCCTATTTCTGCCATGTGGTTCTGAATTTCTTCAGAGACTCCTTTTCAGCATCAGAGAAAACATACAGAGAGTAAGAGACTAAGTGGTTGTTAATCCCAAAATGGAAGGAGAAAGCCAACCAACTCAAACTGTGATGGTCAAATTAATTAAAGCAAGCAATTAAGTAGAGCAAGTGGTTTTATTTGTGTACATGACTGCCACACCCTCAGACACTGTTCAAGAGGTCAACATTGGATGTGGAAAAGATAAGTTTTACAGCTCAAGGCCTAATAGGGAGTTTCCAAATACAGGATTTGGCAGACAAATAGGCAGTGTTATAGCAGCAGAACATAACAAATAGCATAGGTGGTCATAATAACTGTTGAAAGAAAGGCAGGGTTGCAAGATGGTCATAACAAGCTTCAGAAACAAAGGCACACTTGCATGATTGTCATAGCAGCTTTTTGAAGAAAAAAAAAGGATATGCTATTTCCTAGAAGAGGCTGTACAGCTGTACAAAACCCTTTGTAGCACAGGTTTTAAGGGGGCATAGCCCAATCTTTGAGAAACAAAGATTTAACCATGAACAGGAATGAATCTAGTTTATATTATAAGATGCCTTTCAAGCCAAAGGTCTAATGTACAACAATAAGTAGAGCATCTATCATATCTGCCTCCTTGCAAGGTTCTGAGAACATCATGAAAGAGGGGGCTGTAGGACTGTAAGAGCCTCTGGTCATGAAGTACTGACTACAAGGAAAAAATGTTTTCAAGACCACAACAGGGCAGTTGTGCATATGAACTCATATCTATTCAGACAGTATACACAAGACTTGTAAGAGCTCAAGCTATACAAAACCACAGCATGGAGAGCTGAGGCAGGCACAAAGTCTCACATCTAGCTGAGGATCTACTGACATTTGGTAGCTGCTGGTAAAAAGAAAAAAACAGCTTCTATAATGATATAGTCAACCAAAGAGTCAACATTCTTAGATCAGGGAATAGTTGAGAGACAAATTTGACTTGATTTGGGGGTGAGGGGAATTAAACTCAATACTAGGTAGAGAAGGAGACAAAGGTATAGAAGGTGAGAATGGGATGAATTGAGAAGAGGTGAACATGATCAAAATACATTACATGAAATTATCAAAGAATTAATAAAATAGTGTGCTTTAAAATAATACAGAAAGTATACAATTGAATAGAATATTTAAGTTAAGCACTTGCATATTTGCAAATTATGGACTGGTCAACCATGGAACCTTCACCACTAGCCATTCCTTACAATTCTTAGAAGATTGTAGCAATATTTCTTAGTGTGATCTCCTATAACTTTCATAGCCTTTCCATAATCAGCCTCCAGGAAGCCATCACTAATCTATCAAGTTTTTCAGTTAACACATCTGATTACAACCTTCTGATTACTGAACACATAAAAATATAGGTCACTACTTCTTGCATTCATCCTTGTAGTAAAGCCAATTGGGAATTTAATTCTCTCTGTCTCTGTCTCTGTCTCTGTCACTCTCTCTCTCTCTCTCCCTCCCTCTCTCTCTCTCCCTCTCTCTCTCTTCAATTGCCTAATAGCACTATAAACTAATCAAATATAAATCTCTAGAGAGCAGCACTGTTTTTAAAGTTTCCCTAAAGATAAGATATTCAACCAAAGCTGGCAACCACTATGCCTGAAAAAGAATGCATCAGTGACTTTCTTGGCACAAAGACACTAATTATACCCCAGGCTCCCAATTTGCTGACATTATCAGATGACTGATTCTTACACCCAGTCAAGTTAAATAGCCAAAGGATTTCCAAACACAGTATAATTCACAAGTGTACCCTGATTCAGATGCTGACAAATGTGAGAATTAATCACTAAAAGACAATCACAATCTTGTGTTCATGATTCCATAAGTATTTCATTTTAAGCAATCTAGAACAAGAAGCTTTTGAAATTTTAAAGTAACATGAAGAGAAATATAAGTCCATTTCCTTTCTTTTCCAGCTCACTTGAAATGTTGACATTATTGGAAAAAGGCACCAAAACAACAACAATAACAAATACTTTAGAAAATAAAAGTGCCCCTTTTATGAAAGAATTTATCACATCAAAGTTAATGATTTTTCAGCCAGTAACAATGCCACTCTTTGGCTGTCAAGTTAACTGAGTTTCAATTTAACTGAACCACTCTATCATCCCATCAGAGTCACAGACAGAGATGAATTAAGGTGTTTCACAGGCTGAGCATACTATGTGTCCTGGATATGAATTGATCATCAGTTCTTACTATCTCCTTCTACCTGCCTCCTTTCCTTCTTCCTTCCCTCCCTCCTTCCCTTTCTCCCTCCCTCCCTCTATCCTTCCCTTTCTCATTCTTTTGATTTATACTTTTTATTATAACAAAGTATTATACAATTTATCTTACTTTTTATGAAGTTTATTTTCTATACACTATGAAAGGAACAGTAGTGGGTTCAAGGGTACTCTGGAAGAATGCTCTCATACATAAGGATTATTGTGTTAGTCTCTGAGCATTCTCATGGAATCCACTACTATTTTAGTAATGTTACCCTGAGCCCCGGACCTCTTTGTGACATTAAAACGCTTTCAGAGTCAATATGCAAGAGCAATTTCTTATTATATATTTCTACCACTGAATAAAACAAAGACTCAAGATTATTGAGAAGCTTAACTTTGTATTAATTGAGACATGAATATAGTAACCATTCACTGACAATACAGATATCAAACTACTCTCCTGGGACAGAAGGATATGACAATAGAGAAGTTATGGTTCTCAGAGTCATCAACAATGATGGTTCCCTATGCCTGACAAAAGTCTTTCTTAGGAAGTCAAAGTTAGAAAAGTATTCACTACCAATACAATAAGACAGGAACTGATTCAGAGGCCATAGATGTGTGCTTATTACTGTCTTGTTCCTCATGGTTTCCTCAGCTTACTTTCTTATAGCACCCAGAACTACTAACCCAGTGAGAGCACCATTCACAAGGTGGCAAGGTGCTCCTACATAAATCATTCGTTAAGAAAAGGTTCTATAGCCTAAATCACAGCTGAATCTTATAGAGGCATTTTATTATTTTAATTGAGGTTCACTCCTTTCATGACTTTATCTTTTGTTGGTTGACATAAAATTATTCAGCACATTGTCAAAAAAAAAACATGTCTGATACTAAAAACCCTAGAGACATACAAAAAAATCTGACAAATGGAAGATACTCAATTATGTAATGAAAGATGTATGCATCAATGCCAAACTCACCATGTTGGCAAATGAAGCAGTCTATCTTCCTTTGTCTATATGACAACTTTCCAATGTAGATAGGGTTTGATAGTGAGAACATCACTATGAGCGTTTTTGTTTCTATATCCCTGTATTTACAGAGTTGCCATAGTTAGTGTAACCATGGACTTGGCATCTTATGACTTACAAACATTATTCAAAATTGAATCCCAAACAAATTACTGCACTGAGGCTTAATTATAAGAAATAAAGATAATAAGTGAAATTGCTCTCTAATGTTGTTTACTTCTGAGCCCATTGTTGTTTATAACCTTCTTATCCTTCTTCCAATTATCAGCAGAAACCAGATTTCCTCACACAAACCATTTGGCTGTGAATCCTCAGAGTCCGTATCTGAAGAGCTTACACTGCTCTAAGTGGTGGTATGTGTTGTTATAAATGCTTCTCAGACAATATGTCCTATTTTCCAGTCATTCGTCTGCTCCCAAGTTTCTCTAAAGCATGTACCATCAGCTACAATGTTCAGACTGAGTGGCTTAGGTGAAAGGAGCAGTGTTTTTTAGTCAAAATGCATCAGAATTTGATTTTCTGAAAAGAAAATGCATATTTTTGCAATTTAGGATTTTTAGTATAACATCTACACAAAGTGTCTGAACCTGGTTTTCTGATCTGCACAGTATAATAGAAAAAGGATAGTTAATTTGTATAGCTACCACCTATCCAATACTCTTTCTGATTGCCATTAGGAGATCTTAAACCTCCCAATATTATGTCATAACACTGATTTTATGATCACTGATTTTTTTTCAGTAGGCAATGAAAATATAAACTCACTGATTTATGCTCCAGAAATTCTTAAAGGCATACAAAGAATATGCCTTAGGTACTTAGTAGTTGTTCCTGATCCTATACATTTCTCTAACCCATTCTCTCTGTCATCTAGGAACAATCTTCACTGTGTTTCACAAGCACAGTTAGGAATCATCCACCTTCAGGGTGGTCTTATTCTACTTTCCATGATTAAGGTTCTCTTCTGTCTCTTGATACTTTTTGACACTTTTTCACCTTTTTAAAAATTTATTTTATTATTAAGATTGTAATAAAATTACATCGTTTATTCTTCCCTTTACTCCTTCCAAACCCTCCATATAACCATCTCTGTTCTCTTTCAAATTCATGGCCTCTTTCTTCAATACATACATATATACATACATACATACATACATACATACATACATACATACATACATACATATATACATACATACAGTGAGGACTAAATTATCTGTGGACATAAAAACAAATATATAGAATAAAGTTAGGGACTATGCTACTTTAGTAAAGTGGTGATTTTAGTTTCTTCTCCTCGCCCCGGGTAGTTGCCTAGGTTCCAGTACAAGGTATGGTTTCTTTCCTGTTGAGTGGATTACACTTACTTCAGCAGTAACAAATAGATCTCTGATTAGCCTACTCACCTTTAACATTGTATCAAGCTCTGCACTACCTGGCATAGCATTTTCTTCCTTGATTGTCCCAAATGTATATAGTGATGTCACCCTTGAGTCCCAGTGCTATGTCCTAAGTTATTTAGCATGTCTGGATACTGAATCCTTCTCATCTTCCTCCTACCTCTTCCTCTCTCTTCTCCTATCTCTCTTCTTTTTCCTGTTCTTTATATTTTTGCATATTCCATGATGTTTAGTGCAGTTCACATGAACAGAACTCAAAGAAGTTTTTTACATTATCTCTTTTTTTAGGCAGACTTTTCTCCCAACTGCAACACAAATTCTCTTATATCAAAGGGAAGAATGAATAAACCATTTAATCGAGGACAGAAAGCCAGTTAGATACCTTCTGCTTTCAGAATCTTACAAAACTACTGATTATAAAATGTTGGCTTATAGCTCTATTCTTACATGAAACTCAAAATATTAATTTTAAAATTGTGCATTTACTTCTCCTTTCTATATAGTTTATCTCACTGCTAAAATCTAACTAATGTAAAAAACAAAAACAAAACAAATAATTCTGCTTCTTTCTCTTCCATTTGTCTTCCTTTTTCCAAAAATTTTAATTTAGGAGAATACTATTTATAATTAGTATAAATAATACTAATTATATTTATATATAAATAATATATAAAGACACATTATGGTGCTTTTCAAAGAAGAAGGGAATTTATTGACAGATCCTATGTCTCATCTGAAATCTTCCTTAGATCCCAATCTACCTATAAAATCATATTCCTGGCTTTCCATACTTTATATTCTCTGAAACTTGAAAGTTGTAGTTGAACTTCTTTTACTACTACCAGCCCCAAATAATTATACAGAGACTATTAATTATAAAAGCGTGTCCGTTAGTTTAGGCTTATTTCCAACTAGCACTTATAACTTAAATTATCCCATTTTTATTAATCTATGTTCTGCCATATGGTTCATGGCTATAAACTGCCTTCCTGCACATCCTGCTTACTCTGTGTCTGTGGCTGGTGACTCTGCCTTTCTTCTTCCCAGAGTCTCTCTGTCTGGAAGACTTGGCTATATCATCTGCCTAGCTTTGGTCACAAAGAATATTATTACACCAATCACAGCAATACATCTTCACATAGTGTAAAAATATCCCACAACAGAGAGTAACTAAGTAAGTTCTTAGTGTCTTAAAAGCAAACTAAACTGTGTGAGAAATGTTTGATCTATGGAATCTAGAAAGGATTTTTAAAAAAAGTAAGAAAGAATGAAAGAAAGAGAGAGAGAGAGAGAGAGAGAGAGAGAAGGAAGGAAGGGAAGGGAGTGAGGAAGGGAGGGGAGAAACAAGGAAGGAAGGAAGAAAATGAAAGAAAGAAAGAAAGAAAGAAAGAAAGAAAGAAAGAAAGAAAGAAAGAAAGGAAGAAAGGAAGGAAGGAGAAAAATATGGGGATGAGGAACAGGAGAAAGAGGAAAGGGAGGAAGAAAGGAAGAAAGAAAGAAAGGAGAGAAATATGGGGAGGAAGAACAGGAGAAAGAGGGAAGGCAGGAAGGAAAGAAATAGAAGGAAATAAAAAAAAGTTAAGCTGACTGAAGTGCCCAAAGATTCTTCTATCACAGGTAAATGATGTGAAAATCACCAAACATCAGAAACTATAAGAAACTTGTCACTCCATCCTATTAGTGATGTATGAGAGCTCCAAGACACAGGTCATAAAAATAGGAGACATCTTCCAGTAATACATTTGCCTGGACCACAGTAGGTACCATCTGCTGTACCCCTGCCTGGAATAAAAAGATAAAATCACCATCACTTTACTATTTTCCAATAAAACTGAAGACAAGATATTTAAATATCAGCTCATAAATGCAGGGGAAGGTTTAGATGAGAATAAACACTTCATGGACAGAATGCAGCTGCTAAAGTTGTCATGACAGGCTGATTTATACACATCACTTCTCTCCCAACAAGAGCAAGCACACACTGTTGTGTCTTATTTAACCTCAACATTTTTAGTCCAGAAAATTCCAGGGTGCCAGGAAAAAAATTGTCACACTGATCTAGGAGTTAACGTTGCTCTCAAGGATAAAAAGCATGGCAAATGAGAGTCCAAGGAAAAAAAGAAGGGGGTTACTGAAGAAGTAAGTGAGGAAAATGGAAGGACTTCAAAGAGGAGAAGGGAGCTCATTCCTCATCAGAGAAGACATTGTCAGAACATTGTACAGACCAGAAGTTCAAGAGAGAAGGGATCATTGTAAGAAACAATGAAAGAAAAAATCAGAGGAAAGGGAAAACATTATAAAGAATGCATTATGGACAATCAACTACATCTGAACAATTTCTGACCAGTTAACTTTTGAGTCAGCTGTGTGTCATTTTTTCTGGGAATTTATATTAAAAAGGAATAAACATGTGTGGCTTCATAAATGACTTCCCAGTGCCATTCCCACAATGTCATTTTAAATGAAACATCCTAGAGACTTCCGTGCTTGGGGCTAGTTTAGATCCACAGCATGAAACTGGATCTGGTAAGGGACAGAGGCATGGTTTCTCTGCCTGGTATGGAAACTAATAACTTCTATCTTTGATTTTTTTTGTCTCAGATTACTCAAAGTTCAGCATGATTTGTTTTAATGGATTAGAATTATGGCAGATTGGAAGGCAAAAGTTCCTTTGAGAAGGAGATATAATAAAATTAAATTGACCATTAATCTATTGTTGGCTTGGTAATATTCTTTAGAGAATAAAAATAATATTAATAAAATTAGCATTGCACAACTACCACTCTCTAACTTAGGCTTTGAGTGTAACTGTCTGACTCCCTTGGTTTAATACAGGCTATATGAACAGTGAACTAAATTATGCTAATGAGTTTCATTGTTTTCTTTATTATGAGACAGAATTTTGTACATCCCAGATTGGCCTCCAACTCAGTATGTACTAGGGGATTACCATGACCTTGGAATTCTGATTTTCCTGCCTCTTCCTCAAAAGTGTTGAGATTATTGGGATGTGTCACCAGGCATGGTTTATGTAATGATACAGACTAAACTCAGAGCTTCCTAATACGTGCCAATCACTCTACCACCTGAACTATGCCCTAGTCTCCAACAACTTATTTTAGTTCTCTGTCACCTTGCATCTTACACTTAAACACAGAGTCATACATAGATGCTGTACATAGAAGAATCAGTAAAAGAAGAAATGAGTAAATGCACCAAAAAAAATGGCAACAGACTAAGCTGAGTAAATTGGCATTGACTTTTATTACCAGCATTCAAAAGGCAGCAACAGACAGATTTCTGTGACTACAAGACCAAGTTTTGTTTACATAGTAAGTCCAGGCCAACCCGGGCTCAATATTGAGATCGTATCTAAAGGAGAAAGACACAGAGGAACAAGAAGAATAAAAAGTACATAATCCAAAGGATCTTTAGGGGTAAAAAGAAAATTGAAGAAAAATCAAGTTAAAGGGTCTTCATAACTAGACACCAAGGTCATTTTCAAAGGAGAATAACCTGCAAAACTGCCTAGGGCCAGTGCTTAGAAGATGTCAATGCTTGTTTGAATAATTTTTGCTAATGTGCCTGACAGAATATCAAGTGCACAGCAAAGGGCAACTTTGTTGTTGTTATTATCATGTGAGGCACAAGGAAATGCTACTAACTATCTTGCAGGTCATTTGTAAATGTAACATATGAATTTACAACTGCATCATTCCCAAGTTAAGAGATGACACTGCAATATGTATAAAATATGACCCCAGCTATGCTTACTCTATGGAATCTATTTTCCAATATCTATGAAATCTACTATGGCATCTTCTTTCAACTTCCTCAGAGCACAGACACCCACATTCTGACTCAAGTTAATCCCCAACCTTGACTGCAGCCCTGACATCCTACCATAAGTAGGTGTACCTCTATCTTGATTTTAAAACATGACATATTCTGACCTGTAGTTGGAGTGAGAGGTAACTATTTTAATGATATTTTTACTTTTTATTTGTTTTTTATTGAAAGAAATATTGGTACCCATTTCTGGAAACAAATATAAACCACCTTTGTAATGACATGTATTTATATTCTACATGGACTCACTCATCTTAGAATCAAATCCAACAGAGTGGTGAGACCAGGACTTAAGCCTTGATGCCTTACTCAAGACCCAACAGACATATTCTCTTTCTCTCCATGTGGTCTGTAACTCACTGGAGTGTTGTCTAGTTACAAGTGGTCCAGGAGACACAATAGCATATCTAAAACACATGGGGTATAATAAGAAAATTCAACTCTTTTATTTGAGGAAAGATCCACACAGCAAGCAACAAAAAAGAATGGTAGAAATAATGAAAAAAGACAAGAAGCATGTTGCAGGAAAAATACAAATGAAAATAATAAAGCATGTTATTATTCAGCTTTGCCATATGACAACTCTTAGAAAATAATACTAATATAGGATAGCAAAAATCTCTCAAAAGCTTCAAATGCTCTATTTTTTCTTTCTGGAATGCTTGCAAAAGGAAAATTACTTTCGATTACATAGTTGTGTCAGGATCTTTCTTATTTGTGGGTTAATACGTATACTATATTCAAAGACCAGTGACAGAAGGAATAAGCACACAAAAGCTAATCAAGATATTTAAAACTAATCACCTAAAGTAACAGTTTAGTTAGATCCAGACAATACAAAATTTGGTCTCCCCTACTGATAGATGGTGTTTAGAAAGAATACTGTTACGGGACTAAGTAAAACCAAATTACTGTTGTATGAGACAACCAAATTTCTCCCCAGTCATGTATCTTTGATATTGGATAATTTATATATAATTCCAATTTTTCATTCAGTAAAGTTTTGTAGGACACAGTATCTAACTATTTAAGACCCATGTGTTGAATTCTAAAAGTTGTGCATTACTATGACATTAATAACCTAATTCTAAATATTGAAGAGTTTAATAATAAAACATAGAAAGCCTCCTTTGATACTGATCCTCAAGGTTCATGGTGAAACAGCATTCTCCGGGTGAAACACAGCTGTTGCCACCTTGACATCAGAAGAGCTACGATTGCTGGAACAAAATAAACATTGCCAATACTGGGCCTATTACCATTCCCTAGAGATTTCATCACTCACTACCCCCTACACAGAGACTTGGGGTGCTAGAAGTATATGGGAGGTGGAGTTCTAACTGAAGGAGACTTTGCAGAAATGGTCACCCATGATGCAATGGGACTTGGTGACAAAGCTCTTTGGGACTCACTTAAACTACTGTAAGTAACTCCTCACCCATACTCATGTAAGTCTTTACTGCATTTACCCCACATATTGGACTGCTGCTTGTGAGCCAGGGTGGACAAGGGTGCAATTATTTCTCTAGTATCCTGTTAGTGTCCTATCTGGAGAGTGAAGAATTATTCCTATTCTCACATTCAAAGTAAGACAAGGCCTGCTTATGTTCTACATGCCTAGATACCATGCCTGTCTACACCCGTGGTTGTTTTTTTAATGTCAAATTGCCATAAATTAGAATTATGTACATAGAAATCCTCAACTGAAAAATTGTCAAAAGAACCTTGATTAAAGTAGGAAGAACTGCCACAAGTGTGGGCAGCACTTCTGGTAGAATACCAAATAGAATTAGAGCATGGCAGAAGGATGGTCCTTCTTGGTTTGGATTTGACTTATCCTGTTGCCACTGCTGAATCCTTCACTGATACTGGAATGGTTTCTAGAATTCCATCCACCAGGAACCTTCCAATTCTCACTCTGTGGTAGAGACTGTAAAGCAATTAGCCTTCCTGAACAGGACAGCTACTAGAATATCATCCTGTCCTATATGCCAGTGTGAGACTACAGCTACTGAGGCACCCAGTTTGAAGGACTGCTAGATCCTTAGGTCTCAGGTGTGAGACTATGGATGCTATTATTTTAACTACTAATTTAATCACACACACAAAAAAAAACAAAAAAAACCCCAAAAAACAAAAAAAAAAGAAACCACTTTCTTCCCATACGCTTTCTTACACTAGAGAGCTCCAATAACCACCCTTATCTATTTCTTTCACTCTTCCATAATACTACAAAAGTAGTTTAACCTCTAGCCCATGGCCAATTGCATTAAAACAGAAAACATGGTCTCATGGGACAGAAACTACTGTATATCTTTTATGCTCCCAATTTCTCTGCAGATTATTTTCATTGCCCTCTGAATTAAAAACTGTCCTGTCTGCAAAACATGTCCAACAACAAAACTGAAAAGAGCACTTTGCCACTTCTCATTTGTTCAGGACACTGGCAAGTAGTTTTGATGACCCATTAAGAAGCATTATCACTGAGCCGTTTGGGAGTCACAGACTTCTGTAATATTTGAATGCATGTTATGTATTCTACCTCTTCAAGGATCAGAATATTTTAGTTTAGGACTCCTTCTCTTCCTCTAGAATAGCTCAAGCAGAAGTTGAGGGCCTTTGTAAAAAAGAAAGGGGTCTAATTGTAAAGCCAGCAATGCCATCATAGAAATATGTTAATCTCCCAAAGAATACACCATTCCAGAAGAATATATAGAAAAAACTGTTCATCTTTGTGAATTAAGTTATATTTCCCCTCAAATCAGAAGTGTTCCACACAGGGCTGGAGAGGTGGTTCTTCCATTAAGAGTATATGTTACTCTTGAATAGGAACCAGGATCAGTTAGCAGTATCCACATGGAGGCTTATGACTATCTGTAACTCCAGTTCCAAGGATGGTACACTATCTGAACTCTGGGTACTAGATATGTATGTGGTGTTCCTACATACACACAGGAAAACAGTGATACACATCAAATAAAATAAATAAATCTTTAAAAGTAAAGAAAAATGCCAAAACCAAAAATGGAAGTGATCAATGGAAGTGTTCAGAACAGAGAGGAATAAATTAGAGTGCCAGTTCTATCCTTCTCTGGAAAGCCTGAAGAAATCAAACTGTGCCTGAAAAATGCATGATGAGTCTGGGGTCTTCCAATTCTGTGGAGTGAGTAATGAGTCTACACAAGAATCTCAAGATACTGTCTTCAATGAAGAGGCTGCACTACCAAGAACAGAGAGGAGAAACTTGCTGGAAAGGGAGGATATCAGTTAGGTTTGTAGCTGGGGAAGATCAAACCAGTCACTATAACAGCCTCCTTTTTATAGCTAATGTGAAGAGAATGGCAAGCTCTCTTTGGAGAACCTATCAGTGAATCTCTGAGCCCCTAACAGATCTCATAATGGCAAGAACCATTTTTATTTTCCCAAAAATGTTTACAAATCCCAGGCTACCAGAGTCAAGATCATCAGCTAGCTATGGACAATATACCCAAACCTCTAAATTATGTATGTGCAAAGGTGAAGAGACCTGCTCCTGGGTCCCAAAAGTAAAATGCTTCTCAGGAGCAAAAAAGGGGGTGAAAGATTTCTATAGTAACTTCACACATAATCTGTGGGTCATGCTCTTTATTTCCTGTGTTCTTTATTGTTTTGTTTCTATTCTAATAATCCTGTTTTACTTCCAATGTCTCCATGCATCTTCTTCTAGCTTCTTCTTCTATTCTAAAAACTCTTCTAAGGCTCCTTCAGGAGCCTTAAAGTGATAAAGAAATTTATCTCATTGGTCAAAAGCACATTACTAGTGATAAGGAGTTGAGCTGTTTACCATGACAAAACAAGAGTCCAAGGCCATCAGAGCAAAACCATGACTAGACAGAGGAGGTCACAGAGCCATGTGACAACTTTAAGACACCAGTCTGTTATTAGACTGGCAAGTGAAGAATTAGCATGCTTTTCTTAATAACCTTGGTAGACATCTGTGACTCTGACCTTGTGCAAGCTTTAAAGTTTGCAAAAAGCCTTCAGTCTAGCTTGACTTGCTCTGAGATGAAAACAAGCTAATTGTGTGTAAAACTCTGAGCAAGAGAACAAGGCAGGCTGTTAAGAGTCTACAGTTCTTGTGGGACAAATAGATCCAGTTATGAAGCTTGTCCCAGTATATATTGTATATATCAAAATTATACAGTTAAATGAAAAGTCATCTTCCAGAGTCTCCATAGATATATGTGCCCAGTAAACAATTAACACACTGTAGTGCTGTGGGAAAACTCCCCAAGCTATAATGTAAGGGAAAGAGCTCTTCACACAAGAAGTCTGCAATGAGGACAGCTCAACACATTCAGAAAGCAGTATACCTTATCACCTTGCTGAATAAAGTATCTCCATCAGTGTGCATCTCTGCTAACAATACTCCTCATAGCCTTGTTAAATAAGGCCATCTAGATTTCCATGAGCTATGCCTTTCTAATGGGAAGACCCTTGAAGTAAGCACTGAACTCTCACTGCATAATTCTACATTGTATAGCAGGTATGCCTTAACTATATGTGCCCCTCCTCACTTCCTGGAAGTCACACATTAGTAGAACTAAATCCTCCTTTCCTGACAAAGCAAGACACTTCCTTCCTCCTCTGATATCTGCCAGGTAATCAGCAACAGCCTGACAACAGACTACTCAGTAACCACTTGGCATGAAACCCCTTGTAGGAACCTATAGGAAGCTTCTATTCTGACACTGGGCATGAACTCTCCTATGAATCCTTCCTGTGCTATATATCTACATGTGGAGTTGGGGCTACAACCTCCCACTGAGTTCCTACTATAGTACTGTCTGTTCCTAGAATTAGAAACTACCCCAATAAAACTCTTATCAGTGTCCATCTTGATTGTTAAAACAGAGACCTTTCATAATCCCATGAGATTCATCGGAAGATAATATCTTTTACAACTAAACTCTCTGTGGAAATTAATTTTGTCAATTTGAAGGAGCCTTAGAACACTCACACATCTCAGACGTTACCTATGGCATTGAGATGAGAGTGTTTGAGAGGAATCTCACAAGGGGTCTGAATAAACACATCACACTGTACTCCTTATTGACAGTGGGTCTCATCCAACCAGCTCAAGATCTACATTGACTAAAAAAGAAAATCCTTCCCTTTGGAAGAGAGGCTCCTCAGATCTTACTGCCTTGATAGAGGGCATGGGTCCATTCCTTCCTTAAGAACCAAAATAAAATCACAGCTCCATTCGTACTATGATCCTGGATGCCTCTGATATGTAATTGAATCATCAACTTTCATAGCTTCAAGCTTGCCAATGGCCTTAGTTAGGGCTTTCATTGCTGTAAAGACACACCATGACCATCCATGGCAAATCTTATAAAAAAAATTTAAGTGGGGTGACATACTGAGAGTTACAGAGGTTCAGTTGATTATCATTATGATGGGGAGCATAGAAGTATGCAGGCAGATGTGATGCTGGAGCTGAGAGTGCTACATTGTCTAAGCAATAGGAAGTCAACTGATATACCCAGTGATATCCCGAGCACAGGAAACCTCAAAGCCAACCCCCATAGTGACATAGTCTTTGGGATACTTCCCCATTAAGGCAGGCCTCAGGTGCTATGTGTAAATAAAAAAGGGGGAACAGTGCATGTTCACTTTCTCTTGGGTGGTAATCACAGATCAGATCACAGCTTCCATCACCTCTGAGCAGAAGTCTGTGGCAGTACTGTACCATATTTGCCATTCATGAGTGGCTCCCCAATAAATATCTGACTTCCCTATATTGCGGGCTCTTATGGACTCTGTTACTGTCACCCATTATAAATAAGGCGAGACCTACTCCACCAAAGCCATACCTTCTAATAGTGCCAGTCCATATGCGATTATATCAGCCAATTATATTCAAACTATAACACTACACAGTATGCTTACCTTGATACCTGCCAATCAAGTGAGCATATTTCTTATAAGAAAATGATAGGTATAGTACACACATGGGAGAAACCATGTTTGTTTTTCTTGTGTTTCTGGATAGTGCTACCACCTCTTTCCTTTGCATGATATAATGCAAAGTACCATCTACACAAGATGAACTGCTCTTACAATCTTGACTTGATATTGCACAGCATAGTTACTTCAACATTCCATCAAGTTAAAAAGAATGCTTCACAATTCTTCATTTAATAAATAAGGGGCTGAGAAGATTGTCTAGTGGGTAAGAGCATGCAATGTCCTTCTTGAGAATCTGAGTTCAATGTCTAGCACCTACGTTGGTCAGCTCACAGAACATCTACAACTCATACTCCAGAGGAATCCAACACAGTATATTGAAAACACACACATGATTAAAAATAATAAAAACATGTCTTTACATCAGTGAAAGAGAGTGTAAAAGAGTGGGAGGGAAGGGAGAGAGAACAGAAGTAAGGTAGAACAATGATACATGACAGAAGGAGATGCACTGTTATACAATTAACAACTTGGCCCACAATGAGCTCTTCTTGTTACACTAGATTAGATCAGTGTTTTTCAACATACCTAATGCTGTGGCTTTTTAATACCCCATGTTGTGGCAATCCCACCAATAATAAAATTATTTTGTTGCTATTTCATAATTAAAAGGTCATTTGATCTACAAAAGGGTCATACCCACAACATGAAAACCATGACACTAGATACAGTGGCAAGATAACCCAGTTAGTAATGAATGGACCCCATAATCATTTTTTCTTAATACCTGCATAATATCAACAACAAGAAACATGGAAACTTGTTTGATGAATAAAACTATGTTCACACGGAGTGTTATGCAGATTCTATCTACACACTTATACACATAATTTCACATTAACTCTATGTACGTATGTGTTGTTTTTTGCATTTATCAATGAATACACTTTAGTTCTTCAAAATAAGCATTGAAATAGCATAACAATAGGATTGTCTTTCTGGAGTTTTATGTACTAGTGTGTTCCTTATTTGAGAAGAGGAATATAAAAATCCATTCCAGGTCTGAAAGATTGCCCAGTGGTCAAGAGTCCTTGCAGCTCTTATTCCCAGCACTCAGATGGCAGAGGTAGGCAGGTCTCTATGAGTTTAATTCCAGCCTGGGATACATTAGTTCCAAGACAGCTGGGGCAAACGAGTGGACTCATTGAACTAAAAAATACAAAACAAGAAATGGAGTGCTTACTTCTCTTGCAGAGGACCCAAGTTTGGTTCTCAGCACCCTCATGGTGGCTGACAAGCACCTATGACTCAACTTCCTGGGAATGGAGTGCTTCTTCTAGACTCATCTGGCTCCCATATGCACATAAACTCATACAGGCTCACACTCACACACTAATACACACACACGTGTGTGCATGCACATATACACACATTAAAATCCTGATTTTCATTTATCTTTTCACAATCAGATCCAAGAAGATCTAAAGCAGGACATTTCTGTTCTCTAAACCCTAAGTCAATCGCACCTGTAAGCATTCTCCTTCTCACTATCACTCAAAAGGGACTGCAGAACACATATGGGCTTTATTTCAGTCCTTCAGAAGGCTTTAAAAAGGCCAGATTCTGAAAGTTTAAACAGTGAATATTATAAGCTAGAATCCAGGAAGGACTTGACCCACTTCATCTCCCTTTAAATCCTTCTAAAGTGACTAAGTGGGAGTTCTAAGAAACGACTCTGTCTCGGCAGTCCTTGGTCTTTGTGAGCTCTCTGGTACAGGCAGCAAAACACAGTACCCTGACTCAATCACCCAACAAAACAAAGCAAAGGTATAAGCCAGAATAATACTGGGGAAAAATTTAAGGCATATCATTTTAATTAAATGAATTCTCATATCAAAAGTCAAAGTATGAAAGAAATAAAGCTGACAGTTACCTGAAGGTTTTTAGTAGCCTGTGAGACATTTCTCCTGAACAATATCTGAGAATTTTGCAAACTATGGTTTGGACTTAGAGATACTTCTGAAATGCATGCTTTATAAATACAGATTCCTGCTGCAGGCCTATTTCTGATGACAACATATCTCAAGAGGCAAGACCCTGAAACCTTAACTTCCAACCAGGGACTCCAGCTAGATGGTGTGTATCAGCATTTGGAAATACAACAATCTTTTTCATGTCCTTCCATGAATGTCCTTCCAAATGCTCAGAATCATCACTGATAAACAGACCACGTTTCATTCCCCACCTTCAATCCCAGATGATTTTTATTAGCTTCAAGTTACTATATAAAAACCAGATGGCTTATAAAACACACCATCATCCCCTCTTGGTTTAACATGCTTAAGCAGTTAACAGGCAAGTAATAGAATTACTTGCAAAATTTTTCCAGCTCTTGCCTCTTTCCTTTTCACCATCAAAACATTCCAACTGTTTCTTTCAATTGAAGTTTATTCTTCTGAGAAAGTAAAGAGACCTAAGCCTCTTGAACCCTTTCCCCCATCAAACAAAGGAGAAGCTCTCTAGAGAGGCTAATCCTTCAGATAAGACACTAATCCAGATCTAGACATCAATGTTCACAAACATTATGAAGGGGGGGGAAATATCACCAAAATATTTCACAGTGCCAACTCAAGGAATGTAATACATATAAAAACAAAAAAAGAAGTGACAAAACTTCTGGTATATCATAAATATTCAATAAACTTTAGCTATCATTATTATTATCATAAATAATGCCTTATTTATATGGTTAAGGCATATAGTTAAGGGAATTCAGTTGAATCATTATCAAGTTATCTATAGAAGGCAAGTTGATAGGAAAAGAAATTTTTATGTGTTTGTAATAAATGTTCCTTATTGATTGTTCAAGATACTCCCAAGAACAGCAAGGAAACTATTTGGGGAGAGGTAGGAGACCAGCAAGGCACTGATAGAAGGTATTAAGGATTATGAAAGAGGTCCATAAAAATAAGAAAAGTAACATCCACAATAACTGTGAAATGTAAATAGCTTAAATGTCCTTCAACTGATAAAAGGATAGTGGAAAATGTAGCACACAGACACAAAGAAATTCTGTTTGGCTATGAGAAAAATTGAATTATGAATTTGCAGGTAAATGGATGGCATTAGAAAATACTATGCTGAATTGATAACCTGGACCCTAAAAATCAAACACCACATGTTTTCTCCTATTTGTGGTCCTCAGCTCCAAAACTTGAGATGTAACTATATAACCTGAAATAAATGCAGAAATTAGGAAAGTCAAAACAGACCAAGGTGAATGGGAGACAAGGAATTCTGGGGAGAAAAACATGTAGAACACTGGTGTTATGAAGGGGGATAAGTGGAATGAGTTAGGACTTTAACCAGGGAGGGGGAAGAGAGAACAATAGGAATAAATAACAGTAAGGACAATTGAAAAGGGCACCAAGAATACTATTATATCTCTAATTAAAATTATAAACTATATATAATAACACAAACACACACACACACACACACACACACACACACACACACACACACACACACACACACTTTAAATAAAGTTACCACAATAGGAGTAATAATGCTTCCCCAAAAAGGCATAGACTACCTAATAAAACCTCAGTGCCGGTCATGAGAAAACTCATTGCAATCTGTTGGTCAAGAGACTGACTGTAGGAGACTTACATTTTATTGCCTTCCATGCACTTCAGATAAATGACTTGAAGGAATTGATCAGGAAGTGAGCTAGAAGCTTCCTCACTGAGACTAGATCTCATAGTACTGGAAGGTGCTATCTGTGCAAGACACCAAAGGAAAAGAGTAATCAGTAGTCAACCCCAGCTGTGGTACTTAGAAACCACAACCATATCCAGCATAGAAAGGTACTCTGAAAGGAGCAATAATGGTATTTATATCCTGGAGATAACCAACACCTCTCTATTTGGAGTTACAGCCTCCCTGCTCAGTAGGAGGGAATTCATGTCTGACACTGTAATCCTAGCTGATTACCTGTGGCTAGTGAGGTCAAGGAGCTTAGAGGAGACCCTATCAGTGGCCCTTCTCTAAGCCAGTGAAGTGTCTAACTGACTTCTTAGTATCTGTTACCACAGAGAAGCCTGACTCTCACTCCTCATCAAAGAAGCTTCTTTTGGCTGCAGATGAAGATTATCACAAAAGGACAAAACTGGTCATAATTAAGAAAACAAATGATCATTGGGTGTCCAGTCCCAAATGATACACAAACAATACAACCCGTATGCCCAAGTAAGGCTTAGGAAACATTGTAGAAGACAGGTGTAAGAGCCAGAGGATCGAGATGTTTAGTGTAACAACCCATCATTATGACTGGAAAGCTCCACTCTTGAAATTTCAACAATCTGATTGCCTAAGTAAAACCTGAAACATGATAATACCAGTTGACATGAAGCATGGAAATCAGAAATTGAACAAGGCTCTACCACTAAATACAAAGATGTGGGTAATTAATGACTGCTGAGCAGGTCAACCCCCACACACCCAGATATGAGACCTCTGATTGGTTATTCAACATCAACTTGTCAGTCCTGAAAATACATACACATGAGGAACACTAAATGTGTTTACACACACACACACACACACACACACACACACACACACACACATACACACACACACACACACATACAAACACACACACACACACAAGAGGTGTGTATGTATATTGATATATATGCTTATATGTAACAGTAATATTTAAAAAAAGGGGGAAAAGAAAATAAAAGATAAGATATTGCTTCCAACAGGGTTAAATTTAAGTGTATATAGAAGATGAAATTTAAATAGGCATTTTTGTCTCATCATATACTCCTCTATTCTCTACCAGAAAATAAACAAAATGTGAACAAAATGACAAAAATGAATCCATTACCCTATTTTCTTAATTTAAAAACATTAAACTTTAAAAGGTAATTCCTTAATTTGGTCATTTTTAAGCAATTAAAGCAAAATAATCTAAGAAATTTAAACTAGCATTTTCTGACTTAAAGAACAGACTGACTTAAAGAGCCTGTTGAGACAGTCTCCACTTCACCTGAGGATGCTCATTTGATGACCCAAGGACCCAAGATAAGAATCAGCTTTAGAATCAGCTTCCAGCCAGCAATGCTGGGAGGCACATGCCTGATAACCAGGTAGAATAGTGTGTGAGGGGAGTGTGATCTTACTTTCAATTGTTAACTTGACACAATCCAGACCCACCTGGGAAGAGTTTCAATGAGGGATTGTTTAGATCATCTTGGTAGGTATGCATGTCTGTAGGGGATTGACCTGATCACAGTGAGTGATTGGGAAGGCCCCGCCCACTGTGGGTAGCACCAGTCCCTACACTGGTGTCCTGGACTAGATAAGAGTAGAGAAATTGAGCTGATTAGTAAGTATATGTGTATACTTTGCTTGATGGTGGGTGTGATGTGATTAGCTGTTTTAGTTCCTGTTACCTTGATTCCCCTACAATGATAGACTGTAATATGGAATTGTGAGTTAAAATAAACCATTTTCACCCTACATTGCATTGCTTTCTGTCAGGTAGTTTATCACATCAACAGAAATGAAACTACAGCAGGGAATATCATATGTAGAACTTAAATGCCATATGACAACCCCACTCTGAGGTGACATTCATCTGTGAAACCTCTTTCCAAACACTAGAAGTTTCTAGGGGGAGTGGTTTCATAATCATGTTTGGCTCTAAAATGTGACCAATATTATCTATTCTGCTTCATAAGTGAAGAAAAATTTATTGGCTCACATACTGGGGAGTTCTTCATGTAAGTGGATCCACAGCACAGCAAAACAGATCATCAGTCCCCGTTCTCTTCATTGTTTGTATTTAGAGCTCCTCTTGTTTGTGGGATGACTGTACTCTCTCCTACCACAGCTCTCTCTTTCGGGGCCAGAGTATCAAGAGAAGGTATCTCACAGGTCATGATATTTTGAAAAACCACGGAACAGGAAAATACATCCACCATAATCAGAACACAGATACCACCAGACTTACCAACCTTTGGTGACCTGGGTACCATGGTGACTAAGGAAAGACAAAATTCTTCAAATGACAATTTCAGCAGAATCACAAGAGATTTGCAGCTTTGTGGTGGAAATAAGACTTAAAAATTGTGTCTTAACAATGCAGGTTGCACAAGCAAACTGTAAGAAAGAAAATAGCAGAGAAGTCAACCCCAATCCAAACCTGTATGATTGAATCCCTGTTGAAACATCATAGCACAAAAGATATAATGGAAAACTGGTTTCTTACTTATTTGATGATACCACATTCCTGATAACTTCCCTTCTGAAACTCCTCCACTGCCTGCAAGTCTATATTATCCTGTTACTATTTCCAGTTAGCTCATAAGTCTTTGTCAGACAGCAGACACTTGCTGTGCATTATTAAGTGAACAAATGGGAGGACAGCAAAAATGAAACTGAACCAGAGAGGTCAAATGAGCTCTCTGCATTGATTTGTTCACCCAAGAGTGAATCCAACAAAGGGGTATATTTTCTGATCAATTTTGAGGGTGAATTTAAAACTTAAGTAAAATAGTCAGGTGTTAGTGGCACATACCTTTAATCGCAGTATTTGGGAAGCAGAGGTTGAGTAGAGTTCAAGGCCAGCCTGGTTTAAAGAGCAAGTTCCAGAACAGGTTTCAAAGCTACACAGAGAAACCCTGTCTTGAAAGAGATCAGCTTCCCCCCCCAAAAAACTAAGCAAACTATAAATTCAACTCTAAATTTGACAATAAAATTACAATGCAAGGTACAATTTGGGGATAAGAGGAATTCAGAGTCTTGCTATGTAACACAGGCTGCCCAGGAATTCAAGAAGCTCCTTACCTCAGCCTCATAAATGTTGGGATTGCTAGTGTTCATCACAATATTGAGTGGAAAATAACATCACTACCAATGTTACATGATATTCTGAAGCTCTCTGCACAGGGATGATTAAGATGTCTATTGTAACATTGCAAAATAGAAGCTGAATTATTGCCTAGTCTACCTCTTTCTGAATACCTAATATTAGACTGGTCATGGTCATCTCTTTCTCTGATTAATCAATGATTCTTAATCCTGATGATATAGAGACATTATATAGGAGGTCTTAGTACACTCTGCTCTCTAGGCTCATCCAAGATATGTGCTTAAATTGCATGGTCTTAAAGCCCAGGCAACTATATGTTAAGACTCCCTGGGAGATTCTTATAAGCAGCCAGGGCTGAGAAGTGCAAACATCAGCTCTGTGCACCTCAGTGTCTTCTTATACCTCCTACAAATAGATTTGTCTCAATTGACTTTAGGTAAGCTCTTTAACCTCAGGTACAATATATGTTGTTGCTTTCATAAAGTCAGCATTTCCTCCCTCTAGACTGTGGAAGGCCACTTTTAACAACAGTCTTTCCTCTCACCCAGAAATTATCTTCCCAATGCATCTTTCTTACAGGAACGTGAAGAAGACACATGAAGCAAAATCAATTAAACTGTCAGGATAAATTGATGGCATCCAGGAGAACAAACTTTTGTCTCAGAGCTCTATAGTTATTAAAAGTTGACTCCTGCTTCTAAATACCTAGTCAATTAAGAGAGAGAGCCTAGAAAGATAATTTAATTTAAATATGAGAACTTTCATTTTAAGTGCTAATTAGAGATGTAGTCTAAATTTTCCAGATATTCCTTAAAAAGGGTAAATGGAGTAGGGTAGTAGGAGAAAGACTGTCTTTGTTGCTGCTTTTGGTTGATTGACATGCAAACCATGCTTTGTGCAAAGTATAGTTGCTGGAACAAGTAGGATCCAGAGAATGGAGGCAGAAGAGGGAAAACAATGACAAACACTGAACCTTACATAGCCACTAAAAAGTTACAGTGATTGATGTGGGACAAAGTTTCTAAATCTTGTCACTGTTGTCATTTGGGCTCCATATATCTTTGCTGGGGAAGAGGAAAGGATGTTTGGTGTGCTGTAGATGTCAGCAACATTTCAAGTCTCTACTCTGTAAATACCAGTACTGCATATTTACAAGTTGTAACAACTGTGATTTCTCTGCATGGAACTTACCAACTGCTACTTAAAAAAATAAAATTTGGGCTGGAGAGATAGCAAAATGGCTAAAGCAGTTGCTGTGCAAGTATGAGAACCTGAGTTCAGATCCCCAAAATTCACATAAAATTCATAATTATTGTGTACATCTGCAATTCAATTCCTGTGCTTCTACAGTGAGATAGGGGTGATTTCAGGAGTATCCCTAGAAGCTCAAAGGCCAAATAATCTGTGTACACAGGGGTATTACAAGAGACACTGTCCTAAATAGGAGGTGAGCATACTTGAGATTGTTATCTCACCTCCACACATGTGCTGTGGTTGTGGAACAGGCATGCCTACATACATACTCATGAACACGTGCACACACATTTTATTATTTATTTATACATAAAGATAAATTTTAAGAGAAAAAAAATCACCCTGATTATGAGTAAGTTACAGTGTGACTTATTAGTTACATATTAGAACTTGGTCAACTTGGAAAGTTTCCAGCAGAAATCTAATATTAAATATAATAATGATAACAGAAATTAACTTTAATTATTCTATCACTTGGAGAAAATATGACACAGACTGTATTTGAGTCAATTTAATTTTCACAACTCTAAGAGAAGAGCAGTTCATGCATGAATCATTCTACTAATAGTTGTAGTTTGATTTCAAAGCTATGCTCTGGATCCATTTATCCTGGTACTGCTGTTGATATTGTTTTAAAAAAATGTAAACTTGACAAGATATATATGAGCCATAAAGGTATTACAGAGGAAATGATTTCAGTGTGCTCCCATGCTCAGGCATAAATGTCTGCATATTATATAAAAATTCTAGTCTAAAACACTAATGTAAACCTGGGAAAATGTGAAAAAAAAATGTTTGCCATACCAGCATTGGGCCTGGAGTTTGGATTGTGAACATCCATGTAAATGCTTTGTAGCCTGCCTAATACCAGTGTTCAGGAAGCAAAGTCGGGATCTATGGGCCTCTGGTAGTGGATCAGTATTTATTCCTAGTGTACAAATGGACTTTGGGTGCCCATTCCACATAGAGAGATACTCACTCCCTCAGCCTAGACATATGGAGAAGGCCTCAATGGAGGGTTTTAAGATCATAAATCTTATTAACATTTTAAGAAGGTACTGGCCACTGAAAATGATGTATTGAGGGTCAGAGACAGAAAAGAATGATGGATTAGGAAGTGATTTCATTAGACAAGTCAAGACCTCATGGCTCAAGAGAGGATGATAAGTGTATTTGAAAAGAAATACTGTTTCAGAACATGCTTGGGAAATGATATCAACTGAGCAGTTTTGTGAATAAAAAGCATAAAAGGATGATGAAGTAAAGTACTCAAAATCCTTGGGATTTTGGTTTATATATAGGTAAGCACCATTTTTTTTTTCAAATGAGGAAATTTAGGAAAGATGTGAAAGGGTAAGAAGTTCATGAAAATCTATGAATATCCTTTGTCTCTATTCTTATTTCAATCCATATCTGACATAACAATTTCTAGTAGACAGCTGTGTCACACTTTGGAAATAAGGCAAGGCTAAAAACAGGCATTTGGGGGAAAACAGTGATTATAACCATGAGACCTGATCAATTCAGGAAAAGCCAATGGTAAACTTAGAAAGAATTCTAGATCATCCTAGTATTAGCAGTTCCAAGATTGAGAAAGTGACACAAGGGAAAAGCAATTGGTGAGATAGGGGGAAATTAGTCAATTGTAGCAAAAATATGTGTGATCCCAACACTCAGGAGGCTGAGGAGGTTGAATTTGAACCAGTCTGAGCTACATAACAGAACTTTGTCCCAAAGAAAAGACAAAGAATTAGAAAGGAAATGAGAATACATGATGTTCTAAAAGGTAAATGATAATAAACATCCCCTCAAATGAGAAACATACAGCATTTGTAGTCCTCCCAGATAACCACTTCAATTGCTTTTCTGATGAGAAAAGATTAAATATAGGAACCTCAAGGAGAGAGTGAACTAAATTGTCCTCAAAGGAAAGGGTACTTCAATTGCATGGATGTTAGGGATTAATAAGTGTATGAATGATAAATGATTGGTTTGTCTTGGAGACTGACCAGCACTGAGTGATGACTCTTACATACAGAAGGGTCCATGGACAGAGACATTCTGTGTATCAGAGCATGATGTGTCTGCTATAGGCTGTTATATAAAGACCTGAGCAGGTAACTCTGAGGGATGGTTGGTCTGAACTTTTTAAGGTATTTTTGTTTATCTGTTTTTGTTTTTTGTTTGCTAGTTGTTGTTGGTTTGGTTTTTTGTTGTTGTTGTTGTTGTTTTGTTTTGTTTTTTTTTTTTTGAGACAGGGTGTCTCTATATAGCTCTGGCTGTCCTGGAACTCAATCTGTAGACCAGGCTGGCCTCAAGCTCACAGAGATTCTCCTGCCTCTACCTCCCAAGTGCTGGGATTAAAGGTGTATGCCACCAACACTCAGATCCTTTTCTAAGTATTTAAACTCCTTCTGCCTTCTTGTTACTTAACTCAGTTTCCAGTTTTATACTAACTTGTGAATTGTGACTACAGGGCTTTTATCTGGAAATCTAGAAAGACTAACAGACAGACAGATACATAGATGGTGAAGTGCATGGAAATTTATAGATGGTAGTGACGGCAAGCATACATTTTTAAGACTGTACTTCATCAGGCCCTGTATTGGAAAATTCATGAACCACAAGTTCTTGCAGGCAAGGAGTAAAAAACACCTAACTATATTATCTTAATAAGTTAATCAGTTTGTAAAGCTAGTATATTCCACTTCAAAAGTGAATGTTCCTTCTCAATCTCAATACTTAATTATCCAAACAATTCTTTTGATACTTTGTTTTATATAAATAAATTTCACCTTCACCTATCCCTTTATATATAAGCTATATTTAATTTATATCTATATACACATACATATACACACTGTCATGATTTTTTGTCAAGAATTTTAAAGCTGTAGATGTTTGAAAAGATCACTTCTAAAGCACTTTCAGTTTTGGTTGTCTTTTTCTTTTCCCCTAGACTATGGTCAAGGATTATACGTGGCTTTAAATTCATTAGATGACAAAAAAAGCACTGAGATATAAAATTGTTTAAAAGTAAACTTTAAAATCCCAATTAATATGTCATTTTACAAATTCTGAAATGAAAAGAAAGCTAAGAGACAGACTCATCCTTCTATTTTTTTGCTTAGAAAATTTAAAATGTAGACTCAACAAAGAGGATGAAATTTCAAAAGAAAACTCTTAACTGATAATGAATGAACTTTCTGTTCTGTCGTGATTTTCTTACCAAGCATGTGATAATCGACTTGAAAACCTGTTGTTACATAATGAAAAGACAGTTAGTTACAGCCTAAGTTCCTTGGCTTAGTTTTGCAAATTGGAGGTGTTATGTTATATTAAAATGGCTTTTAAAGTAAATCTACATTATGAGGGACATTTTATACTTCTTTGTTATAAGAAATGATTTTATGTAAGGGATCTGACATTCTGATTGTCATAGATTTGCCAATATATGGAGGTCTATTGAAGCCCCCCACATGGATACTAAAATATAAGTGTATTATAATTGTTTCATGAAAGTGATTTCAACTCTAAATAATTCTTGTTATGGAGAATGCACCACCCATTATATACTCCCATGATTCCTGACTTAATGCACACAGATCTACATTAAAAGAAATTTAAAGTCTCTGCTGCGCCTATTTTTCCCTTTCTTCCTTCCTTTCTATGGTTTTGTCTTCATAGTTATTACATTCTTAAAGGAAGAAGAGAGTTTATCTTTCCCAATTCCAAACATGTGCAATTGCATGATATCTTCAGGAATGAGAAGCATTCAGGAAGAACAGAGCTTGGATCTCCTGCAGCTGTAAGTAGATGTGAGGAAAAGGAAGATGGACACCAGGATAGAACATTATCATCCATGAGCTCCTCAATGTGGCCAAGGCCTGAATCCTCTGAAAATCATAAATGACTCTTATGCTGAACTTCACACAATGAAAACTATACCAGGAGGCATGTTTTTTTAACTTTAATGAAATGTATTTGCCCAAGATGTTTCACTAAATAAACCAATCAATGCAACTAAGCAACTTATTTTAAAAAGACAGTACTTCCTGACACTGATCAATGCCATCTATGTATTTCCATACATCCCTGGTGGCCTCTTTGTCATTTTTTTAATTGAACATGTGTTCCAGGCTTCCGTTTTTGTAGTCAAAAAAAAAAAAAAAAACAAAAAATAAAACAAGACTAAAGGTTATTTTAAATCCTGACTTTTATAGAAAATATTTCAATGAATATATTCAGTGAATATACATGGGTTTTGAAGCAATATTTTAAGTCTCTTAGAATAAGATAGTTGAGTAAAAGAGACTTAAAAACATTAGTGTTATGATTCTAAAATAAGATACTCTCTTCTGAAATACCTGATAATTCACCCCTTTAACAAAGCACAACTTTCAGACAAAGGTCAACAACATTAGGAGCTAATCTTTCAGAATGGTGAATTATTGGAGCATGTCTATACACATGAAAGTATCTGTATTTGGAGCAAAGATAAAGCAGTAGCAACCCTAGCTTTATGCTGAGTGGAAATTCTTTCTTCTATTAGACAGAGGATATAAATCAATTAAGCAGCATGGCAGAACATCTACAGGATGTCCCAATTTCAAAATATCAGCCATGAATTACAATTCAATAGGTATGAAGTATAGCAGATGGAACAAAGAGAAGGAAGGTAGGAGGGGAGAACGCAGGGAGGGTCCAAACAGTAAGTTTTCAATCTCTACATCAGACTTTATAAGGTACCATTTGCAATGATCTTTTCTTTATGGGAATAAGACAAATCACAATGAGAAGATACACCATAAAGCTGATTACTGGGAGTGGTACTGATAGGAAAAAAACAAAAAGTCCTAAGCAACCAGCTCCATCCAAAAGAAATGTCATTTGTAATGATGTGCAGTATGCATGCCTGAAAAGCAGAATTAGATGCTGGGCTTTAGCAGATGTAATTATATAGTATGATAAAGTGAGGTACAAAAGAAACTGAATGACTCTTTCTAAATTACAAAGCTATAAAGCATTCAGCAGTCAAGTAGTAAAAGAAGGAGGAAAGTATTTTACTTTAATTTGAAAAATCTATCCCCTTCCCTAAACAATTTGCATAGGATGAACAGAGCATCCATGAGTTACAGAAGGGCTGTTGTCCCTCTCTCCACAAGTTTCAAGTGATTTCACAACCTGAGTAAGATCAGCTATACAGGACAGCAAGAAGCCATTGTGTACTTTTCTAGATGTGCCTTTATGACACAAAATACTATACGTGACAACAGTGAAGGGATAATCCTAAATCAGGGTAAGACAGTAACAAGGGTAAGAAAATAGTAACTTCTTATAGTAGGTCCTTTTTCATTTTTCAGTACCTCACAGAGCTTACCCTTATGTATTCAGTAGTTGGCAGGGTGTATCTGCTACACAAGAATACTTGACATTGTCTACAAGGCCATCTGCTATCAAAAACATAAGTGAAGTTAGAGTGAGATAAAAGGATTTGAAGAAGCAAGAGGCAGGGGTCAAAAAAGCCATAAAGAAGTCATTTTACTACCAAGGGAAAGACATTTGCTGTGTAGAGATATTTCCAACCTAAAAATGGAAGTGAAAAAGACAACAAATAAGCTATGCAAATTGCTGCACTAGAATAATAGAAAACTAGGGACTGGCAAGAAGACAATACATGCACAAATGAAGACATTGTTCCCTGTTTATTCTGAATTTTTGACAGAGTCCTGCATGCTACCCTTCTGGCAATTCTGAGTATTCTTATCTCAATGACATCACATGGCTGTCTAGGAGAAAACATAGATTTTAAATGAGATATAGGGTGGGGTACAGGTGTTTTCCAAGTAGTAGAAAACCAGTTAGTCTTGAGCCTAAAATAGTATGTCTTGCCTTAAGTTTGACTTTTCTCATGAATATTATTTTTATTTAACTTTTTTTATGACTAGTATTTTCAATACAAGTAATGGTGCTCTACCAGGCAACCTAGAAGTTGAAACATTCTACTGCACAATTCTTCATACAAATATTTACTCATTTCTGACTATTCTGGCCCTCCTCTTCTACCATTATTCCATTGATCAGAAAGTTTCTTGTTCTACCATGCCTAGGCAACCTCAAATGTCATCTTCCTTCTTAATCTGGTTTTGCATGAAGTTCAGTTCAAACTGTGCTACAGTGTGGCGAGAGAATCTCTTCCATCCCAGACCCTATGAATTAATAAATAACCCTTAAGACAATGTCATAGTGCAAGAGGTGGACTTACATTGTTTAGATGTTTGAGACATACCAGGCACTCAATGAAAGCTTGGTTGGCATATATTATCTCAATCATCTCAGCAAATTACTGCACTAAAATCCTATTTTATCCCCGGTATGAAGAAGAAAATTCTAAAGATCAGAGATAGGGAGCCATTTACCATGGCTGTGTCCTCTTTGGGGACAGAATGAAGACAATATCTCAAGTCTGACCCAAACCTTGGATTCTTAGGTGTTACTTACTAACATAAATGACAATAGACAAGGAAATAAGGTGATAGATAGGAGTTATTGAACAGTATATTTTTTTCTGTTGTAAACAATGAGGTACTTGATGAAGAAAAATATGATTATCATTCAACTATAACAATCACTGAGAGAGGTCAACCAAGTTGTCACCATCCATTTCGAGATTCAAGGCCTATTGATATTGTCTCATTTGATGGGCAGGGTCCCTGTACTACACCAGAGTGTGCTCCTTGATTTTTACCTGCCAGGTATCACATGAGTCTCTATCCTCCAAAGAATTAAAAGAACAAGATGAAATTATATAACCAGATCCAAGAGCAAACCCAATTTACCACTTACTGTTAGTTGTGTGGAAAATAATGAAACAAAGATTTTAGACAAAGAACAAAGGATCACCAGGCTCTAATTCACACCACCAGAGAAACTAGGATACAAGGAGGATTCTAAGACATTCATACAAGGTCCCTCACAGAAGGGGAAAGGAACAAGATCTCTTGAGCATATTGGGAGTGGGGAGAGGGGAGGTGAGTAGAGTTAGGGATAAGAGAAAGAAAAGGGGAGGAGAGAAAATCATGGGGGACTAGGAAGATTGAGTCAGGGGAGAAATATACAAGAGAAAAGAGAGAGAGAGAGAGAGAGAGAGAGAGAGAGAGAGAGAGAGAGAGAGAGACCATAAAAGAGGGAGCCATTATCGGTTTCAAGAGAAAATTGACTCTAGAGAAATGTCCAGAGATCTACAAGACCGACCCCAGTTAACATTTTGAGCAACAGTGGAAAGGCTACCATAAATGTCCTTCCCTGATAATGAGATTGATGACTAATGTATCCACTATCATAGAGCCCTCATCTAGTAGCTGATGGAAAAAGAAGCAGCCATCCACAAATAAACACTGAGCCAAACTGGAATCCAGATGCAGAGAGGGATGAAAAGACCAGGCTACAGAAACCCACAGATACAGCTGACATGAACAAGGCGGAGCTAATGGGCCCTCAGAGTGGTAGCTGGGAATCCAGCATTGGACTGACTCAGACCCCTGAATATGGGTCTCTGTTAGAAGGCCTGGGCAGTCTAAGGGACCACTGACAGTGGAACCAGGATGTATCTCTGGTGCACAAAAGGACTTTGGGAGCACATTCCTCATGGAGGGATATTCCCTTAACCTAGAGGTAGGAGGGATGGCCTAGTCCCTACTCCAAATTACTTGACAGATTTCCATGACCCCTCCAGGAAGGCATCACCCTACATGTGGAGTGTGGCGGGGGGAATGGAATAGGAGGGTGGTTGGGTGGCATGGGAGGGTGGAAGAGAGGGAGGGAGGAAAAGATGGAGAGGGAACTGGGATTGATATGTAAAATAAAAAAAATAAATAAATAAAAGAAAGAAGAAAAGAAATGCAATTGTACAAATATATGAAACATGTATATGATAATGAATTCAGTTTTAATAAAATAAACACATATAAAGGGACGGAAAGATTTGTTATCGTTGTTTATCTGGTGAACATTACTGAGCACCTGTGTGTACCAGGCACTCTGCTGAACCTGCTGAGGGAGACAAAGTTGTATAAAGACATATGAATCATCCTGCCAATAAACATTAATTGTGAGGTTCATTCTGCTGAGGATAAGCATCTTGTCTCATATACAATTTGTTACCCTCTTCCTGCTCCCCATTTGCAAAACAGTTAATGACCTTGTTAGCAAATGTGTAAACAATGGCTATTAAATACATAAATATACCCATTTAACTAATCCTTTTCCTTTGCCAATAAAATAAATCTTCTCTATTAATAAAGTGCTATAAATGAAAGGACTATGTTGATAAATTACACTTAGACATGACAAAAGTCCTGAGTGTGTAAGGTAGAAAAATAGGAGACACTAGAAAAATTAATTATATTCTTTCTGTGGCCTCCACAGTAGCATTTATTAAAGAATTAAAAGTGAATTCACTTTTAAGTCTTTGGTAGTAAAAATAGCAGCTTCGTTAGACCTTTAGAAATGACATCTTCAATTATATTACTTAATACTTTGTTTTAATATGTTTTCTAGAGGCACTATTTCCACTAATTCAATTACTAACTATATATTAAACACACACACACACACACACATACACACACACACGGAGTTTAACTTATCGTTAAAGAACATTAAAGCTGTATTCTGGACATGGAGAAAGGATAGCTTTATATTCCTATTGCCTTCTTTAAGTAACTGTCTGATCTTCTGTTGTGCCATGGCCAATAGTTAATGACTATAAATGCCTTGTATTTGTGGGGCACTTGGATTTTTATGTGCAGTAGTAAGGCAGATGAGGGTCCCCAGCCAAAACGACTAAAGCTGAATGCTATTATTTTGCTTTATTGAGGTCTACCATACACACATTAAACTATATACAACACACTAATCCTGAGAGTCCTTCAAGATAAATTTTACATTCATGTAACCACACAGATCAAAACTGGGACATTTCTAAAGCCCTACAATTTCCTTTTACCTCCCTAATCAATAAAAGGTATCAACTTCCCATCTTCCCAACTCAGAGAATCCTGTTAACACAGCTTCTTCTTCCTGTTTCTGATTGTCATGTAAGTATAATTAGCAACGTGTATGTTCTGTGTCCATTTTTTCCATTTGCAAATATGTGATTTAACTGAGAGGCTGTGCCAAATGCTGTGTTCTATTAATAATGTAAACACAAAACAGTACACATATACAGTTATCTGTTTTTTGGTATTTGGATTGTTTCTAGCTTTAAGTACTATATATATATAAAACAAACAAAATCTAAGAAGGCTGTAGAAATGGTAAAGTGAGTCCAAGCTGCAACCACAAAACCTGAGTTTGGATCCCACCATTGATGTAAGAAGCTGGGTATGGCTACATGGGGGACCTACAACCCCAAACCCCAGCTCTGTGGCTAAAGTTAAATAGAAAGTTCCCTGATGCTTGATGTCTAGGAACTGAACTCTGGGTTAATCAGAGACCATGTCTCAAAAGGAAAAAAGGGGGATCTCTCTCTCTCTCATGCCTTCTCCATATGCACATGTATGTACACTACAATTAACACACATTCAAACAGTTTTAAGGTATCAACAAGTAAGTAATAATTAAATAAGTAATAGTCAAATGGCAAAAAATCTGAGTAAAATAGTGTGAAGCTAATTTAAACTTGGGTTGTTTGCCAACTCTTGTGAACCTAAATTTTAAATGTCACAGATTCTTAATTCCTACAGGAGAGAACAAGCCTGCTCCCAGCAGCCAGAGAAAAGGGAATCTAATAAGAAACTTTGGCATTAAAATGGAGCCCTCATTTTAGAACTAAATCAGAAATAATTCCAAATCTGCAGGGAATGCAAAGAAAGCTACCCATTTTTAAACATACTACCAAATAGTACCAAATGTACAAGAAAAAGAAATGAACCACAAAAATCTAAATTGTAATATTAGGCTCTTCAGATTTGAATTATGGTTTATCCTAAGAAACTTTAGTTCAAACCTTCCCAGCTGAGGAAACCCTCTCCTACTGAAGCAGAGCTGATATACTGGGGAAACAGGGCTATAAGGTGCTATGCTTACCATGACCTGTGGTATTTCTGGGCTCCCGAGCTCTAGAATACTTTTCCATTTGAGCTGTAACACTCAGAATTATGACACTCCTGAGTGCCAGAATACCTGTCCCAACTTCTCCCATCCCAAATACTGACACTTGGGAGGTGGGACATAACTCAGCAAAAGTTGAAAGTATAATAATAATTAAATATAAGTATGATTATTACATAATGCAAAATTTTCCATAAGATATGAAAGTCACTTTTTATATACAAATCCAGAGAAAAATATACATACATAAGAGTGTGTGTGCCCAGAATCTATATCTACATGTTTCATACCAAATATCTAGAACATAAAGACCAAGAGATCTTAAAATCAGTTACACAATTAGGCTAAAAGATGGCTCAGGGTTTAAGAACATTTGTGGCTCTTTTATAGGCTATACAAGTTTTGTTCCCATATTGGGTGACTTGCATATAACTGTAATTTCGGCTCCAGGAGATGCATTACCTTCATCTGACATCAAAGTGCATCTACATACATGTACATACATACAGAGAGGGAGAGAAAGAGAGAGGGAAGAGAGAGAGAGAGAGAGAGAGAGAGAGAGAGAGAGAGAGAGAGAGAGAGAGAGGGAGGGAGGGAGGGAGAGAGAGAGAGAGAGAGAGAGAGAGAGAGAGAGAAAGAGAGAATAAGTGAGAGAGAGATGCCCACATAACAAAATAAAAAGAAAATGTATCTAAAATATAACTAAGAAAGTAGACAATGGACCCATCTTTCAAAAATAGGAGGGGTTGTTATCTTGTAAGGAGTGGAAATGACTGAAACAAGTTGTATTTGGAGTACTTAACCTAATTTAAGTTTATATAATCACTTAAATATATCATGTGAAACCTAAGAGAAATAAGAATCATTGAAATGAACAATTAACATCACCAGAGAAGATAAGATACAAGGAGGACTCTAAGAGAGACAGACAAGGTCCCCCATAGAAGGGGAAAGGGACAAGATCTCCTGAGCATATTGGGAGCAGGGGTGGAAGCAGTGAATGGATAGGGAGTTAAAGAAAGAGAAGGGGAGAAAAGGAGGGGAGAGGAGACCATGAGGGACCAAGAAGATTGAGTCAAGAGAGGAACAGAGGAGAGCAAGAAAGGAGATACCATAATAGATGGAGCCATTATAGGTTTAAAGAGAAAACTGGCAGTAGGGAAATGTCCAGAGACATATAAGGACGACCCCGACTAATAATCTGAGCAATAATGGAGAGGCTACCTTAAATGCCCTTCTCTGATAATGAGATTAATGGCTACTTTATATGATATCCTAGAACCTTCATCTAGTAGCTGACGTAAGCAAAACAGACACCCACAGCTAAATGCTGAGCCAAGTCAAACTCTTGGAATCCAGTTGCAGAGAAGTTATGAGCAAAAGGGTCAAGTCCAGGGTGCAGAAACTCACAAAGACAGCTGACCTGAGCAAGTGGGAGCTTATGGATCCCAGACTGATAGCTGGGAAAGCAGCATAGGACAGACCCAGACCCCCTGAACATGGGTCTCAGCTAGGCAGTCTATGTGACTCTGACAATGGAACCAGGCTGTATCTCTGGTGCACGAAAGAATTTCAGGAGCACATTCCCCATGGAGGGATATTCTTTTAGCCTACAGACATGAGAGAGGGACTAGGCCCTACACCAAATGACTTGACCGATTTTGATGATCTGTTCTAGAAGGCCTCACCCTCCCTAGGGAGTGAGTGAGGAATGGAATGGGAGGGGTGGGGAGGATGGGAGGATGAGAGGGAGAGGAAGAGGGAACTGGGATTGATATGGAAGAAGAAAAAGAAGAAGGAGGAAGAGGGGGGAGGAAGGGGGAGGAGGGGAGGAGGATAAGGATAAGGAGGAGAAGAAGAAGTAGAGGAAGAAGAAGAAGAAGAAGAAGAAGAAGAAGAAGAAGAAGAAGAAGAAGAAGAAGAAGAAGAAGAAGAAGAAGAAGAAGAAGAAGAAGAGAAGGAAGGAAGGAAGGAAGGAAGGAAAGAAAGAAAGAAGGAAGAAAGGAAGGAACAAAGCCAAAGAATTATTTCCAGATAAAAATGTAAAAAAGACAAATGGGAAATCATTCACTGGAAGGTATAAAGTACATGAGCAACTAATTGCTAGTGAATTTTATAAATGTTCAAACAAGTTCAACACACATTGACAGTGTACAATGGTATCTGATAATATAGATGACAAGCAGAGGTAGCTAATAAGAGACAATAGAAAGAAAATAAAGTTTTTTTTTAAGTCTTTATGTTTGGAAGAGAAGAAATACCAACATTAATTAGTTTCCATATTAAATAGTTTTAAGATTAACTAGTTTTAGGTTTTATAACCAAACAAGCAAATTAAGATTACAGGGGTTAGAGAGGTTGCCCAGTAGTTAAGAACACTTGCTACACTTACAGAACACTTCAGTTTGGTACCAGAACAGGTATCAGGACGCTAAAATTGCCTCCAACTCCAGCTTCAAGAGATATAGTGCCCTCTTCTCTCCTCCTCTGGTACCTGCATGACACATATGCACATAGAAACATGGAGACATACGTAAGTTAAGATAATTTCAAAAAAAAAAAAGAGAAATAGTAGGGCAACTAAAAAACGATGAATTTAAAACTAAAAAGGAAATCTGAGTGGGAAATGAAAATAGAAAATGAATTAAGGCAAGAAACAAAAAAGGAGAAGTAGAAATAGTAGGACAAACAGACAAAAATAAGATTACAGATGCCAAACCCAAGATCCTAGTGATTTTTTAATTAATTGAATTCTTGAAATATAAGATAATAATTGTCAACATAAGTTCATAAACATTTTAGCAATATGTGCCATTGGCATCCTTAAAATAGTAGCTCATAGGAAGAATCAAAGAAAAATATTTGTTATACAGTATGAATTTTTAAAAATTAAAAATAGCCACGCCAATATCAATAGATACAGTGATATAAATTATAGTTATAAAACTAATCAAGATCAAGAAAGTAACCATGATAAATTAATAACTTCAAATATACTGGAAAGCATAACTACACACACACACACACACACATACCTACTCACAGAGACAGACAAAAAGGGAGAGCATTTTCTAGGCTGCCCAGGTCATACACCTATAAAATAACTTCAAAATTTCAATAAATTATATTTGAAAAATTTTTAAATATTTGTACTAGCAAAACCCCTATTAAGAGGTAAAAAATATTTACAATTGACATAAGTGATGAGTGATGTGCTTCAGTTACCCAGTATATTTTTTTAAATGTCTGAAAAGTAAAGCTCTAACAATCTAATTAAATTTTGAAAAGATAACGTGAGCAGATAGTTCACTGAAAGAACACACAAATGGCAGAAAGGCACATAAAACGATCTTCAACATCACTATATATTAGAGAAATGTGTATAAGTCCATCCTGAAATATTGTGCTCAATTTTTCAGAAGACAACTGTACAAAGACAGTAAAATTAAAATGTATAAAATTGACGACACCAGATGCTAGCAAGAATACCAGGAAAGTGGGTCTCACATACATTGCTCATTGCTGCTAGACTGAAAAATGATTCAGCTACTCAGGAAACAGTTCAGTAATTTCTTTAATAACAGAATCACATCCATATCATGCAACCCAGAAACTGTTTTGAGGTATTTATCCAAGAAAGTAAAACATATGTTGATTTACAAACCTGCATGTAAATATCTGAAACAGCATCTATAATGGACCACACCTGCAGCACTCCCCTCAATGAACAAAAGATCAAGCAAAAAGTAGCATAGCTATTTCATATATGGCAACATAGTATTATAAAGCACAAACTGTACACATACTCATCTCAAATGGGTGTGGGCATCATGCTGGGATTAAAATGTCAGTCTCCACAAAGGATGTATGTCAAGTTACAAAAGTATCCCAAAAAGACAAAATTACAGAGATAGACTACAGTTTAGTGATCACCTGGGGTAAAGAATGGTGGCAGGGCATGGATGAATATGGCTATGATAGAATGACAGAACAGAGATCTTAGTGGTGATTAAAGAATTTTGTACCTTGGAAGGCAGCAAAATCAAACTGCAGAAACCTAAAGCTGTGATGAAAGGGCAAGGGACTATGTACATACTGTGCCATTGGAAACTCCCTGGTCTATATCATGTACAATGATTCATGGACAATGTGACCACTGAGCAAAACTGGAAATTTCCTTCTTCAGTGTTTGAATACTTTATGCAGTTCTTTCATTTCTCTGGTCATGTGTGTCCAAAGGTTTGTGTCTCCTCAGACAAAATGTCAGACATTAAGACAATAAATGCTGGCAATAAATGCTGCAAATGCTGGCAAGGATTCTGGACAAAGAGAGCTATCATACAATGCTGGTAAGAATGTAAACCAGCTAGCCATGATGGAAATCAGTATAGAAAGTCCTTAATAAACTAAGTACAAATGCACCATGTAATCCAGTTACAGTTATATGACTCCTAGGTTATTACCAGAAGACTTTGAAGGAAGCATATTACAAGAATATTTGTGCATAAATGTTTACTGCAGGACTACTTACAATAGCTCAGTTGTGGAACCAATCAAGGTGTGAATCAAGAGCAGAAATTAATGAATTATAAGGCAATTATACCATTCTCTCAACAGAGACAAAAGTTGTTTCTTTACAAAAACTAATTAAGATGACAAATCTCTACAGATAAATTGATCAGGAGAATAAGGATAAACAGAAGAAATAATTAGACCATGCTATAACTGAAAAGTTTAGAGACTCTGGGCATTTAGTAGCTGATGGAAACAGGGGCAGACACCCACAGCTGAACACTGAGCCAAACTCCTGAAATCCAGTTGTGGAGAGGGAGGATTGATAAGAAAAGGGGTAAATACCAAACTATAGAAACCCACAGAGACAGCTGACCTGAACAAGGGGGAGTTTATGAACCTCCAGACTGATAGCTGAGAAACCAACTCAGACCCCCTAAAAGTGGGTCTCAGTTAGAAGGCCTGGGCAGTCAAGAGACCTCTAACAGTAGAACCAGGATGTATCTCTGGTGCACAAAAGGACTTTGGGAGCATATTCTCCATTGAGGGATACTCCCTTAGCAGGAGGGAGGGCCTAGACCAGGCTCCAAATGACTTGGTAGATTTTGATGATCCCTCCTGGGGGGTATCACCCTTCCTGTGGAGTGGGGAGGTGGTGGTAGGATGCGAGTGGGACTTCAGGGGGCATGTGAGGGATGGAGAGGTAACTGGGATCAATACATAAAATGATAAAAATAATAAATACATATACATAATAAAATTTTTCTTAAAAATTAAACACCATGATTCCTCTATGGCAATTCATTTGAAACTTGGAAAAAATGTCTGTAATACTATAGCAAAGATAAATAATCTGAAAAATGAGAAACACACTTCCTTTTAAAAATAATTTTAGATTTATTTGTTTTATTTATGTGTACTAGTGTAGAGAGCTGCAAAATGCCTCGCCTTAAAGATGGCACTGGCTTCCACCTTCCACCTTCCCGAGGGTGAGTGCTCTCTGGCCTAAACAAGCCCTTTTTGGTTAAGTCTGTCCAGCCTGTCTGCTTCCACATTAGAGTAACCTATCTGCAGGGTCCACGTAGCTCACTGGGTTGGTTAGTGCAAGGGGATTTAAGCCTGTGCAGGGGTCCCCCAGGGTCCCGCAGATCAGAAGAAGCATGTTCAAGGATCATGATTAAAACTGCATGAAGAAGATCTTCCCGGAGTCGTGTCTTCCTTGCTGGTCAAGCTTGGGTGCCCTACAAATGGCGGCCCGAACAGGGAATATTCAGATCAGAACTTCTTGCAGTCACGGTAGCGCTGGTAAGTTCCCAAGGTAAGTTGGGACCAAGTTAGGCCCTCGGTTAAGAGGCCATAAGGTCTCCAGTAAGGAGCAATAAAGTCCCAGGTAAGTTGGGACCAAGTTAATACCACGGAAATAAGTGGCAATAAAGTCTCAGGCATTGAGCAAAAGGTTCTAAGGAACCGAAAGTAAAATTTTTAAAATGAGACTTCTCAGTCTCATCCAATTTTTCTGGCTCTTCAGGAGCTACTTTTGTCAAAGAAACTTAAAAAAGAAAAGCACACTAGAAAGATTCAAAAGCAAGTGCGTTGCCACTGCACCTTAGTTCGCAGTTTCGGGAGACCTCACGGTAGTGTGCTGGGACAAGTTAGGCAGGGATCTTGACTTTGCTTGGGAACAAGGGATGCTAAAGTCCTGAGTCTGACTGGTTTAGAAGTTAGTGCATAGCTGTATTGAAGACCAGAGGTACTGTAAAGAGGTGATGGAAAAAGGGAAAGCTGTGCTAGAAATGTTACAAGAAGACAGATCAGAAGAGGTTGAGAGCACAGTAGAGTCAGGTACTGATGAAACAGATTCTGAGGAAGAATTGCAAGCCCTTGTAGAAAAGGTTCAGAAACAGTCCCCTAAAGAATGGGGGAAGGGAAGAAAAGGAGAAATGGCTATATAAGGAGGAGGAAAAACTTCCCGGGACAATGCCTTTGGCGTGGCATTCCTTTTGCCCTGAGGTCTGAAAAGCCATATGAAATGACTTAAGTCTGGCCTATCCAGTTTTCCAGGATGCCCAAGGCAATAGATATGAGAAGCCTCTAGACTTTAGGTCATCAAGGCCTTGTCTGAGTCTGTGAGAACATATGGAATTTCAGCTTCTTTTACTGTAGCTCAAGTTGAAGCCCTCAATAGGCATAGCATGACTCCTAGTGATTAGAGTGCTCTGGCTGGAACATGCCTAAGCCCCAGGCAGTATCTGGATTGGAAAGCCTTTTTAATTGAGTATGCCAATGAGCAGGCTGCAGCTAACCTGGCAGCCAGAAACACAGCATGGGACAGGGACATGTTGCTTGGACAGGGACACTGTGCCAATCAACAGACAGGATACCCAATACAAGTTTTTGAACAAGTAAATTTGCCATAAAAGCATGGAAGTCATTACTCAATAAGAGAGATACTAAGATACGCAAGACCCAATGGAAACATTTTCAGATTTTGTGGCCCCTTTGGTAGAGGCTTCAGAGAGAGATTTTGGCATTACAGCAGCCATAGTTGCAGCTCTCTTTTGCAGTTGTGGGTTCAGTCACTGCTGCCGTGGCTGTGAGCACATTGGTGCAGACAGCCTGTAAGCTAAATGAGTTGTTCAAGAATATGGCTACCACCTTGGATGCCCAATCCACAATTGGTGCTCAACTAAAAGGAGGTTTAATGATTGTAAACCAACGAATTGATCTGGTGCAGGAGCAAATATATACCTTGTGGCAGTTGGCCCAATAGGGATGTGAAATGAAATATCCATGTTTGTGTGTTACCAGCATTCAATATGAGAACTTTACATGTGCTGCTAATTTGACATGACAATTGTCAAGCTATCTTTTAGGAAATTGGTCTGCTGAATTTGATGACTTAATGGTACAGCTGTGAGTGGCCATCATTGCAGTAAATTCAACATGTGTGGATGTGGGACTGGCTGCCTGATTGTCATCATGGTTCCCATGTCCCCATGGTCCATCTGAAAGAGTGGACGGGAATGGGAGCCATGGCTGTCCTCTTGTTGCTTATCTCCTTCGTGGGCCTGTGGTGCCTTTGCAAGATGAGGTTTGCCCAGAAGCAGTATGCAGCTATGGTTATTCAGGAATTTACAGCCATTGAGGCAGGACAGTCACCCCAAGCATGGCTCGCAGTCATGAACAAGTATTGATCCTTAACGCTCACGTTGTATGGCTTAGCACTTCACTCCGAGTTAGCTCTGGAAGTGAGAAACTCTGAGAAGGGCAAGTCTGGTTGCATGTGGGTTGGTGTTTGAGGCCCCACCTCCAGGAAAAAGATACTGGATGGGTGTGGCACTGACTTGGCTGACTACCAAGATTCAGGGTCATTACAATGTCCACTGCTTTACTGGAGACCAGACCACTACCCTAGCCTGTTGTGTTATTAAAACATAAAGGGGAACTATAGAGAGCTGCGAAATGCTGCTCCTTAAAGATGGTGCTGGCTTCTGCCTTCCACCTCCCTGAGGGTGAGTGCTCTCTGGCATAAACTAGCCCTTATTTGATTAAGTCTGTTCAGCCTGTCTGCTTCCGCCTATCTGCAAGGTCCACATAGTTCACTGGAGTTGGTTATTGCAAGGGGATTTAAGCCTGTGCAGGGGTCCCCTGGGGTCCTGCAGGTCAGAAGTAGTATGTTCAAGGATCCTGATTAAAACTGCATGAAGAAGATCTTCCTGGAGTCGCGTCTTCCTTGCTGGCAAGGGTAGGCGGGGTACATACTAGTGTTCTGTTTGTGTTTTTATTTACTTCCTGTTGTAATAATAAAGCATACCATGATCAATAAAAATTATAAGATAAAGCACTCGATATGGAGCGTACAGTTTTAGAGAGCTGGAGTCCATGACCACCATAGCAGAAAGCATTACAGCAGGTAAGTAGGCATGGGCCTGGGGTTGTAGCTGACCTCTCACTCAGCTACTATTGAGACTACCATGAGGGACACAGAGAGAGATCAGGATTGAGGTGGAATTTTAAAACCTCAAAGCCTGCACCCAGTGAAGCATCACCTTGAACAAGGCTACCCAACCTAATCCTTCCCAAATATGTCCACCATCTGGGGACCAATGATTCCAATATATAAGCCTGTAAAGGGCCATTTTAATTGTAACCACTACATTCTGTATGTATGTATGTATGTATGCTACCACGTATGTGCTTGCTGTCTGTGGAGGTCAGAAGAAAGTGTTGAATCCTCTAGAAATGGAGTTATGGATGATTTATGAGCTGTCATGAGGATGCTGAAATGGAACATCAGTTCTCTACAAAAGCAACAAATGTTCTTAACAACTGAACCATCTCTCCAGCCCCAAGAAACCCATCTTTTAAAAATAATGAATTAGTTGGAGCTGAAGAGATGCATCATTAGTTAGAAGCACTTGATGCTCTTACAGAGGATATGAGTTCCTATCCCAAAACCCATATGGAAGTTTACAACTATCTGTATTCCAGATACAAGGTATTCGATACCCTCTTTTGGCTTTCGTGTGCACTAAACAATGCACATGGTGCACACAGATACATTAAGGCCCTCAAACAGGCATTAAAATTAATAAATCTCTAATGAATTTTTAACTGTAGGGATAGTTACATAGTTATGAGCCCACTGTTTCTTTCTTGCTACCTCCACCAGAAAAGAGCCAGAGAAGACTTAGAATGCTTGTGGCTCTGAATATCTGCCAAATTCCCAAATCAATCTCTAGAGTAGCATAGAATAATAGATCACTTGGATAGCTTCTTGACATCAGTTTCTCCAGGTGTATTTCATGAGAGTCGTCTTGGACACAGCTGTTACTGACACTATCAGTAGAAAAGACATCACTCAAAGGGACAAAAAAGGGAAGATAAGTGACCCTGTCATTCAAATATGTATAGACCAATCCACATCAGCATCCATATTCTAGTGTACTACTAGATGATTCAATAGATATCCAGCAATTGGTGGACAACATCCACAGCTTCTCATACCCACAGGTGTAAAGATGGTCTGGCAGACAGATGCCTGACTGTAGTGTAGAAATAGCAAGCTTTAGAAACTTGACACTGAGGGGGAAAAGCCACTTGAAGAAGCCATCAATAAGGTAATAAAATAATTTAGACTTATTGAAATTTTACTCCAAACTGCAACATTTCTTTATACAAAATCAATCCTTCTAAAAATCAATCTGTTCCTTTAAAATGTGCAATAATTTGAGGGAAAAAAGCAGTGCAGAATTATCTGAGGAAATCTAAGATAGACTCTCATCAGAAAACTTGAAACAGTACACCATTTGCAACCACTGTATCATGTTTATTGGCCAGTCATTAGTTTTTCAGTTCACTTGGAATCCTTAAGCTTTCTCAGATCTGAGGATATTCTAGTCAATATTTGTACAGAAGCCAGGCCTCACATCAAGTGGGAGATAGAGACCATGAAAAAGGTGAGAACTTATGATAAGGAAAATCCATAGAGCACAGAAAATTATGTTTTATTTCTTAGCTATTTATTTTCTGGGCAACCAGTTGATTTTCAACAACTGAACCTCAGATAAACAAAGCAAAATCTATGCCAGGCTTCTTTGATGTTAAGGTCCTATCATTCCCTCCCACATAACCTGAGCGTTTTGAGCATAGAAGCATTTTCTATCTTTTATATATCTATGTCCCTTCGATATTGGAATAGAGCTTTCATTATCTTCATGTTGAGAAAGAGATTTAGATATGAAACTACATAAACATTGAATCTTCCAGCAAATGCATTTTCTACATGCTGCATTGGTGTATTACATTGTCTTTTTGTAAACACAATGTACAAGGTGAGATTATGAAATTTTCTCAAGTTCAATTTTTACATTGTTATTGTATTCTCTTTTTTAGATGCTGTATTTTATTTGTTTTTCATATACAACAGATGAATAGAGACTAACCTTTTGTGCTAAATTCCATAGAAGAGCAAATGTTTTGCTTTCGTTTTTCTAATCTGTACAATGAGAATAACAATATCAACAGTACTTACTTGTCACTATTAAATGAGTTAGTATGAACTAGTCCATCTGAAACATTTAGAATTGAGTCTGCTTCTGATGCCTCTTTTAATGCAGACCCTCCAAGAAGTATTACCCACAAAACTTAATTAACTATAACATCAGAACACTGCTATTTCATTTGGTATATAAAAGCTCAGGCAGTGGAGGTAAGCCACAAGAAAACAATAACAAAGGAAAGAATGTTTCCACACTGACATCATTTCACAATATACTTCCAAGAGCTCAGTAAGATACTGAGCAGATATACTAGCTTGTCACTCAGGACTTTTCCAGATATACTACAAAGCAGAAGCTTGGGGTAGTATATAGGAGAAATGGAAGAAAAAGGAAAGAAGAGTAATCTTCCAGATTTCTTCCCCTTTCTAGTTTCACTGAGCAATTTTCATGGCTCACATCCTTGCAGGGGGCAATCTTTGATTTCTCTGAGACCCTGCAGGAAGCCAGATCCCCCCACCCATGCCATTGCTGTATTCCAATCATTTTCTGTTACATTCTACTTGCTATCAATCAAGCTATAGTGTGCAAACCAAAGCCAGAACCAAGGTTGCCTTTGAATCAAATCTTTTTTTCACAGTTCTCAGTGTAGTTGATCAAAACAGGGCTGCTGAATTAGACAAGTGATTTTGAGTTCTGGACCTGTTCCAGTGTAGCTATGTAAGGTATTTCAGTTTCCCGAGTCTTGGTGCTTTCCTCTACAAAACAGAAATATTAATATCTACCTCACAGATTATAAAGGATGAATGTTATAAAGGATGAATGAGCAGTAATTAGAGCTGTGATTGGCACATAAATGTTCAATAAATGTTTACTACTACCATTATCATCACTGCATACAAATGAGAAGACTGGGAAAGGCCATTCAGACCACTAACTGTGAATATTCCAGGAGTGCCCTGCTGGAGCAAATGACAGTCTACAGTGGCATAGGGAAAATAAAGCTCAACGATGACCATGATGGATTACATTAGCATAGGAAACCTGAATGAATAACTCAAAACCTCAATTACATATTTCCCTTATTGTGTGAATTATGCAGGAAATTGGCAACACCTCCAAGTCCCTAGGAATTTGTCGTGGTATTTAGAGCAGCATATTTCTAATAACATGCCAATAAATGATGGCAGACTTACTGAGTTACTGATGGACACCCACATAAGAGATGTTGACATTTTAAAATAATCATCTTCTGCAGATTGTGCCATGCATGTATTTCCTCCTCATTTGCTCAATGCTTCACTTCAGCTATCATGGGAGACTAAAAAAATGCTACTGAACAACAAATACATTTTACTTGACGATAAAACAAAATACCTATTTTATTTTTCTTTTTAGCAATATAAGACTTGCTTTAAGCAGAAAGGCTAATTTAAATTTCTTCAAACATCTTCAAATGTACAGATGTTTTATTATATTGCAGTCTTTTATTTTTGAAGGCCTGAAAAATTGAACCCAATTAAATCAGAATTTAAATAAGAAATTAGAAAACTTCTACAATGGTTTGTTTGCTTGTTTTTACACTTCAGTTAATTAAAATACCAAGAGTCTGAGCTCAACTATCGTATATTAACTTGTATTTCAAAAGCATGTCAAGAATATAAGAACTGTTTAGGCACAAGTCTAGATCATAATTATAAATGCTCATAGGTTTACAAATCATTGATTATTATTTTAACAATTTCATACTCACACTTATTGTACATACCTTGTGATTTCTACTCAGGGGATCTAAAGTGAAAAGATAACAATTTTCAAGCCTGTTATTCCTTAACTAAAATTTGAGCACATTAAGAAAGCATGGAGAGGCCATTTATAGAGGAGAAATCAACACCAAGAAGGACCAGCACTCACCATGCTTTTAATAGCTCTTTCAGCTTTTATGCTGATGGAAATCCACAGTTAGATATAAGAAGAAATCCAAGTAATTCTTATTAAAAAGGAAAGGGGAAATGATATAATTGTACTTTGACTCCAATAAATAACAAACATTATAATATATATATATTCATGTCTATATATATACATATATAAACGTCTATGCACATATGTATACACACATACATATAATAACTATATCTTTCTTTTATCTCTCAGGCATAATAAGCCAGAATTCAGATGTTTTATTATCCATACTACCTGAGGAATGGGATGCATAGGTGAGAGCAATATAAAGAAAAATGTTATAAAGAAATAACCAAATTGTCTTCTGAATCTCTGGCTCTCCTGAACACATGTGAAACTCAGACATTAAATAACCAATTTAGGATAATATAGCGGAACTGTATTTGCAGTAATTTTCCTGGAGACATGTATTCTTTGAGACCATCTAAGTTAATCGCTGGCTAAAGAGGAGTCAACTCACTCTGGTTAGGACATAACTGAATCAAGATTACATCATGTCTACAAATTCCAGGATGCTATTCAAAAGTACCTAACATAAAAACCTCGGAATAAATAGTCAATATTCAATAAAAAGATAACCAACCACCCCCTTAATATGTCTAACTTTTCACGTAATTGCATTTATTATAACTAGATTTAGTGACTTAAAGAGACGTATCATCATAACAACAAACAAAATCAAAGGACAATAGAAATTCTAGAACTGAATTATAAGATAGTTCTAAGGAAGATGTGATTCTTCAGTATTAGACTTGCTACCCACAGATTTACTGTTTATTTGATTTTAGAAACTTATACTTGCTTTCCACTGGAGAAGGAATAACCCAACAATGGGAAGACACAGCCCACAGGAACCCTGATGATGACACCTCATACAAGTCAACTGTCACCAAAATGAGGTGAGATTTTTCATATTGCTTTATCAGTTTTCTCTGTGTTTCTTTGCTGAAGACTGGAGATAATAACACTATATCTATCTCACACTGTAAGCACAATTCCTATAACATGGTAATTGGTCAATGAATGTCATCCACAATGACAGCAAATTGTACTATAGAAATGATGTTTTTTTCTTTCTTTTTAAAAATGATGTGTGTGTGTGTGTGTGTGTGTGTGTGTGTGTGTGTGTGTGTGTGTGTGGTATGTATGTGTGCCTATTCATTGGTGTGAGTACTGGTGTACACAAGACACAGTGCTTACATGGAAATACATGAACAACCTGGCATGTCAGTACAGTCTTTTGTCTTCTACTTTGAGAAATTGTCATTTGTTGTTTCTCTTTGTGTGGGTGGCCAGCAAGCTTCCCAAGATTCAACATCTACCTCTCATCTTCCTTTAGTAGTTTTGAAATGACACAAACTTCGGTGTCCAGTTTCACATGGGTTCAGGGATAACAAAGTCAAGAGTCTTGGGTTTGCACTGAAGTGTTTTACCCTATTAGCCATCTTAGCAATTCAGACTCTATCTGTTTTCTTTTGTTATTTAAATTAAAAACAATCTTATTTTCCATAACAAACCCAGTTTCCTCTCCATCCTTTACCTCACTCCATCCACCATCTCTCCACCCCACCTATATACTCCTCAGAGGGGGTGAGGCCTCCCATGGGGCATCATCAAAGGCTGTCACATCATATGGGGTAGGACTGAGGTCCTTCCAACTATATCTAGGGTGAGCAAGGAATTCCATAGGTAATGGGCTCCAAAAAGCCAATTCATGCACTAGGAATAAATACTGGTTCCACTGCCCAAGCGCCACGACTGATAACCACATGTAAGGGGCCTAATTCAGTCTTTTGCAGGTAACCCAGCTGTCAGTCTGGAGTCAGAGTTTGCCACTTGCTCAGATCAGCTGTTTCTGAGGGTTTCCCAAACATGATCTTGACCCCTTTGGCATCACTCTGTTGTCTACAGAACTGGATTGCAAGAGCTTGGCTCAGTGCTTAGCTGTTAATTTATGCCTCTGCTTCCAGCAGCTGCTGGATGAAGGAAGGCTTTATTTTGGCATTAAAGGTAGTCATCAATCTCATTATAGGGGAAGGGTATTTAAAGGACCCTCTCCACTATTGCTTAGATTCTTAGCTGGAGTCATCCTTGTGGATTTCTGGGAATTTCCTTAGTGCCAGGATTCTTGGTACGCCCACAACGACTCCCTCTATCAAGATATATTTTTCCTTGCTATCTTTCTCTGTCCTTCCTCCATCTAGAGCTTACTGATTCCTCATTTTCTCCTCTCCCCTCTACCTGTCTTACTGTCTCTCCTCCCTCCCTCCCCTCCCCCTATACTCCCAATTTACTAAGAAGATCTTTCTCTGGGGGTTCATGAATGTCTCTCTTAGGATCCTCCTTGATAACTAGCTTCTCAAGGGTTTCACATTGTAGGCTGGTTATCCTTTGCTTTATATCTAATATCCACTTATGAGTGAGTACAAGCCATGTTTGTCTTTCTATGTCTGGGTTACCCCACTCAGGGTGAATTCTTCTAGTTCTATCCCTTTGCCTGTGAATTTCAATATGTCATTGTTTATACTGCTGAGTACTACTCCATTGTACATAAATACCACATTTTCTTATCCGTTCTTTGGTTAAGGGGCATCTAGGTTGCTTCCAAGTTCTGACTATTACAAATAATGCAGCTATGAACATGGTTGAACAGATGACCTTCCAGTATGAGTGTACAGCCCAAGAGTAGATTTTCTGAGTCATGAGGTAGATTGATTCCCAATTTTCTGAGTAACCACCATAATAATTTCTAAAGTGGATGTTCAAGTTTGTTCTCCCACCAGCAATGGAGGAGTGTTTCCTTTATTCCACATTTTCGACAGCATAAACTTTCATTAGTGTTTTTGATTTTTGCCATTCTGACAGGTATAAGATAGTATCTCAGAGTTGGTTTGATTTGCATTTTTCCTGATGGCTAAGGATGTTGAGCAATTCCTTAAGTGCCTTTTGACCTTTAGAGATTATTTTGTTGAGAATTCTCTATTTAGATCTGTATTCCATTTTTTTTTTTTAACAAATTGGGTTATCTGGGGTTTCTGTGACTACTTTCTCCAGTTCTTTGCATATTTTGGAGATCAGTCCTCTTCACTGTGGGGTTGGGGGTTGGTGTAGATCTTTTCCCATTGTGTAGGTTGCCATTTTGTCTTAATGACAAAAAGCTTTTGCCTTACAGAAGCTTCTCAGTTTCAGGAGGTCCCATTTATTAATTGTTAATCTCAGTGTCTGTGCTACATACAGGTGTTATGCTCAGGACATATGCTATGACAATGTGTCCAAGGTTACTTTCAACTTTCTCTTCTAAGAGGTACATTGTGGCTGGATTTATGTTGAGGTCTTTGATCTGTTTGGACTTAAGCTTTATGCACGGCAATAGATATGGATCTATCTGCAATCTTCTATATGTCAGCATCCAGTTATCCAAGCACCATTTGTTGAAGATGTTTTCTTATTTTCCATTGTATAATTTTAGCTTCTTTGTCAAAAATCACATGTTCATAGGTGTGTGGATAAGTATCAAGGTCTTTGACTCAATTCCATTGGTCTACCTGTGTGTTTTGTGTCAATAACAAGCTGTTTTCATTACTATAGATCTATAGTAGAGTTTGAAGTCAGGAATGGTGATGTCTCTGGAATTTTCTTTATTGTACAGAATTGTTTTGGCTATCCTGGGTTTTGGGTTTTTTGTTTTGTTTTGTTTTGTTTTGTTTTGTTGTTTTTTGGGGTTTTTTCCATATGAAGTTGAATATTGTTCTTTCAAAATCTGTGAAGAGTTGTGCTGGGATTTTGATGGAGATTACATTGAATATGCTTTTGGAAACTCTAAAAATAAAGGTGTCAGAAAGATCATATATGCTGAATGGTTTTGGGAAGCTCTCTAAAAGAAAAGAAGCCAGGAAAGATAAAACTAACTTAAAAAGAGGTTTCTATATGTAGACTCTAATCCTAAAACTCACCCCATAATTCTATTTAGAATTATCCACTGCTAATTAGCTTCAGGCTTGTGTGTGTCTCCTCTCAATTGAAGAGTCTTTCTCCAATGTTGCTACTAAAGGGTCTTGTTAACACTAAAACAATAGTGAAATGGTCGGTTTCTAGGTGCTGCCTTTAATAACATTAGTCTTGTTGAGTCTTTTGGAAGTGAATGTGACTGACAGGTGTGCTTAGGAAGCCTGAAAGCAGCTTACTAGCTCTGTCATGTTACTGCAGCTGGTATCTGGAGAACTATGGGGTCTGTTTCCTGAGAGGCACATGCTACATGCTTGATACTCATTTAAGCAATTGTAATTATAGTATGGAGGGAAGGGAACAAGAATCCAGCTGATTATCAATCACTCCTCGACAGGAATTGTCAGATCTTTGCAGAATGTAAATTCTAACCATCTCTTGTCATTAACCTTAAGATCTTATTTTAAGACACAAGTCAAATGCTGGGAATATTTAGAACTAATATTCTAACTAGTGGAAACTAGTTTGTTTTCTGCCCTCACCATCTCTGTTCTGTAATTGAGAAAGACTTGGAGAAGTAAGGAGGCAGGAAACAGGAAGATATACACATACCACACATACACATATACCATACACCCACCAAACGCACACATGAACACACACACACACACACACACACACACAAAGATTGATTTGCTTTGTGTTTTCTGTTGGTGGAGTCATGATTCTGACACGACTTACAAAATCAAAACTACTATGAAATTGACTTGTGTGGAGACAATAACATGATTTCTAAGAAGTATCTCAAAGGCTTTAAAGCTCACAAATAATATTTATTCAAGGTCAGTGTGCATGTCACAAATCTGTGTGATCATTTGCTTTATCTTTATGACTCTCTCATCTGTAATCCTGAATAATAGACATCAGTAACCCTATATGATTTCATTAACCAAAGGAAATTCTCTAAGATAGAGAAAATGTGAAAACTAACTTATGGAATTTTACTTACTTTTCCTAATTTGTGAACTTGGTCATAAGTTGCATTATTTAGATGATATAATTTCCAAAACCACAAAATCACATACAAAGATAGTTTTGAGACATTCACGTGTTTCTCATTCTTAATGTTCATACTCTGATTTATGTGTACCATCCTTGCCTTAGTAAACCCTTTGTATTTCATGGTGCTAACTTATCTTGAAATGTTTTCTATGACTTAAGCCAACACCCCAACTGCATCTAAGTAGAGATTCTTAAGAGGGACCACAGGCTGCATGACACAGTAGCAGCTGTGCCTCTCTTGTTGTCTCTAGGATATAGGATTTCTGAAGACTCAATGATCTGGCATTAGTCACAGAATATGTATATATCAATTTATAACTATATGCAAATAGGTGTGCCAGATAAATGATCATACAGAATTAAGGCATGTTCCTAGCAAAAAAGCACCCATAACTAACAAGAAAAAAGGAAATTATGGTTTTGAAAATTCACGAGCCAAGAATCAGCTAATAAGTATGTAAATTTCTAATTAATCTCCCTAACAACACACATAAGATAGCTAATATCATTTATATTTCTAATTGGAGCAACTGAGAAACAGAGAAGCACATATAAGTTTAAAAACAAAATCATATCTGTAGCCCAGGAGAGAAACAATAATAGCCTAGATTTAGGAAATGGTAGCTGAGTCCTAGTATGATCTTAATAAGATATTTCATGATAACTGTGAAGGATAATTAGGAAAGAATAATGTACAACTGAAACAAGAAATAGAACTAAGAACAAAAAATAGAAACACCAGGATCCTTGCCTGGTATCTCTTTACCATGCCCTGAGTGCATGGTGTATATATTATTCCCGACACTTCCGCAAGCTACAGAAGAAATTCATGATTGATAGATACTCTGGGACTGTGTCAATTTTTTATAACCTACATTTTCTTGAATATTCAAATAGAAGCCAATTATTGAAATAAAGTTATTAAAAAGTGCAATTATTTGATTTAAAAAGAAACAATTGCCATCTTTTATGTTACCTCTCACCATGCATGACACACTAATATCAGAATTTAATAAATCACCTTTTATAATGTGATATGAGAAGCACCATACAAGAAAGAGATTGATATGAGACAGGTGAAACTCAGATCCATTAAACAATTCTCCGAGCTCAGAGAGATAGTAACAAAGAAAGTGTTAAATTTCCTATGTGCAGTACTGAAGAACCACTTTTCCACTTTTCTTAAGTCCTGCTTTTTTGTGAATATGAACTGGATGTGCATTTAACCTGAAAATTGAGCATTCACTAAAGAAAGCAGGACAAAGAGAAAAGATATTATGTCTAGAAGGAAAACATTTTTTTTCCATAATGGATAATTTAAGTACATGGAAGCCATATGTTTTTAAAACAAGTCTTTGCCAAAATTACCAGGGAAATCCTCCAGAGGGAAGTTGGGGGGGAGGTTCACAGGATGCTAGGAGAAGTGTCAGTAGTGAAGGCTTAGGATGGGATGCATTGTATGATAGAATTAAAAAAAAAAAATCACCTAGTCAGGGACAACAAAACTACAGTTCCCCAGGTGGTCTTATCATCCACATTTAAAGCTAAGCAAACATTACAGTATTTTATTTATTCAGGTCTATAATGTGAAGTAATAGTTTTCTGAGTTATATTACACCAACAAATGTAGAGAGCCTCGTAGTGCCACGCCTTAAAGTGCTGCTGACTTCTGCCTTACACCTTCCCGCTGATGAAGGCTCTCTGGGTAAACAAGCCCTTAATTGGTTAAGTCTGTTCAGCCTGTCTGCTTCCATGTTAGAGTAGCCTATCTGCAGGGTCCACGTGGCTCACTGGGGTTGTTTAGCTCAAGGGTATTTAAGCCTGTGCAGGGGTCCCCCGGCTCTCTCTCTCTCTCTCTCTCTCTCTCTCTCTCTCTCTCTCTCTCTCTCTCTCTCTCTCTCTCTCTCTCTCTCTTTGTTTAAAAGATCCTGATTAAAACTGCAAGAAGAAGATTTACCCGGAGTCATGTCTTCTTTGCTTGTGAGGGTGTACAAACCAAAGGTCTCTAGGTTAAGAAAGACATGTTCAAACCCGAAAGTGTGGGATATGGAGATCACTAGATTAACTGGCAATTCTTTGGTTTTAAAGGAAGTAGCTTTGATAAATGTTGAAAAGCAGGAAGGATGTATAAGCATGAAGATTCCCCTTAATTGTATTTTATGTATACACAAAGAGAGATTCAGCATATTATGTTTATAATTACAGAAAAAAAGATACTCTAGCTAGAAATTTAAAGGCTGCTGAGGTCAACGCAGTATATCTCTGAAATGAGACTTTTCACCATGGAAGACTGTCCCTTGATATCTTGTCGACTCTACCATGTGAGGTATTTAATGTGAAGTTTGTCAATGAAAACTGCACAGACAAGATTCTTGTCTAGATGGTTTTTTGTTGCTTTGTCAAATGCTATCCCCCAGCCTGGCATCTGACCCACTGCAGTCCTCTTGCCTCAGCCTCACAAGTACTAAAATTACAAGCATGAGCCACAATACCTGTATTGTGGAATATTCCATTACACTGTGTGAAGATGTGTCACTGTGATTGGTTTAATAAATAGCTAAATGGCCAATAACTAGGCAGGTGGTAGAAATGGGATTCCAGGGACAGAAAGCTCTGGGAAGAAAAAAGGAGAGGTTGCCACCCAGACACAGGGGGAACAGACATATGGGAGGATAGGTAAATCCACAAATCATGTGGCAATATGTAGATGAATAGAAATTGTTTAATATGGGGGACATGGGAGGATGAGGGGGAGAGGAAACTAGGATTGATATATAAAATAAGATTGCTTCTAATTTAAATAAAATGTATAACAACATAAAAAGAAATTGTTTAATATCAGTTATAAGAGCTCACTGCATCAACCTAAGCTATAGGTCAAGCTTTCATAATTAAAAACAAGTCTGTATGTCACATTTTGTGAGCTGACAGCCCAAAGAAAAATACTTTAAAATGGCATCCAATGTGGGGGCACATATTCCATAGAAGACCCAAGAAAGCTTAAAAGAAGGTTCTAAACACACCAAATTTGTCGTCCTAGCACACAGTTTCTTATTCGTGCTACAGTTCAGAAGCATTACTCCCAGCCACTGTCTGTGGGTTTGAGAGACCAGCACACCAGGAGCTATGCTGCACAGAGTTTAAGGTTATGCTCAGGCAGATAGAAAAGTTTGCAGATATGCAATAAAGCAGGTCAAATGGAACAACCTCTAAACAGCTTACAGTGTGTTTAACAATGTGCATAAGCTTTAGTAAAATATGAAAAAGTGTATACACCAACAAAGAAAGTAGTTTAAAATAATAAAATCTTTAAAGAGAGAAGCAAGGTGATAAAAAAAAAAAGAGAAAGAATAAGCCACATATGGATCAGAAATATTATAACACAGGGAATTTGGGCCTTATATGGTGTTTTGTTAATTTTGAATTTTTTGAACACTAATGAAGAGACAAGAGACAGTGGATTGGGGAAAGTACTACTGAATTAAACCAAACTACATACTTTAGGAATGTCTTAGTATTAAATGGAATTCAAAAAACGTATTATGTTGGGGAAGAGTTTATGCTTTTGTTTACATGGGAAATAAAAGGTTGTGGAATCCTCTCAAGTCAATAGAGATTAGATTTGACTGAGGAGACCTCCTGGGTTTCTTGTCTAGAGGGAGAAAGCCAAGAAATATTACAGGACAGGTGACATGGACATGTAAACTGATTCCTCTGTATGGGAACTGTTCAGAGACAACACGAAGTATGACAAACCTTGTTGGCTATAGAGTCCTTTTGGCTTATTATTACATGCCATTCTTTCATATGGAATAGATAAAAATTTGAATTAGTTTGGTTATGCAGTCCAAATGGAGGTATAAAGTTGATAGATGCCTTTTATCTCCTCAAACAGAATAAAATTCACTTTAACTGGCTTGTGCACACTACACATTTTATACTGTGTTAATGCAGACATGTATGTTACCTTTAAAAGTTTTTCAGAGGAAAAAGACCAGACACCAATAAAAACAATTGAGACAGTTGACCCAGCCTCTCAGAGCACAACTGTTGTAGTTTCCTCAGAGTTCTGTATCCAGAGCAGCTTCACATATGCTGGCTGAGATGGTACTCCCTCACAGACTACTCCAGCCAGGAATTCATTACACAGACACTGGACAATAAATGAGACAGCTAGCACTGCCAGGACTTGTCCTTTCTTCCAATTTTCTCAGGGTTCCCTAAAAAACAGGAAACGGCCTAGAGAACACAATGTCCACATTCCCAAGAGAGGGAGTGGATGGTTTTTGGTCATTTTGTGGATTATGGATGTTTGTTATCATTGAGTGGAATGGGTTACAAATTGTTATTGGTCATGGTCAGGGAGAAAGCTTTTAAACAAAGGCAATTAGACTCCTGGATCTCATTCTAAAGGTAAAAGTGGGTAATATACCATATCAATGATGAAATAATGGGGTTGAATCAACTTTTGAACTACCACTAATATCAAATATTTTAAATTGGTATGGATTTTCATATAATGAGATAAATATAAAGTAATGTTTATTGTCCTGAATGTATGTTTCTATACTTTTTTGGAGTATTGTGCTTAGCTTATGCAGGTCATTTAAATTTTTAATGTATAATTAAGAAATGTAGTTTAGTACTTAGTCTATAACACTCAAACTTATAGTCAGTCATATTATATATGTTTTCAAGGTTGTACAGAGATATATTTTAAATTGATAAGTGATCTACAAACAATTCAAAGACCTATAGAATATGGCATTTAAAATGTCTTAATAACACAATGCTTTTAATGACAGTGAGACTTGTCTGATTCTAACAGCACCAGTTTACTTCAAGAAAGTATTTTAGGTAGCAAAGAACTTCCATATAAAGTTTGCTTTTTTTGTTTCAAAAATGTAGCCATTGGGCAAGAAACTGTCCTTGCCTCAACTGCTGACAGTAAGCTATCCAAACTGGACAGGCAGGATACAAAAGAAAGCAACTGACAAACTTTGCCAAGGTAAGTTAGAACAGTCCTTCAAAAATTCTTGTTTCACAGAAATGTCTGTCAGATATTATGCTCCAACATTACAAAGGAAACCTTGGATGACTGTCCTGGCAGCCAGTTATTACTGTCATTTAATAGTATTGAAAGTTGTTTGCTCTGTACTTCCTGTTCACTCTAAAAATATTTTATCCCTTTTGGGTTTCTGATATGATTGAAGATGAGATAGTAATAGTAACAGTTTTCTTTGTTAACAATATTTTTTTAAAAAAAATCACAAAACATTATAAAATGTATAATTCTGAGAGACAGAAAAGCTGAAACTGTTTATCTAAAAATGATTTGAGGTCTAAAAGTATAGCTTTAAGATGGTACAAGTTATGATTTTAAAAAATGGTTTAGGTAGATTCTCTATGGCTTTTCCTTGTCAAGTGATTCGTTGCTCTACCTCTCAACCTATGGTTGATTTTATTTAATCTTGTTTACAACATTGAAGCAGAAAACTCTTGGGTTAAAGAAATCTTAACAAGAAAACCATTCCATAGGCCATCTGCCACAATTGGTGCCTTGACTCCACCCCTACATGGAGAGGCATATGCCTGGTTCCCTGGCTGGAAGACTCTACCTTCTAAGACCTAAATGCCCATGGCACAATTCATACCCTACTTGCACCTCACCACCCACCAAAGCCCAGAGATCTGGGAGCAGCCTCGAGACACCATAAGCCATCTGCCACCATTGGATCATTAGCACCACCTATACTTGAAAAAGCCCCAGAGCTCTACCAGCATTCAACAAAAGCATAGACCCACCTCCACTTGTATGAAGATTAACCAGCTAAGTTACAGACCCCAGATATAGCAATTGGCAGAAGAAAGACCCCTGAACCACAGGCCCACCTGTACCCACTGGAAGAAGAATTGGAGAGAACACAGTGTAAGAATATATTCAACAACATAAAGAACAATATAACAAAACCAGAAACTAAGGTTTCTACACCAGCAAAACCTGAATGGCCCAGTGTAGATGAAGCAGAAAAAAAATGACCCTAAAGATATCTTTATGAAAATAATAGAAGCCCTCAAGGAGGAAATGAGAAACTCCCTAAAGAAATGGAGGAAAAGACAAAAAAAAATGGAAGAAATCAACAAATCCCTTGAAAGGATGGAAAAACAAACAGGTGAAAGAAACAGTACAAACCATTCAAGACTTGAAAACTGAAATAGAGGCAATAAGGAAAACACAAACTGAGGAAATGCTGTAAACAGAAAATCTGGATCAATGATCAGGAACTATAAATGCAAGCTCAACCAACAGAATACAAGAGATGGAAGAGAATCTCAGGTGTTGAAGATACAATAGATGAAATAGATTCATAGTCCAAAGAAAATGTTAAACCCAACAAATTCTTAGCACAAATTATCCAGGAAATCTGGGACACTGTAAAAAGACCAAACATAAGAATAATAGGGATAGAAGAAGGTGAGAAACATACTCAACAAAATTATGGAAGAAAATTTTCCAAACTAAAGGACATGCCTATAAAAGTACAAGGAGCTTACAGAACACTAGTTAGTCTGGACAAAACAACAACAAAAACAAAACAAAAGAAAACTAAAACAAACAAACAAAAAACAAGTATCCTTGCTGCTTAAGAATCAAAACACTATACATACAGAAAAAAGAAGGAATTTTAAAAGCTGCAAAGGAAGAATTATACCTGACTTCTCAATAGAAACTGTGAAAGCCAAAAGGTTCAGGAAAGTATTCTACAGACACTAATGAACCACTGATGCCAGCCTATTATAACCAGCAAAGATTTCAATCACCATGCACAGAGAAAATAAGATTTTACATGACAAAACAAGATTTAAACAATACATATCCACAAATCCAGAACTACAAATGTACTAGGAATAGATAATACCACATTAACAAAACCAAAAAAGGGAGAAGACACATAATACCAACAACAACAACAAATCCAAAAATAACAGGAATTAACAATCATTGGTCATTAATATTTCTTAATATCAATGGTCCAAATTGCCTAGAAAACACACAGGCTTAGAGAATGGACACTGAAATGACTGAAAAATACAGCCTAACTCTCCAATGACCTCAGGAAGCTAAAATTTTAGAAATACTATCTAAAAAATCCTAAACACCTCAAATTCCAGACCCTGTCTTCTGCCAGTAAATAGGTGAGGTCACACTCCTTGCTGTTTATGGAAGACAGGCCCTTGAGTACGTAATCTTGGCCTAGTAAGATAATAGAAAATAAACTAACTAACCTCTTATCTGACTGCTTGTGAAACTTCTGTCCCAGTGACCTATGTGTGGGCTTTGTTGTAAAACCCTATAAAAACTGTCTCAATTCTGCCCTCAAGGTCCTCAGCCTTGAGACTGTGGAACTCCATGTACTTGGAACAACAATTCCTCATGCTATTTGCATTGAGACTGCTCTCATGAGTGATTTGGGGTGTCGCCTTTCCTGTGTGGGATTGTGAAGGTCCAAGCTCTGCAGGTCTTTCAGACACAAAAACAGATTCAATACTTCTGCTGCATACAAGAAAAATCTCTATTTCGAATATGGTTATTACCACAGAGTAAAGAATTGGGAAAACATTTTTTCCAATTCAATGGACCTAAGAAACAAGCTGATGAATTTATCCTAATGTCTAACAAAAAACATATCAAACTAAAATTAATCAGAGGAGATAAAGAATAGCATTTCATATTCATCACAGGAAAAATCCATCAAAAATTGAAGCCTCAATTCTGAACATCTGTTCCCCCAAAACAAGGACACACACATTCATAAAAGAAATTTACATTACTAAAACATAAATCAAACATCAAGCTCCACACATTGGTAAATGTGAGAGACTTCAACACCCCACTCTCACTACTGGAGAAGACTACCAGACAGAACATTAACAGAGAAATAAAGGAACTAACAGAAGTTATGATTCATTCTGGGTTTAACAGACATCTATCTATAGAACATTCTATCCAAACACAAAAGAATATATCTTCTCAGCACTCCATGGAACCTTTGCTAAATTTGACTACATAGTTACAAAGCAAATCTCAACTGATGAAAAACTGGAATAACCACCTGTATCTTATCAGATCACCATGGTTTAGAGTTAGGATTCAACAACATAAAGAGGAGAAAGCCTACAAACTCATGGAAATTGAACAATGCACAGTTGAATCAACCCTGTGCAAAAAAAGAAATTAAAGACTTTCTAGAATTTAATGAAAATGAGTGCACAACATACCCAGAGTTATGGAACACTTTGAAACCAGTTCTAAGAGGAAAGTTTGTAGCATGGAGCACCTACTTAAAGAAACAAAAGAATTTGCACACTAGTGACTTAGCAGCACACCTGAAAGCCATAATACAAAAAGAAGCACCCAGCAGATACCAGCAAATAGTCAAATTGACTGCTGAAATCAATAAAGCACAAACAAAGAAAACAATACAAAGAAATCAATTAAACAAAAATCTTGTTCTTCAAGAAAATCAACTAGATAGACAAACTTCACCCAAACTAACCAAAAGGTAAAGAGAGATTATGCAAGTAAACAAAATTAGAAATGAAAAGGGAAACATAACAACAGACATTGGGTAAATCAAGAGAATCATAAAGTTATAATTCTAAAACCTGTACTCACCAAAATTGGAAAATTGAAAGAAAACAATTTTTATCACATACCAAAATTAAATAAAAAAAAGAGATTGAATAAACCTATAACCCTAGAGGAAACATAGGCAGTCATTAAAAGTCTCAAAAAAAAAAAAAACAAAAAAAAACAAAACAAAACAAAAAAACAAAACAAACAAAAAAACCCAGGGCCAGAAGCTTTCAGTGGAGAATTCTACCAGAAATTCAAAGAAGACTTAATACTCCTCAATTTGTTCCACACAATTGAAACAAAAGGGACATAGCCAAACTCTTCTTACCCTAGTATCCAAACCACACAACTAAAAAGAAAATTATAGACCAATCTGCCTGATGATCATTGTTCAAAAAATACTCAATAAAATACTGGCAAACCAAATCAAAGAACACATGAGAAAAACCATCCACCATGACCATGTAGGCTTCATCCCAGAGATGCAAGGATGGTTCAACATACAAAATTCCATTAATGTAACCACCATATAAACAAATTGAAGAAAAATAACATGATAATCTTACTAGATGCTGAATATGCCTTCAAGAAAATCTAACACCTCTTCATGATAAAGTCTTGGAGAGATCAGGGATAAAAGAAAAATATCTAAATAAGCAATATACATTAAGCCAGCAGACAATATCAAACTAAATAGAGAGAAATTTTATAGCATTACTCTTAAATGAGAAACAATACATGGCTATCCACTTTCTATGTATCTATTCAATATTGTACTTAAAGTTTTAGCTAGAGGACTAAGACAACAAAAGGAGCTCAAAGATATACAAATTGAAAAGGAAGAAGTCAAAATTTAAATATTTGCAGATGATAAGATTGTTTACATAAGTGACCCAGAAAATTCAACTAGGGAACTGTACAGCTGATAAACACCTTCAGTAAAGTGGAAGGATACAAGATTAACAAAAAAAAAAAAAAAAAAAAAAAATCCGTAGTCCTCCTACATATAGATGATAAATGGGATGAGAAAGAAATCAGAGAAACATCACCCTCACTACAGCTATAAACAAAATAAAATATTTTGGGATAACTCTACCCAAACAAATGAAAAATCTCCATGACAAGAACTTTAAGTCTTTATAGAAAGAAAGTAAAGAAGATATCAGTAAACAGAAAGATCTCTCATGCCTTTGTATATGTAGGATCAACATAGTAAAAATGGCAATCTTTCCAAAAGCAATGTACAGATTCAAAGCAATCCACATCAAAAATCCCAGGACAATTCTTCACAGACTTTGAAAGAATACTCAACTCCATATGAAAACAAAAACAAAAACAACAACAACAAAACCAAGATATCCAAAACAATCCTGTACAATAAAGGAAATTCCAGAGGCATCACCATCCCTGATTTCAAACACTACTATAGAGCTTTAGTAATGAAAACAGCTTGATATTGACACAAAAACACGAAGTTGGACCAATAGAATTAAATCAAAGACCCTAATATTTATCCACAGACCTATGAACACTTGATTTTTGACCAAAACAAAGTTAAAATTATACAATGGAAAAAAATGAAGCATCTCCATTATGGTGCTGGCATAACTGGATGCTAACAAGTAGAAGATTTCAGATACATCCATATCTATTGCCATGCATAAAACACAAACCCAAACAGATCAAAGACCTCAACATAAATCCAGCCACAATGAACCTCTTAGAAAATAAAGTGAGAAGTACCCTTGAATACATTGGCACAGGAGACTACTTCATGAATCTGATACCAGTAGCACAGACACTGAGATCCACAATTAATCAATAGGACCTCCTGAAACTGTGAAGCTTCTGTAAGGCAAAGGAACTGGTCAACAAGACAAAACAGCAGCCTACTGAATGGGAAAACATTTACACCAACCTCACATCTAAAAGTAGGCAGATCTCCAAAACATAAATAGAACTCAAGAAAATAGACACAAAAGCAGATAACCCAATTTTAAAAAAAAAAAAAAAAATGAAGTAGAGATCTAAATAGAGAATTCTCAACAGGAATCCCAAATGGTTGAGAGACACTTAAAGAATTGCTCAACATCATGAAAAATAGAAATAGAAACAACACTGAGATATCATCTTACACTGGTCAGAATGGCTAAAATAAAAAACACTGATGACAGCTTATGCTGGAGAGGATGTGGAGAAAGGGGAACACTCTCCCATTGTTGGTTGAAGTGCAAACTTGTACAGTCACTTTGTAAATCAGTATGGTGGTTTCCTAGGAAAATTGGAATTGATCTACCTCAATACCCAACAATTCCACTCTTCAGCATATACCAAAGGATGCACAATCACACCACAAGGACATATGTTTAGCTTCGTCATAACAGCATTACTTGTAATAGTCAGAACTTGAACGTAACCTAAATGCCCCTCAACTGAAGAATGGATAAAGAAAATGTGATACAAATTACTACTCAGCAGTAAAAAGCAATGACACATTGAAATTCATAGGCAAATGGATGGAACTAGAAAAAGACCATCCTGAGTGAGGTAACACAAACACAGAAAGACAAACATGGCTTGCACTCATAAGTGGATAGTAGACATAGAGGAAAGAATAACCAGCCTACAATCCACAACACAGAGAAGCTAGGAAACAAAGAGAACAAAGAGGACCTTAAGAGAAACATACATTGAGCCCCAGAGATGGGGAAAAGGAAGATCTCCTGAGTAAATTGGAAACATTGGGAGAAGGGAGGGAGGGACGAGAGAGAGCAGGGGTAAAGGGGAGGAGAGAGGAGAACATGAGGACCATGAAGGTAAAGTTGAGGGAATGACAGAGAAGGAGAGCAAGGAAAGAGATACCATGATAGATGGATCCACTATGGGATTCATGAGAAACATGGAATTAGGGACTCCCAGTAATCCACAAGGAAGAGACCAACTAAGAATCTAAGCAGTAGTGGAGAGGGTACCTTAAATGCCCTTCCCCTATAATGAGATTGATGACTACCTTAAATTCCATCATAGAACCTTTATTCAGTAGCTTATGGAAGCAGAAGAAGAGATTAACAAATAAGCACTGAGCCAAATTTCTGGAATGCATTTACTGAAAGGGTGAAGTGATGTGCAAAGGACTCAAGACCAGTCTGGGGCAAATGACAGAAACAGCTCATATGAGCAAATGGGAGCTCTGATTCTAGACTGACAGCTGGGGAACCTGCAAAACACTGAACTAGGACCCTTGAATGTAGGTTCAGTTGTGGGGCTTGGGTAGTCTATGGGGCCACTGACAGTGGAACTAGTATTTATTCCTTGTGCTTGAGCTGGCTTTTTGCAGTTGATTCCCTTGGAGGGTTACCTTGCTCAGCCTAGATACAGAGGGGAGGGCCTCAGTCCTGCCCCATATGATGTGAGAAACTTTTATGTTTCCCCATGTTCTCTGAGGAATGGATGGGGTTTGAGGTGGGGAGATGGTGGGGGCAGTGGGAGGACTGGAGGAAGAGACAACTTGGACTGATATGTAAAATAAAACTGTATTAAAAATAAAAATAAATATTCAAAAAAGAAGCTTTAACCATTATAAAAATGGTTTAGGTCTAAAACTTTATATTTATCAAGGTAAGACATAATATAGTACTTTTACAAATATACCAAATGCAAATGGACTGGAAATTATTAATGTAATTCTTTCCTAATGATTGTTCTTATTATGTATAGTTTTACTATGTTAGAGTTAAAATCTTTCTTTTTCTTTAGATAAAAAAGAGGAAAGTGTGGAAATTTCTTTTACAGTGTGTGAAGATGTGTCACTGTGATTGGTTTAATAAAATGCTGAATGGCCAAGAGTTGTGCAGAAGTAATAGGTGGGACTTCTGGAGACAGAGACCTCTGGGAAGAAGAAAGGAGTCACCAGCCAGACACAGGGGAAACAGAAATGTAGGAAGGAGGAGAGGCAAAGCCATGAGGCACATGGCAACATAGAGATGAACAGAAATGGGTCAATTTGCTATAAGAGCTAGTGAGACAAGGCTGAACTGCAGACTAAACTTTAATAATTGAATCTCTGTGTCATTTTTTTGTGAGCTGGAGGCCCAAAGAAAAATTTATTTACACATTTGGTTTTAAATTCTGGTCTGATGAAATCATGTGAAATTCCCTCTAAGGTACAATTAAATGGACAAAAATCCATAAATTTTTCAGTGGAAGATACAGATTTTATAATTTATGATTTTTTGAATTTTGAGGGATTTCCTTGACCCGCATTTGCCTCCACAAATAAAATGTACACAATAGTACATTCAGAATTACTGTGAAGAATAATATGACAATCTGCCTATAAATAGGTAGCTCACTATCTGGCATGCTATAAATACTTATCCATAAACTGGAGTTACTGTGCACTCCAGAGAAAATTTATCATTGTAAGTATTCTCATTTTACACACAAAGAACTTGAACATCTGGGGCAATTATACTTGCTTGCTTTTACAGATTAAAGCTGAAAAGATAACGTTGATGCAATTGCTGTTCAAGGGGAAATATCTAAGGTTAATTGTTTATTTTTGGATAACTATTGAAAATCTTGCATGTTCCAGGATAGCTTTAGTATGGGAAGTACTAGGAAATGCAATTGTTACCCTAAAGTTGCTTTTGTTTACCTTGAGAGTAATGATTAGAATGTAGTTTGCTAAATACTGAAATGCATTAAACCTAAGTTATAATGAAGACCACAATACAAGATAAAGATCTAGATTTGGTGAGGGTTATGAGGCAGTCTCTAGAGTTGAGAGTCCATCATTTGAGTTATCAAATGGAAAGAGAGGAAATATTGAGACTCTTTTGCTAACATAACTTTTCTATCTTCTCAGAAATATCTTGTCGAAGAAAACTTTTAAGTGTGTGTGTGTGTGTGTGTGTGTGTGTGTGTGTGTGTGTGTGTGTGTGTATTCCTAAGGAGATATGGATACCAGAGGTCAACATGAGGAGATGAGGAGTCTTCATCTAGACTGCTACACTTTTATTTATTTATTTATTTATTTATTTATTTATTTATTCATTCATTCATTGAGACAAGCTTCCTCACTGACCCCACAAATCACATTTCAAATGGACTGGCTGGACAGCAAGCTCCTGGAATCTGCCTGTCTCTTCCAACATCTTCCAACACAGGGATTATAGACATGTCTTCCAGGGCCTAGATTTTTACATGGATGTTGGGGGTCTAACTCAGGTCCTCAGGCATGCAAAACAAGCACTTTACCCATTGAACATTTATCCAGTTTTTCCTGGAAGACTTTAAAGTAAACAACAACAACAACATATTCTCTATTTGCTTCAATAATGTTATTGCAATTAAATTATCATAGCAAATAGTTTATTCAATAAACAAACAGCTATTAGATTAACAGACAAAAGTTCATTATGACTAAGTCATGAATTGCCTTATTGTGTTTCACAATCCCAAATTACTACTTTAACTGAACAAAGTTGTTTTCTTTTTAATAAAAAAAAATTTAATTGTCTGGTAATTTAATAGATGCAGATATTTTGCTAAAATTAAGCTCAATTATCTCACCTCTCATTCCTCCCTTACCCCTCCTCTACAGCTTTTCCCTCCAAATTTTATGTACTCTTATTTTAAAACCACTAATTCCACTTAGTGCCATGTATCTATACATGGATGTGGACCTAACTCCTGGAACATGGATACCTACTCAGAGGTCACATTCCCTAAAGGAACTTACTCTCCATCCCCTAGTTGCCTTTAAGTGCAATTTCTCCTCAGATATGTGGAGGAATCTGTGGGACTCTTTCCTACCCATTTTGTAAAATTAGCTGTCTTGACCTTGTTCAGGTCTTGTTCATGAATTCACAGCCTCTGTCAGAAAATGTACAATGGCCCTACTATGTTCAGCACATATTGTTCCTCTTAATATGTTTATTACTTTTGGCAATTATAATCTTTCTGTGCCCTCTTCTACAATGATGCCTGAGTTTTGGAGGTGGGAACATAATATAGATGTCCTATTGAGAGCTGAGAACTCTAAAGTCCTTCATACTCTGTGAGTTGATCAATTGATGGCATTTGTATTCATCATCATCCACTGCAAGAAGCAGGTTCTATGATGAGAGGTGAGAAATGAAGTAACATGTAAGTATAAAGATAAGAACACAGGGGTCAGTTGATTATTATATATATATTTAGCATAATGATATTAGGTTCTTCCCTAGGGCTTATAACCTATCCAATCATGTTTTGGAACCAGTTAATACTACCAGTGTGGTGATATATTGTTTATAATGCAATAAAGCCCCTGAAGATCAGAAAAGCAAAGCAGCCATGTCAGTAGCTTTTACCTCTACCTCAGGCAAAAATGGATGCTCCTATCTCCATAAATCCTCAAAGTACAATTCTGACTGCATTACTCTCTACCAAGCCTCAGAAGGCAATCCTTTAAGTTCCTGTCTCCTCCTGCCTTATATTCTTCTCTCTCCCCAGCCATATCACTCCTGTCTCCACATTTCTGGTGCTGGGATTAAAGGCCTGTGATTCGTAGTGCTGAGATCACCTTTATGTGAGATGTTTATCTTTTAGATTGGATCAATTTCCTGTAGTTCAGTGTGGTCTTGAACTAATAGAGATCCATCTGCCTGTTTCTAAATCCTGGGATTAAAGATGTATATCACCACTGCCTGGCTCTATAGCTGGCTCTATAACTGGCTCTATAGCTCTATAATCTCCAGTGGCTTATTAAATCATAAACAATATTCTATCACTACCAGTCTTAAGTTATAATTTTTTGTGAGAGCTTCAACCCAAACCATAATGTAGGTGTTTACTCCTACAACATTAATGCTACTGTTGCACCAGTGGGTGTTCCTTAAGAGGCTAATCATTATTATAGCATATAGGGTCACAGTTGTATAAGACTGTTGATTGATAGTCTCCCTTTGTAGTATGCATAGAGACTTATGTTACTATATAACCTAACCTGTAGGCTTGAAGCCTCCAGGTCATTGCCATTTGATTTCTCCATGTCCTATGTTACACAGATGTGGTATTTAAACAAAAATGTTATCTTTCTAAATATACCTGACAGGAACATCTTGAGCTTCTACTTCACTGAAATATTTAATTATTTACTTTATATCATTTGAGGAGAGTGGTTAGAAAATTTAAAAGTATCTGATATATGTATATGTGTATATATGCCCATGTATGTATGTGTAGCCTAAAAGAAGATATCCCTCTACAACAATTGTCAAATACCCTACATACCTGAAACAGAAAAGTTCCCAAATGTTTCTAAGTTTTTGTGATTGTGCAAATAATTAGTAGAAATTAATAGCACAGTAACTACTATTACTACTTTAACACTAAGTTTCTATCTTGTTATACTTTTATCACCTGGTTTGTATCTCTCTAAAGTTGGGGGTGTATGTACATAAGAGCTCATTTACAGATTTGTTTCCAAGTATAGTTATTCAACTGAGAAGATAGCTGTGCATGTTTTATTTCTTGATCCCTTCATTTTCTTATAGATGTTTTAAAAAACATAAGCCTCAGCATTTATAAGAAATATGCATAGCAGCAAATTAATAACAAATTTTGCTTATGCACCCTAAAGCAACATTAATTACAATTTGATTGGGAGGTGAAGGACTATAGAAGCCAAGGTCATGTTTTGAGTGGAATACTGTTATGATCTCTCTAAGTGCTCTCAGCTATTGTATTAATTTTCATTCTTGCTCTCTAGAGACATATTTTGAGAGAAATTGATTAATTCCAGCTAAAGAGGGGACTGTTTTCTAGGTCTCCTTTGAAGAATGTGCAAACTCACAGCAAACTGATTGCATGGGGGCAAATGCAAGCACTATTTCCCCAGCTATCAACAAAAGATAGCAGCATAATTAAGAACACAGGTCTACAAGGAAAAATAAAAAGGTAGATGAAGGAAGGAAAGAGGGATGGAGGGAGAGAATGAAGGAATGAATGAATGAAGAAGGAAGGACAAACAAAAGGGAGATAAGTGTTCATGGGGAAGCAGAAAAGACATAGATGAAAAGGTATACTATAGAAGATTTTAGAACATGAGAAGAATCAAAATATTTTTATCAGAAAACTGAGCCACTTGCCCTTCTATTTGTTGTTTGATTGATAACAGAGAACAGTGTAAGTGTGCAAATATAGGAGGAGTTTGAACCAAAGATAATCAGCATAATTAACTGTCCCCACTAGCTTTGTCCCAGTCTATGGGATAAACCCAGGGTCCCCCAAGGATCTCAGACTGCAGCATCAGCACCCAGTGGATCATCAGAGAGAAAGCCATCATCCCAGGCTCTAGAGCTTCCTCTTGACTAGTACACAGCCTGAGTACACACTGGAGTCTGCAAGTCCAGAAATGTGACCTAGTCCTACTCAGCAAACACAGAGATACACAGATTTCCAAAAAAAAAAATCATGTTTTTTTTTTCTTTTCTCTACTACAATTCATTCTTGTTGGAGAAAAAAAATCTTAAATTTGAAGCCTGCCATGGGTGACAGAAAGCAGTCATGAAAAGTAGGCTAATGTGTTAAATATTTAATATCTGCTGATTGCTTTTGATCTCTCAATCATAGTATCCAGGTGAATGCTTCTCTATTTTAAAAGCATTTCCCCCTAGTATTTTATTCACAATCCTTTTTTCTAATATTAGTGTATCAAATATTCATAATGAAAATAGAGAGGCCATTGGCAGACATAATATAAAACAAAAATCATCTCTGTTGTCTGCATAGTGAAGGCATGTGCCCTTCCCCTTTCTCATACTCATGCACATGTTTTTCAGCACTACAGTTACTTTAATACATTCTTCTATATCCATGTGCATATCAGGTCATGTACTTTAGGAGGATTCTTGCAGCTTTAAAAACATTTATTTTAATGCCTGTAAAACATCCCATGATGCCATTTACCATAAATTATCTAAAACTTTTACTGGTATTGGAACATTTAGGTTATTTTCAAATTGTTGTGATTATGATTTACATTGAAATAATTCTTCCTCATACATAAATTTATGATCTCATCTCAGAATGATTTTATAGAATGAATTTCTAAAGTAGGATGAATGTTTCAAAGACTATGGTCATTTCAAGCCCTTCAAATTAGAACACTAGGTTGTTAAATGCAAACACTAATATGAAATGTAAACTTCAGGCAATTTAATTCAATTATACCCTGAGGCCTTCTTATCAATAGAAATCCATAACTATGAGATTCTTAAGTACATTTAGAAAGTCAGAAACAAACAGTTTAAAGAATCCATCACAAAGTTCCTAGATATGAAAACTGCAGCTGGTGTTTGAGCACTTTTATTTTTTGTTGTTGTTTTGTGGTATTTTTGTTTTGTTTTGTTTTTTGTTTGTGTGTTTGCATAAATCTGTTGAAAGCTGACTTCTCTAGTTCTGTAACAGTAATATCAGATCACCTTGGTTTGGAGGCTCAGACTGTACTCTAGGGCATGGACAGCTCTCTGCACAGTTCATATTAGGAAAATGCTTACTTGGTGCCATGCAGATTCTCATAAGTCATTTTTGAGATTTCTCCTATGTCTTCAAACTACTAAACCAAGACTCAGAAAAGAATGCATGTTTCAATAGGTGATTTTTATGAATGCTACAGGCCTGTACTGACAAGAAGTGGCTTGATGAGAAAAGTGTTTGCCCTGTGCCCACATGAAAAAATGGGAGTACCAGCTCATGTTTACAATCTCTTTACTGGGAGATATACTTAAATTCTTGGATCTTGTTGGCCAACTAGTTGAGCCAAAATGATGAGTTCACATACAGACCCTTTCTCAAAACAAACAAACAAACAAAAAAACATAGAAGGCAATTGAGTAATGTACTAAACATTGACTTTTTACCTCTACAGTTGCATGTGGTGTTTGTGTGCATGAGCACATGTGTGTGTGCACGCACATGCATGGGAGTGTCCACTCACACATACTTTGCAGGACCAAGGGCAAAAGGTCAAAACAATATGAAGAGCATCTTTTTCACCTAACTTCATGATTTTTCCTGACTGTCACAGAGCTCCAACCCTGACCCTTCAGACCATCTTTATCCTTTAGATGCTTACAATGCTATATGATGGAATTCAGTTAAAGTCAGTCTAATTTCATTCATACTCAACAAGAAGTAGCATGCATATGTAGTGATATGTGGTTATTGGGCAACACATGAAAAATAAGCAATAAAATCCATGAATAAGTGGTGTTCCTTCCTTTTCCTGGGAAGATGGGTCTGAGGGACTTCAGAATGTCCTGGCAAAGACGACACTCATCTCTTAGAAGGTAAAAATGAGGCTCATCAAAAGAAAAAAAATCAAACATGAAACTTGCTGCCTTTCTCTGCCTTCCTTAGGACATTTCAGAGAATTAGATACCAGATACACAAATTCAAGCACTTATCTCTGACTCAATCTTTCTCAGAAATTGTGCTAAAACTTTGTATGTGAATGGACCGTAGAAAACTGTAATTCAGTGGAATTTGGGGGCTGTTTTGGAAACCTAGTACAGTGGAAAGTTCCAGAAATCTATGAGGGCAATAATTGAAAGGAATTCAAATAAGATATGATACAGACTCTGAACTGGCCATCTTTTGTAACAAGTAAAGACTTCCAGTGGTAGTAGTAGAACTGTATTTTATTAGGTTGAGTTGTTACCTAAGGAGTTCTCATGGATACCCCTAAATAACGTACTCTGATGCTAGGACATGGGACTTCTCTCTGAAAACTGACAGCAGGGCCCCATTGCTAAGAACAACTTCTCCCACCCCCAGCTCATTGAATGTACAGAGGTGTACTGCGCCTACCCTGACCAGAAAGGAGGACGCGTCTCCGGGAAGATCTTCTTCATGCTGTTTTAATCAGGATCCTTGAACATGCTTCTTCTGACCCACGGGAACCCGTGGAACCCCTGCACAAACTTAAATCCCCTTGTGCTAACCAACCCCAGTGAGCTACTTGGACCCTGCAGATAGGCTACTCTAACGCAGAAGCAGACATGCTGAATGGACTTAACCAAATAAGGGCTTGTTTACACCAGAGAGCCTTGGGGAGGTGGAAGGTGGAAGCCAGCGCCATCTTTAAGCATGGCGCTTCGCAGCTCTCTACAGTTCCCCCTTTTTGTTTTAATAACACAACAGGCAAGGGTAGTGGTCTGGTCTCCAGTAAAGCAGTGGACATTGTAATGACCCTGAATCTTGGTAGTCAGCCAAGTCAGTGCCACACCCGTCCTGTATCATTTTCCTGGAGGTGGGGGCCTCAGACACCAACCCACATGTAACCAGACTTGCCCTTCTCTGAGTTGCTCACTTCCAGAGTTAACTCAGAGTGCAGTGCTAAGCCATACAACCTGAGCATGAAGGATCAAAACTTGTTCATGACTGCAAGCCATGCTTGGGGTGACTGTCCTGCCTCAATGGCTGTAAATGCCTGGACAACCATAGCTGCATAGTGCTTCTGAGCAAACCTCATCTTGCAAAGGCACCACAGGCCCACGAAGGAGATAAGCAACAAGAGGACAGCCATGGCTCCCATTCCCGCCCACTCTTTCAGATGATGCATGGCAACAGCGAACCACAATGACAATCCGGCAGCCAGTAACCCATCCACACGTGTTGAATTCACTGCAACGATGGCCATTTGTAGCTGTACCATTAAGTCATCAAAGTCAGCAGACCAATTTCCTAAAAGATGGCTAGATAATTGGCGTGACAAATTAGCAGCATGTGTAAAGCTCTCATACTGAAAGCTGGTAACACACAAACATGGATATTTCATTTCACATCCCAATTGTGCCAGCTGCCACAAGGTATCTATTTGCTCCTGAACCAGATCAATTCTTTGGTTTGCAGTCATTAAACCTCCTTTTAATTGAGCACCAATTGTGGATTGAGCATCCAAGGTGGTAGCCACATTCTTGAACAACTTATTTAGCTTAGAGGCTGTCTGCACTTATGTGCTCATAGCCACGGCAACCATGACTGAACCCACAACTGCAAAAGAGATAGCTGCAACTATGGCTGCTGTAATGCCAAAATCTCTCCCTGCAGTCTCTACCTCACTAGGAGTCATGCAATGTCTATTTAGGGCTTTAAATACTGTGAGCTACAGTAAAAGAAGCTGAAATTCCATATGTTCTCACAGACTCAGCCAAAGCCTTAATGACCTTAAAGTCTAAAGGCTCCTCATAGCTATTGCTTTGGGCATCCTGGAAAACTGGATAGGTCAGACTTAAGTCATTTCATATGGCTTTCCAGACCTCAGGGCAAAAGGAACACCCTGTAACTCAGCCCTACCCATCCTCACTCTAATCAGGAGAAGGCACTGAAGGCTGTTCCAGGAGGGTCCCTCCCCTCCCCACATCACCATTTCTCCTCTCTCTTCCCTCTCTGCTCCTTAAGGGATTGCTTCTGAACCTTTTCTTCGAGGGCTTGCAATCCTTCTTCAGAATCTCTTTTGTCCATACCGGACTCTCCTGTGCTCTCAACCTCTTCTGATCTTTCTTCTTGTAATATTTCTAGTGCAGCTTTTCCTTTTTGCATAGCCTCTTTACAGTACCTCTGGTCTTCGATTTAGCTATGCACTAACTTCCAAACAGGTCAGACTCTGGACTATAGCATCCCTTGTTCCCAAGCAAAATCAAGATCCCTGCCTAACTTGTCCCAGCACGCTACCATGAGGTCTCCCGAAACTGGGAACCAAGGTGCAATGGTATCGCACTCGCTCTGGAATCTTTCTAGTGTGCTTTTATTTATTTTAAGTTTCTTTGACAAAAGTAGCTCCTGAAGAGCCAGAAAAATTGGATGAGACTGAGAAGTCCCCATTTTGAAAATTTTACTTTTGGTTTGTTAGAACCTCTTGCTCAATTCCTGAGACTTTATTGCCGCTTATTTCCACGGTCTTTAACTTGGTCCCAACTTACCTGGGACTTTATTCTCCTTACCAGAGACCTTATTGCCTCTTTACCGAGGTCCTTAGCTTAGTCCAAACCCGGAACTTTATTGCTCCTTACAGGAGACTTTATTGCCTCTTTACTGAGGGCCTTAATTTGGTCCCAACTTACCTTGGGAACTTTACCAGCACTGCCCTGACTACAAGAAGTTCTGATCTGAAAATTTCCCATACGGGCCACCATTTGTACGTGCCTGCCCTCACCAGCAAGGAGGATGCAACTCTGGGAACATCTTCTTCATGCAATTTTAATCAAGATCCTTTAACATGCTTCTTCTGACCCGTGGGACCCTGGGGGACCCCTGCACAGGCTTAAATCCCCTTGCACTAACCAACCCCAGTGAGCTACTTGGACCCTGCAGATAGGCTACTCTAATGCAGAAGCAGACAGGCTGAACAGACTTAACCAAATAAGAGCTTATTTACACCAGAGAGTGCTCACCCTTGGGGATGTGGAAGGTGGAAGCCAGCGCCATCTTTAAGGTGTGGCACTTCGCGGCTCTCTACATAGAGGTAAAGCAGGTGTGGACTTGAAGTCTTGACTCTACCTTGTTGTCAAGGTACTTTTTAGGCTATGGAAAGAGAAACTGGGACAGCAACCCAGTCACAGAACTCTCTATTTATATTGCCCTGCATGCAAGATGTGCTGGGATGATGATGGCACAGAATTTGTGGGAATGGCCAACCAATGTCTGACTTAACTTGATTCCCACTCCATGAAGGGACCCTTGCTCAACCTGCTTGGGTGGCCAGAAACTAGAAACTGAATAGTCCAGAACCTGGGGGTAGAACTAAACACAACAGAAAAATTGATGAAATGACTTCTAATGATATTCTGCTATAGTCATAGGTCAGTGCCATGTGTAGTCATCATCAGAGAAACTTCCTCTAACAGCAGGTAGGAGCTGGTACAGACACCCAGGGCAAAAAATTATGTGGAAAGATAATCTAAATTTGACATTTCCATCTAATCCCTCCTCTCACAGATTGACTCACCTCACAGAAAAGAGAAAGTTAAGATTGTAAGAGTCAGAGGGGATGGAGGATAAAAAGATCACTAAGCAAGGGTCACATAGGTTCACAGAGACTGAACTGGTAAGAACAGGGCCTGCATGGGTCCACACCAAGTCCTCTGCATATATGTTGGCATTTTCAGTTTAGTGTTGTTGTGAGAGTCCTAACAGTTGTAGTGTGTATATCTCTGTCCCTTTTGCCTGTGCTTGAGATTCTTTTCCTTGGTTACCTTATCCAGCTTTTACTTACAAATACACGGCTTCTTGGATATTTGAGTGAGTGTGGGAGGACAAAATAGTTGCATATGTAAGTGTGATGGTACCAGGGTATTTTAAAGGCTTTGTGAGGATTGGTTTATTTCATCCACACCTTACTTTTGTGTTGTCTTATTGTATCTTGTGTTGTCCTGTTTGACAGTTCTTTCATGGAGGCTTGCTCTTTGTGAAGATGAAAGTGGGAGAGAGTGGGTCTGGAAGGAGGGGTTGTAGGAACAGCTGGAAGGAGTGGAAGGAGGGAAAACTATGCTTAGGGTGTACTGTATGAGAGAAGAATCTATTTTTAATAAAAATAAAACTATACTTTGGAAGTATAGTTTTCTTTTAACTCAGCCATTGAGATAATCTGGCTCTGCTCATCTGTGTATCTCTTTCTCCTTCACTATGCCCCTCTATAGGATGCTTCATGGACCCCACGGTCCATGAGCAAGCCTGAAGCTGTTGGCTGGAACATCTTGCACTAGAGTAGTTGTTGGTACTCTTCTTGATTTGCTAACACACATCTGCTGGGGGAGGAACTAAGCCCGAGAATTGCATGCTTGGCTCTTGATTGTTTTCCACTGTGCTGTACATCAGTATTTAAGCCTATGACATAGCCCCTGGTAGAGGCAATCTGGAGGAGGTCTGGAGGCTTTAACATCCCTAATTGGGACTGGGAGAGGTGGAAGCTGATGTACAAGGTTCCTGAATAAACTGCTTGAAGAAGAGTCATGGTCGTGTTTCCTTGCCGGCCGAGGGAGGTGTGAACACCCCTCCCTTCTTCCTGCCCTCTCACCCTTTCAGGTTTCCATAATTCTCTCTTCTCCCTTCTTTCTTACCCTCCCTCATTTTTCTTTTTTTCAAATACATACACATTTCAAATAAGCATACAGTACATATTTTTAATATCAATAGGATTGGGATAGAAAAGTCTCTAGAGAGATCCCCAGTAAGCTAATTAAAAATTAAAGTATAACAGATTGTAAATTATTTACCAAATTTTATAAGGTACACCTATAAAATTTCAAAACTGTGTTCTGTAGTTCTCATCATCTTTAGGACTCTTCCATGGTGTCCATGTGGTCAAAATTATTTTCCTAATAACAATATACTCATAGTTGTTTCAAAATTTGTTTTATTTTGTTCAAAAGCAATTATGGCTAACACGGGATTTAGCCCAAACCAAAATAGAAGAAATCAACACTAATAGTACCTCATCTTCACCCAAATTCCCTGTAATTCTTTTTGAAATGCCAAATTCATCTAGATTGCCCTTGAGAATAAGCAAAAATTTTATAATCTTTACCCTTGTGTACAAATCTTTTTAATTTGACATTTGTTAAAATATACATAGCTTCAAAAACTGACATGTGATGCTTATTTTGAGAGAAGGCTCTTATATAATTATTTTAATTGTTAGTTAGATGAACTGAATGCTACTTTTACTTAAAGAACAGCAGGTAAACAATAGACACTTCACCAGTATCTTCTATAGAAATAATAAAGTGAATTTACCACTTCAAGGGAAAACAATGGGTAGTATTTAATGTCATATAATGAAATTTGAGCCCAGAAGTAAAAATGGGAATACTGACAACCATCATGTCCATCATCTTGACAGATTCCTGAATCTTGAAAGCCTACTTTCATGAGCTTAGCCGAATATCAACAGTTGTGATTCCTTATAATAAGGTGAGCAAATATATTCTATCTTAGGAAGATATTGACAAAATCTATCTTAAGTAAACTTTAGTCAAAATTCTATAAGGATTGTTTTCAATTGCCACAATTATGGTCTCCACATTGCCTAGATTTTGCAAAATTTCTTAGAGTTAAGTCAGTCCAGTAAGAATCCTTCTGTGTTTAATCACCTCAATATATTATGTATAAGTTTTTGACTTGAATCCATTAAGAATATTGTTGTATCGAGGAGGAGATAATGGGCCCCCAGTCTGATAGCTGGGAATCCAGCATGAGACTGACTCAAACCCCCTGAATATGGGTCTCAGCTAGAAGGACTGAGCAGTCTAAGGGACCCCAGACAGTGGAACCAGGATGTATTCCTGGTGCACAAAAGGACCTTGAGGACACATCCCCTATGGAGGGATACTCCTTTAACCTAGAGACAGGAGAGAGGTCCTGGTCCTTGCTTCAAATGACTTGACAGATTTACATGACCCCACCTGGATAGCATAGCCCTACATGTGGAATGGGGGTGGTGGGATGGGAGGGGAGTGTGATCAGGGTGCATGTGAGGAAGAGAGGGTAAGAGGGAAGGAGTGAGGCAGGGAGGGAGGGAGGGAGAGAAAACTGAGATCAACATGTAAAATAAAATAATAATAATTTTTTTTAAAAAAAGAGAATATTGTTGTATCAGTTGACTCCATTCCCCTAATCGGCCATCTTCCTTCTCAGTAATCTTCTACCCACTGACATAGTCTGAGAAACAAATATCCATGTGGCTCTGCTATATTCAGAGTTGAGCCAAGTCTGTCTCCTTTGCTGGATTTTGTACATAGCAGAGTAAGTCAGTATCCTTCAAAGGAGTAATTCATTATGCCACAAAAAATCATGTGTAAATAAAAAGTACATTCCAGACATGAGACCAAAGGTAATTCACAAGTCAGAGATACAAAAGTTCTCTGATGAAACTCTATATATTTTACTGCAGCTAAGCTTTCATCTCAATTCCATTATACTCTCGAGGACTACACTACAACTGTCTACAAATAGGATATTAAAATACTCCTTTTTCTTGTCTAACTACTCATGTGTTGGTGTGGTCAGATTCTCTTCACACACTTATATCAAAACAACATATTGCAACAGATTGTCTATAGAACAGATCAGAATCCAGCTGATTCTGATTCAATTTAAGAGATCTCTAAAATATAAAACAGTAGACTTCTACTTTGTTTGCTTTAGAATATGATAGTTTGATTTCTACAGAACAATGTTGTTAATAATAGCATATTGTGGGTTTACTTAAAGAAAAATTCTAAATTTCCAAGTAAATCTTTAGTTAGATGTATAAATCCAAAATTCAAATGAAGGTGTATATAGTCTTAAGAGTCTGTGTGATATGTATGTGTATGTCTTTGTGTACTCGTTAGGGGAAGGCTATAAATGTGTATGCATGTGGAGACCAGAAGTTGATAATGAATGTTTTCCTCTATTGTTCACAACAATATATTTTTAAAGGTACGATCTCTTACTGAGCCTAGAGTTCACCATTTTGGAGAAGAGCTGACCTGATAACATATTCCCAGCACTGGGGATACTGTGGCTTTTACATGAATGAATGCTTCGATTGAACATGGGCCTTCATACTTATATAGAAGGATTTTAAACAACAAAATCATGTCCCCAAGCCTTTAAAGATGTCCCCCAACTTCCACATGGTGGCTATGGTGTGTGAGCACACGCTCAGATTCTCACACAAACACACACACAATACATATGTAGTGTATTGAACAGGTGCTTGTGCCTATGCCTACAGTGACTGTCCATATGTGTGTGTGCACAAATGTAGAGACCTGAGATTAACCATGAATACCCTCCCTCAGCAGCCATTCTCCTTGATTTTTGAGACAGTATGTTTCTCCGGACTGGAGGTAGGTAATTAGGCTAAGCTATGTAGCTAGTGAGTTTCACAGATTTTTCTATCTCTGCCTTACCAGTGCTGAGATTGGAAGCAAGAAACACCACCTTGCTTGACTTTTTAATGTAGTTTTCAGTGAGCAGACACAGGTCCTTATTCTTACCTGGCAAGCAATTACCAATTGACTCATCTCCCCAATCTAAAGGAATTTGTGAACAAAGTACTTGAGGACAAAATATCCCTGAGGTTACCAGAGGTTCAGCACTCCCTAATGGTGATTAAAAGACCTTTTAGAGCTGACAAAATGGTTCAGCATATCAGTGTTTGCCATGCAAACATGTCTTGAGTTCTATTCCCAGAACCCAGGTTGGAAGGAGAGAATAAACTGTAAAGAGTTATACTCTGACTTCCCCATGCACTCTGCAGAACAAGCTACCTATATTCAGATACACATAATACATACACACACTACATATACATACATACATACATAGATGAACATAATAAATAAATACATTAAAAATAACAACAAAAGTTATTTGACAAACTGACAAACATCGATGCTATTCTATTAAATGTGGTTTAGAGTAGGCAAACATGGCTATGGATATAATGGCCTTGTAATCAAGGAAAATCTCAAACACCAAAAGAGGAGGCAAGGCAGCTGCTAATAAAGATGCTCATTTGGGGAACTTTAATCACCAAATCAAATTGGAATCATTTGATTTCATTAAACTATCCCAGGACATAAAAGTGTTATTGTTTCTCAAACAGAAGATAATGAAGTTAATTTGAATCTGAGTTCATACTAAAATGTATTTATGATGCACTGTAAATAAACAGAGGACCAGAGTCATGTTTCCAGTGCCTGATTTCATCATGTTAATAAAATGTACCATTACAATTTCTAGGACTTTTTAGCAAAGCCAAATCATTTTCCCTCATTGAACACAAAATTTACATTCTGTCCTTTATAAAACTACTACCTTTCAGAAGGTCTACAGAACTCTAATTTCACACATGCACAATCCACTTAGAACCCTGGAGATCACTTAGTATTGATAGTAACCCCTTTGGAATCTTATTTTATAAAGTCCTAGATGAAATTATTACAAGCTATGTCTACTAAGATGGCTCAGTTGGTAAAACGTTAGCTGTGTGTGTAACGATCTGGGTTTAAATTATCAGAGCCCACATAATACCCATGGCAACAGCCTGTGTTCATACTCCCATCACTCCTAGAAGTTTCCAGGGCAGCTAGTCTGGCATCTGAAGTAGCCTGAAGAGAGATTGTTTCAAGCTAGGAGGAAGATGACAATCAACACCCAAAGGTGTCCTCTGACCTCCACATGGGTGCTATGATACTTGAGATTTTATGAAACTCCCCAGAAGATATTTGTCAGATTCTGTAGTGATTCAGCTACATCTTCTGGTACAGAGGCAGCTGGAAGGACAGGTAGACTTGAAAAACAAAATGAATACAAACAAACAAAATCCTTATTAGATCTGTGTGCAGGAGCCCCACAGATAGACCCAGCTACACAACTGTCTCCCACACACAGGGGGACTAGTTCAGTTGCCATGCCTAACCTTGATGCAGGGTGGGAGGGACTAATACAAACAAACAAAATCCTTATTAGATCTGTGTGCAGGAGCCCCACAGATAGACCCAGCTACACAACTGTCTCCCACACACAGGGGGACTAGATCAGTTGCCATGCCTAACCTTGATGCAGGGTGGGAGGGACTTGATCCTGGCTCAACATAACAGGCCAGGACCCCCTCCTCCCACTGTCATGGGAGCCCTTACCTAGTATGAAGAATAGATAGAGGGTTGGGCTAGGAGGAAGGAAAAAGGAATAGGAGAAAGCACAGGAGTAGGGGTAGAAGGAAGAACTATGGTTGTAATGTAAAAAGAAATTAAAAAGTACTTAAAAGAAATTTATTTGCTTAGCATAATTATTTTTAGAATTGTGTAATTCTTCTAATAGTACTATTAGGAACATTCAACCTTTAATATATGTCTATTGAAACATTCAGATCATTGTAAATTATCAGAAAAATAAATATCTGTCTCTATTTTGGAGATTTTTAATTTTTATATTCTTCTTAAATTTTAAATAAGACATAGTTACATTACTTCTCCCATTTTTTTCCTCCCACCAACCCATCTATACTCTCTTACTCCCTTTCAAACCTCTTTATTTAAATCATTGACTTTAATATAAATACAACCTGCTGTGTCTCTTTCATTGGTATTATGTCAATGATTTCAGGGCTGATCAGTTGGTAGTAGATAACTAGTTAGGGCCTCATCCATGGAAGAGACTAATTCTTCCTCTCCAGCAGTCATTGCTTACCTATCGTTCTTAGACTATTGATGATCTAACAAGCTTTCTCCTGCAACCATATAGTATGTGTACTGATATTGTCATTGTTTGGGGCTCAGTTAGTCAGCTATATTGCTGATGTATCGTATCTTGAAGAAAGAGGACACGTAGTTGGTAGTTAACTCTAGTAAACTAAAATGGATATAAGTATAAAAGCAAGTCTTTGGTGGCCAAGGTTTATAGGATTATTCAGTACTAGCTTAATGAATTTCTTGTTTTCTCAGTCTGGCTTCATTTGGTTTGAGTTGTCTAGTTGACTCATCAATGAAATTACTCACCAAACATTCCTATGCGTTACTTACAATGGGAAAAAAGTGCTATATCTGAAATCTCCCATCTAGAAATGTAGTTAACCTGAACCTTGGGTGGAATACCACATAGCCACCCAAAGTGATGTGTGCAAAAATGTTTTACCATTAAGATGAATAAACCACATTAACAGCAAAATTAGGAGGAAAAACTTCAGGTTTCAAGACTTGTAAAACATAATATAGAGACACAAGAATTACTGGGTGCCATACTGATACACCATTGTGGATCACATTCTGGCTACAAAGATAAGAAACCAGTTTTCTTCAGTATGTAAAGCAGGGGGTGTTAGAGACAACTTCATATTCCACATATCCAAGGAAAGATAGAAACTAGGTAGGAGGGATAATGGACAGTTTTTTTCCAGGAGGGTCTTAAAGGAGAGGAGAGGAGAGGTGGGCATGATGGAGCAGGAAGATTGAGTCAGAAAAAAAATAGAGGAGAGCAAAAAATAGAAACCATAATATAGGAAGCCATTATAGGTTTTAAGAGAAATCTGACACTAGGGAAATTCCAGAGATCTACAAGGATGACCATAACTAACAATCAAAGTAATAGTGGAGAGGCTACCTTAAATGCCCTTCCATGATAATGAGATTGATGACTACCTTATATGCCATCCTAGAGCCTTCATCTAGTAGCTGATGGAAGCAGAAGAAGACAGCCACAGCTAAACACTGAGCCGAACTCTTGGAATCCAGTTGCAGAGAGGGAGGAGTGAGAAGCAAAAGAGTCAAGACCAGGCTGAAGAAACCCATGGAAACAGCTGACCTGACAAGGGGGAGTTAATGGACCTCAGTCTGATAGCCTCACCCTCCCTGGAGAGCAGAAAGGAGATGGGATGGAGGTTTCTGGTGGGGTCAGGGGAGTACAGAAAGGTGTGGGGACTGGGATTGACATGTAAAACAAGCTTGTTTCAAATTTAAATAAAAATAATTATCAAAAAAATGTATCATATATACTCCTCTCCCTTCCTTCCTTCCTTATTTTCTTTTTACTTTTCAATTTTGGGAAAAGATTTTTATTTTTCTGTGTAGCCCAAGCTAGGCTGTACCTCCTAACGTAACTATTTCCAATCTTTAATTTTTATGAAAGTGACTCTGGGTACATTTGTGCACTTAAGTATTCACTCTTAGGCAGAGAAGATAAGGTGACTTTACTGGCAGCCCTACTGAGAAAACATGGAATGAGGTACTATGAACATAAGTGAATGGTAGGATGTACAGCTAACATATATGGGACCTGGCTCAAATCTGCAGTATAAAAAATCAAAACGAACAAAAGAGAAACTGAAGTGGTGGAAGATATTAAAAATGAAGTATATTGTTTATCACTGAAGACTAAAGGTGTATTGGGCAGATTAAAAGTCAATGCCTTGATAGCTGTAATTACCATTGTCTAAATACTTTCTACATACTCATCAACATCTCTGCACACCACAGATGCTTACATTTTATTATTAATATGTGTGTACTCAGATGGTAGCTATTGCTGAGAACACTTTGTTGCTGAGAAGGGCTGGATAAATTGTTTCATGTCTTACAAAGAAAGTGTGGAAGATCTCCAATTAAAGGTGAGATTTGAGCCTGAATTTTATCTAAAAAGACCATGAATTGGACTGTTAGAATATATCATTGCCAGTGACAGATCCCCATCCTGGAATTGTCTTACTTCATCACCACAAGATGAAAACAACAACGGACTAAAGACTGGGCTGTAGTGCCTGGTTTCCTCGCCAATTTTTCTCAAGGAAAAAAAATTCTCACTCTTTAAAGCAACCACTAGAAATTAGCATTTTAGAACTGTATGATATGGAATATTTTAAAATTATATTTCAAGTACATTTACTTTGGTTATTGAGATTAAAACATAGTTTTGTGCTGTAACACAGTTTAATTTGTCATGAAGAATAAGCACATCAAGTCAGTTATAAATGGGGGATCCTTTCCCGCCCTCACAAGCCAAGATCCCCTGGAATCCTTGCAATTCTAAGAGAATAAGAACCATTTCCCTTCTCACTCTAACAGTCTCAGGATGCATGGCATCTATATTTCATTCATTATTTATAGAGTAAGTTTGAGTGTCTAAGTTTTAAATATTAGTTATGTTTAGGTTAAGTTACTGTGATAAAATAACTTTTCTTACTGTTGTGACAAAACACCTAATAGAAACATCTTAGAAGAGGAAAAGCCCTTGCCTTACCATTTCTGATGATTCAGTTAAAAATGGTGGAAAAGGCATTGTGCGACATGTCATGTCACCGCATGGTGAGGCAAGCACTGGGAGAAGGCAAGACCAGTGTTCAGCTGGCTTCTCCTTTCACTGTTTTTATTTCATTTAAGTCCCTAGTTAATGGAGTGCCACCACACAGGATCAGGGCAAATTGTTGCCCCTACACATAATCCTCTCTGAAAGCTGCCTATATGCAAACATCCATAGCTATGTCTCCAATTTATTTTTTAACGTCTTATCTATCTATCTATCTATTTAATTATATGTGAATTGGTATTTTTCCTTCATCTATATCTATGTGAGTGTGTCAGAACCCTGGGACTGGAATTACAGACAGTTTTGAACTACTATATGGGTGCTGGGAATTGAACTCAGGACCACTGGAAAAGCAGGCAGTAGTGCTATTAACCACTGCACCATCACTTCAGCTCTCAGCTTCTTAAATGATTCTAAATATAGTCAGGTTGAAAATTAAGATTAAACATCTCAAACATTCTCTCCTGTTCAAATAATGGAACCTATTTCAAATACCCATAGCAGTTACTAAAAGGTTCTCAAAGAAGACCTTTAAATAGCAAATTTCTGGTTGTTGGCTTCATGGATCTAGTTTAATAGGTTTAGCCAAGTATGATCCATTGTACCCATAATTCCAGGAAAGTTCCATAGCCCCTGGACTATATAGTAATCATTACTAGCTTCCCTGATTGCAAATGCATAATAAATATGAAATATGGTATAAGAAGCCTTTGATTTATTTTCTTCCCCTTTTAAGTAGAAAGTATAGGCAAGGATACACAGAACAGCAAGAAAACAGACCAATTATCTTTGTTGATATAAAAATAACATAATCATTTGCTAAAAGCAGTAGCCTAGTATTCTATCAAGCATTTTCTGTCTAGAATTACTGCTGGTAACAAACCAAGAATACTATGGACTCACAGAATACAGCCCCGATACAATGACCAGTAACTTATATAACAATATGAGTCTCTAATTGAGATAGTTAATGGTCCAAAGCTCTCTTTTGTATAACGATGGAGTCACACACACACTAAAGACCTAATTGGCTAATCTCAGCAAAGAGCTTCCTTGACTCAACAATAGTGGGCAAAGGGACTGTCATTATTGGTCCCAAGATTTTTCTGTTTCTATTTTTAAATGTGGCTTATAATTAGTTATAATCTTTAAATTCTTAAGATAGCTGGATATTGATATCCCTGACTTCCATGATTACAAGTTACACTAAAATCCTTGGCACAATGTTACAGCAAAGCCCCTGAGGATCTAGATCCCACATCCCTTTTTTCTCTCAGAATTTACCTTTATCCACCATTCATAACAATGTGAAATTACACTGTGTCAGCCCTTTATATATATATATATATATATATATATATATATATATATATATATACATATATATATATGTGTGTGTATATATATATGTGTGTGTGTGTGTGTGTGTGTGTGTGTGTGTGTGTGTGTGTGTGTGTGTGCATATATGCGGTATTACCTTTACCTGGAAATTCTGATCTCCACTCTCACATCTTCAAGAATTGTTTAACCCTTTATGTTCCACAGGACATCAGGCCTTGGCCAGCTGATATCACAGGCACTGTTTCTACTGTCAACTTCAAAATGCCTCTCCGTTTATAGTAAATACACAAACCTATGTTATCATTGATTATGAAGTGCAAACATTTGCCCGTAAGATTTAGAATCTCTCCAATCATCACACCTTAGGGGAACCCACAGACTTCGCCTCAATTTATTAGCCTTGGCATTCTTTGCAATTGAAATTTTATGTTCTAGTCAAGTGGTACACTCTTATGGTTGCACTCACTAAAACATGCAAGCTATATGTCCTTTGTTTTGCATCTCCAAGGCATGGCACACAGAACCAGCAGTGAGAGGAGGCTGTTCTTGTGGACTTCATACTGGAACAGCATTCTTACTGAGAATAATGACAAAGAGAGCAACATATATCCCTATATCCCTGCAGTTGTACAGAGCTAAACAGACAAATAAATACATTCTCTCAGCAAATTCACCCAAGATTAGTATACTGTAGTCAAATAGCATGCCTACTATGTATTGAGACCATGAAAATCTCCCTGTGTAGATAACAGCATGACTGAACATTAAACCAAGGTGAGATTTATGAACTGTGACCTTGATCCTGAACATTCATTGTCAAATCCTGGCCTTTGCCAATACATTCTTTATGACGCTCCAAGAATTACATTGCTGTAGACAAAACAGAGAGAAGAGACTTTAAAATGTACCCAATTAAAGCCAAAGTATCATGATGGAAACACAAGCCATACATTGGGAAAACCCAGACACAGACCTTTGATACATCAGTGCCAGCATTTATATTAGCAACAGCAACATTCCCCAGAAGAGCTACTGATGATGGTTGAATGGCTCAGGAAGCCCTGCATCCAGTGATTATGCAGTTATTTCTGCCAGTAGAAATCCTGGAAGAATTTAAGCCTTCAATTAACTAACATTAGTGTGAGGAGTCCAGGTTGGCAGACCACTTTTGGTCTTTAACAGTTTCCCAGCACCAAGTACAGCAACAGAGAGGGAGAGAGAGAGAGAGAGAGAGAGAGAGAGAGAGAGAGAGAGAGAGAGAGAGAGAGAGAGACCTATTTATGGAGATCTAGAGTAAATAATCAGCTACATGTAACCATTTATAGAATCACTTTTCCTTGATAACAGGGTTAGGGAAAAAACTCCTTAATGAAGCCAACAGAGACAGAATAGTTATCTAACAGGTAAGTCATGAAGTGTTTTGCAATGTTTGGCTTTTATAATGGATATGACTAGAGAAGGGTGATTAAAAATGATGACAAAGGTAAGAGGGTTACTATAAAATGAAATGGATAGAATTTAAACTAGAGAAATTGAAGCACATAATATTCTACTAGAAAGTATATATAATGAACTCAGAGTAGAAGCATAGATGGATTGTATCTTTTGCCACTATTTGCATTTTAGACAAATTTATTTTTTAATTTACACATAAATGGACAGTATATTGCCCCTGACAGGAAGATGGATCAATTTCAATAGGTAAGTAAACATTATACATCCCTTTCAAGTCTTTGGCAATGTACTATTAGTTTGTTGTCTGTTTGTTTGCTTGTTTGTTTGTTTGTTTCCAAGAGCAAGGAAAAGTCCAAAGTTACCTATGAAGCAATATTAACTCTTTCAAGCTAAAGCTAAGAGACTTGGGGTCAGAGGGTTGAAGAAGGTTCCCATGGGAAAAGATAAATTCATGACCTCCTCTCTTCAGAGCTTTGGGCTATTGAAAATACCAGAGTTCTTAAAGATCCTTCAAGCTTTCATTCTGTAGAGAGTTGAGAAAACACAATTCATATGTGGTCATTAACAACTTCAAAGGAAAAAAATCAGTGCTAAATCTCAGATAGTAAGAAATGTATTGGTGTGAACAAGAGGAAAAAAATAAATTCCCCACCCCACCCAGATGCAGTCACACTCCACCCTTGGTAGTGTTTTCAGGTACTCTGATGTGAGAGGTTTGCTAGCTTTGAAATTTCTTTTACCCCAAGCAGTGGCTAGATTTCCTCGCCATTATAACATCAATGGTAACATTTCTCATTGGTCATCAGCCAGTCCTCTTACTAAGTTCTCTTGCTCTCTTAGAAAGGAGCCCATGTGACCTGGTGACCAGTCTTGTGCTGCCTCACTTGACCTACTCTGCTAGCTCCAACGAGTAGGTATTCTTGCACCTGTGCAACCCCACATTCAGTTGCTAAATTCCACCAGAAGTCAGCTGCTCAACTTTTTGTTTTTTGAAATACTGGCTTTAGAAAGTCTCAGCTCTCTGAAGTATGATTTTTCTAGCGCAGTAATTTGTTTTGTTTATTTTGTTTTTTGTTTTTGTTTTGTTTTTTTTTTTTAAACACAATGACCCTACCATTTCCCATCACTTAAGAAAGTTTGTATCCTACCTGGTCATATTTTACCATTGTTCTCCTCTTTCTACTTGGGATGCTGTTGGAATAAACATTCAGTATTTCAGTTTTTTAAGTTTCTATAACAAAGTACATGAAACTGAGTAATGTATACAGGGAAGTTTGTTTAGTTCAAGATTCTAGAGATTACATAACATCACTCAAGAGTGGAAGGAAAGCAGACACATGCAGAAGAGACAAGACACAGTGACTTTTTGCTTTTTGCCTTATAACAATTGCTCTCTCAATAGAAAATATTCTAATGAGAGTTAGCTGTGTCAACAAGAAAGGAGTCCATCCTTCTTAAGGCTCTGCCTCTGTTCACAACCACATAAATAATCAAATGTCAACTGTGATTAAAAAGCAAAGCACCTCTGAGCCATAGCATTCAGCAACTGTAATGCTATGGGAATCCTTGTGCATTTCCTGAGAATGCTAATGGAATGCTAACCCATTCTGAGAAAAGTCCAACATTAGGACAAGAAGGACAATTCAAAGCTATGTTTTTGTCACAAGAGTGAGAGTCCAATTGTCCCAACTCTCTAACTCTTAAGGACTTTTGCCAGATTCACAGATAGTGAATACCTAAATAAATTTAAAAAAAAAAAAGGCAAAGCCAAAAAAAGACAGTGGAAGATAGAAAAGACACATGTCTTTGATTCCATAAATGTGGTAATGATAGGGATAATTAATGTGGAGAGTTTAATGTAGTATGAAGCCAGAACAAGCCTTCAAAATGAGCTGTTGTTATTAGTATTAGTTTCAATTACTTTAAGATCATAGACATCGTTAGATAGCAGAATGGCCATTATAAAAGCTAGGAACCAGGAAAAGAAAACATGTACACTGGGATGGAGATGAAAGTGAAAGGTTTAGAAGTCTTTACCACATTCTAAAATGTTGCTGAGGATATGCTGGAACTGTTTAGGGGGAGTGGAGATTTCTTTCTACCATATTAATTAGTGTATTTATTTTCAGTGACTGCCACATTAGAACAGAAGGAAAGAGCAAGACAGAGATATAGCCTTGAAATCCTCAAGGATATAGATCTGAAACCAAGGTGTCTACTGGTTTGGTCTCTATTAAACACTGAGGGAAAGGGCCTGTTCTGGGATTCTTTTCATAGCTCATGGATGGACATCTCATGTCTTCACATCTCCCTCCATGCTGTCACTGAGTCCTCAGTTTCACTTTTGAAAAAATAGTAGTCTTCTTAGACAAAAGATCCCCTCAACTCAGGGGCTACCTCTTACCTTACCACATCTTCAGTAACGCTGCTTTCAAGCAAGATAAAATTCTGAAACAGACACTTGGGAGATTAGACATTCAGCACAGATATAGAAAAAAAGCAATACAAGCCATAGCCATTGCTCAGAGGACAGCCACATACTTAGAAACAGACTTAGCAGATACATACATACATACATATATATGCAAATATATACACCTACATACAAACCCATATATATATATATATATGTGTATATATATATATATATGGATGTGAATGTGCATATATATCCAAGTTCAAAGCACAAAAATGCATTTAATGCTACCAACTGTAGTACCCATGTTTTAAAGTTTAGAAATACTAATATACCATACACCTTGATTTCTGTTTTGATATGCATATTATACTGAAATTTTTCACAATGCTTCAAAGCATGTTTAGATGGCACTAGAAAGTCAATTTCATATTGTAAAATTAAAGCAGATCTATCTATTAAGTTCTGTGAATCAATAGTGAGATATCTTCCAAAGATGTGGCAGATATATCAAATGGATATATCAAATGGATGAGTAGAATTTGATAATAGTATTTCTTCAGTATTTTCCAGGTATTTTCACATATTTAAATTATGTTTAAAGATATTCTCAAATACTAATTTTTAAAACACTTCTATCCTTAAATCAGTCTTCATTTCATTTCCCCATTTGTGTTTCTCCTTGTAAAAATTCATATATATATATATATGAATTCACTGTGAGAAATTGTAAAACAACAACCATACAAACAAACCCTCACCCAAAAAGAAACAGAAGACAGATACTATTTTGGTAGATCCCTATTTACAGTTTGTAGACTACAAATGAATTTTTTATCCTGTTCTTTAAACTGGAGTTGCCTTACTGCCATGATGTAAATGCTTCCTTAACTGGTGATTTTATTGGAATTTCCTGTTAATCAACTGATACATTTATTCAATAAACCCTTATGACTTCTCAGTGTAAGGCTCAGTGTTAGACTTTTTACCATACAGAAATAACAGTATCATAAAGTATTAACAGTAAAATAAGGGGTGGAAAGTTGTATTTCTCAAAGACATAAATGTGAATTCCTTTTGGTAAGACCTTGACCACATAAACTTTGGTGTGCCTTAGCTTAGACAGCTATTTTTCTTCTACTGATGAAAGCTGTCCACTGTGTGTGTGTTTCTATCTGTGATATGTTACCAGTGTATTAAAGCCTGGCTGTAAATTGTTGGCCTTCCCACTCTGTTTTAGTTTGACAACTTGAGTGGACTAAACAGTTAAAATGGTCCATTGGTTTTCCTAGATGGAGGTAATAATTTCACACAGACTGAAGGTAATAGTAGTATTGAGAAAAATTATCTCTTTCAGTGACTGTGCTATTGGGACAGATGGGTAGTGTTCAAGTCATAACAGAACCCATGTAATTCCTTTCCACTCACTGTCTCCCCAGATGAAGATGACCATAGAAAGATGAAATATGAGTCAACACCAGATGTGTTTTCCAGCAGAAACTGACACTTGTTCTCTTAAAAGCTCAAGGTAAGGATGTCTCCTGTGTGTAAGAACATTCTTCCGGTGATTAATATCATATCACTAAGGGAAAAAATATATTCAATGTGTCATTAGAAGTAGAATATTCTTCTAAATATGGTTTCCCAAATTTAGCAACTATAACCTTGACTGTAAAAATCTTCAATTGTTGTGTGAGGAGAGAAGGGAAACCATCCACCCTATGGGTGATTTTGTCATAGCATTCCACTCCTATCCTTTGATTTCCAAGCTATAAACATTGTTTATTTTTAAGCTGAGACAAATATATAACTATGTAAGATGGTACTGAGAAAAATTATTCTGAGTGACCAGCCCTTGGGTCTTCATTTACACAGCTACAAGTTGCAGATGAGCAGAGTGTTCTCGCTTATAAACTAGACCTCCAGTACTCTGGGAGTCATCACTGCCTCACAAAGAATACACAGTCACTTTTATTGAGGTTTTGGTTGCCATATTGGAGATAACTCCTGGCATCCAGAAGGCAGAAAGCAGGGATACTAACTGTCCTAAACCGTATGGGGGCATTTTAAAGGCATCATTCCACCCCAAGTATAGAGACAGAATTCCTGAGTTTAGGAACTTATTTAGATGCTACCAGTGATATTTTCCTCATAAGCAGTTAAGTACTACACCAACTAAATAAAAAAATGGGGAGGGTCTTAAATATTTTACTTGGAAATTGTTAATGCCAGTCACAAGAATTGGAAAATGAGTTCTGTTTCAAATTTTCTTTCATCATATAATGACTCATTTTAAGACCCATTAAGTTTTGAATTAGCAAGTGTTAAAGGGTCAAGTTAAAGATTATAAATGAGATTTTAAAAGATTAAGCAGGAAAATTCAAAGTTAATAATGAGGCATGCTCAATTGCCATGTGATGTATATGTATGCTTCCCACAGCCATTCATGCTTCAAGCTTCATTGTGGATAAATGGCCACAAGCACATCCCAATAGTTAAAGAGCATCCTAGGAGCTGCTGGTTTACAACATACAGGCCTAGTAAACTCTGTTCTGTCTCTCTTCACATACCTGTGATGGCTAAGAACAATCATTACAAATTCCTGGCTTTTGTAATTTGTTTTTGACAAAACAATTAGAATTTCCAACATCAGAAGGCTTTAAAATTGTTTTCTAAATATTAGTCTTTCTTGAGGATTTTCTGCTTATGCCAAATTAGATAATGTGGTAAATGGATTTGAAAAGAATAAATCCAAAACACATTTGCATTAATGCTTTCCTATTTCCTAAAAATGTTTCCCTGGTTAATTGTTAGATAGCCCATAGTAAGCAAGTTATCAGTTAATTGCTGGTAAATGCACCATGTATATTACTTTGGTCTTTAATTGGCTACAAGTTTTATTTCTCATTAAATGATAATTTAATTGTTTAAATAAACAAGGCCATTAAAGCACTAGTCAATTTTTTGGAAAATTGTTTAATAAAATACAAATTTCACTTGCAATTATGATTGATTTTTTAAATCAATAGACCTCACCTCAGTGCTGCAGTTCTTTGTTCTGTTAAATTATGGAAGGTAATCATGGCAGGAGGTGGGGGCGATACCAGACTATTAGAAAGGAAAGTAGGACTCAGTTGCTATGAAGGAGGAAATGAAAAAACAGGTGATGTAGATTTACCTGGAGAAGAAGGAGGGATGGCAACATAGAGGGAGAGGGAGGGAGAAAAATAACACTAAGAATGTTTCAAAAAGCCACATGGATTTTTATTACTTTTATGCCTTTTTAAAATTATATTATACATGTAATATATTAATATATAACTATTTAGTTTATATATTAATATATAAACTAAATATATAATATATAAATTATATAATATATAAATTAATATATAATTTAAATATATAATAAATTTAGTTTGAACTTTTGTCAATTGGGGTGGCAATGTTTACAACAAAATCATAGCCTACTTGACAAAATCCTAGGGGCAGGCATGGGAAATCTTTCAAGCTCTTGGTCAGAGTTCAAGAGACCCAAAACAGGTAGGCCATTGCCATTGCTCTGGTGCCTTCCAGAAACAGAAGGTACACTTCTTGATGAAGATACCACATATTTCAGAAATAGGATTTGGAAGAATCAGTATGGATTTGTCCTGGAAATCTCCTCATGGAGGCCTATCTTTGGTAGTTTTACAAGGAGCTATGTAAGTAAATAGGAAAAAAAATTAATAATCCTATCCATTCATAATTCCAATAAATCACAACAATGTACAGCATAGCAACACATTCTGAAAGGTGCAATAGTGGCACTTACATCCCTGGGGAAACTAACAACTACAAAATTGGCCTTAAGGTCCACTTACTAAGAGGTAATCCATGCCTGACACTGTAAATTTAGCCAACTACCTGTGGCTGGTAAGGCCATGGAGCATAGAGGAAAACCTATTGGTGCCATTTTCCTACCAGTGTAATCTCTATCTGCATTCTAAATATTCATCCTTATGCCCACAGGTAAGTGTGGATCTTACTCCATATCAAAGGAGCCCCTTCTTGCAGTTGATAGAGGTTGTGACAGAAACTTACAACTGGTCAAAACACAGAGGTCCACTGACCATCAGATGCATACTCCCAATTAATATACTTAAAATGCAAGCCCTACCCTTAAGATCCAGGAAGCACTGTAAAAGGTGTGAATGGAAAGGTTGTAAGAGTTGGAGGACCAGGACAGCTCCTGTGAGATTGTCTCTTAAAATCCAACAAATAAACAAAACATGTAAGTGATGAAGGAAAGAATGGATCTGAACAGTTGGGGATTAGGGTTGTGAGGTAAAAAATGATCAAGACACATTATATAAGATTCTTTAAGAATTAATAAAAATATTTTTAAAAAGTTAAAAGTATGTCTCCAAAACCAAGAAATACCAAAAGCAAAGGGACCTTTAAACTTTCTGAAAATAGTTAAGTTCTTCATTTTACTAATATATACATACTTTCACAGAACTTGTGACTTCATTCAGAAAGTCTGTGAACTCCAATTTAGGAAGTGACCTACTTGGCGCAAACTTCAAAAATATAACATATGTGCCCCTATTTTTGAAAGAAGAAAATCTCAAACATAACTTAATGCTCTTTGTCATTTTATCCATTTGTGCTGAAAAGCATCATTTATGTGCCTTTCAAATTGCCATAATTTGAATGAGGTATTTTTGCAAAAAATTATATGAATTATTTTATTTTAAAAATTCCATTAATTTTGTAGCATCTAGCTGCTTGGTTTCCTAACAGTACCTCTTTTCGATAAATTATTTATCAAGTTAAATGAAATCTCATGCTACATAGGTAAGCATTGTATTGACATGGCCTTTAAAAATTCATGTCTGTTTCTTTCTTCCACTAGCAAGAGAAACACCATAAAAATTTAAATACAAAGTAACTATTTTAAGGAATCAAATATAATGATCAAATAATCTCATAAATATTAGTTAAAGTATTTGTATATTCTCTCACAAAGCTGGATGGTAACAATTGTGTAAGCCAAAATTTTGAATAATGTTTTAAATAAAATATTTTTAAAGATTTCACTGGTTTCACGATAATTTGCTTTTGTCTGTCCTCTAGACATACATTAAGTCATGGTTACTCAAAGCATCAATACATCCCCTCATTTTCCTTAGTTAAGATACTTTATGGGTGAAAGAGAAAGAGCAGACATGAATCTGTGGAAAAGTCCCAGAAATAAGAATAACTTGGAATATATGGCAATAGTTTCTGAATGTCTATAATAGAAAGATGAGTAAGAGTCACTCTCAGATATTTCTACTTTGTGGTAGAACAATGTAAAATGAGGAACCATAATAATCTCATGGCATAAATAGAATTATGAAAAGGGTAGATAAAGAAATTTGAAGAGTATAGAAAGGAGCAACCAGAAATTCCTAAAACTGGATGTTCAGAGGATGCATACACATAAATAAGGTGGTGATTGGCATTCTGGTAAGCGAGTCTATTAGTAACCACATATTCTTACAAAGTTGCCAAGAACATAATAAAATTCTAAAATAATATGATAAAATCTTATTATTATATAACTTCATTTTAATGATTACTTATTGTTAAGAATTTCAAATATGCATATGTTTTGGGCAAATCCTCCCCCTTTCCCTCTCCTCTTATTCCTCTCCTGATCTCCCTGCCACATTTCCTTCTAAACTTTATATTCTTTTACAATAATCCACTAATTTCAGTTCATGCTTCCAGTATGTACACGGGTACAGGAACTTCTGCTGGGGCATGAGTACAGTCTCAAAAACCATGTCCCTAAAGAAAACTGACCCGTCTTCTCCCAGAAGCCCTCAGTTGCAATAACTCCTCAGCTCATGGAAGGATATCATGAACTCCTCCCCATATATTCTAAAAATTAAATTGACTTGATCTTCTGCAGGTCTTGTGTAAGATCACAGCCTCTGTCTGTTCATGTGTGCAATAGCTCTCAAGACAAGCAAATACTTTCATCACTGGAGCCAAAAAGATGGTTTTCCACAAATCCTAATGACTTGAGTTCCATCCTAGAACATATGTAAAAGCAGAAAACGTGAAACAACTCAACAAAGAATCTCCTTTGAACTTCACAGATGACATACACAGTCACACATGTGCATGGTCATGCAGACATGTGCACACACACTAATAAAAAAAGCAACAATAAATGTTAAGAAAGCAATCATGGAGAAAAACACAAAGAATTTTTATTCCTATGGATTATTTACTCTTTTGGAAGTTACATAAAAAACATTTAAAAATTATTTTCAACATGTTTTAAAATAATAATAAACATAAAATATAAATATACATAGTATTTGTAATAACCATTTTACAAAATCAAAAATTAATCATGATAAGAATTGTCTTGTTTCATATCTTTGCTAACAATTTTTTAGTACCCAGCTTCAGAGAATAAAACTGGGCCATTATATCTGATTTTATATTCACTCTAATTTTCCATTCAAGGCCATGAGACCCTCACAATTATCATGGATATGAATGAGGAAAAGAACAAAGAAACTCCAGACATTCTGGATTTATCACCACTAAAGATGAAAAGCAATGGCTGAAAATAACTATATTCCAGGGTCTGTTTGTTACTATTGCATGGTCTTGCCTATGATGACTAATACAAAAACTATAATAAATGTTTTTAGATCTATACATGTGGTCCTTGACTTTGAACAGAAGTTCCATTTATTCACAACAAAGCCAAGTAAGTGGACTCTAACAAAAGATCAGTTATGTGGGAACTAGACCAAAAGGAAAAGGAAAAAGGGGATAGCTAAGTGCTTTGTGGACAGACATAGAACACTGATTTGAAGCCTTTCAAAACTATCCAGTTGGGGCACTCTGAGGAATGGTCAATGCCAGTGATCAGATGAATAGAAAATGCAACCATCATTTTACACACACACACACACACACACACACACACACACACACACACACACACACACATTGTTTTTATGTCACAAGCCCCATAAGCTTAGATTATTCTGTCGGGGAGGAGGAGTGAAAACTAAAATAAAATCAAAAGCTAATCTCAGTCCCCAGATATGAAACTGATAAAAAAAAATCTTCAACTCCCTTTGAAGCTCTGATTCAAGGTGTCAACAGCCTTGTGAACCCCAAGTAAAACTACCAGCATAAACAAACTTTCTTAAGGCTTGTGTTTACAGTGAGTTAAAAAGAATCTGTGCCACTGTCTTTCTCTGCCAGATTGGAATCCAAACTCAGAAAGAACTCAGACATTTGCTGTACAAAACAAAGCCATGCTTTCTCTCATATGGTCACCAGCTAACAAATCTTGAGAGCATTCCCAGTAAGTTACAGGGAAAGCCATGCTGCACACACTAATGATTGTCTATTGATTTTGGACTGCCACATGGCCAAAGTCATAAATCCATTGTTTACATGGATGTGATTATTCAGGCTCTTCTCTGGATAAATGATCTGGCAATTATTTGATTTAAGGATCAGGCAAGCTTTAACTTTTAATCCCATCTATCAGATTGCATGCTTCCTAATTTTGAAAGTAGATAGTGGCAGCATTGTTGTGTATTCTGACCAAAATTATTTGTAGGACTTATCAGAACACTAAAAATCACAATCTCTTCATTTTGCTCAATGTGAGCTGATAAAAACCTTGGAGCCAGCTCAATGACTCTCATTTGGTGCCAGTCCATCAGTATGCCTACTCCTAAGATAAAGCACACTAAATTTTTTATTGGATAGTGCTAAGGGAAACCATACAACCAGAAGACCACAATACTAAATTATTCACAGGCTTTTCATTTTAAGAACAATTCCAGTGCAGGGTACCCTTGGTATTTGTTCACTTCATTACCAACTTTGATTGGGCATCTGCTCCTCAGCTATGGGGGAAAATTATATTTAGGCTTCATCAGTATTAATGCCTGACCAAGTCTATTTGTTTTCCTCAAAAAACAAAGGAAGAATCTTGCTAAAGACAAACACAAATCCTACAATGAACTTTTGTAGAAGTTCCCATCTTAGGAGTTGTGTTTGTTTTGTTTCTATCACGTGTCCTCAGGTAAATGTAAAATCCTAAAATGTTTTCAAGTTTGGATATTTGGGAAGCCCAAAAGTAAAGTAAGAGGGATTAGAAAATATTTTTCATAAGTTATGTATTACTAAGAATAATTTCTAAGTCGTAATTTTCTGATTTAGTATCAATAAGGTTCTCAATAGATACCATCTATAAATCAAGTACCTTTTCACCAAAGGCATTTAATTTGTGGTTTGCACAATTCCTTTCATACTTTCTGTTTTTCAGACTTTCCTTTTGGCTTGAAAGTGATTCTACAGTGTGTCTATCATACTGGTCATCAGTTAATATTTTGAACTGTAAGTTGATCTTTGCTGTCACAAATTTGCCATCAGTGAACATTTGTGTTTGGCTACTCTGTCCTTTGAACTGGTGTAATGAAGGGGCCCCTGTTTGTGTTTGGAGAACCACAGAGTGCAGAATGAGCTCAAGTTGAATTGACTATACTCAGCATCAGTCTACACAATTTGCAAGAGAAAGATTCTAAACTACATGAAGGTCTGGTGCTATTGTATGTCAAAGGCCATGCTCAATGTGCTATGATACATTGTTCATACTAAACATTGTAGCTATATACTTCAAAGTGTCTCAAAATCACAGTGTCTGCCTCTATGAATAGCAGAAAAATATGCCAATCTCTACACTGGCCAGTTCATGCAAAGCACACAGACCTGAGTTTTACCTTCAGTAAATGTTTTACATTAAGCAATGGTCTATATTGTTGAAGAATGGGACCAAGAAGCTGTCTTCTAGGGTATTATAATGATGTTTGTAATTAATTAATGACCTCAATCCTAAACAATCTTAAGCAGAAACATTTCTAACACTGATTTATGATGAAGGTTATAGTGTAGAGGTAACATGTCAATTATGGGATTGCTTGGGAACACTGTGGAAATTCTGGACCTGAGACTTCACTTGGGGAAGTGAAAACATAAGGACTTGCCTTGACTTTTGCCCACCCCCACCCACTTCCTGTCCCTTCTCTACCTTTTTGTCTACAAAGATGCCATAAGCAGCACAATGTTCCTACTGCCTCAGCATAGAGTCATTTCTTCTACCATTGCCTTCTCATCTATGACGGACTTTATCATAAAACTGTGAAGATAGCTCCATCCTCACTGACACAGTACAAAGAAGAGGTAAATACAAAGAAAAATTAAAAGTGCAGCATGAGTCCTACTCAGGGGATAAAGGGATGGCTGTAGGCCTTCAGAGGCTGACAACAAGATTAATTTCTAAGAAGACACATGTCCATGAATATTGCCCTGTGTGTAAGGATTCACTTAGAGTTATTTTCATGCCACTTTCTCCTACCTCACACAATCCTCATAATAATATGAAATAGCTATATCTATTGTGCTTTATCTTTCTGAAAAGGATATCAAGCTTCATGAAACAGACATATTTCCTAAAATCCAGAGCCAGAATTTTAGATGCAGAAAATCTAAGGTCTCCTTCTTACTACTATATAACCACTATGTGACTACTATCAATCTATCCGTCAATGTTATCCTCTCTTGGTTTGCATCTCTGCCATCAATCTCCTCCTTCGGTTCCATTCTACATAAACCAGCACTGTCACAAAAGAGCACATGCACCTGAGATGAGAACCAATAAATCAAAAATCTCTAACTCCAAACAATAGGCATAAATATATATATATATGTATGTATATATATGTGTATATATATATATATATATATATATATATATATATATATAGAGAGAGAGAGAGAGAGAGAGAGAGAGAGAGAAGGTCTTCATATTTCTTAGAGGACATGAGTTTCCAACAACATGTTGGTTACTTTCTAATTGCTACTCAGAAGTTTATCAGTGTTTGCTTTTTTAATAAGACAGTAGAAGTTTGTATTAGCTTTCAAGTATGTTAATTTTCATTCACTTTATGTGTTAAAAGATGAAGCAAAAAGCCAGTAGACAGAGGGACCTCCAGCACCCTGGATTTTAAACTAAGCAAACCAAATCAACTCCATTACATTCTATAGCATGAATCATCAATTCTGAGGACTTTTCAGCCTTCAAGCTGAACTGATCAGAAACTGTTGCCTTCTGTTTACTTACATGTTTCCACTAAGACTTCTACTCCCCTCAATACAATTATTTTCTTTGCCTGCTCTTGAGTTTACCCTACAACATTCCTTGCCCCTGTCAAGAGAGGTCTCCCATATTTGATCTGCTGAATACTTTAAAAAACTAACATTTTCATTTCATTGTCTCAATAGATGTTTACATTTACAATTTTAATTTTAAAAATTCAACTTGGTTGTACCGACAATAATTAATGCTGATGATGTTGTCACAAGTGACAAAGTCTTTCATCTTCAGAACTGATTTGTGAAACTATGAACTCAAACTTGTCTGTGAAACAATCTGACATCATATTAATGCCACTAACACAGTCGGTGGATAGTTAGTTACACATTGAGACCAACTGAAATGAAATTTATATCATGACTCTGGAGGCAAATAATTATCATGCAGGGAAAGGAGCCTTTTCCCATATAAGCAGAATCTCCTACCCTGCACAGCACACACTCTCAATTGCCAGACTCCTGAGTATTTATGACTTTGCCCTCAATTCACTGGAAACTCACTGATGTCTTTGGCAATCACTGTGCTCTTTGTTGTGCTTAACACAGTGCAGGATTTTTCCACTCAAAAAACTTTATTCCCTATGAATCCTACTGGTTCCCAAGTTCCTTTGCTATGGTGTGTGTGATGGGATTAGACTTATAGTGATTGTCTTAATGAATGGCTCCAGTTGGAAATCAGTTTTCCGCCTCATTTTGTTTCCAATGCCCTTACACACGTATCTTAATGTCAAATTTAGAGTCCAGGATTATCACTCCTTGGGCCCATTCTCCCTGTATTATCATTTCCTCTAGGGAAAGCTCTACTATGAAAAATCTTATGGTAGGCTCACAGTGTAACATACTAAGCCTCTCACTAAAAGCCATAGTAATTAGCTTGCAGACACACTGTACCACTCAAGTCATCAGCTCTGTGGCTCTGAGCAACAGCTTGACTACAATATTACAAGAGAAACAGAATCAAAAACACTGAGCTAAGGAACTAATAAACTCCTAATCATCAGAATCTGAATGGCTTCAAATGGTTTGTTTTTTCATTAGCAAGGTTCAGACATATTTTTATATGTCAATCATTAACTAAAAATGATTGTGTAAGAGTCTGTTACCAAAAAATAGAGTCTGTTACCAAGTTAAAAAAAAGGGACAGATCCAATTTTCATAACCATCCCCAATTTTTTCTTTTTTTTAATTATATAATTTTTAAATTTAAATTAGAAATAAGTTTGTTTTACCTATCGACCTCAGTTCCCAAACCCTCCCATCCTCCCCTGTTCCCCACCAACCCCCACCCCATCCCCTTTCTGCTCTCCAAGGAGGGTGAAGCATTCCATGTGTAGTCTTCAAAGTGAGTCATATCATTTGGAGCAAGGCCCAGGCCCTCCCCCATGTGTCTAGGCTTAGGGAGTATTACTCTATGTGGAAGTCCATTCGTATACTAGAGATAAATACTGATCCACTCCTTCCCCAATTAGGTAGCCAAAGTCTACTGGTGAACACTGATACATAGTAGGTAGACACAAAACAAATATTGATTTATAAAACAAAAAGTGAATTAATTAGTTAATACAAATGGCATTATAGTCTACTAGATTGAAAATGGAAAGTTCTCTTCATTGTATGACAAATATTGCATATCATGAATAAATAAAACTCTGGGTAAACAAATAGGCTGATGGATGTTTATTCGGGGAGAAATCACTTGCACCAGAAACAGATGACAGCCAGAAGGTTTCTGTCCCAGAGATGCCTCCAGATGCTCTCTGTCTCTGACCAGGAAGCTAGAGAGTGAGCTGGGGTCCAGGACCCAAGACCTAGTCCCCCCCCCAGATCACACCCACATCTGCCCCCAAGCCCCAATGGGTGTGGTCAGTGCCACAGGTGCGGGCAGGGTGGATATCTCATTACAATTGCGTTGATTGGTTATTGTGGAAAATTTGGCACTGTAACTTCAAATATGAACAGGACTCTATTCACAGGAACCCAAGGATGGAATAAATACAAGTTTTGGGGGTAAAACAAGTAGTTTTAAAACATAAAAAGCAAATGGATTTGTGTGTGTGTGTGTGTGTGTGTGTGTGTGTGTGCATGTGTGTGCACATGTGTATGTGTGTGCGTGTGTGTGTGCGTGCATGTGCATGTTAGAAACTAGCAAAGAGATACATTTTTGAAATGCAATAACTTTTATAGAAACTGAAGCCTCTGTCATCAATCAGTGTTGACCCAATTGAAAAGCATGAGATAAAAATGAGGCCAAAATATGCTTTCTTTCCATCACTGTGACTGTGTTTCTGTCCATCACTTGTTTCTAATGAAACCAGTCAACAGATTCATGTTCAGTCCCTCATTACACAAACATTTCATTCTTAAATGACTTTCTAGTTCTAAGTACAATAGTTAAATGAACTAAAATACAAAAATCATTTTTTTTCATAAAACAGTGGGTTGTGAGAAGAGGCAAATAATACACACCAAATAGCAGCCTTTTGCCCTCATAACACAGTATTTCCCGGTTAACAATGCATAACATATATACCTGAGGCAGTTTCTCAAACAAGAAACGAATCTTTCCTAATTTCTTACCTTGGTCCAACCAAGGCTCTGAACACCTGCTGGACTACAGTATGAAGGTATGCAACCCAAGGCTGAAGGAATGTAGAAAGAACATAAAATTCAATACTTTGGCACAGGCAACAAAATTACCTGAGAGATGACACAAGTAGAGTTCAGAGAGAAAATGTGAAAGCATCAAAGAATTGTCACATCATAGGACAAACGACAGACTGGAAGTCCTGGTAACAGTCTAGCTCTCCTTGTTCAGATACTGTTAAGACTGTCATAAGTGAACTTTTTCATCTTAGGACATCTGTACCGTGACATGTCAATAAGACAATAAAAAAGGTACATGATGTGAGGCACAGCATGCTGGAAAGGGGTAAAGTGTCGCATCTTACTTTTTATACTTACCATTTTAGAGAAGAAAAAGATCACGACACCAAGCCTGATTCCCTGTGTTATTTTTCTACCCCCCATTATGATCAGTTACCTGATTCTTATTTTGAAGAAAAATATATACATAAAACTGAGTGTGTTTAAAAGAAAAATCCATGCTGCAGAATTTGGAAAGGGATAATCTAACATACTTCCCATTCATTGGCTAAATTCAAATTCCATTTTATTACCCGTTTGACAGAAATTTAACAGAAAGGGTCTTCCCCAATACTGATAGACAAGAAATTAATTAGTTTGATCCTAAATCTTCACAGGAATGGATTTCATTCATAGGAACGGTCAGGTAAGGCATACTTCCTTCTTGGCACTGTCAGTTGGCTATTTCTGCCCACCATCTCGGTTAGGGGGATTCTCATCACTCCCATCAGCAGGGACATGTGGTCTCTGTCTACTTCACATGTCAGCTCAGCAGCCAAGATTACAAAGAACAACCTTTTTGGCTTTCCCCTTTATTCTGCCTTATCTCCAGGCTGTGGAATGTGACATTAGTAAATACTGGGCCATGTAAGCAGTAAGACTTTCCTATAAAACCTACAAAGAGATCAGTCTGCAACACTGTTTACCCTCATTCACGGTCATCTAAGAGAGAAGAAATGAAGGTATTATTAACAGATAGCAACTTTTCTGCAAAGCCCCAGACATTTACTAACCTTCCACATTGCCTTGTGAACACACATCTCTTTGGAAAACAATCTCACATGGTAGGGGTAGGTAAAGCTCTACCAGAATATTGTGAGAGAGGAATTCACATCAAAGTCTCTTTAGTATCTCAAAAGTCACTTTTTAAAATGGAAAAAATAAACGAAGTGCTTGTGTGAAAACAGGATAAAGGAAAAAGAACAGACTTTGGGTAAAGCTTTTGTTTTTGTTTTTGTTTTTTCCTTCTAGAGAAAGAGAGACACCCTGTGGATTTCAGAGAGAACCCAGAAAGGTTCATTTACATTTGGTGTTGTGCAAAGAAGAATATTATTGTTTAGGAGCAGATAGCATAATGACTATGAAAGACCCATTAGAAAGTAAGTTGACCAGCACAGATGGGTAAATTCTATACTTTCCTGAGTCTGAGTACAAATGCCTTGGGAACACTTTTCCCACAGAGATGCAAAACATGAGAAAACTCTACCGCTAAAATTTGAAAGTCAAAAGCTATAGAAAGTCTGAATTTTGTGTGAACTCATCTTTCCCCTATTGTTCTGGACATGTCACAGCAAGATGATGCACTGTAGCAGCGACCCTCTTGGAAGCAGAATCAAGGCAACTGATTCCACCGCCTAAGAGAGCAATTCAGATTCCTCTGCTCCCTTCTGTCTCAGGAACTGCATGACAGCACCATTAGGGGACTAAACAAGGTAAATATACTTGCAATCATGTCCCACGTTACGGATGTTTCAGTTTGATTTGAATCAGCACTGTAGAGAATAGAACCGGGTTTGAATCTGATCTCATCTGACACATACAAAGATGCAAGAATCGAAAGCAATTTAGTTTGGAGCTCCCTCTAGTAGTGCCTGTGAAATAGCTGCAGAGGGAGGGAGGGGAGCCTGCAGCCTGAATGGCAGAAGATAGAAACAGGCTTCAACTCAAGCACAACTTAAAATGAGCAAAGTGCTTCTAATGAAACCTATATTTGAATGACATCTGCAGGGATCAGAGGCACTGCTGGCTTTGTGAGTTAAATATTGCCCCAGATACCTGGCAAAGGAAGGTAGCTACATACAAGCCATGCACCCACTGTCCCCAGCTTCCAAGAGGATTCACAGCCCCAAACTATAGGAGTCTGCTCAGCATCTCCTTTCCTCCCTGCACCAAAAAGCTGCTATTTGAACTCATAAAAACACTGTAAAATTTAAGCAAATGGAAATAGCAGGCAATCACAGGCATATAAACTTTTTTTTTTAGAAATAAACATGTCATCATGGAAAGTATAAGACAGTCCAGTGATGCCTACTCACAAATTAACAGCAAAAGAACAAAAGGAACAGAGGATCTGAAAGCTTACTCAGGTAGGTCAATTTCAGACAAGAACACAAAGACCAAGGACCCTGGTCTTAGTAAAGTGGACTATGTGTTACAAAATGTGCCACACTAGTCTGTGTTAAGACACAGAAAGACATTTTCTAAATAAGATATCATAATAGAATCAATAAGAAGGTTCAGTGAAAAAAGACATCTGTTGTCAAACCTAAAGACCTGAGTCTGATCCCAGGACCAGATGGAAGAAGAGAACAGACTCCAACATGATAATAACTTCTAATTCTGGGAAAAGGAAGAAGAAAAACGATTAGCAAACAGCCCAAGCAAAGATATATCCTTCAGAACAGCTGGAGGGTTAACCACTTCCAACAGACATTATTATTGCTTATCCCATGATGGTAGGCCTACAATGGGAAAGAGAAGCCAGAAGTTCTGTTCTGGGAAGCTCATCCACAGAGAGTAAATTCAAATGGGAATTTCAGTTTACTCAGCTTCCCCAGTCAGTTTCCTATGGAAGATAACATGTGAACACATGCTCTCTTTACCTGTTGCTACTTGTTCTTTTACTTAGAAGCCTTTTCAGAGCAGATACTGCTCTGCCTGAGCTCCCTCAATGAGAACTCAAGTAGGCTGTCTCAACAGGACTTCTGTTAAATGTTGTGAGATCCTTGTTTGATGATGTTAAATGTTGGCTGTTGCTTGTTCTTTTATTTGGAATTCTCACCCCAGGAGAATTTTCTGCTCTACTGAGGACTCTTACTATGGACAGCTACAGCTGAATGCATTAAAAGGACTTCCCCAGTTAATTTCTGCTACATGTCTTGAGTACAGGACTCCAACGATTTGCCATCTTTCAATGACTTAGTATTTATTCTTTTACTTTGGCTTTCTACATATTTAAAAACTTCATCCATTCAAAACTGAAACTATGTGGCCAGGAGAGGTGGTTTGGTAGTTTAAGAATGCTTACTGTTCTTGCAGAGGACTTGAGTTCAATTCCCAGGACTCAGTGTCAGGTAGCTATTAACCTATTAACACAAGATACTCTGACACTCTTTTCTGTGAAATCTGCAGTCACGTGCATGCACACACACATGCACGTGAACGCATGCACACATTCATTCTCATAATCAAAAATGACAAGTAGGAAAATTGCTTTGAAATTTGGCGTGAACCATGCCACTCTTTCCATGGGTCTAACTGACCCCTCCCCAGATTACTCATTTTGTTTTGTTTTGTTTTGTTTGCCTCCAGGAGTCACTGTGTTGATTGTGCTTTATGTACATAAACATATCTCTTGTCCAAGTGAATTCAGTTTCAGCTTGGGCAAAAACACCTTCCATTTTAAGAAGATCCCTGTTCTCTCTTTGATTCTGAGGGTCTTATACCACAAGCCTTCCAGACATATTTGCCCTTTAGAAGTCTTGTTCCCAGAAGGCCTCCACAAGCACCAAGATGGCAGAAAGGCTGAAGCAGCAAGTACAGGGCCTACATGGATCTGCACCAAGACCTCTTCACACATATCATAGCTTTTGGTTCACTATTTTTTTTATGGGACTCCTGAATGTGTGAGCAAATGAATGAATCCAGTTCTTGCACCTTCTCTTGGGCTCTTTTCCTTCTGATTCCTACATCAATGTGATGGTTTTTATTTTATTTTATCTTACACCCTGTCAGATTGGCTATGATCAGTAAGAAAAGTGCTGGCTCATACTGTCACGGATGTGGATCAAGAGTACTCCTCCATTGCTAGTGACAGTGTAAACTTGTATAGCTACTAGGGAAATCAGTATGACAGTTCCTTGGGAAGATGAGACTCATCTACTTCAAGATCCAGCTATGCCACTCTTAGGCATATATCCAAAGGACATTTCATTGTACTGCAAGAATGCTGATCAATAATGTTCATTGCTGCCGTATCCATTTTAGCCAAAAATTGGCATTTGTGGATCATTCTGCAGGCTATACAGTGCAGCTATCTGGTGCCAGAATAATTTATGCTGCCAGCTTCTATAATATCAGAACAGTCCTGCATGATGTTGCTCAGCATAGATAAAGCATTCTCTTGCCCAAATCCATTTGTAATTGAATCAGTACAATAAAGTGCCATATCAGATGCACACACTGTAGTCAGGGTCTTGACTCTCCTTCTAGCTCAGTTTGACCTCAGGCAAACCGCTTAGTCTCTTAAGGTCTTAAACACTAAATAATAAAGTTTAAAAATCCCAGTGAATTCCAAGCTGTTTTGTCTAAGATGAGTTGTATCACTATATAAAGTAAAGACAAACCATTACATTGACTGGAGGAAGTCCTTCACTCCCCCAACACTCATGTCTAATTCAGATTCTCTAAGAAATTAAACATAAAAACCAAACAGAACCAGATGGCTTCTAGAGAACTATTTCTAGGATAACTTCTTCCAATATTAGTTTTCCCATATCTCACGGGGCTACAGAAAGGGAAAAATATTAAATATATAAACATAATACATGAAATTTAACAGCAAGCTTTTATAGATACAGTGAAAATGGCATAAGTTCCCCATCCTATCCTGTCTACAACATAATTATGCTCATTTCCCTTTGTGTATTTTAGTAATGAGAGCATAATTGTCAGTGCTTATAATACATATAATCTCATTACTGTCACTCCCATTAGTTTGCTTTTACTTCAGCCTATATGCGGGATGTTCCACATTCTCTCTCATTAACACACACAAGCATCCCTCCTCTCTCACATTCAGACTTCAGCTTAATTCATGACAGTTCCATGCTCAATCACAGAGCAATGCTGCCTGCCTTGTTTTTAATATGTTTAATTTACCATTCTTGGCATAATGCCAAGAAGTCAGCACTGCATCAGTGTTAAATTGCCATGACCACCTCATACCACTTTTCTAGGTTAGTGGAGACTTCAGTTGGAACAGAAAGTAATTCAGACAAGCAAAGTGTTCGGAAGAACTAATAAAATTAGACACAGCTATGTCTTATGGCTGTCACCAGTCAAAAGATGGCACAGACATGCTTTGCTCTTCTCTTGGATGTTTTCCACTTCTAGTAATACTTGTACATAGAGAACTCAAGTAAAACTTTATGAACATCCTATTAATTACCCATATTCTCACAATAATATATACATATACTGTTAAAAGTCAAACGATGCTAATTGGCTTTAAGTACCAAGGTTGTCCAATATCCTCCACCTTCATTAACATCCAGCCTCCCCCAAGATGTAATGACTGCAACTTCTCTTGATTAACCTCTACAAAATGTACAGATCTTATATATCTACACAAATTGTTATTTTTCAATTCATTTACTTTATTCAGAAGACTCTCGGGAATTTGCAAATCATTTTATTTCTATATAAATTGCTATGCTTATATTTATCTATTCTTGATTTTCTACTTGTTAAATAAGAATGCAACTGTCACCACCTTGTTAAGTCTCTTTCTCTAAACTCTAATTATACAGATATTGCAGTTTTCTCTCCAACTAAGGATTTTACTGTTTGAATGAGCATTCTCGGTTCTTTCTTTATGATCTCAGAATATTATCTCAGACATAATTTGTTAATTGTGCCTTTTTACACTATCTTTCTTTTTCTTGATTCAATTATTACAGATTTATTATTTTTAAAATGCTTATAGCTCTTTATTATGCTATGTACAGAGTGAAATGATCTTATTTACCAAATGGGAAATCATGGAAACTCTCTAATTTTCCTTTTTAATCTATGTCATAGCACAGACCAATCAATACTTAGTGCTGATTTACCTTTAAATGTGCCTGCAATTTACCTACTTTCTACCCTTTCCATGCAATCCTCCTAGTTCAAGGTTTGTGTATTTTTTGGTGGGAAGCTGCTTTTTTAGAAACTTACCTAAATCTCTCCAGTAATGTAAGGATATGGTATATGTTTGCCTTTCTATATAATGAATGGCTTAGACTTTATGCTGTTCAATCTCACCTACATATGATTAAAATCAGGCAACTTTCTGTCTGCAAGAAGGGTGGAGGAGGGGTGATTATTATGGGTACCACTTCCATAGATTAGATCACACCAAGACCAAACAAATTACTAATTACTAATATACTATGTGATGACTATAACCAAAAGGAACTCCACTAAGGATATCAACAGAAATAATAATTCCTTAACTGAAGGCTGTCTCATCAAAAGAACCTCATTAAGCCAAGGAAATAAAGCTTTGTGGAAAGTATACTATAAAACAAGGACTGTAAAACTCATAAAAAGAAATGTGGTCAGTGTCATAGTTAAGTAGCTAGAAGCAGATAAGATGAGAAGTGTTGGAGGTTTTAAGAAATTTGTGCTAACTAAGCAAACTAAGCAAATAAACTTGATCTAAACTAAACCTAGTATTTCAAAAGAATGTAAGCAATGTTTGGATCTCGCCATAACAGAAACAGAGAAAAGGAAGAGAATTTTCTATCAGAACTTACTTCCCAATGTTACCATATGCTTAGATGTTAGACAAGAGAAGGCTTCATTGCTGGTGACTATAGGCAGACTACAATGTTCCATCCCCGAGATCCTGAATTCAGTGTAATAAGAGGCTATAGTTTTTATGTTGCTTCCATAAGGCACAGGTGAAGGTTCTTTAGGTTACTAAATAGAACAAACATATAGTTTGCTTCATAAGGAAATTATATTACAATCTCATATGTTGTCTATTAACCTATGTTTTTGTAGCTCTTAAAGAAATATGCATGTGCTCTCCAACTCCATAATTACATTGTAATTAAGTGTAACTATGTGAATAGTTCTAGGAGTAGAATGGACACATGTCCCTGTAGCATTTGAGAACAAGTATGTGATTCTCTTTTCTTCCCACTGTCAAAACAACTCTAGAAGAACCAAGTGAATGAATTAGTTAGGTACCACATGAGATGCCTTAAAGAACCATAGTGATTATGGTTCTTTAATTTATTGAGTATTTCAATTTTGTATCACATCAATTCTATAATAAGAAAGTAAATTCTGTAGATAGATATATACTCCCCACAAGTTTCTCTATTTGTGGGTGTCGGGGTTTGAATAAACATAGCCCCCCCATAGACCCATATATTACAACAGTATGCATGAGAAAAGAGGTAAACATTTGAGAAAGGTGTGAGCTTAAAGTTGAGTGTACTGTGTACTTAAAATGCTGTTAAGAGAAATAATTAAACCAATTAATAAAAAAGCATTGTGTTAGACTGTTCAATGAAAAGCAACTGTTCTCAAATTTTACTTAATCACTAGTCTAAGTCACTTGAAGCTTCTTTGGAACAGAAGCAAAAAATACATAGTTCATCTTAGCTGCTACAGTAATATGTTCATTTTGATGACTGAATATTTGAGAAGTACCAAAGGATGGGAACCAATACTCCTTCAGTGGTCCTTGACAACACCCACTAAACAGACCAGAACATTTATCTGTCACTGTTTTGTTTACTAAATACTTTACCAAATTCATTTACTTTCCTCTATATCTACCACCAAAGCTGAAGTTCAGATGAAAATAAATTATATGCTGAAGCAAGAAAACAAACTCCAAGCAGGTCTTCTGTACATTATCTTAATATTGCATTTGCATTGTAGTTTATTTCTTACCTCTAGAACAGTGATTCTCAACCTGTGGGTTATGACCCCATTGGGAGTCAAAAACTCCTTTCACAGACCATCAAAAATTATAGATATTTCTATTATGATTCATGACAGTAGCAACGTTACAGTTATGAAGTAGCAACAAAATTAATGTTGAGGTTGTGGTCTCTACAACATAAGAAATTTTATTTATTAGGTTACAGCATTAGGAAGGTTAAGAACCACAGGCTCTAGGATATGAGATCCACATAGACAGAAGCACTTCCACCCTTTGTTCACTGCTTAATCTTGTCATGTAGAGTCAATCCTGTGACATGGTAACATGAAGAGTGGCCAATAATTATGCATCAATAGCAGAATCATTAAATATTTTTTTCTACTTCCCGTTTACTTAATCCTTCTACTTTCCCATCAGATGGACATCTCTTTCTTAGAAACTCACCATTTGCTTTGCAGAATTGTATTTGAAAGTAATTGACTGACACAAAAGCAGTACAATGGTTCAAACAACCTCTAATTCCAGTTCCACTTACAATTGTTAAAAGATGTTTCCTTAAAGAATGTGTCCTCTTGTATATCAAGAAGGACAAAAAGTTGTGTGAGTAGAAAAGAGGGAAGTGGATATGAAAGCAAGCAATGGGGAAGGGGGTAAACATGAACAAAATGCATTTTGTCCCAAGAATTAATAAATAATGACACTATTTATGTCTACTTATGTAGATGCATATTACTATAACATTATTTTTGTAAATCATGTGGGTTTAATTGCAAGCAGATAACTCTTTATTCCTAAATGTTTGTGTACTTTATGAAGCAAAGTTGGAGCTTATTAAAGAAAGGCTTCAGTATAAGAATTAATGCAGAAAAAAATGGTGTTTAGGAAAAGCACCTTTAAGAACAAAGAAGCTGGGGCTAGAGAGATGGCTCAATGGTGAAGTGCATGCAGTGTTTTTTGAGAAGACTTGAGCTCAGTTTCCAGCATCTGCATATGACAGGGACAAAGTATACCTCCAGCTTTGGGGAGATCTGATGCCTCTGGTTTTGGCTGTCACCCATAAACAAAAGTGCTTGTCTGTACACAGATGCACACACAATATAGATAATAAAAATAAATCTTTGATTAAAAGAGAACACATAAGCTCTTCTACATGATTGGAATAAACAATCCAAATCACAAAACGGGCATTAAAATTAAACAATTAATTACATATTTTCCTCCTATTTCACTAATATTCCAGTTTTTTAAGTAGAAAATAAAATAATATTTATACTCAAATTCCGATGTTGGATTGTATATTTCATCTTATAACACATTCTCTTTGTCGCTTTGGACATGGGAAGTTTCTCAATTTGTCTTTTGCAACTGTGATATTTTGGAAAGCTGCCACGTAGCTTTTAATAGTTTTTTATTTCAATTTCACTATGCCACAGCATTCCCAGGCATTTTATTAACTACTATTCTGAAGGCACTTGGATATGTCTGTGAGAATAGTTCTGTAATAGATCAGAACATAGGTAGCAAACAGCATCTCCTCTTGCATGACCATGGGCATCATCTAATCTATTGAGAACATGCATAGAAATCTGTCTTCCCTCCTTCTGCCAGGTTGTTGAGTTGGGACATATATCTACCCTAAGCCCTTCAACCTTGGACAAGAAAATAACCATCATCCCTTCAGGTATTAGCTTTTTACCACTACCTTTTTCTAATCTACAGCTCAGAACAAAGAAACAAAATAAAATTCTCAGCCTCAGTAGTCACAGAAGCCAATTCTATGTAGGAATATGTACACCATCCAGATTTTCATCATTCTGAAGAACTCTAGCTAAAATTCTTTTTAAAATGTAATTATTTCATGTTTAATATTAGAATATTATAACAGCATCACTCCCACCCCCATCCTTTTCCTTCTCCAAACCTCTCATAGAACCCTTCTTGCTCTCTTTCAAATCCATGAACTCTTTTTTCATTGACTGTTATTATATATAAGAGAGTGTGTGTGTGTTTGTGTGTTTGTGTGTGGTTTGTGTGTGGGGGGGGGTGGGTATGTGTGTGTAAGCTAGTCTTATGTTAACATTACACAAGCTAAAATCTTCAGAGAGAAAGAAACCTCATTTCAGAAAATGTCTCCATAAGATCAAGTTGAAAGCAAGCTGTAGGCATTTCCTTAATTTGTGATATATGTAGGAGGGCCCAGACCTTTGTTGTTGGTTCCATCCCTAAGCTGGTGTTCCTGAGAACTACAAAAAGGCAGGCTAGATAGATTTTAGGTCAAAGATTTTGTGGTTGGGTTGGTTTTGGTAGCCTGCAGAGTACCTTTCCATGTCACGGACACTAGAACATGTGAGCGACAGTTTTACGTAGGCAACCAACTTATTTGTAGTTTTCCTTTTTAACTCTTTAGGGGCCCACAACCTAGATCCTAAATAAATACACAGACTTATTTTTACTTATGAATGCCCAGCCTCAGCTTGGTTTATTTCTACCCAGCTTTTCTAACTTAAATTATCCTGTTTCTCTTTAACTATGTTTTGCCTCTGGGATTTTTATGTTTCTTTATTCTATGTATTTTTCTTTTCTTTTTACTCTGTGGCAGGCTATGTTGCTGGGTGGATGACCCCTGGTGACCTCCTCTCTCCCTATTCTCAGTCCTTATTCTACTCTCGCTCTTCCCTAGATGTCTCCTATTTACTGTCTCTCTCTATGCCAGTTCCACATATTTCTCTATCCTGCCTAGCTACTAGATGTCCACATTTTTATTAGACAGCTTGGGTGTTTTAGACAGGCAAAGTTACACAGCTGTACAGAGTTAAAGAAATGCAACATGAAAGAATGAAATACATCTTTGCATCATCAAACAAATATTCCAGAGAATAAATGAATGTAACACATTTTAAACTAATATTCTACAGCATTCAGTCTCTCCATGTTCAATGAGTTGTGTGAGTGTTATCTTCAGCAATGGGAATTTGCTGTCAGTTTAAAGGAGAACAACCTATTGTCTTGGCAATTGCCTGCATTGTTTGGGGATTCCATGGGACTTCTTTAGCAAACAAATTGATTGGATGAAACACAATCCTGGTACAGAAAGTTTGGTTGGTGACAAGAGATTGCCATTAGGGGTTCTGCCTCCATAATGATTTGGAGACTTCATTAGTATCACCTTCATATTTTATAAGATGTTTCAACTGTACCATGTTTCCATATAATCTCTCAAGTTCCCTTCCATTCTAGCTCTCTTTCCCCTCATTCCCTGCCTCTATCTCATCTCACTTCCTCTCTCCCACCTGATCCACCAGTTCTCATCAATGCCTTCCTCATTCTGCTTGTAAAATATGTTAGTGACACAAACTTTGTGGGAGCAATAAATCAATGTCTGATTTGACTTAAGACCAACACCATGAATGGAACCCATACATGACACTGTTTGGGTGACTCAGAAACAGGATCTACATAGCCCAGGGTCCTTGAGTAAAACCATATACTATTGCTCAAAAGAATGGACTGATAGAATGACTTCTATATTCATAGATCAGTGCCTTATTCAGATATCATTAGAGAGTCTTCCTCTTGCAGCTGATGGGAAAAATACGGAGACCCACAGCCAGATATTACATGAAAGAGAGCCCTTGAAACCTGCAGTTTCAAATGAGATGACACTGTTAAATCCTTCTCTCGGAGTCTAGGGAACACTGCAGAAGATGAGACAGAAAGAGTAGGGGAGAGAGAATGGACAGAGGGTACCAGGACAACAAGGTTCCTCTAAAACAACTGAGCAAAGTTGATATAACCCCACTGAGTCAAGCAGCATACACAAAGCCTATACAAGTCTGTACCAGGTCCTCTGCATATAAGCTCCAGCTTTCAGTTTAGTAGTTTTATGTAATCCCCTGGATGTGTAAATGAATGGATCTCTGATTCTTTTGCCTGATCTTGAGGCTCTTTAATTTGCTGTGGATATATTTTGTCCAACTTTTTAGTAGTGATTTTAATTTCATATTTTATTTTGTTATGTTTTGTTGTTACCTCTTATAAGCCTATTCTTGTCTAATGAGAGACAGAAAGGTAGCAAATCCAAATAGGAGAAAAAGTGAGGAGATATAGAAAGGGACAAAGTGAGAAGAAATTTATTTGGATCATATTGTATGAGAAAATAATCTATGTTTGAAAAATATGGGCATGGGCAAGGAAAGAAAGTAGGCTGAGAAAATATGAGAAGCAAGCCATGGACCCTGTATCACCTCATTTTTCCAGATTCCTGCCCTGTTTTTTAGTTTTTGCCCTAACTACCCTCAATGATGAACTGTTAAATAAAAGTATAAGCAAAATAAACCCTTTCCTCCCTAAGGTGCTTTTGATCATGGTGTTTCATAGCAGCAATAGAAACCCTAATTAACACTAGAAGAAACAACTCTCAAGTAACAATAGTCATATTTTAATGCCATGAGTTTTATTTCAAATACTGTTCTTCAGTTTCAAAAGGTCTGACTACCTATGGAGTCAAAAAGTGAAACTGGTAAACTGAAATAATATCTGTAGTCCTATGTTAATCACAACTTTATTTATGAAATAAAAGATACAAAAACAATGTGTCCATTGGTGGATTATTTGATGAATATTATAAATAATATGAGATCAGAATGGCAGACTAAGAATAATAATAAGTAATAGAAAAGCACTGTATTTGCTTGCTTATACAATACAGTGAAAGGAAAAGCAAAAACAAATACATAGTAACATAATATAATGATCATTACCAAGTATTATACAGGTATGGAGTACAGGGCAGGAAGAGGGAGGCATATTGGTGAAAAAATACCAATTTATGAATTCTGGAGGCATATACATGTTACAAGCACGTTTTTCCCTGCCCGTTGGGTGCCAAATGTAGTGTGTATGTTTTCTGCCAGCCTGCCTGCCCACCACCGGTCTGGTCCTGTCACCACACCAGCCCCCAATAACACGCTAAGATTCTGTATTTGATCCAATCCTGTTGGCCAGGTACTATTATTGTTTATCGGCTAGCTCTGTCTTAAAGATTAACCCATTTCTACTATTTTAAGTATTTCCACATGGCTCATCTTACCAGGCGGTGATGGGCCAGCGTGCTACCTCTCCAGGTTCTCCATGTTGACTCCTCCTCCCTACTTCCTCTTTCCTTCTTGTCTCCTAGCCCCATCTATCTTGCTTTCCCATTGGCCACAGTGCTTTATTTATTAACCACTATGAGAAACATATTTACAGAATAACATCTCCCATCATATACAAGACTTGGTAATCCCAGATACTAAGAGCTTATAACTCTAACGTTCTCCCCATAACATCACTCTCAGGAAGGTAATTCTGGTGATGAAAATGTTAGCTAAAATCTTATAGGAAAAGACTAAAGAAATGAAGAAAATAGTATGTTTAAAATGACAGGCAAAATGCAGAGGAAAAGCAGTATTTGAAAGTACAATGGCTGAGTCTTTTCAAAACCTTTAAAAGATTTTTAATTCCATGGTATTTTTTAATGAAAATTTAAGTAAATTAAATAAAATAAATTATATCATAATAAAAAATATTGTAAATATAAAACACAAAATAAAAGTCTTCCAAACAATCATCTGAGCTTAGGCACAGAGACTCACTAGCTAACTTAAAAAAAAAAGTCTCATCATTTAAAAAAACTTGGATACTTGGGTTTCCTAAGATACAAAGAAAGATCTTCAATGCCATCTCCATTCTGTATAGAACTCCAGGCTAACTAATAGCATTCTCTCTACCTAAGGGGCATAGGGTAACTTTGAACCAGCAATTACATTTTAAAGTCTATACACAATACACAGCATGTCTGTGTAAGGAACTGAAAAATAACAACCATCTCAAATCACTAGCACCCAAATGTCACTTGAATTGAATTTTCTCCCTTTCTTCAATACTCCATCCCTGCATCATTTCCATCTGCTCTGTTTCATTTGCAGAAAACAGCATCTGAAGGCAACAGTGGGTGGGCATCTCTGGCATTGAGAACCAGCCTGCCATCTAGAAAAGTGGAGTTAATTACTTATATGAAGTGTTGACGGAAAAACCAAGGGAATCTACTTTTGATGGTGCTAATACATCCGCTTGATTGTAACAAGGTTTTGTTGGTCCCTTGATGAGACACTGTATAATACACAAAAGGCAAATTTCATGCTTAAAAAATGTCAAAATAGCAGCCCACCAAAAGAGCTATGACATCTTAATGAGCTGTTTCAGAAAGCTCATTGCTTTGGCAGTACCAAGGACTGCAATTTTATTCAACGTTAAGTTCTTCATGCTCCAAATAGAAGAGATTTGGTTCTATTTGTAGATTTAGTTGATAGTTCATAGTTGTTAGGTTTTTTTTAACTGAAAGAAAAACAAGAACTTAGACATTCTTTATTTGGTTTACCTGTAGTTTTTACCCTTTTCTAACTAGCAGTTAAATGTTTTATGGAAGTATTCCATGATTACTTTCTTGCAAGAATAACATTTTATCCCTTCATTACCTGGGGTAAGTATGGTCAGGAAAGGATACAGATCCACTTGTAGCCCTTTTTCTCTTGATTCCCAACTCTCAGAAGTAGTTGTATATAAAAACTGTCTTTAGAAAGTGGAGCAGAATGTACATTCTTTGGATTATAAAAAGGGAAAGAAAATAAACAACTCTTGTTTAGCAGTCCACAGTAGACAGATAATCACTTACCCTACATCCTTCTTCCTAGAGAGTTAAGGGGTGAAGAAGCTTACATTAAATAAGAAATGTTATTTTATGGATGTAATCAAAGCAATGAATTTTAAACTACAGAGATTATTTTAGATAATCTGAGTGGCTCCAGTGTAATCATGTGAACTGTTAGAATGGGACATGGAAGACAATCACTTTAGAAGTCTTCCATGCTACTGGTTTGGCAGAATAAAGACTATTAAAAGAGATATCCTACCAAAGTCAAACTACAAATTCGCTGTAACCCCAACCAATATTCCAAAACCTTCCTTCACATAACTAGTAAAAGGCAATTGTCCTGCCTAGTTTTATGTCAGCCTGACACAGGCTACAGTCATTTTAGAAGAGAGAAAAATTTCCCACTAGATTAACCCATGGGCAAGGCTGTGGTTTATATTCTTTATCTGTGATTGATAGGAAAAAAGCTCAGATGACAGGGAGTAGTACCACCCCTGGGATGGTGTGTTACGGCAGGTTCCTCCCTGCCAGCCTCCCAATCCTGCCGCCAGTCCCGCAGCCACGTGTGCCCCAAATAACACTCAGATACTCTGTATTTGATACAATCCTGTTGGCCAGTTACCATTATTGTTAATGGGCTAGCTCTGCCTTAATTATTAACCCATTCCTACTTATCTAAGTATTTCCACGTGGTCGTCTTATCGGGGAGCCGCGGCACGCATCCTGCTTCTTTCCCGGGCTACATCTCGACTCCTCCCCTCTACTTCCTCTTTCCTCCTTCTAGTCTCCTAGCCCCGCCTATCTTGCTATCTTATTGGCCACAGAGCTTTATTAACCAGTATGAGAAACATATATACAGAATAACATCTCCCATCAATGGTGGTCCTGCGTTCTATGAGAAAGGCGTGAGAAGCAATACAACAAGCAGTGTTCTGCTATGACCTTTGTATCAATTATTGTCTTCAGGGTCCTGCCCTGTTTGAGTTATTGATTTGACTGACAAAGAACTATGATATACAAATGTAAGCAAGATAAACTCCTTCCTTCCCAAGTTGCTTTTGGTCATGTTATTTCATCAAGCCAACAAAGAGCTTAATAGCAACACCAATCCTCAAATCCCATGCAAACACAAAGGACCGCCAATAGCCAAAGAAGTTCTAAGAAACAACACAGCCAGGGTCAACACACTACCAGACCTCTATTCTACAGCAACATTATGATAAAGAGAGCACAGTGCTGACACAAAACAAGCATGCAAACAGACCAATAGAACATAAGAAACACTAAGATCTAAAACCCCCCAGCTATAAGCATCTAATATATCAGTAGAGCACAAAAACATGTACTGGAAAGAAACAATCCTTTCAATAAATAGATTCTGTTAAAACTGAATCTCCTGTAGAAAATTAAGATTAGATTCATATCTCTCACCTCACAGAAAAATTAACTCAATCTGCATCTAACACCTTAATTTAAAACAAGAAACAAACTATTAAAGCAATACATTTCAGGCTACAGACACAGGCAACAAGTTTCTAAATAGAACTCCAGCACAAGAAATTGTCTCAAATACTTGATAAATGGGATCCTGAAATTAAAAGGTTCCTGAACAGAAAAATAAACTATCAACAGAGTGAACAGACAGCCAACAGAATGGGAGAAAAATCTCTTCCAGTTATACTTCAGATAAAGTACTAATAGCTAGCTACAAGGAACTACAATAATGAAATGTCAGAAAACAAACTGCCAATCAACAAGAAGGCCATTTGCTCTCCAGAAATGCTCAATAAGTATGGTAAAGATTGTTCCACCAACTTTAGCCATTAGGAAACTGAAAATTAAAATTAATTTGAGATTTTTATCTCATCTTGGCAGAATGTATACTATCAAGCAAATTATTCTGGGTATATTGATGCATGTCTTTAATCCCAACACGAGAGAGGCAGACACAGGCAGATCTGTATGAGTTCAAGACTATCCTGGTCTTCATAGTGAATTCCAATAACTAGGGCTACAAAGTGATACCCTGTCAAATAAAGTAGAAAAACAGGGGGGAAATAAATAAAATCATAAGTGGCAACTACAGAATGGAAAAATCAAATCTCTGTTCAATGCTACAGGATATAAACTTGTACAGCCACTATGGTAACTAGTTGCTAATAATAAACAACAAATAGAACTACCATATGGCCACACTACAACACTCCTGGACATATGTTAAAGGATTCTATAGCCCACTACAGAGATATTTGTTCATTGATGGGAGATATTATTATGTAAATATGTTTCCTTTATTGGTTAATGAATAAAGTACTTTTGGCCAATAAGAAAGCAAGATAGGTGGGACTAGAAGACAAGGAGGAGAGAGGAAGTAGTAGGGAGGAGTTACAAGATGTGGGACCAACAGGGTAGAACTCCAGGCCCACTCTCTGGTAAAATAAGACCATGTGAAAATACTTAGATTGATAGAAATGGGTTTATATTTAAGACAGAGCTAGCCAATAAGAAATGCTAGTAACAGGCCAACAGAATTATATCTAGTACAGTGTCTCTGTGTGTTATTTCAGGCTGACACAGCTCTGGGTCCAGGCCTGTGGGAAAACTTGCTCATAACAGTGAATCGATGTTTATCACTGCTCATTACACAATTCATGGAAACAGAATCAGCATAGATGTCCATCAACAGATAAATAGCTATAAAATTATGGTACATGTATACTAAAGAGATTTATTGAGATATAAAGAAAACATGAAATTCTGAGACAGGACTACAGATGGAACCAGAAAACATTATAGTAAGTGACATAATATGACCCTCCAAAAGACAAATAAAGTATGTTCTCTCTCATATGAGTGCCCTAGACACCAAATGTTAAATCTTTGTATCCAAGTAGGAGTAAATAGAGTTAAAGACAGCAAACTATGAAGGTACTCTAGAGACATGAAAAGAGGGGAAACTTTAATGGGGGAGTTGGGTAAGACAATAGAACAAAGGTGGAACACTGGGGATAAATGGGTGTAGAGGACAAGGTGGGACACGTAGATGTGGTTAGGAGAGCCAACCAAAGTGAAATATGTATAAACATATCATATGAAAATGTCTTACAGTTAAATTTTTAATGCAAAATTTGTGAGCTAGAGAGATGGCTCAGCAGTTAAAAACACTTGACACTCTAAGACGAGATCCAGTTTAAGTCTTAGAACCCACAAGGTAACTAATTACTGTAAATCCAATTCCAGATAAATTAACACCCTCTTCTGTCCTCTGTGGACACTGCATGCAGAGCACACATATTCATACATGCAAAAGCAACATAATAAAATTAAAGTGGTATTATAAAATAATTAGAACTTTAGAAAGCATCTCTCAGATCTCTAAAAATGTTATAATGGGAATAAGGACATTTAAGGTTCAGTTGTAGACTGCTTCACAACATTAATTCTGCTCACTCAAGAAGCATGGACGAGTTCTACTCTTCTTCTTCTTTGAAGGATCCATGTAATTACACTGGAGCCACCCACATAATCTAATGCGATCTTATTAGCTTGAAATTTGTAACTATGTTTGTCCCCATAAAAATCCATTTTTGCATATTGTAACCCTATTTTTAAGCAATAGAAATAAGTATGTGGACATACTGTTTCCTAACAAGGCTTTAAGGGTAAGATCCAAAAGATTCCCTCCCTAAAGCGTAACTACCAATAATAGTGTCTCTATTTAAGATAAATGATTAGTGAGAACACTATCTCTCCTTCATGTAAATCTTCAACAGTAAACTCTAGCTTAAAGAAAAGTCAATTGCTACTGTTAGAATTAAACAGAGATCCATCTAATATATTCACCAGCTACAGAGAATGCACCTTACCCTGGAGGTCCTGTTCTAACACACCTACATCCCCATGGACAGCAGTTAGACTCCAAGACAACAATGCTCTCCCACTCCCCCACACATACACACAACCCCTGAGTAGTTACATAAGTTTGCACCTGTGCTTCAAATACTCAGAATCACAATCCTAAATCTTTTGCCACCTAGTTGCCCAAGATGGCCTTGTTAGATGAGGGCAGAGACTACCCTGTTTTAGGGCAGATTTCAAAGGAAGAAAAGGATCTACAATGCAAATAGTAGGTCATTTCAGCTGTGAAATCTCAGCCACTGTGACAAAGTGAATTTCAGAATACAGAAAATTCATAACAGTCCATAAATCATATCACATAACCATGACATTTTGCTTGTACGGACGAAATCACACTGATCATGAAAATGGCCTCAAATGCATTGAAAAAAAATAATCTGATCCACTTCCTTTGATATATATTACTGGAAAAATTTAAGCTTTGAAGCACTCATAATTTTGTGGATTAATGTTTTTTCCTGTAGCTCCTGAATCCCCATTCATGATTTCGTCATCATTCATTCATTCACTCATTCATTCAACAAATAACTCAAAGGCATCCACTAAGCACTAGCAATCACTGAGGATTTAACCATAAAAAGTGTGGTACAGCAGGATTCCGTTAGATGCTAGTCAGTATTATACTGCCTAATGTTGGTTAGCATTTCTTCTAATTATGACCCCTGAGTCTCTATGATGTTATTTTTATTTCTAACTAAATTCTTGTATACATCCCCATCCAAGACATCCCAATTGAAATGCTCCCACTTAAGGTTATGCCTAATGGCCCATTTTTTCAGTGTTTTTAAAATTCAGTGTTTTATAGATTTTTAAAATTTTTTAATATGTATATTATGTACTTTATCTTATTTATCTTAAATGCCTTCTCTTTAACTTTATCCCAACCCAGGCCTATTTTTTAAATTTATGAATGGTAAACTAAAAATTAATATTAATGTTTAAACTTCAAAAATAATCAATAAATTATAATGGCATCCTTAACCATAAACAAGTATCAATCAACTCAAGAGCTTAAGTCCATGAAACAAATTATGGGGTAGAATTTTTTTTCCTTTTAAAGAAAGTCATAATCTTTTCAATAGGAGAGAATAAACACTCTCAAAATAGAACACAGGACAATATAAAAAAAAACAGACTATATCTAAAATGAATGCAAGTTAAAAGAAGCCTTCCCAATGAAGGTGGCATATGATCTTACTTTTCATAATGACAACAGCATGAATAGACAGGAATGAGTATGTAAGGAATGATTAGAAGGAAGACTAGCATGAGAAAAAACAAAATAGAAAAAAAATTAAGGTGCTATCTCAGGTTCACATCCTATTGTTAAGAAAGAATGGATTCGTTTTAGCTTACAGTTCTGAGTCACAATCTATAATTGAAAATTCAATATGGCAGAAGCTTCAGATAGGTGGTTACATTACATCCAAAGTCAAGAAGCAAAGAGGAAGAAATTAATGCATAATGTAATTACATTTACCTTATTTTTTCCATTTTCATGTAATTGAGGACCCCCCTACCTAGGGAATGGTGTCATCCACAGTGGACAGATAGGTCTTTCTCCTTTAATGTAATTATGATTACATTACACAGACATTTTCAGAAGCCCTTCTTGATTATTCTTGATTGTGTCAAGTTGACAAAACTAACAACCAGAAGTATGCATTTGAGTGTACTGAATTAGTAAATTTCACTATTGAAATCTGAGGCTGAACATTTGGCAACTCACATGCTACAAAACTTAGACAAGAAATGGCACAAAAATAATATAATAAAAATAGACTGTTATTTTTTTAAAAGATTTGCAAAAGTAAACTTATGAACTTGAGAAAGAAAATTCTTAAACCACATCTACTTTACAAAAGTAAACTCTCCACTCTTCTCCAAAGCAGAGTAAACTCCATCCTCATCCCAAAGGGCTTTGCCTTGTCACAGAGTTACTTAACATCATGTGAATGTCACACATTTTCTGTAGGTCTAATAAGTTCATAGAGCTGTCTAATGTCTGGCCAAGGCTGAGCAAACTTCACTCTTAAACAGAAGGGCTTTGCCTTGCTATAAGGGCAACTTGAAGTCATGTGAATGTCATACACAATAGCAGACTTGTTTAATAGTAGGTTCAATTCGTTATTGCTTATTCCAATGCAATTTATTCAATAAGCATAGGAACACTAAATATTAATTCCACAAATATTTGTTAGTATGACTGCTAAGCACAGGATTTTATCCCCCAAGATTTACACAAAGATTGCAGGAGTAATAAGGGCTTATTAAATATATGTGGGAAATGAACTAAAGAATTAAAGAAAAAATAAGATTATTTCAATTGTATAAAATCCTGGCCTTGTCACAGTAAAAGGTAAACATGAATCCCCAAACAAAGGGCTCCTTATTTATTTTCCTTTATTATAAAAAATACACAGATACAACTGGTTGAATGACTTAGTAGGTACAGGTATATTCAACATAAGCCAATTAGTCTGAGTTCAATTTCCAGAACTAAGGCAAAGGTCAAAGAAGAGATGCAGAGGAGGTCATCTGAACTCCACTTGCACACACCTTAGCATGTGAGCACACACACATGTCACACACATGATTATAATAATAAACCAATAAAATTTGATAAGGTTTTCTTAGCAACCTTACAGAAAAAAAAAGAATAAGCAGATATCAAAATAAAAGAACTATTTCTAAGACAAGGAATTGACAGCATTCACTTCGAGATTTCTTACTCATAAACCCTATCTATGACACAGATTCCCAGACAAATTGTACACTTCTAATTTAAGTGTCAGCTCTGTCTGTAATGCCAATTCATGCTCTGGATTATCCTTGAGTCTCACTTAGGAAGCTATTTTGGCACTTTCTTAAAAGACAAATTGCCCCTGACTTGGTAAATGTCAATAGTTTTAGAAACAGCCATTAAGGCTTGGGTGGGAAAACTACTCAGTGTAAAGATCTGCCAGTGATAACCAGTAATGGACAATCCGCAGCTAGGACTGGCCATCATTTCAGCAGGGATGTTCACCTGGGACCCATGCGGAAGCAGTATAAAAGGACAGAGGGGAGGGAGGCAGACACACAGAGAGGGGGCTGGTAAGAGTGGAACAAAAGCTGAAAGCAGTAAATAAATTGGTCATTTTCAGATCTCTCAACCCCCTTCAAAAGCTTAAGTTAGACACAGAAAATATCAACTTAATTGCTGACATTGGAATGTCTCTACTTACTGACTGCGTGGAAAGTTCAGCAAACCAAACATCACATTTTCTTAAATCCCCTTGGCTTTCACTCCTCTGGGATGCTTTGCATTTAAGGCACACTGCCTCTTTTATTTGGAAAATCTATTAAATAGGGTCTCTCTCAAAAGTAAAGTGATCCTAATTGCATGCATCCAAAGAAGGCCATTTTGATTCTCTATGTTTTGAAACAAGAAAAATGCTTGAGAGACATTTGATGTTTCCTACTCAGAAAATTCTTGACAACTCAGTAATGGTTTTCAATATAATTGTTCAGAGGGCTGTTTCTTACCCAGGCAAATCAGATGGTCTTATAACAAAATTCCAAATAAGACTGAACTATAAATCTATCCTTGGAAATTATTTTGGATCGATTCATTTTGGTGCTGGTAAAATGGGTTTCACCCCAAATTCAATAGTTTTCATCTCTTTGTTGATGTTTGCTTTCTAATGTGACAAGACGAAAAATGATCAATCTATGCTCACCCACAGAAACAATAAAGAAATTAATTACTGAGGATTGTAAATGTAGAGATGTGTGTTTTCAAATGCTTAACATACATGTGAGCACACACACACACACACACACACACACACATACACACACACACACACACTTCACTGGTACACTAATGATTGCACTTTTTAGTCTCATATCATTCTCTTACCATGCTTCCCTATTAAACCTCATGAGTCTAAGTTACAGTATTCCTTGTTTTGGGGAAGGAGAAGAAAAGCCAAACAAGAAAAAGTCTGCTAGCTTTGCCCTTTAAGAATTTTAAGTTCTTCAGGGAAAGGAAAGCGTCCTGATAGAGACCATGGGTTTGAGAACTCATGATCAGTAAGAACAAGGCTACCTCCAAGTCATAATAGTGATAAGGGGTATGTGAAAGAGAGAAAGAGAGTACAGTAGAGGCAAAGGTGGGTCTGTACCTCAAAGTTGACCTTCAAGAAAAGGGAAGAAAAATACCCAACAGGGAAAAGAAAACATTTTCTTCATGTGGTAACAGCATATGTTTCTCTATTTATGAAACACAATATAGAGACTGGAGTGATGGTTCAGTGGTTAAGAATACTGCTGTTCTTGCAGAGTATCCAGGTTTGTTTCCACTCACCCATGTGATGCTCTCTTCTGGCTTCCTCAGGCACTATATGCACATGGATCACAGACATACATGCATAAAAATTACCCATCCACACAAGATAAAAATAAATAACTCTTTAAAAAATGTGTGTGTGGTCTCTATACCATTCTGTAGTATATACAGTTCCAGAGTTGTAATTTATCCAGCCCTCAAACTAGATGCACTGGATTTAGAAGACCAGCGAATAAAAGAAAAAGCAATTTTCACACTGAGGAGTTACACATTATCTCCAAAGATTTTGACTTAACCACACCAGTCCAAAACACAAGATAAATTCAACCAGCATTGTGTTTCCTTAGCTGGATAATTCAACTAACAGGTGAGTGAATTTATCATTACTTCAGAATTTCTTACTATCTCTTATATTTGGAAGAAACCATAATACAGTAGTTAAAAGTCTGAAATTTTGGAGCAGTCCTAAGTGCAAATTAACCCAACTTTGCTAATGAATTCTATTAATTTCAGAAAGTTGCTTAATTATTTACACTCAGTTTCCTCATCAATAAAACAGCTTGGCTGTCTTTGTTGTCTGTTGACTTTGTTGTGAAATGCACAAAGCCAGGTAATTACATGCTACCCACTGTAGGTGTGGTAGAAATTATTATTAAAAACTTTGGGTTCAACAAAACCCCAAATTAATTAGCCAGTTTAGTTAAGTCAAAGCAGAAAACATAACTGAAAAGGCAGAAACTGAAGAGTTCACTAGTCTTTCATCTATAGTGAAATTCAGCCACAAACTCTTTTTTGCAGTGTCTTGTGTTCTGGGCAATATGACTACAACAGCAGATGAATAAATCATTGACTGTGTCCTCAGGAGTTTACACTGAGTGGAAATGGTGAAATACTCACACATAGCACTCAAATCACTGCCTGCATCTGTGCCAAAAGAGAGCTATTTAAAGGAATTAATAAATAAATGAAAAGAGAGCTGAGAGACGAAGAAGAATCTGTGGGCTGTGATGCTTGGGGAAGACTGTAAACATGACATCAGTCCTGACTGTTCATTCGGTGTAGAAAATGACAGGAGAATAAGGGAACCAGCTTTTTGGAAAACAGAACAATGGGCTGCTGGCAAGCTGGGACTGAGAAGCAGCTACAAGATGATAAGCTACTCAATGTGCATGCTTCCATGGCACTTACTATTTCCATGCAGAACTGCCAGACTCCAAGATTCTGTATACAGGAATTCTTTTTTCTTCCCAAAAGAAAAGGATATGGATGTAGGGGTAACAATAAAAAAAAAAGAATGTTCAGTATCTTTAGCCACCAAGGAAATGAAAATGAAAACTACAGTGAAACCTGAACAATTAAGCAAAACCCGCTCTGTAAACAAAATTGAACAGATAAAAGATTCTGGCAATACAGATCAGTTACAGAGCTTTCATTTAGTATTTACAGCTCTCTGGGTTCAATGTCAGTAAGATAAAGTAAATTAAGCAAACAAAACCAACAGATATGTTCTAATTCATCCTGCCAAACTGCCCATAATAAAAAACAAAAATTTCTGGCAATCATGTGAAGAAACAGGTGCCCTTATCATGTGTGAAATACTGTTACCATGAATATGTGTTAGTAGAACTACTATAGAAAATATTACATAGGTTCCCTAATAAAATTAAACTAATATATTATTTAGATATACCAGCCTAAGTATTTATCTGAAATAAATGAAGCCAACATGCAAAAGAGATACCCATGTTTATTCACTATCCATTATTTCAGAGACATGGAATACAGGCTTCATGTCTATCAACAAATAAACAGAATATTATTCAACCGTAAGGAGGAATGAAATTATTTCACATATTAAAAGAGAGATTATAATGTTGAATACAATATAACAGACTCATAAAACAAGTATCTAATGTTAATTTTTAAACATGTAGAAACTAATTAGATTGAGGAGATGGCTTGAAAGCATGGAAACAGAAGAAACATGAAGGAATGGGGGAAGGGAAAAGAAAATAGAATCGAAGGTAAGTCATGATCAAAGTATAACTGCACACACACACACACACACACACACACACACACACACACACACACAGAAAGGGTGAGACTCAAGAGGGATGGTCATATGGTCATATGGTCATATAGATATAGAATATTTTGTACAGAAAATGTCCTTTATAGCTTTCTTCCCCCAAATGTATACAGCCTGAAGATGGTTCACCTATGTAGATAGTTTCTATGGAGATTAGCTAACCCTGCCTCCTCATTTACCTATATTAAATAACTCTACCTCCTTGTTCAACTGTATGCAATAACCTTGTCTTGCTGATCCATGTATATATGTTGTTTTCAGAGTGGGGTAGTTTCTCTATAAATGAAACCAGACAACCCATTCTAAGTGTGTGTGTATGTGTATGTGTTTGCTTTTTCTTCATTCTCTTGCCTCCCCAGTCAAGTCAGTCCCTGGAGCTGTCCCAGAAACTGCATTTCACATGTACAGAAACTTCATTAAAAAAAATAAACTATGAATTTTGAGCATGAGTATGTGTAATAGTGAATGTATGTGTGTGTGTGTGTGTGTGTGTGTGTGTGTGTGTGTGTGTGTGTGTGTGCGTGCGTGCGTGTGTGTCCCATGCATTCCACTCTACTCCACTCCACAGGGAGGTTGAGGCCTTCTAGGAGAGATCATCAAAATCTGTCCAGTTTCTTGAGTGTAGGGCCTAGGCCCTCCCTTGTGTCCCTAGGCTAAGGGTCTTCCTTGTTTCCTACATTCTCTGGTTTATGAATTATAGGCTGGTGATCATTTGTTCTATGTCTAAAGTCCATATATGAGTGAGTGCATACCATGTTTTTTTTGTTTGTTTGTTTGTTTTTGTTTTTGGTTTTTGGTTTTTTTTTTTTTTTTTGGTGATTGGGTTACCTCACTCAGGATGGTTTCTCCTAGTTCCATCCATTTCCCTGTGAATTTCAGTATTTGTGTTTTCTTTTTTCCTGCTAAGTAGTTCTCCATTGTGTAAATGTACCACATTTTCTCCATCCATTCTTCAGTTGAGGGTCATCTAGGTTGCTTCCAGGCTCCTGCTATTACAAATAATGCTGTTATGAACATAGTTGAACGTATGTCCTTGTTGTATGAATGTGCATATTTTCAGTATATGCCTAAGAGTGAAATTATTGGATCTTGAGGTAGACTGATTCCCATTTTCCTGAGGAACTGCCATACTGATTTCCAAAGTTGCTGTATGAGTTTGTACTCCACCAGCAGTGGAAGAGTGTTCCCCTTTCTCCACATCCTGTCCAACATAAACTGTCATTGGTGATTTTGATTTTAGCCATTCTGACAGGTGGAAGATGGTATATCAAAGTTGTTTTGATTTGCATTTCCCTGATGGCTAAGGATGTTGAACTCTTTCTTAAGTGTCTTCCAGCCATTTAAGATTCCTCTATTGAGAATTCTCTACTTAGTTCTGCGCCCCACTTTTAAATTTGATTATTTTGTGCTTTGGTTACTAGCTTCTTGGTTTCTTTGTATATTTTGGAGATCAGCCCTCTGTCTGATGTGGGGGTGGGTGAAGATCTTTTCCCTTTCTGTGGGCTGCTATTTTGTATTGTTGACTGTGTCCTTTGCCTTACAGAAGCTTCTCAGTTTCAGGAAGTCCCATTTAATAAATGCAACCTTCTTTTCTCAATGGCAGCACATAATGAAAACACTGAAGGTTTTGGTCAGCTGACTTTCCTAGACCTACAAGTAAATGAAATACTTTCTTGAAGATGCAGATTCCACAGCCGCATTCAATTCCAAATCATCTGGAGTTAAGTTCATTTCCAAGATATAAACTTAATCACCATCTGCCAACATGCATGAGATTTTGATGCAGTGTGGGAACATCTTAAACCATGCTCCAATTCATTAGAGGAAACTGATAGAATTGTTCTAATATTTTAAATGAATATAATTTATGAATAAGAACATGATACTCCTTTAGAAGTGGCATTTAAAAGTAATTAATCCCTTCACTCAAAAACAAGGTCACTGTCTCTGAAACTCAAAGCTGGCTCATTAAGATCCGAAAAGTAGAAATTACGGGGAGAAAGTCATTCACCCTGAAATATGCCAACATCAAGGGGAACAGGCTGTTCTTTTTGGAGAAGCCCAAATAAATGTCATGCTGACCTGAAGAGAGTTAAAACCTGATGCAAGTGAGGAATTTTGAAGCATATTTTGACATACTTGGAAATCAGTCGACAGCAAACTAGGCCATCTGACATGATCTCAGGAATAGAGGAAATTTACTTCCTAGAATAGGTTGTAAGTTTGCAAGTTTTACATTGAACACTGAAGCCATTCTAAGTCAAGATAAGTGTCTCCATACAACATCTTGTAGGCCTATGAATGTCCAGACTGTAGCTAGTGGAAGGTAGAGGGAGGATGGCAAGCAATATGGTTCAGAATATGTTACTAAGAGTACATCTAAATGTAGTCATTTAGCTGAAGTCAGGGATACAAGAGGACTCTTGATTGGACTTCTAGATGCAAAAAGATTCTTCATCCTAAATTTATGGAATACAAGTCAGAATATCAAAGCAAGAACTCCTGGATAGAAGACAGAGAAGTGTAACAAATAGAAATCAGATTACAAAGAAGGTCCACAAAATACTTTTGTTTCTGCAGAAGTCCAAAGACATATACCCTAGTTCAAGCAAAAGTTGCTGATTAACCTTGAGTTCTATTTGGCTTTCAATCAAGTGGATGTTCACTTACCACCAAGAGGACAACCTGCTTATTGAGTTTCTGTTCAAATGTCAATCTCAACCCCTCAGACACAATGAGTGATCTTCTAACATTATGATCTATTCAAGCTGACACAGAAAATCTACCATCCCATATTCCCATTCAAAACATAATAGATAGCCAAGATCTAAATAAGAATAGCAGTAAACCAGGTGAAAAAAGAGTAGCATGCACGTCAGGAACAAAATCCTTCTGGTAGAAAGCTCAAGTGTCTACAACACAGAAGACAAGGAAATCCCAGTGAATAATGAGGTTGGATAGACTGCTGAATGAGACTTTTTTCTAAAAGAAATGGATAGGCTTACAAATGGATTAAGTAAAGAAAATGGAAAGCACAGGACATAAAATTGATCTAAACTCCTTTGGGTTTGTTTCAGAGAAGAACTTGAAAACCAGAACAAGTAGATTAGAGCGCTCAAAGAGCTCTTGGAGTAGACCTAATGAAGGGGTCACATGAAGAAATAGTAGTAACCATAAAAATCTATATAGAATTAAGGGTATGTAGCCAGACCTTATAACTAACAATGAACAGTGCTAGAGCATCAAACTAAAGGTACCATTAAATAATAATCCTTTTACAACTTTTCTAGAGGGATGCAAACAATAAAATCATCACTTTCTTTATGGGCACACATTTTCTGGGACAGCTCTTATACCTGACACACATTAATTATATTGTTCAAATGTTACAGGGAATCTGAAAGATTCTTTGCATTAAAACCCTTTTAACTTTTCATTTTTTAGGGTAGCATCTCACTGTGTAGCCAGTGAACCCTTCACATACCCTCCTTCCACAGCCCCTCACATGCTGGATTGCAGAAACAAACCACTTTGCCTAAATGAAAGAATACTTTCAATCATTTATATGACTGGCAGTGCAATGGTTACTTAGGTCATCACAAACACATTAGGAACACATTGTCCTATTACCTTATGATAGCTTTCATGTTGCTGGGTGGTAAGACATTTTAATTCTTATTATCTTATAAGATGACTGTGATTGTCACAGTGAATGAGAGATACCTAGATCAATGAAGCACATTTCTGGGTATGTCTTTGAGGGTGTTTGCAGAGATGAACGGTATTTGGGAGAACAGCAGAGAATAAATTCTACCCATAACACAGAGGTAATAGGCAGGGGTCTAGATGGAACCAAATGGAAGGAGGGGAAGCCCACTAGTACAGGATCAGTCTTGCACTTTGGCTTCTTGACTGTTGTGGGGCAAGTAGCCATGATGTTTTAGCCTCAGCACAGGATCACTCCAATGGAGTAAGCTACCTATGTATAATCTTCCAAAGCCTTACCAGAGCAAACAAAAAAATTGAGTATCATAGTTACTATCATATATATATATAGTCCTTTGTTGACTGGCATGCCATTATATATCATCTGAGAACTGCAACGGTATGAAGCAAAAATGAGACCAACAGTAAGTAAGTAAAACAAGCAAGAGGCAGATGATAGGAAGGTTTTGGAGGAGACAGCATTCAAAATTCAAATCAGAGGATGTATGTTGTGTGACACTATTCCCAGGGAGATGAGAACAAATGTCTACTTGGGCCAATTAGAGAACTGACAAAAAAAAAAAAAAAAAACCTGAAAATGCCACCAACATCCAACTCTTTGAACACAGAAGTAATATTATTGGGGTCACTTACAGTGTATGGATCAGAAGTCATTCATAGAAGCATGAATAACCTAAATGCACTGCATCACAAAAGGATTACACCAACACTGGTGACAGTTTATGACAGCTGGAACTCTGGAGCTCACTACATAACTTGCCTTTGGATAGTTTCAGGGACTTCTAAAAACTTCTGGGAAAGTTTACTTCTTAAGTCTTAATATGCCTCCATTTACAACTTCCTGATTGATGGTAACATCAAAGGAAATTGCTATACAACAGTGCAGCACATGCTGATCCTGAGAAGAGAAAGTTGGGAGTAACATAGAACAGAGAAACATCTAGGGAGATGGAACATCACCAGAAAACTAAGGATAACCAGGAGGAAGGTAACAGAGATAGGTAGGGGACTAGAGTAAATACTTAGCAGAAAAAGCTGAGATGCCCACTTTTCTTGAGACAGCAACCTTATTATCGTAGTTTAATCAGCTTCAAAATGCCACATAGATACTTACAGATGCTCCAGTAAAATGTTCATTCCAAAATGAAGGAGACCATTTTCAGATACTCTAATTAGAATAAATTAAAGTTATACTACCAGAACAATTACATTTTATAATTTGTTCATGAGAAAATAAATGAGAAATAAAATAAAATGCTATTGGTCATTTCCTTTCTATTTTCGTGGTCCATTGCCTTGCACAAATTCAGTGCTAGAGGTCAGTGAATTTAAGTCTGAACATCCCTGTTTGTAGCAAAGACTCCAAGTCAACTGCACCATGCCTCTGTGTTTGAAATACTAAGTTTCTGGCAGTCCTGAAAATAAATTAAACAAGTGTCTGTAGTTAGCTATGCAATTTTTTAGGCTTAAAAATAAAGTTCACAGGTAATAGGAAAGTGGCTCAGTAGATAAAGTGTTTACTTGGCAAGTATTTCTACCTGAGTTTGAATCCCCAGGAGCCACATATATAGATAGCATTATACCTGTATTGGTGGGGGCACATAGACAGGAGGGTTGCTGAAAGTTGTTCCTGCCAGCCTGGAAAATTAAATAAAACCTTTGAACTCCAGATTCCATGGGAGTTTCTGTCTTAAGTTGAATAAAGGAAAGTAGAGACTGATAGAGGAAGACACTGATGTCTTTCTCTGACTTCAAAACATGTATCGGCACATAGACCAGCACAGTGCATAAATATATATGCATACACCAGACACACAAAGACATGTGCACACAAACACACATGCACAAGCACCCACTTGAAATTAAATTAAAAACAATTTGAAACTGTCTTCCTAACTACTCTGGAAGCTGTAGCAAGAGGATAGCCTAAGCAAACAAGTTCGGCACAACCTAGAAAAGAATATGAGAGACCATCTCAGAAAATATATAAAAAGAGGAGCAATTCCTCTCAAATTTTCAACTGACAAAGCACCAACAACCCTACTTGTAAACCATTTTCATTCTCATAATTGAGTTTTTCTAATGGAGAGCAGATTTTTTAAAGTAAACATGGCAATCAATCAAATGAAATTCCACTTCTAGTTCAATTAGCATTTTAGTTCTTCCTTTAAAACTTTGAAAGTTAGCATTGTCAATATGAGGCATGGACTACTTTTGTCAATATTAATGGGATAGAATTTGGAGGTCCTGCTCATACAGAATATTTAAACTCTAAGTTGCCAAAGAGAGAAAACAATTTTATTTTCCATTAAACTTGTTTGTGGGGAAATAATAAACTGTTGGCCTCAAAACTGCTTTTCATTTCTACCAACAAACCTTCCCCTTGCCAAATTGTTTTATAATTATAGCTTTTCAAATGGTTGTTCAACAACACTCAGAGATCCATTTTCCTGTGAGTGTTCATTCATAATAGAAAAGCTAGGAAAGCAATGTTAGATGGGATGGGTCTAAATGCAAACAAACCCATGGTAAGGATATAACATTAAATTCATATATATATATATATATGGTCTTACATACCTACTGCATTGGGACCACCACCTTGTAATCATGTCTGTTCTGTTCCCTACTAAATAACTCAAGAGTAACTTCTCCAAGCAATATTTCTTCATAAAATGCTTACTTTAAATTGTAAGTGCCACCAGACTCGTCTTCACATTCACTCATCTCAAATGTATAGTCATTGTTTGGTGGCACATGGCCACAACTACAAGACTCAGGTTGTCCTTGACTATAGAAGGATGGTCAACCCTCACTTAAGCACACAGGAGATCTGGTAGTTTCTGACCCTAGATATGTACTCAGAAAAATGGCATATAGGTACTGTCTGCTCCATTCCTTACAGGGACCACTGTCAGACATATCAACAGTGTCCTTTTGCACCTACACCAATCTTCACCACTCACCTCCTTTGACCTAGCTTCCTCTTCATCCCTTGCTCATTTTTCCATTTCTTACTAGTATGAGCCTGTATTATTTAAATTAAACCACCATTAACTCATGTAACTGGTATAAGTCCTTAGATTCCAGCAAAACACACCTGATGTAAATATGTTCTGTATTTATATCAATGTGAAGTTCAAATGTATGCTTAGTACATACTCACAAATAATTAAAACTTTCACAGGTGAGGACTTTTAAGACATTAAATGACAACACATTCCAGGTACTAACAATAAAACAGTTAAGGAGTTACTTAGCCATTGACTTTACTTAAACATTTGACCCTAAAAAAAAATAAAATAAAATTTCTCCTCTATTGGTTTCAAAAGAAAAATGTTCTGCATTTTGTCTTCTATATTTCTACCTAAAGAAGCATGTCCTTCCAGAATTCCAGATTTCATGCTCATTGCATAGCTTCCTTATTGTCTTTCTAGTCATTCAGGGACTAGTAAAAAAAATCAGTTCTGTTCCAATCATATCACTGCATTAGTATCCATTCCAGCACTTTTGGAAGACAAATGCTCCTGTTATGCTTTGTATTTGTGATAAGCATCCCCAGGTGTTGCTGACAATTGTTAGACTCAGTCTTGTCACAGTGACTTATTCTTTCTGATTGTGCATTAGTTTAACTGAAAAATAGCCAGAGATAGTAAGAAAAGTATATTGTTAAAAGGATATCACTTATGTGATCATTCATCTAAATATATTTCTCAATATTGTTCAACTGCAGTAACTTAAAAGTCACCCTTTTCATGCTGATTTCATATGGGTTGATTGCATTTCCAGGAAATGGTCTCATTGTTGTCATTTATTGCAGTGTGCCAAGCAATGTGTTACCAAGGTGCAATTACTATTTAAGGTAAATCTAAGCTAATGAAATCCTGAAACAATATCAAAAAGCAACAAAAACCCAGCAAAATCATTGGCACCATCAATAGAAAAGCAGCTATATGAACTGTTTATAACAATATTTGCTAAAATGCAAAGAAAATACGTATGACTTTAAAAATTAGTCTTATAATCAGCACAGGAGTTTTGACCTGCTTCCAACCTGGGCTGGTTCACCCCTCTTTAGGCAACCTGGTGGGCCCCTGCTCCCGGGAGGTCACCATATTGATGCCAAACTTAGTGCAGACACCCAATCAAACTTAGTGTACTACAGCCCAGAACTCCTGGACTCAAGCAATCGTCCTGCTCAACCTCCCGAGTAGCTAGGACTACAGGCCTGTGCCACCAGAGGAAAACATGTGGGACCAGGATGATTGAGTCAGGGAAAAAAAGAGAGAGAGAGAGATACCATAATAAAGGGAGCCATTATAGGTTTGAAGAGAAAACTGGCTCTAGAGAAATGTCCAGAGACCTACTGAAAGGATGGAAAAATATAGCCTAACTCTCCAATGACCACAGGAAACTAGAAGTCTAAAAAAGCCCTAAATACCTTAAATTCCAGACCCTATCCCCTAGCAGTAAGTAGGCAAAAGGTCACATTCTTTGCTGTTTACATGATCTTGTCCTTGTAAGATAACAGGAAATGAGCTTTGTCACCCCAGCCAGGAGCCCATGCAAATGCAGACCTCCTGGGCTATAGAAAACTGATTGGTCTATAAAGCATGGGCTTGGATGGTTTAAATTGATTGGTCCACACCACAAGGGCTCTGGATACTATGATTGGTTTAAGATGTGTGGGCTTTGTTGTAACCCTATAAAAGCTGTCTCAATTCTGTCATAAGGGTCCTCAGTCCTCTACCCTTGTGTGTCAAATGACTGTGGACCCCAGTGCACTTGGAATATGAAGTACCTTATGCTTTTACATCAAGACCCCTTCTCGTGAGTGATGGGGGGGGGCGCCTTTCCTGAGTTGGGGCGTGAGGGTCCACGCACTGCGGGTCTTTCACTACAAGACTGACCACAACTAACAATCTGAGCAACAATGGGAAGGCTACCTTAAATGACCTTCCCTGATAATAAGATTGATAACTAACTTGTATGCCATCATAGAGCCCTCATCTAGTAGCTGATGGACACAGAAACACAGACCCACAACTAAACACTGAGCTGAACTCCTGGAATCAAGTTGCAGAGAGGGAGGAGTGATAAGAAAAGGGGTCAAGACCAGGCTACAGAAACTCACAGAGACAGCTGACCTGAACAAGGGGGAGCTCATAGACCTTCAGACTGATAGCTGGGAAACCAGCATTGGAGTGACTCAGACCCCCTGAACATGGGTCTCAGTTAGAAGGCCTGGGTAGTCTAAGGGACCTCTGACAGTGGAACCAGGATGTGTCCCTGGTGCATGAAAGGACTATGGGAGCACAATCTCCATGGAGGGATACTGCCTTAGCCTAGAGACAGGAGGGAGGGACTAGTCCCTACTCCAAATAACTTGACAGATTTTGATGATGCCTCCTGGAAGACATCTCCCTCCCTGTGAATTGTGAGGGGAGCGGGGGTTGGGATGGGAGGGGTTGAAGGGACATAGGAGGGAAGGAGGGAGAGGGAACTGGGATCGATATGTAAAATAAGAAAAACTAATAAATATATTTTACAAATAGTCTTGACATAGCACAACACAGTTCAGGCTCTACATCTCAAAGTTCAGGCACCACCTACATACAGTGACCACTATATTACATGCTGGTGCTCTGAATTTAGATTGTTTTTCTCCCATTCCTCCCCCTTCCCCCGCCCCCCCAGCAGGATACCTGGAGACATCATCTCACTACAGACTACCTTGAAGTTTATCACCCCATTCTGAGTCAAAATCTTATTGCAATTCACTCTCTTCCTTCTACTGTGAAATGTTCTCAGTTAGCTGTCATGTTGGCAAAGATTTAAACACCCATTCATGCTCTAATGTTAAGAGTTGCCAAGTTAGAATGGGGATTATAAACAGGCTTTGTTCAAATGCCAATTCTGATCTGAGTCTACATACAAACACAAGAAATGCCATGATTAATTAGCCATGTTCTTTCCACTGGAACACTGGTGGAAAGAGTGTATATCCTGCACAGAGTTTATAGATATTTCTTACACAATAACTTAAAGAAATTATTTTCCAAAAACTTTTATTGCATGGAGATTAAGACTCAGTAGACTCAGTACAGGTTAAGTGAAGTTTATTCGTGAAGAATGCACTTATATTTTGTGACCCTACCAGAAGCAAGAGAGAGCAACCTGTCCTGACTCTAGACCTAAATTCATGCCCTGTCATGTCCACACCTGTGACCATGCCCAAACAGGCATGGTCAATAGTACAGGTACAGGTGGATGGATATCTCACAACAAACTTTAGCCAAGTGAAGTTGGCAATTATTAATCTATGCTTTAATTTCAGTGGTTTGTATTTTAATAAAAGTTTAGACTGTATGAAATATTAAAGTATATAACTATAGATATAGGTATAGCTATCTCCACCAAAAGTAGGATAAGCTGATTTATGACATAAATTAGAACAAAGTTTGGGGGGAGAGATACTAAAGAAAGGCCTGTGATCAAGTTCTTATGTTAGCAAGGAATAGCCAAAGCACTGGAAACCACTGGATGCAACTCGCTGGGATAGCTTTGTTGCAGAGTCCATACATCTAACCAGGCTTTAAAGCGATTCTCAAGACAAATTTGTGAAACAAGTAGAAAAGGAAAATTGGCCAATGGTTAGATGGGTAATCTGTGAGATAGAAAACTGGCTAGTGATCTCAATTGTAAAGACATCCACAGACCTTGGAGACATTCTTTGCTCTACCTACAATTCAAACTTTTCTCCTAGTCTCTTCCAAAATAGCAAATACTAATCGCCAAAGGGAAGTTATCCTTTCTACTTTTCTAAGTGTTTGGAGCTAAAACCCTCCCAATAGCCTTTTGTTCTCATGCAGAATTAGGTACTTAATTGGCTATAATCATGGTCATTAAATCTGTTCTTATTTTCTTCATATGAAAGGGGCTATTTCTAGGCACCCTCTCTCTTGCCCCCTACATGATGTCAATAAGTGAATTTTCCATTTTATCCTATTTTTAGTTCTTCACTTGGGTTACACCAGAAAAAAAAACCATAGATGGAAAAAAAAAAAACAACTCAGGGTTAATGAACTAGGAATAGTATCTGCCTACACAGCTAACTACAGCTTTGATTTATTATGACAGAGAAGCAAGGAGAGTCCAGATGCTAGAAGGTTTCACTAGTCTTTCACAATTAGGACATAATCAGTTACAGATTTAATTAACAATGAGAATGGTATCTTCTGTCTAGAAAGCTTTGGGAATTTGTAAGGTGGTGCATGACTTTCTCATACTGACCTCTGGCTAAACAATTTTTATTCTAACAAATTACTTCAATCTAAGAATCTCTTTAATGAAGTAATTCTGTACCAGAACTCTTCAGAGTAGCCATCACACCCTCTTATCTTTGTTCCCATTCCTCACTTTACCAGTACTATGCTGTGTGAGTAACAGAAAGGATGAAGGCAGCAAGTGAAAGGAGAGGTTGCCATTGCAGCAAACAGCTTAGAATTGAGTGACAGACAACCCAGTTGAGAGAAATGTAGGACAGAATTCCCTGGGAATTTGTTTTCTAACCTGTATTGTTTTGCTCTAACTCTCTCTGTCATCTTCCTGCCTGCTTTTTTCTTCCTAAAAGCTCCATCATTTAAAGCCCTATAATTTTATTAAGGAGGGTAAATGAAGTACTTCTTAGTTACCACCTCTCCTTACAGAGTGTCCTGCTCCCTCACTGTGTTCACTGAAACAGCTGGTGAATTTACATTTTCTCTCTTTCAATGAGCATGGTTCTCAATGGTGTCACTATAGAGAAGTGATTTAATTATGAGGACTGATGAATCCACAGGTGAATGAGCTGTTACTTAATAGGACTTAATTAGAGAAAGGTCATTGAGGATATATTTCTATAGAGTTTACCTGGTCCTTCTCTGTGTCTTTCTTAGCATTGACTGTCATCACAAGCTTCCCACTTTTTCATTATGAAAAAGCAATGGAACCATCCCCTACTGGATGAAAACTCTCAAACAGTAGGCCTAAACCAACCTTTCTTTCTTGAAGATGACCTGCCAAGGCATGTTATCAAAGGGACAAAAAGGTAACTAACACAAATGTTTTGCATCACCTGTATTTTAATGATAGAAACAAAATCTTACATTTATTATCATTTCAATTTTTGTTGGGTTCTTCTAAAGTAGACCTGGAGATGACCCTATTTGCAACTGAAATTCTACTGATCTCCACCACAAAGTCTTTGAATGATGTTTGCTCTTACCTTTAACATCCTAAAATTTCAATATTTTAATAAAATTAACATTTTTCTAAATATTAAGAAATAAAAATAATGTTATATTTTAGAAACAATTCAGAAGAATGAAGTTAAAATATTTCTGTTTACAACACATCCAGTCACAGAATAGGTAAATAATATGTAGTAATAAATTTAAAAATTACCTGATATGTACCCTAATATTTTGCTATGTGCTTCATAACTGTTACCTAATATGTCTTTCAAATCCTCTGAGTTAAAACAAGACATTCATACACAGATTACATGACAATTTATGAGTAAGATTCACATACAGATTAATATTTATCCTAGAAATTGTACTTTAAGTAATACAAAATGCCAGCAAATTATAGAAAATATAATCTTATATGGAAGGAACTTTTTACATTAAATGAAGTTTTCTAATGGACTCTTTGAAATGGTGGAACACTTTCATCCCTTGGTAGAGGTTTAAAAAAAAAAGAGTATAAGCATAATAGGAAAAATACTGTAGTTCATTTAATCCTCAGAAAGGCCTCATGCCATAAGCCATGACATTCCTATTTTATAGACATTGAGGAAAAGTGTGGGTGGTTTAGAAAGTCAAAGAATCCAAGCTGAATACAGTGGTTCATGCCTACAGACTCAGCATGGTAAATACAGAACTGTGAGTCTGATGTTAACTTGAGCTATGAAGTACCTTCCAGGCCATATTGAATAATATAAAGGAAACCTGTCTCAAAAAATAAGCAGGAGGTGGCTGGAGAGAGGGCTAACACTTAAGAGAACTAACTGGATGCCCTTTGGGAGGACTGAGGTTCAATTCTCAGCACTTACATGGTGGCTCACAGCATCTGGAACTGGAGTCTTAGGGCTCCAACACCTACTTCTGGCCTCCACAAGCACTGTAAGTGTATGGTGCCTAGACATAATCTAACAAAGTTTGGGAGCTAAAACATTTCAGTACTAAGATAGGGAACACCCATCCACAAATCAAACCTTTGTCCTCCCTCTGAGGTCTTGCCCTAGAAACTGATTTCTGTGATTCTCAAGGCCATGGAACAAAGCAGCAATAAGGAATTATCATCAATGAAATTAGCAAATGGAGACTGACACTATAAACAGTTTATGGGAGGCCCCTAAAAACAACAGCAGAAATTGTACCAGATTTATACATAAATGTGTGTTGTATGGCACAATGTGCTTTGTTGCCTTGATAGCTCTATCTCCCTCCCCCTCTCTCTACTGTCCATCACCCCCAACTCATAAAATTACATATATGTATATATATATATATATATGTGTGTGTGTGTGTGTGTGTGTGCATGTGTGTGTCATAAGAAAAGCAGGTCTGAAATAATCGTTCTGAGAACATTTCTTAAGTCCTTTATTTTGATAAGATAAATTGAAGAAAATGAGAAGACATATGCAACTTCTCCAAATTTATTAAAATCGGAAACAAAGAATTTTCACAATATTCTTTACAATTTATAGAAAACTATGAGAATGCTTACAAATGTCCCTCCAATGTGCAGTTCCTCGGAACGCAGGATTCCAAAGAATCAGTCCATAAAGTGCTATAAAGTGGAGAAGAATAGAGGCAACTTGTTTGTTGTGACTGGATAACTGACAACCACAGAACAACATATGGAAAGTAAAAAATGATTTCTAGAGCCCTTGGAAGTGACACTTAGTGATAGAATGACATCAATGATAAAGAAATTGATTATTACTGACTAACCTTTTACCTCTAACTGCCATATTTTTAATAAATGCCTGAAACATTTCAGAAAGAACATTATAATATATTGTATTTTATGGCCTTTAATCCATCTCATAAATACCTTTCATTGTGATGAATGGCAAAAGAAAACAAATAAAAAATATGGTTTGGGATATTTTAATGGTACCTCTATCTGCATGAACAATGGTTTACAGTCACTAGTACAGTGACCCTGGAGGTTGTCAGTGGCCCAATAGAGGCCACTGAATTTTAATAGAATAAGAAACAAAGAGTAATCATGAAATTAGAATAGTTCAGGATATATGGAAGCAATGGCTGTGCAATACAATATGGTTCCTTCAACAAATATTAATTTCTGGAAGGAAAATATAATCAAACATCCAAAACATTTAAGATTAAGGCACATGGACCTGTCCCTTAATCTTAGAGGGTATATGAAAACAAGCAATGTCTGAATGTATTTGTCTGTTGGCTGACAGAAAGAGAAGAAGCATATGTAGTTTAAATTTTTTTAATATATTAAAAAACATAACTTCTTATTTTCCAAAGCACTGTATTACCTCTGTTCCAAACTCTCTGATGTTATAACAAATTTCTTTTAAATATTATGTTATAAAGCCACCAATTTTTCAGCATCATGAATTCTGCATTTCAGAAATTCAGACAGGGGCACAGCAGGAAGAGCTGTGTACTCCAGATGCCTGGGGCCTCAGTGAGAAAACTGAAGGCTGAAAAGCAGGAGGCAGGAAATTATTCTGTAAAGAACCAGAAAATAAGTATTCTTGGCTTTGGGGACCATAAATACAGTCTCCATTGTGACCATTCATTTCTGCTATAACAGGGTAGAAGAAGTCATGAATAATATATAAATGAACAGCTTGGCTATTTTCTGATAAAACTTTATTCAAAAAATCAGGAATAGGCTGGACTTGGCTCTCTTAGAGCCCTCAATTCTCATTTACTTATAAGTGAGGTTAATGAAAACTGTGAACTCCAGTGCTCCAGTATTTCTCGATAAAGACCCTTATATGTAGCCATTCCATTTGACATAGTTTGAGATTCTTCTAAACATGAGGGGTCATATACAAGCGTCTTGAAAGAAACAAAGATAGAGTCTCTTAGGGGATGTACTCCACCTTCTTGATTCAGTATCCTAAACCCTGAATTTAGCAACATTCTCTCAGGTGAGACAGTCAAAATGTCCAGTCTAGTCAGGTATAGTGACCCATGCTTAACATCCTGTTAGTCAATAGGCTGAGGCAGGAGGATGGTGGTTTCAAGCCTCATCTGGGATACAAAGCAAAACTGTTCATATCTCAAATAAAGTCCCAAGGTAGGTTCAAGCAGAAGGGCAGGGAATTAAGACTGTGAAAAAGCATGTGAATCGAAAAAATAACATTCTTTACATTTTTAGATGTAATCTTCAATTTACCACATTACAGAGCAGATAAGAGATTTATAAGGTTCACCATTTTTCATGAAAAAAGTTTCTATAAAGTCAAAAGGCATGCTTTGAAATAATAGATTTGCAAAGATAGTACAGTGATTGCAGAATTATAAAGCAAACAAAACATAGGGAAATGCAGATAAGTGATAATAAAATAGCATTGAGACATATTATTTACACTGGGTTTTAAAGTACAGCTCACAGACCAACCCTGAAATTCCTTTTTTAATGAAGTTTTATTGGTATACAGCAACATTCATTCATTCATACACATACACACATGTATGCACACACGTACTCACGCACACATGCATGCAAATACACATGTACACACACATGCACTACATTTTCCATTGCTTCTGTACTACAATAGCATAGACAAGTAAATGTAACAATTGTCTACAAAGCTAACAATATTTCCTATATGGTAGCTTAGAAAAATAGTTTGCCATAGTCTATGATTGAAAGAAATTTACCAGGAAAGAAAGAGATAAAATACACAGACTTGATATATGTGCAGACTTGGGACAAGTTTATATTGCACCAGCAGACCCTTTAAGTATATTAATCAAGAGTAAGTCTAGTATATGCTTTCTTCTGGAAAAAAATGTTTAGACATTTCATTTACATCTCTGTGTAGAGAAGGTTGAGATGCTCAAGAATTCATGCAGAAATGTTTAATTATATCTGTCAGATATGTGGGAAAAAATAAACAACATTAACATGTCTGCTAGGTAATTGCCACCTTGGATGTACATCATATTCTAAGAAAATGATTTGTTAATTTGAGCAAGAAACAAATCACATTTCTCATTATATATATATATATATATATATATATATATATATAAAGTTTTAGAATCAAAATGAGGAGAATTAAATCCCACCTGCACACAATGAAAACTTTCTGATGACTGCTCAGTTATCCTATGTCTCAATGTCCTTCTCTACTAATAAGGATAAATACCTTTTTTCTTAAATGCTTTATATTTATAGTAATGTGCCTGATGTGCTTATTAGTTTTTGTTTGTGTGTTTTGATCAATTTGACACAAGCTCCTGTCATTTAAAAAGAGGGAAGTCAAATGAGAAAATGCCATCCTATTGGCCTATAGGCAGGTATGTGAGGGTATTATTGTCTTGATCAGCAATTGATGTGAGAGGGTGGAACACTGTGGACAGCGCTATCGCTGCACTAATGGTCCTGAGTTTTTCTTTAAAAAAAAAAAAAAAAAAAAAAAAAGCAGGCTAAGCAAAATAAGGAGAGCAAGTCAGGAAACAGCATATCTCCATGGACTCTCCTTCAGTTCCTGCCCTGACTTCCTTTGATAATGGAGTATAAGCTGTAAAATAAAAATTAACCCCTTTCTCTCTAGTTGCTTCTGGTCATGATATTTATCACAGCAACATGAACAAACTAAGACAGCTGGCTTTTAAGAACCATGAAGTAACTGTAGACCCTATCTATCTCATTATATTTTTCTCCCTCTTTCTCTATGGACCTGTGATGGCTAATATTATCAACTTGATAGAATCTAGGAGACAAGCCTCCATACACATCTGTGAGGGATTATTTAGATTAGTTAGCCTCTAGGTATGCTTGTTAGAAATTACCTCCACTGGGTATTTTGAGGTGCAAAGAGTACTCTAAAAGTATAGCTCATTAGTGGACTTGAGTCATGAAGTATAGACAAAGGAAAAAGCATGAGTGTACATTGCTCCTGTTTCATTGCTGCTTCAAGCTACTGCTGGCAAGTTTTGACCACCATTGCTTCCTTTTTGTCCTTGCACTAAAATATCCTGACCCCGAAAAAAATAAACTTGGAGGAGAAAGGATTACTTTAGTTCATAACTCTAGTTTATAATCCATAGTAGCAGGGAACTCAAGGAGGCAAAAACATAAAACGGTCATATCACATCCACAATCCACAATCAAGAGTAGAGAGAAAAGGATACATTTATGCATGCCATTACTCAGCTCATTGTCTTTACTTTTACACAATTTGGAAACAAAATCTAGGGAATGATGTCTCCCATACTGTCTGGTCCTGCCATGCCAATTAATATAATCAACACAATTCCCTACAAACCAACCCAGTCTAGACATACCTCATTGAGATTCTCAGGTGCTTGTAGATTTTGTCAAGTTGACAAAACTAAGCACTATACACACCTTGATGGACTATACCCTCAAACTGTAGCCAAACTAATCTCTTTTTCTCTTAAGTAGCTTTTCTAAAATATTTAGTCTCTGCTAAGAGTAAATAACTAATGCAGAAACACACGTATTCTAGTAGGTTGAGGAGGTGTCATTTTCATTGGGAAATGATCTATGCCCTCAGTCACCAACTCAATAAATTTCTTTATTTTCCTTTCATAACAATATGAGTTATCTATTTACAAAGCCATGGAATTTAACAATCCATGGTATCCACTTAGATTCTTTGTGATGATTATAAGTCTAGCCCCTGAAAGCAGTAATCAACCCTACATGGGTGAAAATTAATTATATCCAACTACACTGGCCTTCCTCATCATCATCTCTACTCTTTTGTCTCCTAATATTCAACTATGTGGCATCAGGACTTACCCTTAAAGAATCAATGCCAATAGCCTTTATCAGAATAATCTTTCAGATGCCCCATGTTAAACAAGATAGTAGTCTTTCTGTCAGCAGTCACAGAAACCATGTTTTGCTTAATTTGTTATTTGCAAAATGGTCAATTGTGTATTTATGCATGTACTTAATTAATTCCCATCTTTTTCACTATGCTAGTAGTCAATAAAATCAGGCTATATCCAAAACTGAGCCTCAAGTTCATTTTGTATACCAGACCTAAGATTGATATCATTTAAAGGGGTCATATAGGCATCTATTTAGTATTGTTGGCTTTCCTCATTATCCACTGTTTGGTTTACTTCCTCTTAGGTTCTTCACAGATGCAGTAATGATCGTTTAGTACGTTACACATTTCTATTTTCATTGTTATTTTTTATAGACCTGGCAATAAAAGTATGCTGTCATAATGCAAAAATAGATAAGTGGCAGATAGATCAGTAAACAAAGTCTTTTAAACTTTTAAAAGCTTTTTTGAGCAAATTCTGTGTGCAGGAATTCATATGAAGAAATGTCAATTGTATGAACAAAGAACAAAAGGGTTTAAGCCAAATCATCATTGGCAGACATCATCTCTAAAAGACTGTAACAATAATTATCAAGTCTAAGTGTATGGTGTGAGGGAAACAACTCTTATTGCCTCTTCTGGTTTGTAAGCTGTTGTTCTCTGCTGTAATGTAATGTTCCTTCCTGTGTCTGATGCCAGTCCTTTCAGGTCAATCTCATTTCTCAGTCCCTTGACACCTCCCTTGGTTGTGCTGGTTCTCTCTGATCTTTATTGTCATGCTAGCATATATACCATTAAGGGGAAAGACATCTCACACTTCAGAGTTCATCATTCTCTCATCTTCAGAGGACCTGTCTAATCAAATACTAGATAATTAAAGCATACTTATTCTGAGATCCTTTAAGTCCATGGGGTAAAGTTGAGTTCAAAGTCCAGAACTGTAATCATCTGGACTGTGTGAAGTCAAGAAAAAGCCTAGACTACAACCCAATCTGTTGGTTTAGCAACTCAAGAGAGTCAAATGGGCAAGAGAGGACACAAATCTATGTCACAAGCTGTCAAGGTGATTCGGTTATTAGACGGTGGCTATGAATCAAATATCATAAACATCTGCTTCATTTTAAAATCATCTTCATTCTACCATATCAAGAATATGCTTAAACACTTTTGTTGCACTTATTTTATTGTGTGGCATGTGTGTATATAAATATATAGGCTCCACATGTACTATGGCATGTGTGTGAAAATCATAGGACAAGTTTAAAGGGTTGGTTCTCTCCTTCTGTTATATAGGACCTGGGGATATAACTCAGGTCATCAAGCTTGGAAGCAAATATTTACTTTCTGAGTCATCTCATTGGCCTGAATTTGGTTTAAAGAGCTGTGTAGGGTGGCCTATGTTTGGTCATTTTTGCTTGATTGCATCTTTGTGTGACTGAATGAATGAAGCCATCCTTCCCTCCATCATCTCCTGACTATTTTCTTGAGAATCCAGAACTGAAAACTACACTTATGTCTTCAGAACTCTGCCAACTGACCATTGAAGAAAACAGCAGTTCAGTGGCTTCCCAAAACAATAGCACTGAATATATAATTAAATCAAGTAAATCAAAGTATTGGCAAGAACATCATATAGGAATAAAAGAAAAAGAAGTTAAAGAAAGCATGCTTCAGACCTCAAAAGTTGTATGTGCCCAACCTCGACCAGCAAAGAAGACAAGACTCCAGGAAGATCTACTTCATGCAGTTTTAATCAGGATCCTTGAACATGCTTCTTCTGATCCACGGGACCCGGGGAAATGCCTGCACAGGCTTAAATCCCCTTGTGCCAACTAACCCCAGTGAGCCACGTGGACCAAGCAGACAGGCTGAACAGACTTAACCAAATTATGGCTTCTTTATGCCAGAGAGCGTTCACCCTCGGGGAGGTGGAAGGCAGAAGCCAGCGCCATCTTTAAGGCATGGCACTTCGCAGCTCTCTACAAAAAGCAACAGTCAAAAGTTTACAATGAATTGCTGATTTTTCATTACACCTTCTGCTTTGCAAACAGAAATCTACCCTATTCAAATTGTCTGAAACTTTTATGTATTCACAATTTACCAAGAGAGAGATATGGGACGATATTCAGATTAGGTAACTGGTCACTTCAGAATTTAGGAGAAAAATAGTGCCACATTACTAATATTCATCTTCCATTTCCATGAATGCACTTGTCATAGATACCTTTCTCAAGTTCCTAGAGTGCTGGTTTTTATCACCATTTTCTTTTCTGGGATGGAAAATTTTTCTTCTGAAAATGTGACACTAGCATGGATGGGGCAATATGTTGGCCAGGGAAACTATCATTTTAAATAACTGTCCTTAAGTGGCAACTATAAAGAATATACATCTGGCAAGTGTTTGGACTTGACAAGTGCCCACTTTCCCTGAGAAGAAATCAAATCAAATAATATTCTTGAGCTGATCTGGGCTGTGAGGGGAGGGGTGGAGAGGACTGTACTGAGAATCCTCAGTATAAATGGTAAGTTAGTTTTGGCTTACTCTAAACCCCTTAATTAGAGTTTTCTCTGCCAAGTAACATACTCATATGAGCTGTTTGAGAAATCATCACCTTTTACACTCACACTCCTATTTAAAAATGGATTAATAAAACCCATAGAGTAATTGGTGAACAGCTGGTCTGATCTCTCAAAGGGGAACAGAATTTGACCAAGCTGCCTGATGCTGTTTCACCATAACACTTTGCTATATGACAAGAAACGCAAGCTGGCAAAGTCCTCTGAAAGTATTCATTCTCCTCAGCCACCCACCATTCCCTGCTATGCCCCAGATATCTCCACAGTGCCCTAAATACAAATGTTCATAGCCATACTAAGCCTTATTCATACTGTTTCCCACTCATACATCATCATTTCTTGTTCTCCCACAGAGTAGATCTCTGCTCAGTTATATTTCTCAATATGCAGTTTCTCAACCAAACAGAACCAAAAACTCTCCATGCCATCTTGATTATTTTAATTGCTAATCTATGACAGATCAGTAACTTGCTAAAATAAAATTAAAATTTATTAGTATTGAAATACATTTTTAAAACTACTTTCATTATCATTAACAAAGATTACTTTCTTTAAATGCTATAAAATCTTCCCCATCCTTCCTTGTTTTTCAGACTAGTATAACAATTTATGGGCCAGTACCAAACACATTTGAGGGACTTTCTTCTACACAATTCTGGTATCTTCTTCATTGCATACCATCATTTTGGCACCTTTCTGAATAGACTTTAACCCTACTATATATCTCACAACTCTAATAATAGTGAAACATATTAAGAATAAAGATTAGGTCATTAAGCCATTAGAAAAAACACTTATGACCTCTCCAACTACAGTAATTCGGAGTACCACCATATTGTCCCTTTGTCTCTGAGTTTCACAGTTTTAGAAATAAGCAAATCCCAGTGCATCAAGAATAAAATGTCAGATAGTATTCTATCCAAAGCAAAGTTCTAAGGATCCAGATCCCATAAAATGCTCAGCAACATAAAAGTTTATGAAACCTTGAGGATGCCTGTGTAACCAGTATCCTAAAGCCTTTGAGAAAGTATGGGATACTGAAGGTTACTAAGCTTTACATGGGTCCAAATTTTCACAAATTTCTGAAAATGACTTTTTATCATTGAAAAACTAAACTATCTTTTAAGTATTTTACATATAGTATTGGATAGAGTATCCTTACAGACACATCAGCTTTCTACATACCTCCCACTTACAAAGCATTAGGTATGGGGAAAATAGTTCTGCTTGTGAAACATCACTAAGTCCAAAGAATTAGTAAAGACTGCATGGGGATTTTCCAGAGAAAGGGAACCAATACTCTGTACAATGACCTGGGGTTAAGAAGTCCATTCACACATCTGTGGAAATTAAGGAGTCCCAAATTTCATAGTGTAACCTGGCAGACTGAAACCATGGAAAGAGCTGACAGTACATTTAAACTCCAAAGAATGCCTACTATAGGAACGTCTTTTGCTCTAGTCAAGGCTTAAACTGACTGGATGAAGTTCATCTGTATTACAAAGGAAAATCTCCTTTACTGAAAGCCTATCAACTTAAATATTAGGATATCTCACCTAAAAAGACCGTATAGAAACATTCAGAATAAAAAATGTTTGACCCAGTATCTGACCAATTAGCTCCATGAAGTTGATAAATAAATTAATGACCATAATATCCCTATCAGGGTCACAGGTCATGCATATAAATATAACAATGGAACTCTTTTTGACTTCTTTCTGTTCTTTTCAGGAAGTGAGAATGAGAATTTTGATTTGCTAGTAAGCAAACCCAGTACCCCAGTGAGCATTCTACCACTGAGCAACACTTTCATAGCACTTCGGTTTCTTTTGTATTTTATTAAGTACTTTACACAATATATTCTGACCATACTTCCCCTTTCCCAATTCTTTTCAGATCCTTCCCATCCCCTACCCTCTCACTCCACACTCTTTCCTTTCATCTCTCTATACAAAGCTCGCCACCACCACCACCACTCCGCCCCTCCCAGCAGTTACCCATTGCTCCTGTAAACTTTGGGCCTCCTCATCTCCATGATGGGATTTGGTCTGGCTTGACGTTCCCAAGGATTATACAAACTGTCATAACTGTTGTTAACTATATGTGCCCTGCTGTGGCCAGAGGCCGGTGTTGTCTTCTATCCATTTACTGTCTCTAGGTCTTACAGTCTATCCACCCCTTCTTAATAGCATGTCCATTTAGCATAATAATAATAGTGGTAGGTTCTCCCCTGGTGCCTATGGATTTTCTAGCCATAAGTTATTGGCCATGATAAAGGTGAAAGTTATAGGCTTCCTCATGTGAAGCATAACTTAAATTAAAGCAGAAAGTAGTTACTCGCATTATGTTTGAACCACTATTATACCGGTGGGGAGGTCTTCCCAGGCCAATTGTTACTGTATTTGCTGAAGATACCATGTACTTGTATCAAAGTACTGTAAGCCAAAATGATTCAACTTCCTTTAAGTCACAGTTTGTCAACATTTTCATTACAGCAATGTGACAAGCAAAGAAACCAATAGAAATTAGAGTGATGACCAAAGAGGTCAAGACCAGGCATAAGAAACCCACAGAAACAGCTGACCTAAACAAGGGGAGCTCATGTACCCCAGGCTGATAGCTCAAGAATCAGCATAGGACAGAACCAGGTCCCCTGAACATGGGTGTCAGTTAGGAGGCCCAGGTAGTCTATGGGACCTCTGGTAGTGAAACATCATTTATCCCTAGTGTACGAATGGACATCAGGAGCCCATTCCCCACAGAGGGATAATCTCTCATCCTAGACACACGGGGAGGGCCTATGCCCTACCCTAAAAGATGTGACAGACTTTGATGACCCCTGTGTAAGGTCTTACCCTTTCTATAGAGCAGAAGAGGAATGGGATGGGGGTTGGTAGGGAGCATGGGAGGATGGAAGAGAGAGGGAACTGGGATTGATATATAAAATAAGATTGTTTCTAAATAAAAATTGAAAGAATGCAAGCAATAAAATAATAAAGTGTGCTCTTACTAGGAAATAAAGAAATTCCTTTCTCATTCCTCAGTATCAGTCTACCACAAACAATGGACAGACATGTTCTAAAGGGAAATTAGCATACACCTTCCTCTAGTAGAGTTATGCTTCCTCAGGTACTTTCCAACTCTTCCCTTTCTTCTTTCCCAAAACAACAGTAGATGATTAAAGTCTTTCAAAGTTCGTTGGTTTTGGCTTTTTTACATTTTTAATTATGTTGTTGGCTTTTTACTAGCATTTCAAAAAAAATGTAAATGATAATTTCTGGGAGTAAAAATATAAATTTGTAAAGGTAACCACAATGACATAACACATCAACCAAGTAAAGGTCACGATACATTTTGATAATGTCAAGTGATGCACTAAAAACATCAGATATTGTACATGTGTGTCAAATGATGGCAAGGATAGTAAGGTTTGAATGTACCTTATAGTAATCCTGCACCCAGAATTATAGTAAAGGAGGAATCTTTGAACAAGTCACTTTCAAGATATTTGTGGCAACTTGCCATATTGATAGTGTGGTAAAAATAACTAAACACTCTACACATTTGTAAATCAAAACAAAAATGACAACTATATGCATCATTTGTTTAAAAGAGAAGATTCGGGAAGTCCATCACAATTATTGAGCTAATTTTGAGGGAAAAAAATTATAGAATGAGACAATAGAAGGAAGTTACAGCTAACAGAAAAAATACACATCACAGGCACTCACCATACAATTTACATATAGATGACAAGATTGCAGATCATTTTATCTCATTTTGTAAGCCTTTCAACATTTTCATCTTTTAATTTAGGAAAAAGTATGGAAAACAACAAAGAAGCTATTTAACAAAAATTAATTATCTTTAAGACTATGCAAGTTTCTAAGTCACTGGGACCCCATGTAGATACACACTGCTACTTGCATTTCTTCATTTGATTGTGTAACTGCTTCTGAGAATCTGACATTCCCTGTATATTGTCTTAGGCACATTGGTAGTCTCCTCATGTTATCATCCATCTCTTGAAAATTACAGACACCAATAACAAATATTACTAAAGTGATAGTGTTTATGTGTCAATGTTCATAAATATAATCAGCTATAATCCCTACTAAATGTACATGGTGCATATTCAGCAAGTAAATATTTACTTACTAAGTATCAAGGATGTGGAAAGTATTACACTCGATATAATAATGACCAAGGTGAGAACATCCTTGTTTAGGAAATCACTCATCATTGTTGTTACAGATTAGATAAATGTCTCCAAAAGGCCCAACTGTTGAAGGTTCATATCTCAGCCTGTCATTCTTGGAATATAGGAACCTTGGAACCTTTAGGAGGTGAAGTCTAAGAAGAGGAAATAAGGTTGCTTAGGAATGTGTTCTTAAACAGGTTATTAGGACTAAGACACTGGCATTTGTTGGCTCTCTATTCAGCTCTCATTTGATATGAAGTAAGAAGTTTCTATGCGATACAGAGAAAATGCAGAAATGAACTGCAGTTTTTAATCTTGTATTCATTTCTTAAAGCAATTCCTTTGTGCCTGCAAGACATTCCTGATGAGCATCACCTGGCTTGACTTGGTTCAGCTTCTGAATAATGTAGGCCAGGACTCCATCATCATCCAATTTGGCTCTGCCTTATTACCTATTTCTTTTGTCTTGTGCTATACTATGTCACCTAAAGTTGCTGCAGAGTCTGTACTTGCAGTGGGGTTGTCTGTCAAGATGGAGGTTTTTAGCCTTGGATATCTCAGCTTCCAGAGCAGTATGAAATATATATTTCTTTATAAATGACTCAATAGTGGCTATGTATTTACGACAGCAGAAAATACACTTAGACAGTTTTGGATAGACTGGGTAGTCAATGAGCTCTAGGAATCCACTTGTCTCTGTTTTTATCAATATTGAGGTTTCACACATGTGCCACCATACCTAGCTTTTATGTAAGCTCTGGGGATCTGAACTTAGGTCTTCATATTTGCATGGTTAGAACTTTACCATCTACGTCATATCTGCAGCACTCTCTCCACAAATTATTTTTTCCTATAAATTACAGAGCATTGATTCTCAGTTGAGCTCATAGGTCAGCAACTAGAGGGACATAATACAGCAGATGCTGTATTGGATACTATATCCTCACCCATTCCCAGGTCTGGCCCAATATTGCTGTTTATCAAACTTCAAGGAGATTCTAATTTCAGCTGGATATTAAGATATATGAATTATAATAGATGGTCTAAAGGAACTAAATAGGATGGTCTACTTTCCATATAGAAGAAAAGTAGGCTCAGTAGCTTGCAAATGACTTTCTTCCACTCATTCGTCAATCACAGCTGTTTTCCATGGGTTCACTCAACACAGCAGTGTGCTACATTCATTTAGGGGAGAAGACCGCAATAATGATTAAGGCTAACATGAGACAGGAAACTTGCTCCAAACATATTTGTTGTTGGCCTATTTCTCAGTTAAGCCAAAGAAGCCTAGCTGTTGAGGCAACCAGCCAGACACTTGAAAGAGAAAACAGGAGAGTAAACTCTAATCAGCTCTAATCCTCCCCACAAGCTTTGTGGGGATTCTCAAAGTTTCATATACCCTGTTCCAAATTCTGAGAAATGCTTGGGATATGCCACTCTCTACAAGGGCCATCATTCAAGAGAAAGGCTGTCATTTTGTTTTAACTCCAGTTTGGTGGGCTCCAGGATATAAAATACTTATTAAGGTGCAGAACACATCAGAAACACTTCAGAAGATTCTGATCCTCGGGTCATGCTCCCCAAAAACTAATTTTGTATGCTATAGGAAGACCTTAGGATTCTGTACTCTTAACAAGCCCACTTAGTAATTCTACAGCTTCCATTCCAAGTACTATAATGAACAGTATTGGGTGGTTAAATATTCTGGCTTTATAGATCTGGCTCCATATTACAGCTTCTTGTATTACATCTATAGCCTTAAGTAAGTTACTCTTCTGTCTCTCTCTCTCTCTCTCTCTCTCTCTCTCTCTCTCTCTCTCTCTCTCTCTCTCTCTCCACACACACACACACACACACACACACACACACAAATATAAAAAGGAAAAAGCTAAATTACAATGATTGAAGAACACAGAAAACATATCTATGTTCTTTCTTTTGATAATAACCCCATTGTGAATGAATTTTCACCTTTGCTGCCTATTTGTAACAAATTTCTTACAAAACGAAAATTGAATTTAAAACTGTGGTACTCCTCACCATTATGCAGGTAGGGGAGATAATAACAAGGATTATTAGGGAACCTTGAAGAAGAGGAGAAAATCAACAGAAGTCTTGACTCATTACCAGGCCAGGATGAGGATGAGATTAACATAAGTGGAAAGTGAATGGGTGTAGTTGGATCCTGCTGGGTTTTCACAGGGCAGTGGATGGTGATAATAGCAGTGAGCATGCTTTACCAATGTGTGAAGTCCAAAGTAAAGGCAATATACTGTCTCATCTAAAAGAAACTATGAAATAGAAAGCTTCCATATTTTGAATGACATAAAGTTAAGAACATAAAGATATTTTGTTTAACAATTTCTTTTGAAGAACAAAGAAATGAATGCATTTAAAGAATCTCTTATGATCAGCACTATTTGGACTTAATGTGTTATCATTGAAAAAGGCACAGAAGGAGAAAATGAAGAGGACAAGTCATGACCCTGCAAATGGGATGTTCTGGGAAGCATATAGGAGAGTCTGAGGAAGTAAATAGGGGTGGATTTGATATTTTGTTGTATTCATGTATGAAATTCTCAAGAATAATGAAATTTTATAATGAAGATATTTTATTTTAAGATATATTTTTCTCTTTATTTAAGTCATGTGTATGGGTAATCATGTGCCATATGTATGTGGGCACCCATGGAGGAGAGAAGACAGAGTCATATTCCCAAGAACTATAAGTACAGTTTATTTATGACTGTAGTTAAAGAGTTATGAGCTGCCACATGTGAATGCTGAGAAGAACAGCAAATGCACTTTACTGGGCCATCTTTCCAGCCCAACATTTTTTTTTAAATCGTTTGCTAATAATGTTGTTAAACCATTATTTGCTTTCTTCGGGTAGACTAATGCATATCTAGTGCCTTCTCCTTCACAAGCTGTGCTGTTTTTTATTCCCTGATCGTTTATCACATAATCTCTTCTAAAACATAGTCAACAATATGTTACAATGACCAAATAACCACTGATAAGGCAAACCTTCAACTCCAGAAGGATTTACCACATACATTACAGCAAGCACACACATAACCTCTCTTTTCTAGCTTTATTTAAAAGTTAAACTTTTCTGGACTAGAGTATCTTTTGTCTCTAATTCTGCATAAACCTCTCAGACAATTTCCCAATGAATTTAATGTAGAAGAAAGCAATAAACTATTCAAACCCTTGAAACATTGTGTCCTTTCGCAGCCAACATTGATTTCACTGTCAATGGGTCACTCACTATAGGGACAAACCAAAGAGCAAAGTTTTATGATTCACCATTTTTTATGGCTTCTCTTAAAAAGTAAGAACAGGCTGAGCGATGGTTGTGCATGCCTTTAATCCCAGCACTGGTGAGGCAGAGGCAGGCAGATCTCTGTGGGTTTGAGGCACATGGTCTACAGAGATAGTTCCAGAACAGGCTAAAAAGCAATACAGAGAAACACTGTCTCAGAAGGAGGAGGAGGAGGAGAAGGAAGAGGAGGAGGAGGAGGAGGAGGAGGAGGAGGAGGAGGAGGAGGAGGAGGAGGAGGAGGAGGAGAAGGAGAAAAGAAAACAATGAACAGAAGGGAAAGAACTATCTGTTTCAGGTTCGTCACAAGCACCTGCCACAGCCCCTTGATAGGAAGCCACTTGTGACATTTACTCTTGTTAACTTGATGGAACTTAGAATCACATTGGGAACAAATGTCTGGGGATATAAATGAGACATTATCTAGAGGAGCCTAAGTGAAGAGATAAATGTACCCTAAATGTGGAAGACGCCTTCCAATGGACTTCGCTTTGCGCTGAACTAAACAAGAACGTGAGGTGAGCACCAGCCTTCATTGGCTGTTGGTCTAAACTGTTAGACCAGATGCCATTTGTTATGGCCACTAACCCTTCTGTTCCACAATGGATTGCCCTGGAACTCTTCCTTTGCAAAGTTGCTTTTGTTGGATAGCCTCTTGCAGCAAACAGACATGGAAATAATACAACACAACCAGGAAAACCACATGCATGGAGGAGGACAAATAACAAGAGTGCTTGGTTTCTGAAGAACGCATCTTATTCGAAGGATTTTCCACTCTCAGATGATCTACCTTCCTCTATTTACACACGTTGCTTATCCTTTCCCATTCTCCACCTAAACTATAAGAGGCATGTGTGCTGGAGCATATACAATACCTTACTATTATTATCCTCAGGACTTTGGACACTGCCTTGTGTATAATTCTCATAAATAAACTGAACTGCATGAGATGTTGAAGTTTAATAATTTTTGACCTTCAAAGTAGCACTGTTATATTGTTTAACCTGATACATGCTGTTTCCTCTGCCTGAAAGGCTGTTTCTCTGAACTTCTTTGCCAGTCACCTCCTACTCCTGCTTTAGATGTCAGTTAAATGCATCATTTCTGAATGCAGCCTTCCTTGATGAGCTCATTTCCCTCTATGCAGATTCATGTGGAACCATTGCTCCTTTATACCTCCAAGTTAAGTTATAATTTTATATCTCTTCCTTCCACAAGTTGATGAACTCCATGAACAAGGACTGGTTTTTGTTGTCGTTGTTATTGTTTGATTTGCATTTTTGTTATTGTTTTTTCTCACCATTGTTTCTCTAGTGTAACCTTTGATCTAAAAGATATGGGTAAGTTATCTATTGAACAAATAAATTGGGTCAACTAACTCACCTGAATCTGGCACAAGAATATTTCCCTGCAAAGAATAGGCAAATCAGCTTTGTGACCTAATTTCTTTCATATTTAAGCAGCTTGTGGTGGAAAGTCCAAAAAGCTTTAAAAAGACACAATCATTCTGTAACAATCTAGTGACTCAATAAGTGATCTATGCCAGTTTACATCCATATTAATAGGTATTCATTTCCACTAATAGTTTCTGACCCTATTATAAGAATTCTCAGATTAATCCTCTTCCTGTCATTGAAAGACTTATTCTTTTCTTACTAACCTAAAATGGCCTTACATATTAATAAATCTGATTGCTGAGCTCTGATCCACACATGGTTTTGAGAAGGAACTTCTAATCCATCATTCAAAACTTTCAGATATCCTGTTTTGGAAATCTAGATCTTCCCACTGTTCTAACTAGATACTTTTATTTTCTCCCTTGTTTGTATGCAATGCAATCTTAGATACCTGATTATAGCCTAATCCTTAGATGTTACAAACAAAGACAGGATACTAAAACATCTTACCAGAGAGTCTCCTCTTCATATATAGAAACAAGATAATACATGGATTCACCCAATATATTTAGTGCATTAAAAAAAATGAGGAGAGGAGAAATGGCTCAAAAGTTATGAGAGTATACTATTCTGGCAGAGAACCTTAGCTCAATTCCCAACAACCACATCTGGTGGCTTACAGCTACCTATAACTCCATAGTCAGAATATCTAATACCCATTTCTGGTCTCTATGGCCACATACACACCTTGTCACATGGGTATGGGCACATATATAATTAAATGAATTTAAACTAAATAAAAATGGATAAACTCACATATATGGAGTTGTAAGTCTAGGAAGCTGAGTTCAGAAAGAATGAATTTCTGGAGCTGGAGAGGAAGTTCAGTCTTAAAGTGGTTGATATATAAGCATAATCTGTGAATTAGATCCCCAGAATCCACCTAAGCATGGTGGATCACACTTGTAATCCCAGTATTGATGTGGAAACAGATGGATCCCTGGTGTTTCACTTGCCAACCAGCCTAGCCTAGATGCAGGAGTTTCTGTCTAAAAACAGCACCTGAGTAACAAGACCCATAGCCAATCTGTGACCTCCACACAATGTTCACCTGCATGCTGCATGCTCGGTGCTATATGCACATTTACTCTGCACATGCATGGACACACACACAGGCATACAAGCACACATGCACACACAGACAAAACAGAATGAACTTCATAGCCTAACTTGGCTATTTTTAATCACAGGTAGTTATTTAAACTTTCTAAATAATTCTGTATTTGAATCATTACATTGTAAATTTAATTTACATTTAAAAAGTCTATAGGTCTAGTGTAATTCCTAGCAAAATAATAAACATAGATTGAATGCTATCTGCTATTATTATTAATTATAAAACGGTAGTGCCGATGCAAGTTATACGTCTTCTCCCCAACACCAGAATGAAAAAATAAATTGTTCCTTGTAAAGCCTGTTTTTGCTGTTGTTGTTTTGTTTTGTTTTATTGTTTTTGTTTTGTTTTAAAGTTGGGCTCATGAACATAAATTAACATAAATGAATGACTGGACCTGGTCAGTTATAAAATAAGCAGGCATTAAAAAACAGTGTTAACTAAAATTCTTACTGTTCACTAAAGTCAAATAACTGGTTTCCAATTGCTCTTCTGTATTTTCCTTGTAATTGCATTCTAATTCCCAGATCTGAGCAAGCCGGGAAATGCGCTTTGGCAAGCATCACTGCCATTAGTGAACACATCTCTTCTTCCCAGCTCTCCCAATCTCTTTTGTTCTGAAGCTTAGGACCCATTTGTGCGCTCTCTGCTGCTTCTTCCTGAGCAGTCACCAAATCTAATCTTTGGTATAAAAGCTAGTCCATTGCATATGACAATCACTGGCCAACTTACCAGCCTCAGTACCATTAACCCTTAAATCACACAACATTTGATCTTAAGTTTCCAGGCTGAGTAACCACACTGGCCTACACACTTTTCATGCAGAAAAAGTGTCATTACTATGTCTGTTATTAATTTAATATACTATTTTTTCTATATAACATACTTGGTGCTGCAATTTATATTATATAAAACTCACTTGTGTCAGGGTTTTTTATATGCTTAAAGTTCCCTTCTTATTTTTATGTAATTTTTAATAATATATTTTTTCTTTCTCCAGTGTGAAGGGAAGAGAGTTCTCCTTTATTTGTTCCATTATCAGAAGAGCACATCCATGGGCTAGGAAGATTTTAGAGAGTAAATGTGCCTGCTGCCAAGACCAATCCCTGAATGCACATGGTGGAAGCAGGGTACCAACCCCATCAGTTGTCCTCTGACCTCCACATGTGTTCTGTGGCACAAGTGAGTCCCCACACATTCACATAATAACACAAAAATATGTACCCATGAAAACAGAAATAAATAGTAAATGTAAAAATAATAAACTATTAAAAAAGACATCTATTTGACAAAGTTTAAATATCAAAGCACAAAACATTATGTAAAGAAGGATATCTTCCAGCCCAGGGAATCAGTCCTATTTATTTCATGCTCATCATCCCAGCGGCTTATCCTCAAGCATTGACCAACACAAATAGTGTTCTCTTCATTATAAGACAAATGATTTATTTATAATATTGCAAATTTGTTCACTTAAACATAGTTCTTAATGTTTTCCATCACCAAAAGTACTCTGGGCTTGATCTTGCTGAGTTGTTGTTTAACTGAATATTCCTCCACAATAGAAATCTGCCTTAGTTTAATAATGCCTTCTAAATGTAAATTTGTATTATAAGCCTAAACTTCATCTATTATAATAGTCTTTTATTCTACATGGGTTAATTGGACTTAAATTTGCTTAGCCAAAGGGTATACATACATATTTTACATTTTGATATATACTATATGTCCTCCATGAGAACCTAACAACAAATAGACATATGTGTGACTTCTCTTCCTCAGCCACACACTCACTAACAAAAATATATGTGCATAATGTTTGGAATCCTGTCAGTTCCACAGGTATAGAGGGTCACCTCCCTTTGATTGATATTTATCTTATTACACTAGTCTAGTAGGACTAGCATTTCTCAAGTGCCAAAAGAACCACTTTTATTTTTATTTCCACTTTTATCACCTATATATTTACAAATAATGTCACCAAAAATATTTCAATTCTATTTCATTATAAATTTTGAGCATTCTTCATTTAACAGTAATATTTGCCTTATCCATGCAGACACCAAAGATTGTTTAGGCATGTATTCTGTTTCACAGTTACCATCACTTAGTGATAAAGGAGCAAAAATAAGTTTATCATTTTTTACTTATTTTTAAGATTATTTTGTTATTTGCTTATGACCTCTGGTTATCAAATTCACATCTGGAAAGATATCCTCACTCTGAGATTTCAAACCATCCTCTGCTGCTTTCCTAGTAATCTTGTGGTTATTTCTGACCCTGAAAACTTTTTGAAACTTTTCCTGATGTATTAAATAGAGACTCATGGTTAATTTTTCTTTGATGTCTGCCCATATGTTCTCAAGTCACTGAATGATTAAACTTTTTCCAATAAAAAGTCTCTTTTCTCATTAATCCTATACATAATAAAGCCTATTTCTGCCCTTGTAAAGCCACCCTGCTGACATTTCAGCTCATGTACCAAGGGTCTAACTCTGACTTAGGAAAGTTTATTTCATATTCCAAAGTCTGTCAATTTCCTGATATAAATCTAACATTGTATGGTCCAAGTCAACAAAAGGAAAGCCTACCAATTACTGTTTGAATGGGCATTGTGCCATTTTCACAAAGTCACAAAGAAATGGCTGAGAACATTCCACTTTAGCTCTCTACTCAAAGGCCCTTTGGTTTGGTCACAATTGTTGCATAAGGATCTTGTGCAGTTTTGCTAATCTCCTGTTACTAAAACTAGAAGGAGAATTATTTTAAAAGAATGTTCTCTTGTATTAGAGATAAATTTTGTCTGAATTTGGCTGAAAAGGTTTGTCTGAATGTACAGAAATTGTGAGTGAGGTGTGTGTGTGTGTGTGTGTGTGTGTGTGTGTGTGTGTGTGTGTGTGTTGTGTGTTCACACATGTATACCCAGTTACTGGTTAAATTGTTGATACTCATATTTTCCAATCATATAATCATTTCATTTGGAAATATGATATTTTCTATTCTTTTCCCACATCTGTTACATCTCTCATTCTCTTCTTTACTGAATTGTATTAGCTAGAACCTCTGAGGCAGCATGAAATACAGCAGGGCAAGGATAGAGTCTGATGCTAACTGTTCTTTGTGAAGCAATGACAGCTCCTACTTCTGACTATGCCATATAGGATAATGTTAACCACTAACGACTCATACACAGCCACGTTAACCAGCAGGGTTGACTGCTCCCCACTATGCAACATTAGCACCTAACACTGCTACTCACAGAGAATGTATGTCCCTAATGCGGACTGGATTCCAGGAGTTCAGCTCAGTGTTTAGTTGTGGGTGTTTGTTCTGCTTCCATCAGCTACAAGATGAAGGCTCTAGGATGGCATTTAATGTAGTCATCAATCTCATTATCAGGGAAGGGCATTTAAGGTAGCTACTCCACTATTGCTTATATTGTTAGTCGGGGCCATCCTTGCAGATCTCTGGACATTTCCCTAGTGCCAGATTTCTCTTTAAACTTATATTTGTTTTCTCTGCTATGGTATCTCTTTTCTTGTTCACCTCTATTCTTCTCCCAACTCAATCTTCCTGCTCCCTCATGTCCTCCTCTGTGCTCTAATGGATAAGGCATTGTGTGGTTTTCATAAAGAAAAGTAGTGGTATTAAGTTAAGGCCAAGAGCCTGGTTTTGTTGTTGTTACTATTATGTTTTGTTTTTGTCCTTCCTATGGATTCAAATCATTTCAGGTTGTTTTTAAAACTGAAAATATTCACAAACCTTTCCTCAAAACATGTAAAATACATATCAAAGGGGAGAGCCCCATTATATAAAAAAAATCTTGAAGCACACAGATCTTACCCAATGACTCTCACCTTTCCTAGTACAGACTCTATATTTACTTAGGAAGTCTGCTGCTGTTCTAACTTGAGCATCCAAAGCAAAAGCAAAGGGAAGTACAATTCTTCCTTCCTGATTATAAGGAAATTAGAGGCTATCTGACTGAACACAGTCCTCACCTTTTAATAATTACATTAACCTTTTCACTCACTGTTCATATCCTCTCTGCATTGCCAAGGAAAGAAAATTGCTGGTTCCCCGACACTGATCTGCCTACTAGGCCACAAAGGTAATTAATTATTCCAAGCCACCACTCCCTAGGCATTTGGCTCAAACATCAGAAAATCTAAAATCTAATCTCAGGCCACTGGTTATGGGCTGTGCTTCACAGAGAACAAGTAGGAACTGTTTAGAAGTAAGGAAATGGGGAGGAGTTTACACACTTTAATAGGGGGTAAGAAGACATAAATGATTTCTGGCCCTTAAAAGAAAGCACCTCTGTGGAAAGAAACACATTAATGAGCTTTTACAAAAGACTTTTCACTCTCTGTCTGCCCTATGGGTTTCTACATTGCAAGACCTACCTGATAAACACACCAGATTTTCACAGCTCCTCAACTTCTACTATGGAGACAGAGGGATGCTCAATGCTTCTGAAAGACTCGGAGGCACAAAATATGCCAAGGCTTGACAACAATATTAAAAAACAAGCAGCAGTATCTGCTGCCGGAACTCTGGTGATAGGGAACAAGATCTGGAGCATGGTCTTGGAGCCAGACTCCACTGGTTGTAAGAAAATGGAAGAGAAGCAGGCTATGGAGGTAATGACCAGTTTCTATGAGGTCAAGTTGAAAATCAAGGCGCTCAGAACACTGTGCTGACCAAGGAGACCAGAGAGTGGGAAAAGCAGAGTGAAGTATCCTAAAAGCCTAGACTAAAGAATTTGTCCACCTCCCTTGCCCACTCTGAGACGCTCCTCATGATGTGGAGAGAAAGCTACCTGCAAGGTGGGTGGGAGTCAGAGGTTGCACTGCACACACCGTGCTACCAAACTTCAGGTCTCTGAAGGAGGAAACCCTAGCAATCAGACTGCCAATTTTCACCGGAGAAAATAAAACATAACTTAAGGCAAAAAGAAAAATAGGGGTGGGGTGGGGAGGCAGCTAGCTCTTCTACAAGTCACAAGGCTGCCCTGCTTGCAAAGACACTGCACTCGTTTTTTCAAGTCTGTAACATCAATTGCAGTAAGCACCTGGCAGGCAAAAATAGATCTAGAGATTGACATTTGCTGCTATTCTAACCCAACAAAGAAAAAAAATCAAGTTGGGGGTTAATAATCATGTTAAATATTAGAACAATTCTTTTTTGTTAAAATGGATTCCATGCTGGGATTTTTTAGAGCCCACCTTTCTAATGTGTTGGTTTTTTTCTAAAGAATCTAAAAGAACTAAGATTTTCTGAGATCCTCCCCCCTTACCCCGCCACCCTGTGTGCATGTGGAATTTTAATTGTGGTATCAATGGCAAACATCTGAGGAGACTATTTTATACATTGAGACCCCATTTGACTTTGGAAGTGTTTTTACTTTGTGTGTGTGGTGTGTGTGTGTGTGTGTGTGTGTGAATTATTCAGGTCTTTCATCTTTACCAAGGGAATTGTTTTCCTTCGAATTATAAGTAGCATAGAAGCAATGGCATTCCCATGGTTAGAGGCTGAAAACAAGAGGTGTCCTCTGTATATCTCTAATAATGTATCTGTAAATCCTGACAATTCTTCTGTCACACCATCAGGCTAACCCTGGTAAACCATGGGAAAGCCCATTAGTATCAACTTTTCTATAAGCTTTTTGTTGCTGGCTTGTTATTTTAACTCACTTGAACCATGGTATCCAGCCCAGATACTACATGATTCTCACTAAGCATGCCCACTAATGGGGGCTATAGTTTGGATCAGAAATGTCTGCCAAAAGTTCCTGTAGCAGAGGGTTGATTGTTGCATAAGTTGGTGCTACTGGGAAGTGATGACACCTCTGAGAGGAAGGACCCAGTGGGCTCTAAGTTAATGGGAATATTCCCTTGAAGAGGTAAATGAACCTCAGGCCAGGTCTGTCTCTCTTCTAGGCCCCTTATCATGAGGTAAGCAGTCTTAGCCTACTGATGTACTGATCTGCCACAAACACAAAGGCCATGAGGAGCAGCTAATCCTTCCCTCTAAAGCTGCATCCTAAAAAAAGCCCAATGCCTTACAAATGGTTTTCTCTTTTGTTATTTACCATTGTAACACAGAGCTATTTTATGCAGAGAGACCTTTACCAAATGTACACAAAGAATTATTTCACCATGAGCTTTGTAAATGTTTCCTATATGCCTGTGGTTAATAGAATTATAAGGAACCATAGAGAAGAAATACCAACATGTGCATAAATATTTCCTATTTACAAATATTAGGACAGGATAAATGTGTCTTTAATATGTATATGTGTATGTTTAGAAACACATTTTTAAAAACAAGTGCAACTTTAAAATAAAATATAATAAGCTTTCCAGTTGTAACTGAAAAAAAATGAAGAACCAAGGAAATTAACTAGCCAACTGTAACTCCACAAGAGACACTTAAATTTACAGCTACCTATCTTGCATGGCATTCTATTTCGTTTAGCCTGTGGTTGAAAGGTTCATCTCTATTTGCTTCAGGTGATTGAGCATGTGGTTGTGTTAGCTATGGAACGATAAAAGGGTTATTACACATGTGAAGCCAACACAAGGATGGGTAAATAACTTTCCAAGCAGTGGCTGGCAGGAGTCTAGTTTCCTGTTTTACCACTGAGTACTCTCCTTCACCGGTTGGGGGCTACCTTGAAGTTTGTGAATCCCATGAAAATCAATCACAACACCTGTAATGCTTTGTAGAGTGAGAGGAATAAAAAGATGTCAATCTGAAATCTATGAGCACCCTGGCTCTGTTACAACCTTGGGCTGCACTTCAGAGAGAAATAAACTGTGCAATCCAGCAAATCCATCAAAAGATAAATTTGTCTTGATTGAGGATAACACCGCTCACTACACCACAATGTTTTGGTTTATATCTGGCTTCAATTATTGAAACAGCTCTATTTACCTTTCTCCTGCTTTTACCTATGATGGCATCCAAAGAGTTAGGATGTGTATTCTGTAAAGGCCTTACCATAGATAATTTAAACTATACAATAGTTAATGCTTCCAAATATTAGTGCTTGCCATAATTGAATGTGGCTTTTGAATTCCCAAGGGGGGAAAAAAAAACGTTTAAAAAGAAATAGATGGTGTGAATGGGATTTGGACCAATACAATGCAAGGTAAATTTTATTAAACACAGAAGATCCAATTCACTCTAAGAATGTAAAAAAGCTCTCGGGACTCATTGTTAAATAAAAAGGGAAGAATTTTGCCAAATCAAAAGTTATATAATTGCTCACTGTAGTCATACATTTTATATTTCCAGTAAGTAATTCTGGGTTAGGAAGGAGGAGGGTATCTATGAGTTAGAAGACTGAATCAATTGGACCACTGAATTGAATACAATAAAGAAAATAATTTGTCTTTTGTCAATAAATGTAATGGGCTGTGACTTCAAATCCCCCATGGGAAATAACTCTCTTCTCTTGTTTATCCACAGTGTGAAGATCCCCTCAGAAGACTTTATACAATACGTCATTCAAACAGATAAAAAGCACACTGAGTACTACCTGCAGGTTGTGCTGTAAAGAACAGCTTTTGGAAAAGAAAACTATACAAATGTGTGTTGTGTCTTTGGCTAACACATGAGCTGTATAAACACATTATCAACTAACTAGGAGATGTCTCAATGCAAATGGAAACACAGGAAGGATGTCCCAAGAGAAATTCCACTGGCCCATACAAAACTAGTGAGGTGTTTGTCCTTGTCTAAATAGACCAAGAGACTTTAGAATCCAAATAAGGCATAGAAGACTAATGCAGCTTTGGAAAGGTTACCACTGTTTAATAGGCTAGAAAGTGAAGAACTATTGGATCAATATAAGATAGAGAATATGCCGTATAACCAACCAAATCTTTGTTAAAAGTGAGGAATTTATACAATCATGTGGAGAATCTTGGGGTACTGCTTGAGCAACAGAGAAATGTTTAAAGTTTACACACAAGTCACTCCTTCAATTATCTGAAATTATTCTGAAACACAATTTATAACATATGCATACAAAAATCCAGTGTAAACTATCTTATTCTCCAAGCTGCATATCTACATTAGAAGAGGCGGTCTGCAATAATAAGAGATCATATAACAATCTCAGCTGTGGAAAGAGGACCATATCATTCTCCCTTACTATGGGGCAGATCGCTTTGGCAGGACCAGCTGGGAGAAACAGAGAAAGTAAAAAATTTTGTTTAACTCATAATAGAATGTATTTGAAGGGATAATTTGGCACAGTTAATTACAAAATAACTACACTGGATACATTTCAATGTCTTAAAATTAAACATGAACAGTTATCAGGAAATCTAGCATCACAAATACTCAACCAACAACAATACATGAATCATCATTCATTAATGTACTTAGCAAATGTGCACTGAATATTTCTGTATATTTAACATTTATATAGTGATGGAAAACATAAAAGCCCTCTCCTAAAAGAATTTACTACATAAACAAGAGTTAGTGCTGAGTTACTATGAGACTTGAAATAATAAATTATCTCTTTTAAAATCTTCATTTGTAAAAGTAGTTGACACATGTTTGCTGAATATTTCACATTCCCAAATTTTACCTATGCATATAATGGCAATTTGGAAGTAGCTACTCATGACTAATGAGTCACCTACCTGTAAATATTAGAGTCACAAAAGGTAGCCAGAATACTCAGAGCAGATGTAATAGTAAAATCTCTCTATTGATTCATAAGTCTTTATCTTTTAGGCAAATAGATATCTTTCTGCCAAATCACAATGAAAGGTTTCACCATTAGTTTGCTAATCTTCCTTTAGGAATAAAAATGAGGAATAGAGAGAGACAAAATTATACACAGAGGAGGGGAGACTATAAACAAGAAAGAAACATCCTGGTCTGGTAATGAACAACAGTCATCCCAGAAATCAGGAAATAAAGGTAGGAGGGTCAGGAGTTCTATCTAGGTCATGCTTAGCTACATAAATGAGTTCAAGGCTAACCTGAGCAACATAATATCCCATCACAAAACAGAGACAGGGGGAGGGAGAGAAGGATGGAGTGAGGGAGGGAGGGAGAGAGACTGGGAACAGATGGACAGAGACAGAAGAATTACAATGAAAACAGAGAGGCTAGGTAGAAGAAAGCAGAAAGGACAGTTAAGACTATCATGCTTGCTTTCTTTTCACAGACTTTCTCATATGAACTTTTAAAAAGCACCATTCATGAACCCCCAGACTGGTAACTGGGAAACCAGCATTGGACCTACTCAGACACGCTGAACACGGGTCTCAGTTAGAAGGCCTGGGCAGCCTAAGGAACCTCTGACGGTGGAGCCAGGATGTATCCCTGGTGCAAGAAAGGACTTTAGGAGCACATTCTCCATGGAGGGATACTCCCTTAACCTAGAGGCAGGAGCAGGAAGAAGGGCCTAGAACCTATTCCAAATGACTTGACAGGTTTTGATGATCCCTCCTGGAAGGCATCACCCTCCCTGTGGAGTAGGGGGAAAGATGGGGTGGGACGAGGTTGGGGGCATGGGAGGGAGGAAGGGAGAAAGGGAGGAAGGGAGAGGGAACTGGGATTGATATGTAAAATAAGAAAAATAATAAATATATATACAAAACAAACAAAATAAGCATCTTCTCTCACTGGGCAAATTAAAATATCCCCCAATCAAACAGGTGGATAAATGGAAGGCCCTCTATTCTGAGGGTTTTCTACATATCCAGACATCTAGAGAAAGCACTTATAACATTTTAGCATCTCCTTTGACCAGGCAACTTAGTGTTGTTTACAACCTGACAGCAGGATGCTGAAACCCTGCCAGAAATCCCTCTCTTGGGAAAAAAAATGGTATAATTGAATTGAGAGTAAATTTATGTTTCATATCTCAAGTGGAAGAAGTTACTGAAGAAATGAAAGCATTGCATGAAAGCTGAAAGTCAAACATCAAGATTCTATTGCACTGATGTGATCAGGTTTCCATCCTGTTCTGCCAAATCCAAGATATAACCGAAAAGATACATAGTAACCGTACATAGAAAGAACAAAGATGCTGCCAATCATGATATGTCATGGTACATTGTTTAATTTTCATTCCCAAAATCCTAACTGTTAAAGCCAAACTATGTTGACTAACCCTAACAAACCATGAGTTTAATAACAAAGGAAAAACTCCATTGTCTGTCAGTAAAAGTAAATCATTATTTCTAGAATGGCAAAGGACCATAAAATGTTGAAAGTATGATTCTGGTCTTCAACAAACTTTAAATAACTTCTCAAGATCCTCTAACCAGGAACTAAGGGGATACCCCAAATTAAATCATAACTTAGCAGCTGGGATTCCTTATGAGAAGTATTTTTGTTTTCATTTGACTCTTCATTTGTTTGTTTTGTTTTGTTTGTATGTTTGGCTGGCTGGCTGGCTGGCTGGCTGGCTGGTTGTTTGGTTGGTTGGTTGGTTGGTTGGTTGGTTGGTTGGTTGGTTGACTAGCTGGTTGCTCTTTTGAGACAATGTCTCATGTAGTCCCAGTCAGCCCTGAACTTGCTATAGGGCCAACAATGACCCGAACTCCTAATTTTTCTGCCTCAACATTCTAAGGGTTGGCATAACAAACATGTACCACCATAGCTGACTTTCTTTTAGGTGTATTTATATTAGAATAAATTTTGGTTTTCTCCAAAGGTCTAAAAAATGCTCTTCTAAGAAGTCAGACCAAGTTTCATTTCTCAAAATCATCTGTTTAATTACAAGAAAACATGATGCTTAACAATAAAGGTGAAAAGAAATAAGAATCCTTTTGTAACATCAGTAATGACATCAGGAGTACAAGTGTGTTGAGAACACATCATGGGCATGTATGGCAAACACACTGTGACTCTGTATGTTCTCTTATTTGTATAACTTTAGGCTAATGTAGAAGAGATAGCACTCCAAATGCAAGCTCAAAGAAGCATTCACTAGCACTTTCTTTTCAGACCTTCAAGGTGTCCAGAAGGTCTTGGACACCTTGGGCCCTTTGGCTAGAATACTTTCCTCCACTGTACTAGAATACTTAAAACTGAGACTTGCCAGTTAGCAGTATTTCCATCCTACTTAAAATAAAGTCTCTTTTTTTTAACTCTCTTGTGGACACCTTCCCCCCACTTTTACCATCTATGCCAACCTAAATATATGGTTTAGTTACACATCTGCCTAGAATAATAAACCTTATTCTTATTTAAATGTACATCATGCAGACAGTAACCCACAAGATTTGAATATGTTACCTGCCTTTAAAAAGCCTTACAACATGAGTAATTTTTGTATTTAACATGCAAAATATTAGTGACATAAACAGATTTGCAATTTGATGAAGACCATGCAGATAAGCAGAGGTGTTGCTAGTTGGTCTATTAGGAAAGAGTGCAATTTCAGAAAGTCTACCAATGATATCCTATGAATTAAACTTACTAAAATTGTTACTATTTACTTTTAATAATATACTGCTTGGGTTTAACTAACAGAATTCCCCAACCCTTTCTTTAACAATCATAATAGTCTAGTTGAGATTGGAAAAGCTAATCTAGGAACATGATCAGCCTGCATATAAACAGACTACCCTGCCTTGACCAGGACTGTACTCCGTATAGAGGCCTTCCATATGGTGTAGGAGAGTACAGTGTAAGTCTGAAACCTTTTATCCCGTAGACTGCAGGATCATAAAACCCTCATGAGCCTCCACACAGGCTCCCATGGGCTTTTCTATAAGACTTCCACATTAGTAAGATGGCACTAAAGTACACAACAGAAACTTTAGCAGTTCTTTGAACTGCTGGTGGCACATGGCCACCAGTACACACACTTGAATTAAGGATTCCATTTCACCCATTGCCTATTTCCTGCATTAGAAATAAGCTGTAATCTGGACTCAGAGGTGATATATAAGTATCTCCATTGCAGTACATCTAGGAATCTTAGTGTTCACAACAAATAAAGGCTGTTCTACTGAACTGATGCCATAGATCTGAGACTATCAAAGTCTTCTTCAAAAACATGGCACAGACATTTTAGGCTTACAGGCCATGTGTCCTATACCACAGTTCTATTTAAGTCTTGCATTCTAATGTGAAAACAATCACAGAGAATATGCACATGAATTCTATATTTCATGAAATCTTTATTTTAAAAGCTTTCTTTTGCCTACAGGGATACTGTTTGCTGATTCTCAAATGTAGGCAATACTTGATCCACAATTGTTAAAATATTATCTCATTCTAGTTAAATTTTCTTCTTGGTTAATTTTTTTGGCCTTGATTCATTCTATCTTTTTTAGAAATACCCAATGAAAGTATAGATAAACTGGACTAGGTAGACACAGATAAGAGATTCACATTTGCATTAAAGAGGTAACCATTTGTTTTCTATGGCTCTCTCTCCCTGTCAAATAAGACAATGTACAAAATAATTTCTGAAACAAAATTAACTCAGCATTTTCTCTTTTATTTAAAATGGAATATAAAATCTTCACAGATAAATTTCTTTCCTTAATAACTACACTAAAGCACAAAGAAATAATGTGAATTACTATTAATTCAGCTAAGTCAAACTATTCACTAAAGATATATTAGCAGTCTAAGTCTTGATTTACTGTTCTATAAAAATTCCATTTTATGGATAATTAAGAAAACTAAGAGGTCATTTTTAATTATGTCACTTCCAGAAGATTTTATTTTCTGGAATTATTTTAAGAGGATGATTCTGTTATCTACAGAAACCATAACCTCTTGGTCTTTCTGATTGCTAAGTGCTGATGTTAGCTGCTTACACAGGCTTTAGATCGACAAAGTGATAACCAAACTATTTTCAAATACATTTTCAGCATTTCTTAAGGATTACCATTCTGTCCTTTTGAGACAATTCTTGTGCCTGCCTTTTCAAACCAGCCTAAGACATCTTTCAAAGATTAAAAAAAAAATCCACCTAACCTTACTCTGTCAGACACAACTACAAGAGAGCCCCTAAAATTTAGGAACACAACCACTCAGTGAACCCAAGGTCTACAAAGTAGCTGTGGAACAGATGTAGGGACCTCAGAGAACAGGCATTGTGTTCAGTGCTTTATAAACAATACTTGTTGTATCACTAAGGCAAGTGAGATTAAACAAAGTCTCAGGATATCTTAGGTAAGTAACAGAATTGGGAAATACATACCATCATATTTTCCAGAATCTATTTTATAAAAATATTTTCTTTGCTATCTAAAAGCTGAGATGATTACATGGGTTAATAATTTTGAGTCTTGAATTTTTAGAGTAAATGAGATTTCCCCAACACATACATCTATAATTTAAATCTTTAGATGTCTCTTCCAATTACAGACATTAGTATGTACCAGGTGCTGTGGTATATTACATTCTGATCCCAGGACTTTAGAGGCTGAGGCAAGATTGCAAGTTTGAGATCATTGTGGGTGAGACAAGTTCTCCAAGAGAGGCTGAGTAACATAATGTAACTAAACAAAAGAAACCACATAGCTACCCTACAATCACCATGATATGATGAAAGTAAATGAAGATTTGTAGTTATAGCTTTAGATAATTGAGTATTGAAAAGTAATTTGGCTGGGAGGGTAGTGCAGAAAAGGAATTGAGGGAAGAAGAACTAACAATAAGGATGCTGGAAAAGGTCATATCAAAACCTACTTTTTTACAAACCTCAAAATATGAGTTTAATTGGATTACTTTTAAATGTGCAAACTATTCTTCAGAGAAGCCATATGTTGCCAAATGAAAACCCCAGTGCCAGGTCTGAGAAACCAACCCTCAATAATTTGGTCAAGGGTGACACAGAGACCCCCATATATATACAACAGGAAAGATTATTGCCATTGTTCTTGATTGTCTACCAAACTTCCATGGTAAGTGTCTATTGCTAAAGATATGAACATTAGTCATAGAACATGGATAAATACAGCTGACACTGGCAGAGAAGTAGGGACAAAAAGGAAATTGCTCTCTTCTCTGCAGAGATGTAGCAGGCAAAGGAGATGCAGGGCCAGCATTCCCAGTAAGCCAAGACGACATGGAAACACTTAGATTGATAGAGATGGGTTAATATTTAAGACAGAGATAGCCAATAAGAAATGCTAATGACATACCAATAGTTTTATATCTAATACAGTGTCTCTGTGTGTTATTTGGGGCTGATGCAACTCTGGGACCAGGCTGGTGGGAAACCACTCATAACACTATTCTGTTCTGTACCCTGTATCAGACTATGCTATCTTGTCCATAAACTGACCAAACCAACTTTTTCAAAGGTTCAGAACTTATAAAAGTACTAGGGCACATGTTCAATCCCATGAACCCATCCTTAAAAAAGAAAAAAAGATGAAGAAATGGTTCAGTGGTTATGAGTACTTGCTGTTCAAACATGAGTATTGGAGCTGTGTGGTTCACAAATGCCTCTAACTCCTGCTCCAAGGAGTCAAATATTCTATTCTGGCTTACACACACACACACACACACACACACACACACACACACACACACACACACACTGAAGTGATGCAGCACTGTTGCAAACAGGCTCACTGTTGTACAGCACATAACTAGAATGTGGTGGGATTGGGTATCTGCATCTTATGCAGCTGAGGAGCAATGCCCTTTTTCCCTCTCACCCAAATACTGAAAGCCAATCTGTATCTTTTTATGATAACTTTCAATTTGATCATAGAGAGTCGTCTCCTACTGTCCCTGGCATCAGGTCTCCTCAGACACTCCTACCATCTTAAAATCCCTCTTAAGAACATTTCCTTCTGATTCTCCATCAGACTCCCAAAGCTGCTCTTCCTTTTCCTCTTTAAAGTTAAAAGAAGCCACACTTCTTTACAGAGACTCTTGGGTGAGCCTATTACTGGCTATGTAGCCCTAGAACAGTTATTTTACCTGTCTGGACTTTACTCAGTTACTATACTATAAAATTGTGATTGATTCAGGTAGAATTCCACAAAGTTAACTCTGAAACAGTTTTCATGTGAAAATACAGGATTATCAGAAAGTACTCCTGGAAAAAACTGGTTGGGTATTGGAGATCATGAGCTATGATATGAAAGGAACATGAGGTACTAAGCAGATCCTACAGAAGCAAATATTGAATTCATACCAGTTAGGCAGGCAAATCATATGGCAAATCTTTCAAAATCATAGGCTAGTGAGGTTATTGATAAAGTGATTCCAAGGAGATGGCTTAGTGGTTAAGAGTACTTACTTCTCTTGCAAATGACAGAAATTCAGTTTCCAGCACCCAGCAGTGGTTACAAATGTCTGAAATTCCAGTTCCAGCGTATCCAACACTTCCTTCTAGCCTCTTCAGTGTCAGCACTCATGTGCATAGACCCATACAAAGATGTACAAGTACACCTAATTAAAAATTTTAAAAATAAGCCAGGTGTAGTGACAAATGTATTTAATCTCAGAACTCAGCAGGATCTCTCTGGATTTGAGGAGAACCTGATCTACATAGTAAGAACCAGGACAGGCAGAGCTACATATTGATGTGCTGTCTCTAAAGAGAAAGGGGAGAGTAATGGGGGAGGGAAGGAAAGAGGGAAGGAGAAGGAAAGAAGGAAGGGACAAAGAAAGGAAGGAAGGAAGGAAGGAAGGAAGGAAGGAAGGAAGGAAGGAAGGAAGGAAGGGAAAATAGGCACTCTACTAAGTTTATATTAGCAGTGAAATATGTTGATGTGAGAAATCCCCCCAAAATAATAAAAAAAAATTAAAGACAACCACTTCTGGTCTTATTTATTTTTTTTTTATTCATTTTATACACCAAGCACAGTTTCCCCTCCCTCCCCTCTTCCTTTGCCCAACCCTCCCATTCTATCCACTCCTCAGAAAAGGGAAGCCTCCCATTGGGAGTCAACAAAGCCTGACACATTAAGTTGAGGCAGGACCAAGCCCCTCCCCACTGCATCAAGGCTGGAAAAGGTATCACACCATAGTAAATGTGTTCTAAAAAATCCATCTCATGCACCAGGGATATAACCTAGTCCCACTGTCAGAGATCCCACAAACAGACCAAAGGATATAATTTCTACCCACATACAGAAGGCCTAGTTAAGTCCTATGCAGGCTCCCCAGCTGTCCTTCTACAGTCCCTGAGCTCCCACTAGAACCAGTCAACTGTCTCTGCAATTTCCCCCTTCATGGTCTTGATTCCATGCCTGCTCATATAATCCTTTCTCTCTCTCTCTCTCTCTCTCTCTCTCTCTCTCTCTCTCTCTCTCTCTCTCTCTCTCTCTCTCTTCAACTGGACTCCAGGAGCTCAGCCCAGTGTGTGGCTATGGATCTCTTCATGTGTTTCCATCAGTTACTAGATAAAAGGTCTATGATACCAGTTAGGGTAGTCACCAATCTGATTACAGAGGAAGGCCACTTCAGGTATCCTCTCTACTCTTGCTTGGAGTCTTAGCTGAGGTCATGCTTGTGGATTTCTGGGAGTTTACCTAGCACCAGGTTTCTCCATACCCCTGTAATGGATCCCTCTATATCATTTCATTGCTCTCCCACTTTGTCTCTACCCAAATGCAACCATCCTGTTCCCTCATGTTCCTATCTCTACTGCCCCCACCCCCAGTTTACCCAGGATGTCTCATCTATTCTCCCTTCCCAGTGTGATCCATGTGTCCCTCTTGCAGTCTTCCTTGTTACCTAGCCTCTCTGGTGCTGGGGATTGTAGTCTGATTATCCTTTGATTTTTATCTAGTATTCATTTATTAGTGAGTACATCCTGTGTTTCTCTTTCTAGGCCTGGGTTACCTCACTCAGAATGATTTTTTTCTAGTTCCATTCATTTGCCTAAAAATTTTATGATGTCATTGTTTTATACTGCTGAGTAAATGTACTGCTGAGTATAAATGTAACCACATTTTCTTTAACCATTCTTCAGTTGAGGGGCATCTAGGTGGTTTCCAGGTTCTGACTATCATGAATGAATGCTGCTATAAACATAGATGAGCAAGTGTCCTTGTGGTTTGATTAAGCATCCTTTAGATATATTCCCAGGTAATACTGGGTCCTGAGGTAGATAGATGCCCCATTTTCTGAGAAACCACCTTAATGATTTCCACAGTCATTGTTAAAGTTGACATTCCCACCAGCAGTGGAATAGTATTCCCCTTACTCCACATCCTCTCCAAAATAGGCTATCATCAGTGTTTTTTTTTTTATCTTAGCTATTCTGATAGATGTAATATGGTATCTCAGAGTTGCTTTGATTTGCATTTTCCTGATGACTAAGGATGTTGAGCAATTCCTTAAATGTCTTTTAGCCATTTGAGATTTTTCTCTTGACAATTCTCTGTTTAGATCTGTACCCAAGTTTTAAATTGGATTATTTGGTATTATGGTATCTAGTTTCTTGAGTTCTTCATATATTTTGGAGATCAACCTTATGTCAAATGTGGGTTTGGTATTTTGTCATTTGATTGTGTCCTTTGCCTTACAGAAGCTTTTCAGCTTCAGGGGGTCCCATTTATTGATTGTTGCTCTCAGGTCTGTGCTATTTGTGTTACATTTAGGAAGGGGTCTCCTATGACAATGTATTAGGGCTATCTTTCACTTTTTCTTCTATAAGGTTCAGTATAACTGGATTTATGTTGAGATCTTTGATTTACTTGGACTTGAGTTTTGTGCACAGTTATAGATATGGATCTATTTGAAATTAATTTTCTATATGTTGAAAACCAGTTAAGGCCACACCAATTGTTGAAAATGCTTTTTTTGTTTTGTTTTGTTTTGTTTTTGATTGTGGCTGTGTTAAAGTCTCAGGTGTATCAGGAAGTTGCAACACCACTAACAGATGTGGGTCAAAGCATAGTAATGGGAATCCAGAAATCATTACTAATCTCTTATTAACTCAGTTTGCCTTAATAAGAGATTAGTAATGAGCTGCATGAGGAAAGATGCAGCTTCTAAGGTATCTATCAAACTTGAGGCAAGACTGTCTTGGGAAATAAAAGCCATCACAGTGGAAGTAAGTAGCTCAACTCAACCAGGAGCCCTGCTTCCAACTGTTTGTTTGTTTGTTTGTTTGAGTTTTTGTTGTTTGTTTTTAGTTTGTGTGTGTGTGTGTGTGTGTGTGTGTGTGTGTGTGTGTTTTGCATTAACAGTGAATGTCTTCCTCCATAGCTTTCCATTTGTTTATTGGTTTTTCCGTTGACCCACAGGCAGACTGATACAGTCAGCCTCCTCTGGAAATCTGTTGCCTTCCAAGAATTAGGATCACAAATACCTACAGCTGCCTTTGTGTTTACATTGGCTCTAGGGATTTAAAGTCCAGTCACCTGGGTGCACAGCATGACTTTTTTCCACTGAGCCACCTCCCTAGGTCTCTTCTAATCTGATGTATTGTTTTAACCCTCCTAGCTCACATCTTTCATCCACAGTTCACTTAGATTTCAGTCCTCTGCAGCTCCTCCCCAAACCCCCAATGCTCAGAAGAAAACAGCCTTTACTCCTTGGATATGCCACTGTGCACAGACAAAAACAAAAAAAAAAACCAAAAAAACAAAAAAAAAAAACCAAAAAAAAAAGCATGAACAATGTACAATGTGTATGTATTTATAGATATAAGTGAATGAAATTATTTTATCTTCCAGAAAACTTCTAGCATCCATGTATCCATTTTCTTCCTTCCAACTGTCATCATTCTTTAAGAAACAAGGGGCTGAAAAACATCCCAGGTGTAATTCAGAGTTCCTAAGTAACTCAAGCAAAGTTGAACCCAACCCCAACTGTACTTAGCCACATACTATATCTGGAAGCCACCAGGGCACTAGGTAAAATACATGCTACTAGGTAAAAGTCAGAGATGGATTTAAAATGGATATTACAGGGCCTAGAGAAATTGATCAACAGTTAAAACTTTTTATTGCTCTTACATAGAACTCAAGTTTGGTGTCTGGCACTCATATTAGACAGCTCATAACCCCGAGTAACACTGGCTCCAGGGTATCTAATACCCCTTTTTGGCCTTTGCAGACATGTACATACATGTGCTCATATACATAGACATATACACATAAATAAAATAAGTGAATAAAGCATGGATAATAAGGGAACTAGACATGGACTTGAAGGATTTTGGCTCTCTTATCTGTGACATTAAAACTTTCCACAGTTAATCAGTTTGCCAAATTCCACACTGGCATGGCTTTTTTGAGAAGCCTCAACCTACATTCCCCATGAAGATTTTAACCTAGGAAAAACCTAACCAAAGTTTTTCCATTTGAATAGCACTTTATCTTGGTGCGTGTCAAAATATAGATGCAGCTATACATGTATGTATAAATAATATGTATCATTGTTAGTCTATAACTAACTTTCAAACAAATGGTGTTCACATTATTAAGACAAAGACAATTAGAATCTGTTAGGTAGTTAATGGTACAGATATTCATACATACAGCAGAATCTATTATGGAAGCATGGAGATAACGCAAATGTGAGAAACACTGACAGGGCAAAAGAAGAATGAGTTATAAATAGAGGCTCTATTCTCAATGCTATGAAGACCTAAAAGGCAGTACTGTAGAGTGAATCGCCCACTTGATTTACCTGTATTTCAGATTTCTCTTCTGCAGGATAAAGCTTTGCAGTAAGAAGTTCTGAATCCCCATTAAACGCAAATGCCCTGACTGGGTTGGAGACAGGTTGCATTTACAGGGGTTTCCTCAGATTTGCTCTAGTACAGATATGTCAAGGGAAGTCCCAAGACAGCTAGATTAGTTCAGATATGAGAATCTGGAAACATGAAATTGCAGAGCCCCTCCGGGAAGTGTAAGGGAATTGGATAATCTAAAATAAGATCAATGTCTTAGGTACAGACAAAGACAAAAAGCAGCAAAGATTAAAAGCCACAAATACTATAGGTCAGTCTGGATTTCTCTTGTTGGCAAATGCAATCCTCTATCGAGGCAACACAAATCTCAGGAAAAAAATTTAAAAAAAAATGATTTTTTTTTAAATGAAAGAATAGGAATTTCATTGGGAGTGTGTTTTTATTTCTGAGAATGCACTATGGTTGATAAGTAGCCTCAGAAAACTGGCATGTACCTTTGCATGATTCCATATATAAAGCTTACTTCTCCCAGCTTACACTTCACAAAGGAAGATGCCACGTCTGTCCCTCTGGGTCTTAGTTCAATGACTCCTGGAGCAAACCTGCTCTGACCCTTTCTCAGGAGACACAAGCTCAAGTTTCTACTGTGGAATTGCAGTAGCATTAGACAAATCCTGCCACATTCTCTTTCTAGAGGCTAACCCTCCATTCCATCCTGTACCAGGACAGCCCCTGTACCTAGGTATCACATGGTCAAAATTAGGACACAGCCATCAAATGGAACAAATGGGACCAGAAAGGAATAAATCTCAGGGCCTATCCTTCACCACAATCAACCAAAGTAACCAAGTTCCAGGCCCAGGAAGCCTTGATCAAACTGTAAGCAAATGCTTATCTTTGACTAGATAATCAGCTATCTATAGGGAAAGAACCTGGCATTTATTTATACTATAAGAAGACTCAACCTGCTAATTTCAGAGAGTGATCCTCATCATCCAGCAAATGTTTCAGAGATGCCATGGAAATGTTGGGAAAGCTGCTTATAAAGTGTAAATTCTAAGGCTCATGACTGAAGACAGCTATCTAGCTCACAACTAATATGCAGACTTCTCAAGACTAAATGATGTCTACTTCCAATCATGAGGAAGACAATCCCTACTGTTTCCCCAAAGAGAGGAGCAGGTGTTAATCTTTGTGCAATTGCCAAGACGGAGCTGGAGAATTCTTTTGATTTCCTAGATATATAGAAAAAGGAAAATTAGGTTATCCAAACAGCAGGGAGAGGTGCTTTTCAAGAAACCTATCCCACTTTTTCAGGCTTGCAGTTTTCATTCAGACAAATGTGATTGACTATGTACCCAACTAATTGGGGCAATTAAACCCACATAGAACATATTACTACTGCAGGTGAAAGGCAAGAAGACTTTGTCTTAAACATCTCCATGCTGTCCTTAAGATGAAAACATAAGGAAATTGCTATTGACTAGATGCCTCTCAGACATATAAGACAAAACAGCTCTTAGGCACACTGAGTGTAAGTTAGTTCAGTATGTTAAACATATGTTCATTTTAGTACTTTAAAGGCATATACCGTTAATATGGGTGGATTTGATGTGGTCTTCTTTTTTGTTTCTATGGCAATAGATATGTTTTAAATAATAGAGGATACAGCAAGAAGAACCAAATAATTCCTCCTACTAGAAAAATATCAGAAAGGAACAGAAATTAAAGAAGAGATAAAAAGTAAAACTTCTTTTTTTTTTTTTTAGAAAGCGCTAATCATTTCAGGGTTCTTTAAAGAGTTACTGATTTTTATTTGATTATATGCATGTGTGTCATTGTGTATATGTGTGCACTATGTGAGTGCCTGGAACTTTTGGAGACAACAGGAGGGTGTTAGATCCACTGAACCTGGAGTCACAGCTGGTTGTGAGCTGCCATGTAGGTGCTGGGAAATGAACCTGGGTCCTCTGTAAGAGCGCTAAGTGCCCTTGATCACTGGGACATCTCTCCAGCCTCTATAACAAGATCTTATTCTCATTTTTTAAAATGTTTCAAATTTACGTCAACACATTCCATATATTTCTGATGGCAATTTTGTTTTTAATAAATTTTTAATACTTCTAAGATGGAAAATAAAAGTGGGTTACAACTTTTGTCACTACAGTTTAAGTCTATTTACTATTTGGCCTGAACAAACCACACTGGTAGTCTCTTACCAATATCAGCATTTGAGCTCAAAACACTTCAGGCATTATTTCAAAATTATCTTTATTTGCCACTTCTAACTTCTTACATGGAAAACCATGTTTTGTGATAACTATTATGCCCGTAGAATTACCATTGTGAGGTAAAATCCATGATAACTAATTAAATTTAAATTTTAGATAAACAACTAACACAATAGTGTAGTATCTCAGTCCATTTTCTTTTTTTAAAATAGATTTTCTTTAAAATTTTAAATTCAGGGACTGTACATGGCTTACATTGATCTATTATGCATAGAACATCATTGGGAAAATTTTTGATGAAATTGCTTCTAAGTTAACATACAGAGTGATGGGTTTCATTATGACATTCCAGTATAAATATATCATTATGTTATGTCCTAATTGTACCCCTCCACCATGCCACCACAAAGCCCCATACCCCATCAGCTCCCTTTTGTCCACCAAATGTCACCCTTTTGCATTCATATCACAAATATTCAATTACCCTTTGTATTTTTCCATCTTATTTAAGATACCCCTTCCTTTTAATGCTCCTCTTCCCATTTTCATGGTCTGAATTCATGTGTATACATGCATACATGCACATTTACACATGCACACATACATGCATACATGTGTACACAGATTTCACATCTATTATAGATTCTTCATAGAAAGAAAGCATACAATATTTTTCTGTATGCATCTGACCTCTTTTACTTAGCATAATAATTTCCAGTTCCATCATTTTTTTTCAAATGACATGATTTCCTCTTTCTGAATGGATATATGTAATTCCATTGTACATATGTAGCCTATTCTCTTCATTCATAAACTGGGGCCCCGATAAAAAGGAGAACATGAGCTGAGTACCAGCACTCATCTCTCACTACTTTCTGATTGAAGATGCCATGTGATCAGCTGCCTACATTCCTGTCCCCAGGACTATTATAAAGAATTGTGCATTCACACATTGTAGTAGTTGGTTGTTCTGATGTGGTGATGCCATTTCTACATGGCATGTATGGAAGCAATTGGTGGGAAAATATCTTCTCTTAAGGTGAGCAGCCCCATCCAACAGACTTAGGGTCTCATTGGAAAAAGAGCAGAAGAAAAGCCTGCTGAGGCAGGCTCACTATCTCTGTGTGTTCTGGCTACAATAAGGTGAGCAGCTTTCCTCGACAATGTTCTTCTGCCCTGATGATCGTCCTTTCCCTAGACCTAAAACAATGACACCAAGTAACCAAGGACTCCAACCTCTGTCATAATCCATCATAATTTCTCCTTCAGTTTGTTTTCCTTATGTGTGTGTCACAACATGATAACACTGGCTAAAACATTGTGCAAAAATTAAGGCTGGTATTTGGAAACAGGAGGGGAAAAAAGGTTTCCTTACTCAACTTAGATTATGAGCATTTCAGTTCTGAGTCCACATGTGGTTTCAAGATGGTTCTTCATACCAAACAGTCCTCAATTTTCTGCTGTGAAGCTAGTGTAAAAAAATAGTCACTATATTCATTCCCACAGAAAGCAGATTCAAGGAGCTATTCTAAAAGGGAATGCTGACATCTCTACCTGGAATAAAGTATGGAAGTCTTCAAAGCTAAACATCCTAAAATGCAAGTTCCAACTGCCATGACTGAGATTTTTACATAGACATGTCTGTAGCAAATAGTCATAAATAGCCAGCCCACTATAAGAACAGCTTATAAACACCCATCACTGCTCTTGGCAAACTAACTGTCTAGATCTTTCTCTGTCTTCATTTCTCTTTCCCTTTAAAAGCAGTACAGAATTTGAATTTCTTTGCAGCACAATATAATTTTTCTAACTAAGTATGTATTATTAAAGTATTATTGTTTCAAATCTGAATATATAAATATACATTAATATATATTTATATATATTGTTGATTTTTATTTTGTTTCAAAAATGGCAATACTATAGCATTGTAGGAGGGTATCCTAAATTTTAATTTAATTCTGGCACTAATTAAAACTAGCACAGAATTAACTATTAAAGACTCAGTCCCAAAGGATTGCATCTCATTCCAAATGCCAATCACAAAAATCCCTAGGTTGCTGCCCATGGGGCTTCTGACAAGCTAGAATAAAATTAAGAGTTCCTACAACCTTTTTCTGAGTTCTAGAATTTGCTAAAACTGATCATAGGAAAATATTGTGATTACTATAATTCATGTGAAAAGAAACAGATCTTGAACAGCCATAAGGAGGGGTGTAGGTACACGGGAGGATGGTAAAGTCTCCAGGCAAAGTTCACACCCTCTCCCGTAATTCCATTGTTTATGTCATCAGCAACACATGAGCTCTAACAAACCAATTGTTTAGGGGTTCTATGAATGCTTCATTATGGTCATGTATGATTAACACTTTGGTCAACCTAATCTTGTCACTCCTCTTATAAAAAAAGACAGTATGAAATAGATTTTAACCCTCTGTGATACTTAATTTTGATTGTCCATTTGTCAAGGTCCAGAATCGTCCATGATTGGCCAACCTATGAAGGATTTTCTTGATTAGGTTATTTGAAATGGAAAGACTAACCTGTATGTAGGCAACTAATTTCTTCCTGAGACCAAAATATATGCAAGTCTTAAGGAAAGACTTTGTGTTTTGTTTGCTTGCCTTAGCATCTTTCTGGTAAATTTTACACTGGACAGTTTTACATTGTTGCTACTACTGTTGTTACCACTACCACCATTGCTGCTGTCTTTTTTGATGTCAGTAGTGAGCTTCTGCCTTCTAACATCGATGGAAGACTAATGGCTCACCTAGAACACACCAAACCTTTAGTACCAGGTTGGGATTGCTGAGGAATCCACCCACATAGATTGACCGGCTACTAGTTCTCAGATTTGCCAGAGTGAAGACAGTCGTCGTTGGGCAACACAGAGTGTACATTTAACCAGTAAGACAATTAGAATCACATAAAATAAACTCTGAAACAGTGAATTTGCAAATATCCCAAAGGTAGAAAGTCTACCCTTCTCCACGTCCATCATTTTCTCTAACTTAACACTATTTCCAATTGTTTCTACTTCCTACATAAGACCAACGAACGCTGCATGCTATATACTTAGTAGTTAATATTATGAGATATTAGAGGAGAAGAAAAAGTACATAAGGGATGCCAAGAGAGAAAAAAATATAGAAATTATCCAAGGAGAGCCAGAGGTGCAGCAAGAGATCAGTGGGGAAGAAAATGATAATTATACCATTATAATCTTTACTAAAATAGGTACAGGAATAAAGGTTTTTAGATATGAAACAAAACAAATTATAAATAACTAAACAATATTATTAAATATTGATTATTCTGAAAAGAATACAGAACTTGTGTTGATAGAAGCAGTACCTAGAAGTGATAAGAGAAATAATTTTTCTAATTAATATCATCAGTCAACTAGCCCTAACTGTAAATTATAGGATTGATCTCATTTATCTCCAATTCCTAGCTCTTTTCTGGATTCTAGTGTCTTTCTTAAGCTTCCTTTGTGTGGTCTAACACAGAATAGGGAATATCACCAGTCTACACATCCTCTCCTACACTGACAGGGGCCATGCTGTCCACTCAATTGCTCTAACCTTGCTTTGCTGTGCACAGGAACTCTGAGTTTAAGTTTCCTACTAAAGATCCACAGATTAGCAGCTTCTTTGCACAAGAAAGCAATCCAACATGCGCAATGATAGAGACGTTTGATAGTTCACAGTGCTGTTACCTGTCCTGGCTTAATTAAATGCCTTTAGGAGTGATTGTGACAGTAGTTGCTAATATTGAGGTAGGGAAGTTATGGGAGAGTATCTTTGGAATTAAAAACATGAAACAAAAAATAACGATTGGGATGACTGTGAATCCAACCTTGAGAGGGGGTATGTTTAGGTATGTCCCTCAAAGAGTCATGGAAGAAAACACATTCCTTAAGAGTTGCAGTCCCTGAAGTATATGGTATCTCAGAAATACAGATTTATCTTCCACTTCCAGGAGGTAAGCAAGGGCAACAGGAATAGGGTGTTCCTTGGAAATCTCTTGGACAGCCCTGGCCAACAATTAATAGAGGGCTCTCTAGTATGTAGTGTCATGTCATCTGAAAATAAGGATAGATTGACTTCCCATATTTGTATCTCCTCAATTTTCTTCTCTTGCCTTTTGCTCCAGCTCGTACTTCAAGCACAATCATGAAAATTCATGGGGATAATAGTAGATACACTCCTGTCTCATTTCAGACTTCAGTGATATTGCTTTAAGAATTTCTCCATTTATGATGATGTTGACTGTGGACCTCTTATTCAATTTTCATTGTATGGAGATATGTTCCCTCTAGTCCTACGTCTTCTAGGACTTTTATAATTGAAGAATTTTTATTATTTTTACATTTATTGAAATATCATGTGAAATTTTTGTCTTTAAGTCAACTTATATGGTTTATTATATTTATTGACTTGTGGATATTGAATCATCATTGTGTTTTATGAACAAGGTCAATATGACCATGGTATGTATTATATTCTGTATTTATTCTGTTTGCAAGTATTTTTACTGAGTACTTTAGAGTCTATGCTCGTCAGGGATATTGGCCTGTAGTTTTCTTTCTTTGTTGTGTTTTTACATGATTTAGGTATGACATGGATAAATACTTTGCAAAAGGAGTTTGGGAATTTTCTTTCTGTTTTTTGTTTTCCTACTGTTCTCTTCAATTTTTAATAGTTTAAGAAGTGGACAGAGAAAACAAAGATAGACCAAGTTGTTACATTAAAAGGGATATATATGGAGCACTGGAGCATGGAGTGGGAGCTTGAGAGTCCCTCCCAACTCCATGGTGGAATGTTGGATGACTTGACCTCATGTGAGTATTGGATAAGCTGTGTTTACTCTTAGAAATGAAATATACATACATATATAATACATACATACATACATACACACATACATTCATACATATAAAACCTCAAATATCTGGCTGAATTTTTATTATGTCTAACATGTAATGTTATAAAAGCATACTACTTCATATACAGTGGCACCATGGCTTCCCAACCTGATTTCTCTAGGTTGTTCTCTCTCTCTCTCTCTCTCTCTCTCTCTCTCTCTCTCTCTCTCTCTCTCTCTCTCTCTCTCTCTCTCTCTCTCTCTCTCTCTCTCTCTCTCTCTCTCTCCCTCTCTCTCTCTCTCATTCTTAAATGTAGTCTACCCTTTTTTAGTCAGTGTGTGTTCTCGCATAAGAGTTCTCTGGCATTTCTATCTTCTAAGCATCTATTCTATGAATGGTAGCTATTTTAGAAATCAGTCCTTGCAGGCTGTAATTGCTAGAACATGCAGAGGAACTCCCTCAGAACTTGGTCAATACATAAAAGCAGGTTCTCAAGTTTCCGGCTCGTTCTGCATTTTAGAATCACCATTCCAACTGCCAAATTCCCAGTTCCACATACACAAGTCTCAAACATGTCTGAATTACTTGACCCAAACTAACTTTATGACTTTTCCATATCCATCCTGGACTCCTATTAGCTTACCTAAAATACCCTGGAGTGGATAATTTATAGCTGCATTTATGTTGCAGGAGCAGTCATCCTGATCCATAGGCAAAAAAGGGCAACACTGGACCTGTCATGAGCTTTTGTAACCTCAAAGCCACACCCCCAGTTACACATTTCCTCCAACAAGGAAACACTTCCTAATCCTTTTCATATAGTGCTACTCCCTGATGACTGAGGATTCAAATAATGGGCCCATGAAAGTCATTCTTATTAAAACAATCACAATGCATTAACAGTCTTTTAAGATTTCATACATTGTAGGGCTTTCTTTTAAGTAAATAGTCAAATTCCAATGACAGTTTGTATATATACCACTTTTCTCAGGCTAAGAAAATATGAATACATTTGCATGTAAATAGAGAGTATTAAATAAATTATGACACACAAGAGCAAATATTAGGAAGTTATTAAACCACTGTTGAAGACAAGGCCAGAGAGAATTACTCAGCAGAAAACATCAAATTGTCAGGATAGAATAAACTTTATCGTGCTGTTATAAAAATTATGTTGAAAACTGAAGCATATTCACAAATACACAGTAGAAAATGTAGCAAGAATTACATAAAAACAAATTTTTATTCTGGGTCCTGTCATTCAGGGTCATTTTTATCTTTATAATGTTCTATATACCTCATGAGATTTATAAAAATTGTTACTGTTATGTGTGTTTATATGTATGTGTGTGTGTGTGTGTGTGTGTGTGTGTGTGTGTGTTTACCATGCCAAAGAGAGTGTAGCAATGAAAAGTCCTCAGTCTTCATGAGAGAAATGTGGGGAACATTAGGGACCCCTGGCAGTAGGTCCATGACCTAGTACATGGCCTAGCTTGTTGGAACCAATTCCTTATGTTGGGATGCCATGCTCAGTTTTAATACATGGGAGAGGGACAAGGACTTTCCCCTACTTATTGTGCCATACTATGTTGACTCCTCATGGGAGTCCTTACCCATAAGGGGGAGTGAATTAAAAGTGGGCTAGAGGGAAGATGAAGAAGTGTGGGAGGAGAGGTGAGAGGAAGAACAGTGGCTGGAATATAAAATGAAATAAAAATTGGGGAGAATAGAAAATAGTTTAAGTACTCTTCCCCTCCATTCCTCCCCCAACTTGGTCTGCTTGATCTCTCATGTTCCCATCCCCCATTTCTCCCTTCTTTATCAAATAGGAATTGGGATCTAAAATGATTTCAAAACATTCACTTAGCACCTTACATGCATGTAGCCCCTTTTATAGTATGTAGCTCCATGGTTTATGATAGTTTCCTGGAGTTGTGGAAATCATCAAAACAATAGTGCTTGGAATATTTTACTCATTCTACAAAGAAATCCCTACCCAAAGGCACCACTTCCCACCCTATTCTTCCTCATCTCTGGAAGACATTAACCAACTTGTTTCTTTAAATAGTTGCCTGCTGTGGACTTTTCATATAAATGGAATTATACAGTGTATCTATTTCTGCCTAGCTCCATTAACTTAGTAAATTTTGAAGGGTCATCCATGTTGTAGCCTGTGTCAATATTTCTTTCTTTTGTTGTCAAATCATACTATACAATAGGAATGTGCTACATTTTATTTATTCATTAAAGAGTTGATAGGCACATGAATTTTTTTGAGCAAAGTGATAATGTTTCCATGATCATTAGTGTACAGTTTTTAAGTAAAATGGCCAGAGAAAATAAATTTCCAAAGTGCTTTTGTCATTTCATAATATGCAGGTGATGTATAAATATTCCAATTATGTTTAATGATTTAAACTACATTTTTGGAGAAAGTTCCTTAGATAGCTCAGGCTGACCTCAAATTCTTTATATAGCCACAAGAACCTTGAACTGCTTCCTAAGAAATAAGATAATATACCTCCACACACATGAAAGTTAAACTATTTTAACTGTCTGAACAGGTTCTATTTTTTTTATCATAGTACCATGTTTTAAACTACATACACATCACCCATCTTAGAAGGGTTAAGTCTAGCTGATTAGCAAATGTAAAACCTCTCAAACTAATTATGGACCCTTCTACATCTATCAGCAATGAAGACAATGTTCCACAGACATCAGCAGAGGCCAATCTGATCAAGATAATTCTTCAATTGAGGTTCCCTCTTTCTAGATGACTCAAGTTGTGTCAAGTTGACCAAAAAAGTTAGCAAAAGACAAATAAAATGTACCAACCCACCTCAGGATATATGTTAAAGACTATAAAGTTAGTATATGGGACAAATACCTCAAGATTATTGATACATTTTTCACAAAAGCTAGATCATGCAATAAGTATGTGCATCCATGGATAATGCACAGACTAAGTATTGATTTAATTATATACTTTCCATTATTTCCATTTATCTAATATTTTAAAAATTCAATTTAACTTTTAAGTTAACTCTGTGACATAAGAAAGCTTTATCTATCCCCTTTAATACTTTATTACTTTATGTATCACTTGTATACATGTTATATACCTCAGCTTTGCTGTAATTACTTTGTGTAGCTTTCTTTTAAGAAACTAATGTGCTAATTACATATTAATAGAATTGCTTGTATCCATATATTATTTAACATTTCTAGTTCTCTCTATTTCTTCTGTATTTAGTTTCTACTTATCATCATTTCTTTTCTCTTAAGCAGTTGATTTCCAGAAGAGAAATGGCTTCATTGGAGAAAAACCCATTGGATATGTCCTTCTTTCAGAAGTCAACCCTATTGAATTCTGTAGAGAAGGAATGGTTTTGGAAACATTAAAGATGCAGCATTCTGGTGTAATTATAACACCTGAGTTTAGGTTGTCCAGATAAGAAATGAACACAACTCCTGGGCATACACGGTGCACAGTTTTATATACCCTTGGCATGTAGGAATGCCTTGACTCATAAACTTGGTGCAGCAACATAAAGAAAGAATAGGAGTGAGACCCAACTAAAAGCTGAAGCAGAATACTTCCTGCTTTGGAGATTGTGGTGGTTTGAAAGAAAATGGCACCCGAAATGAGTGGCACTGTTAGGAGTTGTGGCCTTGGGATAGGTATGGTGTTGTTGGAGGAAATGTGTTACTGTGATAACAGGCTTTTTTGTTGTTGTTGTTGTTCAAGACATACCCAGTGTCTCAGACCACTTTCTGTGGCCCATGAAAAAAGATGTAAGAACTCTCTGCTGCCTCCTTGGTACCCTGTCTGCCTGTATTCCATCATATTCCCAGCTGCCATGCTCCCCGCCATGATAATGGACTAAACCTCTAAATTTTACGCAAGCCAACTCAATTAAATGTTTTCCTTTTAGAAACTGCAGTAGTCACAGTCTCTCTTCACAGAAATAGAAGCCCCAACTAAGACAGAGATGAAACCAAAATACAGTTGGACTGTTTCCCTCTGAAGACAAGCCCCTGCTAGAGTATAATGCAAACAAACCATTTAAAAACACAGATCTGAGACTTACAACCTTTAGAAGCCTAAGAAATAAACACTTTTAAATCTACCAATTGAAAACTACACTAAAGGAAATACACCTCTTACAGAAGGCATTCCAGGCAATAAGATAAAGGTCCACAGAAGGGATGATTTTTAAAACTTATACAGAGAAAGAAGTAAGCAAGTAACTTAAATGTCAGACAGAACATGCAAGTTTGGGCTATTGGAAAGCTTGGAATTTATTTAACATCAAGATCTCAAAATCAATTTTGTACTCTACTGCAAAGCAGAGACATTATCACAGCAGATGGGGGAAATACTTGGAAAAAATCATTCTCTTGGTCCTGTAATTTAGCTTGCAGAACGCTTAACTAAAGACTGGCAAGCAGTTAAAATTGCTACAAAGAATGAGAATGGTAACAGAATGGCTGGCACAGAAAATGATCTAAGAAATAAGACCCAGAAAGCAGCCTTGGGATGCTGAGAACACATCAGTATCTTATCTCTGTCTAATTCAAGAATTCCCACAGGTTTTCAGCAATACCACTTTTTCTTAGGAATGAGGTCTAAAGGAGTTTATCACCTCAAGATGCCATGATCCCCTTCCTGTTTCACATCAGAAACCATATAGTAAATATCTGAAACCAAATACTTGTCTGTGTGAGCCAGCAGCACGGTGGGACCTCTTTGAGACTGAGATAAAGCTCTCCTTCCTGTTTTTGACCCTTTCACATTTGGATTCTTCCTCCCCTGATGTCAACAAGAGTACCTCAGCCACTCTGTACAGGGAGGGGAATAAAACATATTAGTTATTAAGAGGTGATCATTAAAGGTCTTAATTTCTACCTACCTAACTGCCTATTTACGTATTTGGGTCCATCAAGTAGCAACCTTTGGCCCCAAAGAACTACTTTGAGTGGGTCGTTGGCCTCCACAGATTTGTGTCTATTGGAACCTCTTTTTCTTCCTCTATGCATCTATTGCTCCTGTTTATAAGGGCTCATTTCAGGTAATCCAAGCTCTTAGAATCAGTCTAAGCAAAATTGAGGGCTGCTTCCTGCAAGCTCACTGGAACCTGGGAATTCTTTCTGAAAATGGCTATACTATAGACTTGAGTTTTCTCCTTTCTAGACTGGATCTATCAAGTTTTAGCATTACTTAGTATCACCTGGGAGGCTTATTAAAGCACAGAATGCTGGCCCCTGTTTCCATGTTATCCAAGTCAGTCTTAAGTCATATCTAGATATCTGCATTTCTTATGAAACTAGGTGGCGTACGTTAGAAACACAGCTCTACATAGCAAGCTCCAAAATCTGCATGTGCTCCTGTCATCAGTACAGGTGCAAATTTATGGCACTTAACATCTCCTTGAATGCCTGCTCAATGATTTCACGTAATACAATTTTACTTTACTTCCATAGGCCACTGCATACTAAAATAACTGAAGTAAATATAAACATGGTAGTCATCTGATGAAACTATTTAAAAAATTAGAATACTTTTCTGTTTTGGGTCAGTTCATTATGAGTTCACTACATTATGATTGCCACTTGCAGATATGAATGTATACAGAATAAATCCAAGAACCAGAACCAAAGAACTCAGAAGGACTTATGCTTCTGACACATATGTGTGAATTGTCCTTTTATAATGAGTGTTGCAAGAATATACTACAGAGAAGGGACAAAGGAAGAAAATAAAAAAGTTAATTCTCCTCATGATCCCCAAAGGGAAACAATTCTGCCTATATGTTCAATTTCACCTGGGAAATCCACTTCAAACTTCCATTATGCAGAATGATAAGATATACAGGTATTTTTTCCCACTTTTAAAATTTAAATTTGAAACAAGGTTGTTTTACATGTCAACCCTAGTTCCCTCACCCTCCCATCCTCCCATATTGTTTTAACTGTAGAAATTTGTTGCATCCAAAGAAAGGAAGGTGGAATAGAACTCCTAATCACCTTGTCTACATGTCCCAAGTTCTGGGATGACACAAATGTTCCATTGCTTCTGGCTATTCCTGGTACTCCGTAATGGCAAACCTCATAAGGTGACTTTAACCTTGATCCAAGGCTAGATTTTATTATTTAGTGAGAGTTTGGTATCATGTCAAGAGATTGTGTGGACTTACATCAAGTTTTTGTATATCCTGAAGCAATCAATGAGAAAGAAGCTTGCTTTAAATTTCATTCTGTTTCACCAAGCCCTGAGGAAACAGGTTTTATACCCCACACCATGTCACTATATGATCCAGATAAGGAACAAGATTATTATGACCTACTCTGTGAACATAAAAAGTAAAAAAGTCATGGTCCAGAAAGCAAATATCTATTACAACATCAGCATATACAGAAGGATCCAATATGTGAATGACTATTTCCTCCTTGGAAAGACAATGAGGTGGTTTTTGCAAGCTAGCCTTTCAAAAGAGCTAACCATCTTGATTGAAGCACAGAGCTAACTGTAACAAAAGAAAGATGACAATGAAAGGAGACCCCTGTCTATTTGCCAGACATACATACTATAGGCATTATATTCCTGCTCCCCGCAGTAAATAACTTATTGTACTTATCCTATTGTAAATATTCAAAAAAACATTCTCAAATAAGATAGAGAATCTTCAAATCAGTGTTTTGACTTCAAATATTTCTTACTGATCAGAGGTTCACATCTTCTCAGGATTCACATCTCCTAAGAGCATTGGTCCTTAGGTATAAACATCACTTTCTCTTAGACAATGTCCATGGTATTATAATTGCATGCTTACTAATAAGTGGATTGGGGTTATTGTTTAAGATAAAGTGATATTAATCTGTACAGGGTTAAATGAATGAGTCATCAAAGGGTTTTTAAGAGTAATGAAGATTTTTTTTCCTTAAGAGCTCTACAGAAGATAATAAATGACTGTGGCATGCCCCATCACAAATGAGCTATCTATTCATACTCCTTTGCCAAGGAGCAGAAACTGTCACAGAAGAGGGGAAAGAAACGTTGTAGCAATCAGATATCTGGCGGTCTGGAGGAAAAGAATGTCTTCTAGACACAAGATCATTCCCCGCAGGCAGAGCCTGCACAAGGCTTGAAAGACATCAGAGATTCAGGAGCCACCCCTAACTGAAGAGCTATGGACCGTTGATAGCTTCTGGGGAAGACATCGTCAGTTTTCTCTAATGTGTGGCCCTCTGTAGGTCAACTATATGTAGTGTATGACCCCACATTCAGAAGTATATGAACAGCACAAATTGGAGATACTGGTTTAAATAATAATTTTAATAATTATTTTAAAAGTGTTGTATAGGAAAGTGGCACTACTCTGGAATAGCTGTTTGTTGTTGCTATTGTTTGTCTATTTGGTTTTTTTTTGTTTGTTTGATTTTTGGTTTTTTGTTTTGTTTTGTTTTTTTTTTTGTTGTTGTTGTTTTGATAAAGGATTTATCTGTATATCCCTGGCTGTGTGTAGAACAGGCTAGCCTTGAAGTCAGAGATTTTCATGCCTCTGCCTCCTGACTGCAGGAACTAAGGCCAGGTACCACCACACCCCAACTAGAATAGCTGTTTTATTTGCTCTGTATGAGGCTCCTGTGGCAATGGCTGAAACACATGGGAAATGGAGGCATAGAATGTATGTTGAAAATTTTCTCCCCATCACACATCATACAAGCCAAGGAAAATGGAAAACTGTCTATCATAGAGTATGAAAGTAAATTTAAGATCATTGTATATGAGATTATGACTCAATAAAAGTGCATTAAATCCACTTTTACATTGAATATAAAAAATGACATATTCCATAGGGAAATAATCCTGGCACGTCTTAATCCCACAACAATATTGTTATTGTCAGTTAAAGTGTTTCTCCTAAAGATGTTAGCAGGTACTTAACAGGATGGAAAGTGACACAGCTGGCTCAGAGGGATGGCACCAATAGATTCTCTCATGGCTAATTATTGTAGCCTTTGGTATTTTTAAAAACATAATATCAAGGCACTGGATTCTAATACCTATTAGTCTAGATTTAAATTCTAATTAGCAATTGACATTTTCAAATGTCTCATAGTTTAGCATTGATGATGTGTGTCTCTTAGGTAAGCTTTCCTTTGGGAGATGTTTCAATTGATTTTAAGTATAAAATTTAATATGAGGAGCAAATTAACTTATCAAATTAAACTATGTCCAATACTGCATTTGGTACTTTGTTTTGGTACATAGCTAGCCAGATAGCCAGATATTGTAGATAAAGGTAAATGGCTTTCAGTTCTCAGTACAGTCTAAGATTTTTACATGTGATTTATTTGCTCTAAAAGAATTAGATAAAGCAAATGAAAATATTTTTTAAAAAATCTGAATAAATGACTTCAAAAGAGCAGTGAAACACCTAGTGGTTAAAATGTGGCTCTTTCCAATTCTAGGCAGATTTTAGTATATCTTCCAAGGTTGAGGAACTATAAGCCATAAGTTTCTTAGTTAATTAATGTTTATTGTCTTTAAATTCTATGCTAGCTTTGTGTAGATTCCCAAGACACAGATAACAGCATTTGCAAGATTAAACATGTGAGTAAAATGCACAGTAAATATTTGATGGCTATGCTACAAAACAAATGTGGTTCTCTATGTGCCTAATATTATCATTTCAAAGAATAAAATTCTACCAATGAAGGTTTCTGGGGTTGTTGCTTTACAGTATTTAAGTTACTTTCAAACATCTATTTCCTGTAGAAAGCAACATGTGTCTTTTTAATACTTCTAATATTTATATGATTATGTTATTCCTAAATCAGTAATTCACATTGATTCCTGGCTGGATCCAATGTGATATCACCCTTCTCTTCCACAAAATCAAACTGCTGAGCCAAAATCAAATGTCATTTGTTTGTAAACCTTTGTTAACTTTTTAGATAAATAAATACATATAATAGAAAAGAAATATGTCTATTTTGTGCCTCTAACTATGGCTGTCTTAAAATAGGGAACACATTGTGGGTATAAAGTTGTCAAAGAGCTAAGTGGTGCTGAAGAACATACCTGTACAATTTTGTAACTATGTAGTGCATCAATCCACACAAACAGTAACCATTTGAAGTCTGTTCCTTTTCTTCTATTGCTTTCAAGGTATGGAAAATAAATTTTTAAAAAAAGGTCATAACATTGAGCAAAAACTACCTTCAACTGCTGATTTCCTGAGTAGGGAGACTATGGATTTTATCAATAGCCAGAAAGAGAAAGATGATGGGGATGTCCTTCTGTATATATGTTTCTCTTATTGGTTGGTGAAGAAAACACTGTTTGGCCAATAGAGGTAGGAAAATATGCAAGACTAGGAGATGAGGAGAATTCTGAGAAAGGTAGGCAGGGAGGCACCGGAAGAAGAAATGCCATGTAGCAGAGGAAGGAGTAACAGGTTTGGACCATTCTCTGGTAAGATAAGACCACGTGGATATACTTAGGTTAATATAAATGGGTTAATAATTAAGAGAGAGCTAGCAACTAAGAAGCCCTAGCTGCCGGCCAATAGATTAATAATGAAGTGTCTCTGTGTGTTTATTTGGTGCTGAAGTGTCTGTGGAACCAGGTGGGACAAGAAAGAACCAGCAACAGAAAGGAAAGGGCTTGTAATGACAGCTGAGAATTAAATTCCCTAGGAAATTATCCACTAAAGTCAAAATTTGAGGTTCTGTGTTGTCATCACTAAACACTACTCCTTCAGTGACCCCTAGGGATCTACTAAGGTAGAGACTGAGTGCTTTGTCTCCAAAAATTGATGTTGCTTCTCATTGCTGACAGATACACAATCGTTCTGCTGGGCAAACTTTTCTCAAAAGACGCAAGCTCTCTCTATAGTGCCCCTTACGCAGCTAGGATATCTTCATGTATAATGTTTACCTGATTAAATAGTTAGTGCATATACATATATATATGTATGTATATATATATATATATATATATATATATATATATATATATACCATAAATAATAAGACAGGGGCTGCCTCATGCCAAAAGCCATGTATATTTATAATGATGCTTCTAGGGAAGGTACATTGAGGTTATGTGAAACACACATATGAAAACAGACATATTCTGCATAAGGTGCATGAGTGGTAATCATTAAAACAGCAAGGGCGAGAGAGAGAGGGGAGGGAGGAAGGTAGGAAGAGAGAGAGAGAAAAAAAGAGAAAGAGAAAGAGAGAGAGAGAAAGAGAGAGAGACTCATTAAAATGGGTCATTGATTAGAAAATAAAGGTTTTTTAATTACACAGTGAGACTTCCTTGGCAATGAATAACCCCAAGTAACACGGCTAGAGCAGGTCTCTCTTCCTAGGTACTTTCATTCACTGTGATCAGAAAAGAGTTAGAAAGAAAGAAAAAACAAACACAAACAAACAGAAAAACCACCAAAGCCAGATAGAGGAGGAAAAGGTTACAACCCTCTCAGTAAGCTGACAGTCAAGTTCTACCACCCCAATCTTGTCAAATGACCCAGTGGCAATCAGTGACATGATCTATAAACACATGAATGCTGGCACTTCATCTGCTGCATTATAAATTGAAATAAAGAAGTATCGTTAAGCTCAGCTCCAGTGACAATCCTCACCTCCATGAAAACCCAAGTACTTATTTAAACCTCAGGGACTCTGCCATTTCTGCAACCTGCCATGGTGTTAATGAGCTCACTTAGAGACAGCTTAATATAAATCCATGTGAACACTCAGTAAAGCTCAATAAATATTCACATGGAAAATGAAGTGGGAATATAAAACACTGTTTAGACGAATTGACAGAAGACAGCTTATTCAGAAACTTCAAGGCTATATGAAGGGTTTTGTTCTCCATGCTAAGCAGGTGAGAAAGTATTAAATAAAGGGCCAAAAATAGGACAGGAACAAGTCTCTCTTTGTCTTTTGCTTAGTTGTTATAGTGTACTTCATAGCTATGGTTCTAGCCCTTTATTCTGATGCTCATATAAAATATAAAAACAAAGAAAAAATTATTTATTCCCTCTAACGATCGCCCACCCTGCCCAGAATCACCAGGAGAGTAGCTACTCAATTCTTAAAACATTTTCTTGACTTTTTAATGATTACTTAAGTGAATAAAACCTGATTCATGAATCTGTGAGCTGTTTCTAAAAAATTTTCCAAAATAGGTACAAGTACACTGAATTATTTTCTTACATCATAATGAGGCCTATTATGCAATACTTCTTTGGGGGATTTATTTTACTATTTTTAATTATGGATATCTGTGGTGAGAAAGTATATATGCACACAGTGTAGATATCTGCCAAGGCAAGGAGAGGGCGAGAAATCCCCCACCCCACCCTGAGCTGCCCAGCATGGATGCTGGGAACCACATAGGGCTCCTCCTCATGAGTACTTTGCTCTTAACTGCTGAGCCATCTGGGATGAGAAAGGGTTCTGAGACACCCTCAAGTAAGGTACAGACCGCAGAATGCGTGTGGGGGGGGGATGAGTGATTTTTTTCAAAACAGATGGTTTCAAGCTACAACAAAGCAAAAACAAAAAACCAAAACAAACAAAAAACCACTCTTTTGAGTCTCTCACTATGTGCTCAAGATTAGCCATCACAGCAGTATCTCATTCTCCCTTGACAACCAACCAAAACCAACAAACTTCTCTTTCTAAATGAGTCCCACACCATGGTCTTTCTAGCCAGGGATGTCCTTTCTCTCTTATCCACAGCCAAGGCAGGCTCTGTACAAGCTACTCATGTTCTCATCTACTACACTTTTCATTGTAAAACACCCAGGCTCCTTAGGTTCCAGTGAACAATTTTTCCATCTAGTACCTAGGCTAAGAATTGGTCCCAGGACTGGTCCTTTTATCTGAAGGTACCATCTGTAACAACCCAATAAAGTTTTATTTCAGAGAACACTCTGTTTTTCAATTTGCTGGAACAGGTTATTCCTTATGAAATCTGAGTTTGCAGTAACAAGTTCGTCCTGTGCCAGGTCTCCACAGGAGCCTCGTCCTTAAAAGTAATCAGCCCTGTGGTCTTCCCTTCTCTGCTGGCATGAAATCTTCTTTGCCTCATCTCATTCCCCCTCACCCAGACTGACAGATTCTATCCTTGACCACACTCCAGACAAGCTCTTTGGGCATATCTCTTAGGAGGTGAGCATTAACAAGAATCATGCTAAGACAGTGTAGCTGCAATTCCCCACCCTTAATATCAGATCACCCTCCAAACCTAATTAATTCTCACGTCCTCCAAAAAACCCCAGATCATGTCCATTCACCCTGATCGGCCTTCAGCAAGAATCCCAATAGATGTGTTTATCCAGAATCCCCCTTAGCTCTCTGTTTCTTCTAAGTAATTTTCCATCTACTGAACCACACCTTGCTTCTAGGTTACAAATTTTCATTATGTTTGAAGTCGAGCTACATCTGTACCTCAAACCATTTGTATTGGTTCCCTACAACCAATATGATAGTTCTTCTGAATAAAACACACTTTGACAAATGCCATGAATAATACCTTTTCTTTGTCAACACACAAAAGAAGCTGCATTATCTATAAAGAAACGAGTCAATACTTCTCTTTAAAGAGGAAAAAGAAGCTTTATAGTTTCAGGTAAGAAAAGATATGCCTGCACTTTGGTCACAGAGAGAAATCATGATTGGGGATTAGCTAGAGTATTCCCCACTCCTGGCTGGCCTTCTTCCAGAGTCAGAAAGTGCTGTGCAGGCTGCTGCAGGAGAAAAGCCCTCAATGATCTTAGCCAACTGTCAATTCTGAAAGCTACAATAATGTCCTGCCCTGCAAAATATGATCTCTAGTGCAATAGTGACATGACTAACCAACCATTCTCTGTTTAGATCAGAGACCCTCTTCACAGGAGGGAATTCCTGCCTACTTCTTTCAGCCTAACCAATAAAGAGACCGTGGCTAGAGAGGCCACAGACTGTTGTTTTGCCAAGTAGTCACATTGTTGTACTGCTTCCTAAACGGCCCTGTTTATTGCCACAGATTAATGGGTTGCTCAGCCTTCACCACAGAAGCTTCTTGCCAAAATGGAGTTAAAGCAGTTAATGCAGAAAGTTATAACTGTTCAATGTACTGAGTATACATAGTGGTGTACCATCATCCTGTAAATATTCTTTTTACATTTGTTTATTGATTTGTGATGTGAGGATAGCCCACAGCACAGCATATGCCTAGAAATGAGAGGACAACTTGTGGGAAGAAATCAGTTCTTTCCTTCTACCATGTGAGTTTCAGGAATCAAACTTAGCTGTCAGGCTTTGTGGCAAATTGTCTTTACATGCTGATCCATCTAGCTGGGTCCAAAGTGTTAGTTATATTTATACAAAGATTTCCAGGGTATAATTCATAAATAAAGATGTTTCTAGATGAGTGTGAGAAAACTAAAAGAGTTTTCTATGCGTGAAAAACATGCCATTCAAGCCTAATCCCAGTCCTAGTGAGAAAGAACCAGCAATTTTGAGTTCACAATGAACTGCACAGAAAAACCTTATCTCAAAAATGAAATTAATAACAATCAAAAAATATGAGAAAGCTTTGTTTACATTTTTCCTATAAATGAGCAATCTTATTTTTTTCAGATATATATTCTTTAGAAATATGCTTTTTCCCTTTTTTAAAAAATTAGAATCAAGCTTCTTTTACATGCCAATCTCAGTTCCCTCTCCCTCCCCTCTGCCTTTGCCCTGCACCAACCCCTTATCCCATCCCCTTTCTGCTCCTCTGGGAGGATGAGGCCTTCTATGGAGATCTTCAAAGTCTGTCATATCATTTGGATCATAGCCTAGGATCTCCCCAATGTGTCTAGGCTTAGAAAGTATTCTTCTAGGTGGAATGGGCTTCCAAAGTCCATTCGTAAACTAGGATAAATACTGATCCATTACCAGAGGCCCCATAGATTGCTTAGGCCCCCTAACTCCCACGTTCAGGGGGTCTGGATCAGTCCCAGCTATTATTCTGGGATCCACAATATTAGAAATATGCTTTTTAAAACACATTACAGACATAAAAATATAATATAGGGCATAAAGAGAAATGTAAGATCATGAGGAGATAAAAATTGTGAAGGAAAATATTCACTTACATTGGAAAGACACTGCTAACCTGTTAAATATGGGTGCCCCAAGGCCCTCATATTCTGACAAAAGCAATCGCTGTCTGAGCCAGGACAGAATTTTACTTAAGAATCTCTTTCAGTAGAAATCTCTATAAGCTCCCCAAAACATTAATATTTAATTTTCCCTATAGGAATCAAAGTCTCCTAATGAAAATGTCTAAGGTAATTTAAGTAAGATTGAATTAACTGCCTTTGTTGTGTTAATATTCAAACTGAGGATCTGTCAAGATGTGTCAGTCTTGACTTCAGCATCAATAAGTGGCCTTTCAAAAGCTCATTGTCCATGTATTTTTAATGATATATATTTAAAGACACAAGAGATGATTAGGAAGGCAAAACAGAAAAAGGATGTGAATAGAGTTAGATGGTTTCACTTTTGAAGCAGTTTTATTGACATGTAATTTGTACACCATATAATTGAATCATTTAATGTGTAGAAAAATCAATGGTTTTTAACATTCTCACTGTAAAGAAGACCTTGCCACCATCAATTGTTAAATATGCTCATCACCCTCAAAGAAAAAATGTGTACCTTAATCATCCTCTTCCTTTAACCTGTCAACCAGTCTTTGTGTCTTTATGAAAGTTTCCTCTTCTGAGAATTGCATATAACATAATTACACTATATAGTCCTTTTCATGTAACATAGTATTTATAGGGCTTTCCCACATTTTAACGTGTATCAGCACTTCATTTTATGGCATTGCTTAAATGAATCATGTTTCATTCATCATAAGATGATGGACTCCTTCTTTAGGGACCATTATGAAGGATGCTTGTAATACTATTTATTTGTATACAATTGTTATAAGTGTGGATCAGATACAGGGTAAGGAAAAACATTGAAATTTATAGGATCTTGTATTTCAGAAGAAATAATTATACCAAGGACACATGGCTAGTAATAGAAATGGAGAGAGTTTATTAAGAAAGAGAAAGATACTCCTGGGGATGGGAGTGGGATAGTGATCTGAGAGAGATATATATTCAAAGCACTGGCCCATGAGTTCCACACTTCTTTATGACTTGCTTACACTGAGCCTGTCTTCTGTGAAGCATGCTCTGATTTTTACATGAAGCTGGTGAGAAAGTATTTCCAGTCCTTTTAGCCAACTGGCTTCCTCCATATATGATAATGATGTTTCTTGTTATCATCCTGTTCTCCTGTCACACAAATTCATCTGTGGCCTTACACTTCTGTTACTTCTAGATAAATACATAGGCTTGAATGGCAGGGTTAGATGATAACAGTTTAAAAGTTTTGAGAAACCAACAGAACTCTTTCCAAAACAGCTAGAGAATATGCAATGGGTCCAATTTCCTTCTGAGACATCATAAATTCATGGATTCTTATCCATGTTCAATGCTTGACATCTCATTAAAACAGAATTTTAGGTAGATATTAAATAATGTTGTTAGGAAATCACCTGTCTGAAACTTTTTCTTGGGACTTTGCAACTATTTCCCCAGCAAACCCTTTCTCCATAAAGGAAAGATTTATTCAATTGCAAGGAAAAACATTTGGCTAAGCACCAAGCTAGAAAAAGAAAGTGTCAAGCCAATTTCTCTCAGACAATAGTTATTCTGTGGTATCAGGCTAGAAACCTCACCAAGCCAATTCCCAGGAGTTCAGTTCCTTTATTATTAGACTCTGCTTAGGTGAGAATTATAATTTTGAGACTTCAAGCACAACGTCTCTTTTAGACCTCTTCTGTCACTTATTTGATTTAAATACACTCATGAACACAGACACATCAGAAAGGTGATTTTTCACCCCAGTTTTCCATTTTTCCCATTATATAGTTGTTGTATCTTGTGGATTTGTTTGGATGCAATCTTTTTTTGAATATACCACTTATATTGGTAGCATGTAAATCATGTCTTACCTGAAAATATCTTTCATTAATTTCATAAAGAATATTTTGTCTCTCTATAGGAGGATTTTCCATAGACTGTTTTCATTTTAAGAAAGAGCTTTGCTCTGTAACACCACCTATCCCCAAATTTATAATTCTCATGTCTCAGCCTCCTGACTGCTAGTATTTCAGACATGCACCTATGCACCCAATTTACCATATTAAATTTCAGGTATAGTAGTTTGAATGTAACTGGCTCCCATAAGTTCATAGCAAATGGCATTATTAGAAGATATGCCTGTCATCATAGGTGTGACCTTGTTGGAGGAAGTCTGTCACTGTGGGGTTGGGCTTTAAGGTCTCCTATGCACAAGCTATGTCCATTGTGGACACAGACTCCTGGTGCTGGAAGATCAAGATATAGAACTCTCAGCTCCTTCTCCAGCACCATGTCTGCCTGCCTGAAGCAATGTCCCACCATGATGATAATGGACTAAACCTCTGCAACTATAAGCACGCCTCAATTAAATGTTTTCCTTTATAAGAGTTTCTGTCATACGAATTATACTGTCTCTTCACAGCAACTGAACCCTAACTAAGACAGCAAGTACAGTCTTCCTTTTTCTACTGCTAAGTCTAACAGTATACAGACTTCTTGTTACCAGTTGAAACATATGGAAGATTTCAGAATCTGGGTTTTGTATGCACAAAGCTAATCTTTTCTTGTTAATCCAACCTACAGATCTACAGATCTTTGTTTCTTCACCATTTATGTTTCAACTCTTTCATTTCCCTATTGTTTCTCTCTTCCTTTGCAGAAACTACTATTCATTTATGAAACTTGACTCCATGCATCTCATCTTTTCCTTATGCTTTCTGTATGCTCCTAACATTAACTTATCGTCTCTGCTTCCTTCATTCTTTTAACCATCCAACACACTAATTTAAGCCTCTATAGAATCCATCCTATTTTCCTTTGTAAGGCATCCTAGTATGTTCTTATGTGAATTTCTCTGCTCATGAGGGATGTTTATAAGTAACTGCTTTTTTTCATCTATCTGTTTGTTTAAATTCTTGTCTGCCTCTTACAGCAGATCTATGCATGAGAAGACACTTTTTTGTTGCTTTCTTTAAGCAAGTGGTGTTTTTTGTTTTCAGTAGTTTTGACATAGAATCCCTCTATATACTCCTAACTGGAACTTTCTATGTAGACTTAGGATAACCTCAAATTCACAGATAGCTGCCTGCATCTGCCTTCTGAGAACTGTCATTAAACTTGTGCATCTCTGTGCCAGCCTATGACAAGCAATTTTCCCCTTTGCCTATTTTTTTTTTCCTTTTGCTTCTTTCTTCCCCTTTCTGACTTGTAAGTCCAAACAGCATTGCTTTCTTTACTTTTGGCTGTTCCCTGATGCCCTGAAGTAGCTCCATTCATATGCCATTTTACAGCCTACCTCAGTCATATATACCAGAAACAACATTCTGTCTGGTGATCTTAGTTGTAACATAGTAGCCATTTTCATGCTTCAGGAACAGATCAATCTTACTCACCTATATAGTTGTCCTGTGGCCCTTTCTCAAACAGGAATTACAGAGTCTTCCCAATATCTATCCTGAGGCTACGCACCCCTCCTGAGAGGAAAGGGGTTGTTTCTAGACCTCTGCTTGCTAAATTCTTAGTGTTAGCCAAGGGCATACCATTTCAAATATCTCCTCTATTTTGGTTGAACTGTAACAATTTTAGTGAGTAAGTTATTTGTTATCTAGAAGGAAATTAATTGGTTTTTCTATGTTCTTAACTGTTATACCCCAAAGCCCCCAAGTAAGGACTAGTTAAGAAAGATATTTATTGATTACTTAACATAATCTGACTGCTCAACACTTACCCCTGCAGTGATAACTGCAAGTCAAAAAGAGATACAGTCTCTTCCTGTCATGTGTCATTACCAACTTAAAAGAGAACAGTAGGTCCAGTTCATACACAGGTTCTCTGTGAAGGATATTTCCTCAAAATAAAACTCTACACTACCTTAATTCACATTTTTTTCTCTTGTTTGTCTTTACTTCTCTCTGAATTAATTTCTAATTTATTTGTCAGGGCCCTGTGAACTGACCCATAAGTTATAAGTCTATGGAAGAACTATGTCTTCTTTGTCTTTACTTTTATCTTAATTTGTTTCTAATATAAAGTAGTCAGACCAAAGACTGTAGGTACACAAGCCACAGAATGGTATCTTCTCTCATGTCTAGAGCCTAAAGCATATTTCTCCCTTGTGTACTGTCTCTTACCTGTTAACCAGGCAATTTTTTCACTTGGGGCAATTACAAATAATTTTATTATGAACAATAGTGAATAATTTTATTATAAAAAATTACAACTAAAACCTTACACAGAAAACTTGCTATATCAAAAGTCTATACATCTCAATGAACTTCTATACCATTAACATAACCATTCTCCACCATGGAATTTCACATTATATTCTAAACTTCCACTAAATATATTTTATGCTATTCACCATGCACACAAAAAAGCCCTACAAAGAATAAATGACAGAGTAAAATTTAAAACATAAATGAATAAATTTAGCATAAAATTCATAGCTATAAATAAAAATCTTAGATACTTAGCTATTAATAGGGCCCATATCTAAAGTTTTATTCCCATTGGTGTCATAAATAAGAATTATAATACAAATTCTGAGATGAGAACAACAATTCTATGGATAAAATAAGGCAATGAGTTAAAACAAACCATAAAGTGAACTGAAAAATGTCAATAGTTGGCTATAGAATTTATAAAAACTAATAGTTCATGAATAAAATGCAATCAAATGTGGAGATTCTGCAGCCTGCGAACATACAATCACATGAAGTCATTCTGTAGCCTTTGAGTATGCAACCACATATAGAGATACTATGGTTTGTGAACATGAAATCTCATACAGAGACTCTGTAGCCTGTGAAAATGCAATCACATGCAGTGATTCTGTAGCCGTTGAACATGCAATCACATGCAGATATTTTACAACCTATGAACATGCAATCACACGTAGATATTCTGCAGCATATGAACATGCAATCATGTACAGAGATTCTGCAGTCTTGGAGCATGCAATCACATACACAGATTCTGAAGCCTCAGAACATGCAATCACATACAGAGATTCTGTAGCCTGGGAAAATGCACATTAGTGCACCTTACAGAGATGTGAAGTTTTGTCACCTGGGAAACTCAGAACTGAGACTTCAATGCATGTCAAGTATAAATACTTGAACCAAAATCTTCTCAGACTTCACAGTCCCTGCGTGTTTATACAGAATGTTTTCATACTGCTTGCATTTCTTTGTTTTTTGTTTTATTTTAGCATCAGTGCTCAAAAAATTCTGATTTCAGAATATTTCCTATTTTAAATTTCAGGGTTTTCAAATGAGAGATTCTCATCCCATATGGGCTTCACTTTGTATATTTCATGTTCCTCATATGTGCAAAGAGGACCAGAATTCCTTCTACAAGGAGTTCTTATAAAAACAACAACTTCTGGGACCTGGCATGTGATAAGTAGGGAGGAACCATCAACTTTCATTATGCTTTCTTTCAAATAATTATTTTTTGAAAACAAACTCACTTGTGCAATATTTGCTTTGCTTTAAATGATCCCTGCTCTATAAAGACTATAACCTCATGTGAGATTGGGAACTTGGCCTGGTTCATTCAGCTGCTGAGTTCACAGGTCCCAGAATTTAAAAAGCACAATGTAAATATTTGTGCAATATTGAAGAGCGATGCAGGCTAACCTTGACAAAGTGTCTTAGTTTAAGGGCACCATTAACATTCAAAGGCAATGATGTTATTCAGAACCCAAATCTGTGTGCTCTTTGGTATTAATGTTACCACCAGTTACTATTCTCAGATGACTTCCTGCATAATGTAAATGAGCACCACTAGTTTTCATGTTCTTTCACACAAACGATTCTACTGAGTCAGGTGGGTGAAGCAAATGGTACAGAATGTCCTCCATCATTAGCTTGATAGTTCAGTGCCCCATTCCCGTTAGCCATTCAGAGTGGCCTAAGGCAGCAGAGAACAAAAAATGCTTTACAAAAGTGCATTAAGATTTTCATCTCCCAAAAGAGACTATTAGTACAACCCTGGTGATCTCAGACATGAAGAGGTACAGGACAAGTTGCTCCAGGGCAAATTTATGCATATACCGGAGGAATCCCTGGATATCCTTTGTGGAACAAGGAAAGCAAATGTCTTTATTTCATGGAAGAAGAAACCAAGTTTCAAAGAGGAGAAGCCATCTGCCCAATGTCACATGACAGGTCAATAAGGAAATAGGGGCTGTCAAACATAGAATAATAACTTTCCAGAATACATATCAGCACCATCCCAGCCATAATGCAGATCAAGATGATAGGCTATTAACAACTGATAGTGGTTTCTCTGTAGTCCAGCACTGACTACTTTCCATGGACTGAATTCCATGCAATAATAAATTTTATCTCATTAAATCATCTTCCTGCTTCATTAAATCTATTAGTTAGTATATAAGAGAAGTTATTGGGAAAGTAAACTTGACAAAAGTTACATACCTAGTGAAAAATGAAATTGTCATACTCTCTTATCCTGAATTAAACACTTCTGAAAATTAAGTGAAGGAGGGAAGGAAGGAAGGGATGGAGGGAGAAAAAAAGAAAGAAAGAGATTTTTTTAAAAATTTCCTCATATCTTACTTTGGAAGATAATCAATGAATTAACAAAAACAATATGAGGCAGTATGAAGTTTATGTGCATTACTTCTGGCAGTAGTTCGAATGATTTGAATAAGAGAAGTTTCCCATAGGCTTGTGTATTTGAATATTTGATCTCCAGTTATTGGTGCTGTTTTATGGATCTGTTAGGAGGTAAAGTCTCATATGTCACAGAGGGCAGGCTTTGGGAAGTTTTAGTCTGCATCCCACACCTGCCATTATGATTGTTGCTATGTCTACACTGCCATGACAAAGATTATTTCTCCAGAACTATGAGTCAAAATAAATCTTTTCCCTTCCAGTTTGCTTTTGTTATTTTATGACAGCAAAAGAAAAGTAACTAATGTGCCTTTCCTGTTAATAGTTCTTCTAGATCTTACCTCACTACCATGTTACAAATTCTCTCCAATTACAGCCAGTTCATTGACCTGTAAGACTAACCAGAAAGAGTAACTACAGAGTCAGTACTAAAAAATACTGAATTCTTTTTAGACATTCTGTTGATGGAAGTTTCTATCTCACCTGGTCCTATAGCCATTTAGTCCCAAATAAACACACAGAGACTTATATTAATTATAAACTGTTTGGCCTATTGCTCAGGCCTCTTATTGGCTAACAACTCTCTCTTAATTATTAACCCATTCTAGTAATCTGTGTTTCTCTATGTGGTCTGGCTTACTGGTGATGTCCAAACTCTTACTTCCTCAGCAGCTATTTGGTGGCTCTCTGACTGCCTACTACCTTTCTCTCTCCCTGTTTAGATTCTACACCTGGCTAAATTCCGCTTGTCCATTTACTAAAACACCTTTATTCATCAACCAATAAGAGAAATATATATTTACAGCATACAGAAGAACATCTCCCACTCTTTCAAGATAACACTTTTATTCTTATCAGACTGATAATTCAAGCTTTTCTAGATCTTTATAGAGCTCTTGTGGTTTTGGAAGACACCTGCAAAAGAAGTGAAGCTAAAAACTCGATACACTAAAGTATAAAGTCTGTGTTACTTGTGGTCTTTCTTGATAATAATGCCACTTCACAATTTAAGTCAAATGTTCTATTCTTAGAAAACTCCCAATTCCCCAAGACATCTTCAGAGTCTTCTTAATACAACAGATACAGATTCCTCATTACCGTTACAATAACATTTTTTCAGTGTATACACACAGACACACACACACACAAACACACACCACGAGTAGGAATCTCTATTCTCTTGACAAACATTTATTAAGAATCTAGTAGCTGCAATATCCTCCACTGGACATTAATTTGAGACTATACATCTAATACCCCAGGCAATTGAAGTAATTTAATTAATGTTTATGATCATGTAGAAGAAATATGTGAGAGAGAAGATAGATAGATGAATAGATGTGCTCATAAAACAGGCTTACTTAGTTCGAATAAGCAGGTGATACCCAGTATTAATCTAAGTAGCCTTTGTGAAAAATTAACTGAAAATAGAAACACATGTACTTTTCCTCTTTAATGTAGGTAGCAGAAGCACACTGCTTGCGAAGTTAGGCCCCAGCCCCTTTCTTCCTGTTAAAACCAAGTTAAAGACCAACAAGTTTTAGAAAAGAGTTTCATATCAGCACCTGATTACCTATTTAATAGAACTCCAGGTTAGCCTGGAAAGACATTATTTTCTCCTTGTTCATAAAGTCACGAAAGGCCAAATAGGTTCACAGCATTAATCCAAATTGCTATGTGGCCCCTTTCAAGTTATCACAGATATGATTAACAGAATTTCAGGAAGGCTCATAAGCCACATCTGTTTCTTTCTCTGTGTTTATTACAAGTGACAGTACAGATTATTGTTATGGAGAAATATCCAAACCTAGTCATAAAATGGTAGAGTAGAAGACTCTCCAGGTACTAATAGAATATTATCAAACTCTTAAAGTCTTATAATCACTTTTGTTTGCTTCTTTCCTCCATAGCTACAGAGAAGCTATACAGAATCTCTTAACATAGAAATCTCAAGAGATATTTTTTTTCTAGTCTCTCAGATGCAGTGATGAATGGTGCTGAGAACACCATTGAGGGGTAGGGAGTATTAGTTTACTAACAGGTTTTGGTATGATGCCTTGGGTAGACATGAAGAAACAGTCCATCCTTTTCTCTAGATTTTTTTTTTTTAACAATTTTCCTTTCTCACTCCAAGCCATGGTTTAAATAAGAGAATCATCCAGTAGAGCCTCTTTCCTTCATCTCAGGTAAGCATAACCTGGGGCTTAAAGTCTAGGAAGAATCAATTGTCACCAAGGAAACCTCAAGATAGTGGCTTCTAGATCCTTTATCTGGATGACTTAGAGAATGAAATTCACAGACAATGGGATGATGCATTTAGAAAGGCATTTTATTAGAGGCTTAAACAAAAATTCATAGTTTTTTCCTGGATGCAGTCAATGGAAAATACATTGCTGCCTCCAAAGTAAGAAAAGACAAAGATAGAATAATCAGAAAACACAGCTCTCTCCAACAACTCAAAGATGGGGATCACAAGATTAATGACTGGTCCAAAATATAAAGAATGATGGGTCAACACCCTGGCCCTTGCTTGTCAACAGCAAACATTCATGGACATAGATAATGTTTGAGTTCAGGTTGACAAACAAAAACTATTTTGAGTCATAACCATCAGAATTGTCACAAAGTAATCCTGGCCTTCATTTCCTTACAGCATAATTTGAGTAGACAAAGCCATTAGAATAGCTATGTGGGCCCTTACAATTAGATTCCCAGCACTAGGAATGTATTAGATTGACATTGTTTTAAGATAAACTAGGAATATTCCAGCTTAGAAAATTTTCATTTTGTCTTAATATATATGCCCCCTTTTTCTGATCAAAATTAGATATCATTTTGCTGGTCAGGACTCTGCTTCTGTTAGTAACTCTCCTAAGACATTTTACCCTGGGCAATCCTGGATATGCCTGTCGCTTTGTGGTGACACTGTGCCCCAGAACAAGTGGGTTTTGTCCTTAGTGGGCTGGAAGAAATCCCTGCTGACTGGGGGAGAACAAGAAACAGACCTCTTTCATTCAGGGAGAGTCAGCCCATCACCTGGGTGTAAAAACAACACTTGAGAAGTTCATAAGAGAGGCCACCATAGAAAGATACCCAGGACCAATCTATGTCAGAACCACAGCTACCATCACTACCTGGCTAATGGTATAGATAGTCACAAGGATATATAGACAAGATAATGAATACAATCTTTCATTTGAGAAAAGGCAAAACTTCAGGATGGATAACAGATCAACAGCCAGGAGTTGGAAGAATGGACTGGTGCTCACCTCAGAGAGCAACATGAAGGGGCATTTGGAGCTGTTGAAACTTTCCTATTTCTTGGTTGTGGTGGCAAAAGTATTAGTCTATGCTTTTGTAAAAATTCAAAACCCTGTGTAGCAAAGAAATGAATTGTATATATGTGAATACATTACTACAGGAACTGAATATGCAAACAGACAGGGGTGCCTACATGTATAAAAGTAGAATTTTCGTCCACAACCTATAGCAACCTACCCTGGAAACAAACACTATCAACAATCAACAGGGAAGTGATCTGGCAAAAGCAGACAGCCATCAATCATGATTATACAGGGAATTTAGCAGTGACTTCTGTAACCATCAGTGAAAAGTAGACAAGACTTCATAAAATAACTGGCAGCTTTCTAATTTTTGTTCAGAATAAGCTGCACAGTGTGCCAGCTTCTATTTATCTAGCCTTCAGCTTCCCAGTGCCAGGAGCCTCCAGTGCATCTGTACCTGAAGGCTCAACCATTTTCCTCATTCTAATGCTTAGCGTTCTCTTGTCCATATTTGATGGTGAATGATTCCCTAATTGTCAGAAGCTCAGAAAGACTATCCTTTGTTTTCCCTGTTTGGTTGGTCTTTTTTTATTGCCAGAAAATTCTATGTATTATATCTAGAAATGCAGTCATAGTTCTCTCCTAACTCAATGGAATCACCAGCACCCTAACCTCTGCATCCATTTAGGAGATAGCTCACTCACTGGGGGAAAAAATCCTAAAAGATAATAACACAATGTTACCTCTACAAGTGAAGATTCTGACTAGGCATTAATGGCACACTGTTTGTGGCTGAGACAGACTTTAGTTTGTTTGCAGAGTGAGAATTAAAAACTTTTAAGTTATTTCAGTTCACTATTGTTGTATCGATTATCCAAATTCCCCTGTGTTGCAGTTCATTTGCTGCTTAGATAAAGAGATAATGTGAAATTATTAATGTGTTTTTGCCATAAATAATTAACTTCATCATGGGAAAAACTAAGGAAGTCAATTTAAAAGGAGACTTCTAATAGTAATTGATATTTATCTCTTCTGTCTTTATAACTATTAAAAGCCACTCATAACACTTATTACTGTCACCAGGAGAAAGAACATGTAATTCATCATAATATCAGATGATTTATATATAGATTGTGAAGGGGGCAGCTCTCCTCTTTTGCCATTCATAAAATGGTAAGCTTCCAATAAATCACTCCACAAAGATTTTCATTCAAGTACCATCTCAAGTTTCACCACAGAGAAAAGGGACCTGATATCATGATTATAAATCAAGCCTTCATTGACATGGCTGGGTCCATGTACTATTCATTAACAGATTTCAGATATGAGTAAATATTCTAATTCTCCTTAGTATTTTTTTTTCCTATTCAAGGCATGCCGACTCATGTGTATTCATGAGAAGTGTAGGCTTTTCCAGCCTTCACTGATATCGGAGCACAGACTGCCAATTTTACTGCCAATAAACCACATTTGATTGTCTCTTGTCCTCTCTTAACCATAAATTATCTCCTATTGCCTACAACACTTCCCCCCCACCCCGTTGGAGCCTGGAATCCTCACAGGCTGCTCCACAAGTGCTCAGGGACCAGGATGAGCTATAGACTCCATGTGCCAAGTCCCTTAATCCAGTCCTGTCTTCTGCCCATGACGCCACTGGAGAGAATCACAAGGCTACCCTGGAAGCAGAACCCACCAACATACATGCAAAGGACAATTAATCTTGGGGAATTTCTTCCAAAATCCAAAGTTGAAATCTAATATCCAATTTTAAAGTATTTATTTAGAGTGTCAGAGAATACAGGCTGCCTAAGACATCCACTACTAGGAAAGTAAATTTTTTTCTTTAGGGTTCTTTTGTTGGACTGTTCAAAGACCAGCTGTTTCTAGCCTGTATGTGTAATTTCTGATACCCATATCCTGAGACTTCATAGCATTTCATAGGAATCATTGACAGATGCCTCGCCACACATCTATCAAAATAGAAGTGGTGTTTCTTCAAACACACTCAAGCAAGCTGAGGTTTAAAGAAGTTAAATAAGTGGCCTGAAAGCACAGAGGAAATCAGTTAGAGTCTAAGTCAGTCCTTGTCTGTCAGCAGAGCACTTACTCCACGTGTTATAAAATGCCTTTCAACAGATGAGCTTGGGTGATGGAGGAAAGCTTTCAAATGTGCAAATGCCCCAGGACTCACCTTTTCATCTTTGTCCCCTTCACCCTGTCACAATGTTGTATTTAAACTTCCCCGTGTGAGGAACAAGGAATGTGCTAAGCTTTTGTGCAAGAAACTTAATTCTCAGAATGCCTAGCTAAAGCAAGAACCTGAAAGTAATATCTATGCAGTGTCTAGAGTAAAAAGTTGAATGTATTACATCTATTTCTTTATATAAACAGAAAATTCTGAAGGGGGGTTAGTACCCTAACAAATCATATACATTACTCAGAATAATAATTTTTCCAAAGTCTTCATTACATTCTAAGTCTCCAGTTGTCATGCTGGGTTTTATTTTAATCTAATTTTTAAGAAATTTTCCTGCCTATGCCATCAATCCTAATATAAATAAGCTCAATGCAAATGAAGCAAACTGCATCCATTCTTCACATGTTGGCACTCCTTGGCAATGACCCCATAAGCACAGATGGTCATAAATTAAATCCTAAGTGCCCTAATACTAAGAGGCCTGGTTGACATTCTGGTTCATTTGTACTACAGAAAGTGAAATCTGTATTGTAGGCTTTAGTTTTCTCTTCCATTTTCAAAGAGACTTGGACGAGTCCATCACAAAACGTCCATAATTCAAAGCTAGTAGAACCAGATTAGAATGTTCAATGAAGTCTTTATTGCATACTCCACTGGTTGGCAGAGGAGCTAATTTAGCAGTACTCATTGAAAATTTGCTTAACAATGCAGCACAAATACTCTAGAAGGCCGGTTTGAATACAATCCCAATATCTCATAGAGCAGGAAGCTGAGGTTCAGAATGGTTTCCCCTTACATTTTACATTCTTCTTAAATCTGTGACACAGGCAAAGATGCCAACTCCGTGGTTTGCCATCTAGGTGATGGAGATAACTGTGTCTACTTAGTTCTGAGTTTAAAATGAGATGATACAGTGTCTGGCATCTGTCACATGCTTACTACAATATACTCATCATTTTTAGTAAAGACTTAACAGTGGAACCAAGAAACAAATTTGGATCTAGTTTCTAAAATGTCTAAATTGTAAGGATTTTTTAAACTACTAATGCTCTGCAAGAGATCTTACCATATCACATTTCTAACTTCCTGTCACTGGAGTTTTCATCTGAGCTACATGTGCCTGCTTACTTGAGTTATCCTTTCCCTTCCTTTCTCGTCTTTCTGGAAGGCACAATTACTTCTTGACAAAGGTAATTTTGAAATTCATAAGTTTCAAACTTCGGTAACCAGAACTACGGATATCCACTTTGGATTTCATGTCATCTGCTCTTTGAAGTGTTAAGACTTGACAGATACCAAAGAGATTAAATAAAATGGCCTCAGGAGGAAACCTAACAGTAAACTTAACGTTTAATATCTAATCACAGTTCACTAAGAGCTCCCTCTGTACTAACAGATTTGATCCTTACCAAAAACAAAAAACAAACAAACAAAAAAAAAACAGAAAAACAAAAGTCAAAAAACAAAGCCCTGAAGTGGACACTATTACAATACATTTTTACAAATATGGAAACTGAGGCACAGAATCTATGGAAACATTTAATCTGTTCTGTCATATCAGGTGATACCAGAATCTTCAGAACAACTCTTACAATAAAAAGAGAGAGGGCAAACCAATTATCCTCCTTTAAAAACCTTGCTTTCTAGGACTCAGTGGAGAACCTAGGCAAATGGTACTATTTAAAAATCACTTGCAGACCAACATGAAAAAGATGAATCAACCTCCCAGCATCTCACTGCACCTTAATCTCAACAGTTGCACAGACTCTGTACTTAGTTAATTCCTTCAAGGAATTATTTGTAACATTTATAAATTGTATTATGATTATGTTGTAAAATATTTATATTGTATAATGCATTAAAATTATAAATCTTTATAATATTTAATAAGCTTTCTAGCAGACGACTCGTTTTCTTGTTGTTTATGACAAAATAATGAAAATTAACCACTTCCTCATAAATGTACTTTTTCAACTCAGTGCAGTTAGTCAATGCTTAGATTATTATCAAATCCCTCCACTGAGGCCTAATTACATCTTTAGATAAGTCTCATATCAAACTAACTCCTCTATCTGGGCATTGTGGATCATTTTTATAATCCCAGGACTCAGGAGGCAGAGGCAGGATTATTACTACAATTTCATAGTTGGCCTGGGATACACAATGAATTCTCAGACAACCTGAGCTGCAGAGTAACACTCTACAAAAAAAAAAAAAACAAAACAAAAAAAAAAACAAATCAATGCAACAAAATAAATCTCCAATTTTATTCTTAGTTTCTAGTCCTGAGCCACCTTGCACTGGTCACTTAGCTTATCTTCCAAACAATTTTTTAAGTCCTCCAGAATGGGAATTCAATATTATAGCACTGTGTTTTCTATGGTGTTCCTAAAGCCTAATTGTTTCCTGATTGTGATGAGAAAAATATTTAGAAACCTATGATTTAGGTATTTCATCTTCACCTTATAAGGCAAAGAAAAAGGACTTTCAACAACTGATCCATTCCTTGCTAATTGCTCAAAGAAGTTTGGGACAAACTTATGTGATGAATAAACATAGAAAGATTCCTTTGAAAGAGAACAGGAAAATATTTGTTCAGTTAGTCAAAACACTCAATGGCCCTTGCTAAGCATTAGGACCACTCTACTGGAAACACAAAGGAAAGATACACTCCCCAGAGCCAGATATGATAGTGCACTCCTGTAATTCTAGACCTTAGAAGGCATAGACAGAAGCTATCAGAAGATCAAGGCTACCCTGAGCTACCTAGTGATATCTTATGTCAAACAGAAAGAGACAAAGACAGTGTAACAGAGAGAGAGACAGACAGAGAGACAGAGACAGAGACACAGAGAGACTTCTTACATTTTGGACTCATATTCACGATTTTTTTAAAAAATACAAGTGTTTTACTTAATGTATTAGCTACTTCTTCTATTGCTATGGTAAGTTTCCATGGCCAATGCAACTTATAAAAGAAAGTGATTAATTTGGGCTTCTTGTTTCAAAGGTTAGAGTTCATGATGGCAAAACAAAGGTGTGGTGGCAGAAACAGCTGAGAGCTTATATCTTGACCCAAAAGGAGGCAGATAGAAAAAGAGAAACACTGAAACCTCAAAGCCTTCCCCCAGTGACAAGCCTCCTTCTACAATGCCATATCTCCTAGCCCTCTCCAAACAGTTGCACCCACTGTGAAGGAAGTATACAAACATATGAGTCTATGACCTTCTTATTCAAACTACCACATTCCACTTTTGGGTTCCCATAGGCTAATGGTCATATCATAAGGCAAAATTAAATTAATCCTACTTCAAAAGTCCCCATAGATTTTCACAGCCTCAACATTTTATAAATCACAACTTTAATGTCTCTTCTGAGACTCAATGCAATCTCTCAGCTGTAACCCTTTCTAAAAATCAAAAGAAAAAAATTAAAATACATGCTTCTAACATACAATGGCATAGAATATATATCAACATTCCAAAAGAGAGGGATGGGGACATAGTGAGGAAATACTGTACCAAAGCAAGACCAAAACCTGATAGAGTGAATGCTAAATCTGTAGCTCCATGTCTGATGTTCATGCATTTAGATAGCTCTTTCTTTTCAGTTTTTCTACCAGCAACATATTTTTCTCTCTTGGGATGGTTCCACTCCATGTCTGGATCTCTTCTTGTCATATATCTCAAGACTCTTTTATCTCCTACATCTTAGGATCTCCAACGCAATCAAGTCTTCCCTTTCAAATTTTCTTGCAATGGACTCTCCAGTTCTCCTTTAGATGACTCTCCTGCCACACATCCTTAAAAAAGGAGGAAGATTCCGCAACCCATTTGCACATGTATCCTTCATGATTCTAAAGCCAGAATTCCACAAACAACACTGCCATATTCTTCTATGCTATGGAATAATCCCTTTGTACACTGTAAAGACTTATCACTATGATTGGTTTAGTAAACAAGCTTACTGGCCAATAGCTGAAGAGAATAAAGTTAGGTGGGAAAGACAAACTGAGGATAATGCAATGAGAAGAGCAAAGTCAAAGGGGGAACAAGACATGCTGGGGACAGGTAAAGGCACAAGCCATGTGGAAATACATAGATTAATTGGAATTGATTAATTTAAGTTGTAAGAGCTAGTTAGTAATAAGCCTGAACTATTGAATTAGCATTTATAATTTATATTAAGTCCTGAGTCATTACTTGGGAAGCAGCTTCAGGTTATTTGGGAGCAGGTAGTCAGGAAAGCTCCACCTATACTTCTGCCTGCTTCAGATGTAAGTTGGCCCCTATGTTTACAAAAGCTTTCCTTTTTTATAGTAAAGAACTGTTTACGGGCATAAAATTCCTCAAACCTTCTTTTCTACAAGCTTAACTAGCTGGGGTTTTATGCTGCAGACATCAATCCTTTTACTCCATTTTAATCAGGCTTTCTTTAAACCATTTTGTCCCTTTTCAGCACAAGCCTGAGCTCTAACATTAAATTCCCTAGTGCTCTGTTTCACTTCAAGCTGTGCAACTTTTATTTCCTTTTGTCTGTTTGCTCCTTTTTAATGTACAGAAATCTTACCAATACCCACACAATAGAGTCAATGGCTATCTTGAAATCTCCAATACTTATCAATTTTGCCTCAGACAAATATTTAGGATAAGACCAGAAAGCAGTCACCTTCTTTACCACTTGAGATAATTTTCCACAGTTCATATTGCTCTCAGCACTACTGTCCTCTAAGTTCCTACTTGGATGATTGGTAAACCCCACTTACAGTGTTCAATTTTTACTGGTCTAAATTCCACACTATCTTAGATGTGACTCTGTTTCAAAGAGTTTCCATACTGTTATACATAAGCTACCTGTCAGTGACTAAGTAATTATTTAGCCTAAAAGACTGGCTGTCATAGAATCACAGTAGCCATGATGAAGAAATAGGAGGCAACCAGACAAAAACATATAAGAAAAATTATTATGTAGCAACAGTGAAAGGAATAAGGGTGGAAAAATCAGAGTATGCATACAGTTAGTTTGTGATTGCATTTTAGGATGTGGTTAGTCCTTAAGTGTCTAAAAGTGTTGAGAGTTGTCCTCATTCAGTGGGTAATTACATGTTGGATAATGGGACTTCTAAAATGTGAGGTCTTGAGGATGCAATGTAAAGGAAAAAATCTTTGGATTATTTGGAGGGGCCATGCCATCAAAAGAGATTAGGGATTGGGATTATACCATGGTACCTTCAAGAGCATCATTGTAATGAAGCCTTAGCTTAACTCTGCCTGACTTCGTGTTTCAGATCGATGTTTCTTATCGAATGTGCTCCCATCACAATGTAACTTCCCCTACTCTTTAACCCTTAACATATGTCAAACAAATGTACTGCTTGATGCTGAACTTTGAACCTCAAAAAGTGAAAGAAAAAGAAACTTGTCCTTTGTAAGTTGACTGCCTCAGGTATTTCATTATAGTAGTGAAAAATGGATTTGTGCAGATTCCATATGTTTAAGGTGGATTCACCAAGGATCCTTTTTGTTCTCCTGGCAGATAAGGTGGGAGAACTAGCTTAATGTTAAAGAGTTGTTGGTAATATGGCTGTAGCGACAGAATGTGTTCACTTACCCACTTAACTATACAATGGGTTGGAACTCATTGCAAATAATTCACCCTGTCCCTGACCTGAGAGCTACTGCAACACAGAAAGGTTACACAGTAAAGGATCTAGCTTTGAACCTCACTGCACTCTCCTTAAATTATCATATGCTCTCTGAATCATTCCAAATGCCTAAGAACAACTTATGTCTTTTCTGCTAGCTTTGCTTCTTGGAGCTTGCTTGCACACAAAAACAAAAGTACTAAAATAATACACAGAAGCACATAGTGTGACTCTTCCCATATGACTTTTTCAGTTGGTCACAATTTAAAATTAATTCCACTTGTCATTGTAACAAAACTATACTCAAAGCTGTGCTAATTCATTATGCAACATGTGCTGTACGAAGTACATCATAGCAGAGTTCTGTATGCAAAAACTATATTAATTCATCTTGTAACATACATTATAATAAACACATTAGATATTTATTGCCCCCCTCAATTGTTAACAGGGATATATTTTTGTTAAGTTTTCTTTCCAAGCTCACCTCCACAGGGTTAAATATAAAAGCAGAAGACATTTTTAAAATATCATTGGTCTTAAGTTATAAAATATATACAAACACAGTAATGAAATGCCTAATTTTTCATTTTAAATTATATTTCTTTACTGATAAAACCAGTATCTTTTGAACCAATATTCAGTTGGTGTTTCTCTTTAGAATAAAATACAAAAATACATATGCCCACATTTGTATCAAGGAGAAACCAAGAAGCCACAGGCATTTTAAACTTTCAGATAACTTTCAAATAACTTCCCTTTTAGACAACTACTACTTTGTAAGGAAAAATTTGTATACTGATTCCATTGATATTCACAATCACATGATCACAAAGGAGAGAACCCATATCTAGTACTTCCTGTATAAAGCCATATCTTCTCTTTTCTCAATGTGTAACATGATTGCAAACCCACATAAAAAGTCCAGTGGACATTTTATGACACAGTTTTCTATGGTATTATGGTGACAAGTGTCTTGAATATTGACAATGATATAACTCTGGGAGAAACATCTTTGTTAAGGAACTGGGAAATCCCTACACATACGAATTATTCTTGCCATAAAATGTTTGGAGTTAGACATCACTGAAATCATTATGCAGTTATCCAAACTTTTCCTTATAAAATGTTTTATTTGGTGCTCAAGCAAACTGATTGCATACTACTAACAGCATAGTGAAATTTATAAGACAATGACTATCACAATGATGTCTAAAAGGAAAGTCAAAGTGCTTCCACCTACTCATTTTTGTAACAAAATTTATGTACATGGCATTATCCTGACTAATTATCACACTAACTACATCCCAAACCAAAATTCAGCATAGTCTGGATATTACAGTTAGGAATGTAAGGCAGTATACCACAGCAACACATGCACACCAAAGTATATTGAATCTATTTATGAAAGCCAAGATATGGAATCATCACTGGTGTCCAACATCAGTAATATAATATAATGCAAATACATAATGAAAATTTATCCAGCCATAAAGGAGAATAAAGCAATATTATTTACAGAAAATGGATATGACTGGAGATTATTACATTAAGCAAAGCATATACACTCAAAAAGACAAATATTACATGTTTATATAATAAGCATTACACACACATACACACACACACATACACACGCAAGGGAAGATGACTTTGAAAGAGGAACATCACCAAATAGAAGAGAGGTCACGAGAAAAGGTAATGGGAATAACCACAAACAAAGTATAATGATGTATATATGAAGACATCATTAAAAAACACAGCATTTTCCATACTAAAAATATTGATTAATAAAAAGAAATAAATTTGAATGTTTTATCCAGCAGGCTCATCAGATAAACGGCTGTTTCTATCCAGTTCCATTTTGTAACACAAGGAACTAACTTTCTCATACACAGGTTACAGCATTCATCCTCTGGGGTCTCCACAGGAAGTGAATCTGAGCCTTTAACATACTTTATGTCCAAAAGAAGGCCAATAAACATTTAGGACAAACAATGACAATGGTAGAAGACCAAAGACTTAAGGCTAGAGAACCCAAAAAGGAACAGAAGGGTTGTATTATAACAAAAATACTAATGAGAAAAAGCATGCTATGAAAGTTTTTAATATATAATAGATCATGTGTATGTGTATCTATATAAAGCTTAGACATGTATTTAATAGAATGAACACAAATATTTAACCTGTGCAAACACAAGTAGGACAAGATATAATATATAGGAATAGACATAAATGCAGATAGGACTTAATATTTCTCAAATGTAACATTTAAAAACAAGAAGAAAAATATTTGTATTTAAAATAATGTTGCACCTGTAGTTCCTGATAGTGTAGTGCTCAACATCCTTACTCATTAGGAAAATGCAAATCAAAACAACTCTGAGATACCATCTTACTCCAGTCAGAATGACAAAATCAAAAATAACAAAGACAGTTTATGCTGGAGAAGATGTGGAGATAGGGAAACATTCCTCTAATGTTGGTAGGAGTGCAAACTTGTACAGCCACTTTGGAAATAAGTATGGCAGTTCTTTAGGAAAATGGGAATCAGTCTACCTCAAGATACAGTAATTCCACTCTTAGGCATATACCCAAAAGATGCACATTCATACAACAAGAACATCTGTTCAGCTATGTTCATAGCAGCATTATTTGTAATTGCCAGAAGCTGGAAGCAACCTAAATGCCTCTCAGCTGACGAATGCATGAAGAAAATGTGGTACATTTACACAATGAAATACTACTTAGCGGAAAAAAAAAAAAAAAAAAAGCAAGGTATCTTGAAATTCACAGGCAAATAGATGGAACTCAAAGAAACCATCCTGAGTGAGGTAACCCAGTAACAAAAAGAGGAACATGGTGCGTATTCACTTATATATGGCTTTTAGACATAGAGCAAAAGATCACCAGCCTACAATCCCCAAGGCCAGAAAAGCTAGTAAACAAGGAGGACCCTAAGAGAGACATACATGGTCTCCTGGAGAATGGGAAAGGGACAAGATCTCCCAAGCAAATTGGGAGCATGGGGGGAGGGGGGAGGGAGTTAAGGGTCAGATGAGAGGAGAGGTGGTCATGAGGAGGCTGTAAGATTGAATCAGGGAAAGAATAGTGGAGAGGAAGAAAAGAGATACCACAAAGGAAGGAGCCATTATAGTTTTGTTTTCTTTTCTGTTTTATCTTTTTTTAATTTAAATTTGAAACAAGGTTGTTTTACATATCAATCCCAGTTCCCTCATCCTCCAATCCTCCCCTATCACCCACAACAAACCCCAGCCCATCCCCTTTCTTCAGCTCCCCAGGGAGGGTGAGGCCTTCCATGGGGAGTCTGCAAAGTCTATCATGTCATCTGGGTCAGGGCTTAAATCCTCCCCCATGTGTCTAGGCTGAGAAAGTATCACTCTATGAGGAATGAGCCCCCAAAGTCCATTTGTATACTAGGGATAAATAACTGATCCATTCCTAGTGCCCCATAGACTGCCCAGTCCTAACACCCACAGTCAGGCAATCTGGGTCAGTCCTATGCTGGTTTCCCAGCTATCAGACTGGGATACATGAGCTGTCTCTTGTTCAGGTCAGCAGGTCAGCTGATTCTGTGGGTTTCTCTAGCCTGGTCTTGACCCCTTTGCTCATGACTCTTCCCCGTCTGTAACTGGATTTCAGGAGTTCAGCTAGTGTTTAGCTGTGAGTGTCTGCCTCTGCTTCTATCATCTACTTGATGAAGCCTCTAGGATGGCATATTCGATAGTCATCAATCTCATTATCATGGAAAGGGCATTAAAGATAGCTTCTCCACTATTGCTTAAGTTGTCAGTTGGGTTCATCCTTGCAGATCTCTGGGCATTTTTCTAGCGCCAGATTTCTCCTCAAATCTATAATGGCTGTCTCTATTATAGAGTAACACAATGAAAGGGGCAAGAGGTTCTTTTGAGGGGTGCTTTATAAGAGCACTGACCATGTTCAGGAAAGCTCTGTATAAGGCAACTATGCCCTCTCTATGACAACAATTGATTATCATATTTGAAGTCCTACATAATACAATAAAACAAGAAAACCAAAAAGACAAATAGGTGGGCTTTAAAGGCACAAATAGATTTTGTTATAAATTATATTATTACATAGTACATCCGAAAGCAAACCAATAAAAAATTGTTTGGAAATAATAATAATAATAATAATAATAATAATAATAATAATAATAATAATAATAACAATAATAATGTAGGGCTGTAGGGCTGCATTGGTGGCTCTGGGTGTAAGAGTACAGACCGCTCTTTTAGAAGACCTAGGTTTGGTTTCCAGTACTCTGTCTCTGACAGCTCACAACAGCCTGCAGCTCCAGATCCAAGGCAGATAACTCTACTCCCTCTTGGGAATTCCATGGATTCTACATTCACATGTGCACATTAACCCCCTCCAACTATACATGCAGAATTAAAAATGAACCTTTAAAAATCCAATAGTAAGTATATGCTAAAATTCTGTCACTGTTTTCATAGATATATTCATAATTACCTCAATACAAATATCTAAAATGTCCTTTGATGGGTCAATGAATGAAATGTATGCTGTAGTCATATAAAGGAATACTTTTCAGCAAACAGAAAAAAAATAAGCTGGAAACCATAGAAAACAAAATGGGTGGTTCTTAAGTTTATGTTGCTAAATGAAAGAACCAAGTTGTAAATAGCTGTATATTGAAAAGCAAGAATGTTCTGGAAAATACAAAACTGTGGTCATAGCTAAGTTACTCAGGAAAATAAGAGAGTTTAAATGTTTATAATAGAAGAAACTTTTTAGGCCAATGAAACTATCCAACATGATTCTATACTTAGACACACAACATTATGGTTTTTTGTTTTGTCAAAATCTATTTAGCTTTATAACACACACACACACACACACACACACACACACACACACACACACACCTTCAATTAATGAAAATAGTTTTAAAATCATTTAGGAAACTGAAACTGAAAAAGATTCTCTGGTTACTAAATTACTACCAGATCTCTGGGCCCTCTTCCTGGTGAGGGTTGAGAGTCTGCATATTTGTTTGTTTTGTTTTGTTTTTCAAAACAGGCTTACTCTGTTGTAACATCCCTAGCTATCCTGCAACTAGCCCTGTAGACCAGGCTGGCTTTGAAGTATTGCCAAGCAAATCCTCAGCAAAGAATAATGCAGAACTACTGCACAGTCTCCACTGCCCTGTTATCTCTGATCAGGGTCCTCATTCTGCCCCTCCCAGTCTAAGTGTCTGGGAATGCCTCCAGCAAGAATTCTACTAGGCCAAGTTAGAGTTAAGTTTGTAAATTAAATACTGTATGCAGAGGCTGGGGAATTGGGCCAGTGAATGAGAACTCTTGCTGGGCAAGCATGATAACCTGATTTCAAATCCTTAACACTTATGTCAAAAGCTAAGCATGGTCTCAGGTACCTGAAAGCCCATTTCTGTGGGCATGGAGACAGGATGATCATGGGACTTGCTTGCTGGTAGTCTAGTGCATTGAGTCATCCTATCTCAATTGAATAAGGCAGAAAGGTGGTAAAAAGAGGTCAACCAGCATTCTTCAGTCTCCATACATACATCTTCATGCACATAGGTATATATACAGTGTCTACATAAATACAACATACATGTACCTCTCTCTATCTCATACACACTAAAAATAATGAGCCTAAGAAACTAGAAAATCGGAACTAGGGATATGGATAAGTGATAGAATACTTGCCTAACATATGAAAGTCCCTGGGTTTAATCTCCAAAACTACAAAGAAAGCTAAAGCAGTTTGAGAAAATTGAAACAAAAAAAGAAGTCTGGCAATGAGTCTTACTTGTTCATTGGTTATAAGAATCCATGTTATTGATGTAGCACCACTAAATATAACTGAAAACACACAATATAGTAATGGAAATTACTGTCAAAAGAAGAGTGAGGAACATTACTAAGGAACTCTCTCTTGGTCTGAGAAGATGGTGCGGTGGAGGACCTGAATTTGGATTCCTGGAACTCACATAGAGCCAGATAAGGTAGCATGTAGTGTTAATACCAGTGCAGATGGTGAGATAGGAAATGGAGACAAGAGAATCCCTGCAAGCTCGTGAAACACCTAGTCTGGCATATATGCAGGCTGAACAAGAGACCCAAGGACCATCATCTGAGGCTATACTTTGATCTCCACAAACATGATATAACATGTGTACAGTCACACCTGTACTCACACACAAGAATGCCAACATCTTCATACAAACCATTTTGCACATAAACACACATTATACATTCATACACACATGGGCTTTTGAAAACAGAATCATCTTAATTTACTATATTATACTCTAAGCACAAAGGAAACAGTTTATCCCAGGAAACTTGAGAGAAAAGGCAGATTAGCTTCAGTTTTTCTCACATGCAGCATGCATGAGTTTGACCTAGGGTTGTAAAACAGCAAATGAACATTCTATACCAGAAAACATTAAGACCAACCACAAAACAATGGGAAGTTGGAAAGAAAGAAAAGACTAGAAAAAGAAATGACTTAATTTGATTTGTTTATATATTCATTCAGTGTGTATATATAAATAATATCTAAAAAGAAATTGTTATGAGTTCCAATTACTTAATTTTTTCACAACTTCTTGTTCTTAGAAATATTTTAGCAATTAATAAGATTATCAAAATCTCTCTCTGAATATGAATGTCTATGAATAGAAATTAAGGATTATGCCTAGACTATTTCACTGCTTTTGAATCAATGTGTTTCTGTGTATTAAATTGGACATGTTTTCAAGGAAAATGAACTCATGACAGGTTCAAGTGATAATAAAATCATTTATGGAACATGTTTTAATTACTTGAGAGCACGATTTAGACACACCAAAAATGGAATAGTGGTAAATTAAATACTTGATCTTCAAAGTCACAGCTACTCCATTGTCCCATTAGTATACAAAAGCAGTCACATGTGGTATTTAAATAAATGGACATGGTCCTTGTGTAACAATAAAACTTTATTTACAAAAGTGCCAAGCTAGATTAGACATATAAATGGTAATTTGGGTATCCTCACTCCAAAGCTAATATATGAGTGTATGTATATATGTATTCATGCCATTGAAAGAAAACACTCTAACACTGGTGATTTCTCTCTTAATATTACTGATATATGTTAATTATGAATATAAGTAGGCAATATTGAAAGCTCAGAAGAGTAGGGGATATGTTGATGAAAACAAGCATCTAAAATCCCACTTTCTAAAAATAGAAGCTAGTTAAAATTAACTCATCTCCTTTTTATTATAATGCCTAACTGGCTTATGTACTAGTGTTAATACTTAACAGCATACCATAAAGGATACTGATAAAAATAATAATGATGATGATGATATATATGCATATATATAATCAATGATATCCTATATATATGAATGTGACTTTTAACAGTTGTAGAAAGTTCTATCATATAGTTATCTCGTGAATTATTTATTGGTCTCCATCTCTTTTACTTGGTATTCTATCTTCCGACATAATGCTAAAATGATCATTTTATTCTTAAATGGCCTTTCAGTTTTCAGGCAATCTTTAGGATAGAATCAACAGGAGTGAAATTATACAGTGTGAGCATTTTGTGGCTTACAATATACTTTTCTGATTTCCTTCCAACTCCCACCTATGGTGCATGATATGTTCCCCTGAAGTAAAGTGATACAAGCTCATTTTGCAATTAGGAAGCAATACTGCCCTGAATGATAGAACTTGGGATTACAGATAAATCTCTAAAAGACTCGATCCAAGACAAGCTATTTATCACTTTCTTATGGGAAAGTAAGTTTAACTGTTTGTCTCTGGCAAGACATAAGGCATTTATATGCTTCACAGTGGGGGCTACGTAGGTAAGCACAACAGCAAAATCTCAGAGCAGTGTAATTAATCATTCAAGGCATCTCACTGTCCATAACCATAAATCACAGGCAAGCACGTTTCTTCCTTGACTGATATGAAATGAACATAAACGTGGGAACAGAACGTGATGGTTGTCAGAGTCTGATGTGTATTTTTCCGCTTCTTCCAGAAGTAAGCAGTAGAAGGTTGCACAGAACACATCACATTCTACTCTGTGATTTATTCTCTCTACCAAGTACTACTCAGACATGAGGAAATTGCAACAGAATCTTGTTTCTAGCATCCAGGCATAAAAACACATTAAGATACTACAATCTAACATCAATATAAATCACCAAGGAATATACCAAACTTAAAATGACCATGGTACAGGAGGCCAATGCAACTACCTACAAGCCTTGTTTATCTTAAAGTAAGTGTGGAGAGAGGGCATGTTTCCCACCTTTTATACTACTCAGATGACCTAAAAGCAGCTCAAAGATTTCATTCCATTGCCCAGGTTAGGATCTATCCATCTAGTAGTTGAATTGTAATTAGGGACAATTTACCTCTCAAAGTGTTCACTGCAACACAGAAAAAGCAATACTGATCTGATAGGCTGTAAATAAGAATAAGTAAGATTACACACACCAGATACCTATATCTATCAAGAATCCTGAAGAAATGTGCTTCTCAACCAACCAACACTGACTAAATCAGAAGCTCTTGTTACCTTCAAGCAACCCAAGAAACATTACTATGTCACTCTTATTACTTTAAGGTCTCTTTTAATAGACAACACACACACACACACACACACACACACACACACACACACACACACCATGGCTTGAACTTCATTCCCAATGACGATAGCACTAATTATGATGCTTCAGAAACCGATAAATAATTTGAAAGCCTCATAAGAAAATTCATGCTCCAGGACTGCCCTGATCAAAGTGAATTTTCATTTGAGTTGCTAAACTCATAGTTTTTAAAAACTTGTTTTTATAAAACCCAGGCATCAGCCAGGTGTTGGTGGTGCACGCCTTTAATCCCAGCACTTGGGAGGCAGAGGCAGGAGGATCTCTGTGAATTAGGGGCCAGCCTCGAGTTCCAGGACAGGCTCCAAAACAATACCGAGGAACCCTTTCTCAAAAACAAACAACAAAAAACAAAACAAAACAAAAATCCAGGCATCATTTTTTACTGTACACATTCATATGAAACATTTCTATTTCTTTTACTTTTATTAAAGAAGAGAAATGATTAAAAGCCACATAAGCTACACATTAAGACCTCCAAATAATTTTGCAGGAGGTACTTACTGAATTCTTCAGAGTTGAATATGGGGAACTTACATTATACAGTCATTACAAATGCATGTTTTCCACCTAAACTACAATGTTTTAATGGGAAAATTCAATTGAACCCATTCCAAATAGCACAATTTCTTCCTGATGAATAAGCACAATGATAGGGAATCAGAAGTCCATTAAGCAAATTCACTGAGTTTCTTATGTTGTGAACTGAAAATAGCACAGGTGGTTGTAGAACATTAGAACAGAAGATGATTAAAAATACTTCAACAAATCCTGGTGTATGTTATTATAATGAGGGAGGGTTCTCTATGTAAATTCAATGTGGCTGCTATTATAATAGTGAGGATGTCTAGGGAAAAAGTCCTTCTAAAAGTAGGACCTGAGCCAATGATTTTAATATAATTATCCATTAAGGTCAAGCTCCCAGAAGGATTTAGTAAGGTACTGGAAAGTGAAGAACATAAAGAAAGGAAATCTTCCCTCTTATGGACATTATTTGTCTCTGTGTTTTGCTATCAAATTCAGAAACTCATTCAATGTTTACTAAATGTGTATGACTCATTACTAGACATACAAATAATAATAAACTCAGATAATTTATATTCACTGATAAAACATTGCCATGGTCACAAATGCATTCAAGGTGATCCAAAGCCTCATGAAGAAAGTGAAGTTCACCCAGGAGAACTCAAACAAGGTATTTCAAAACCATCCACGCTATAGCATCCAACTCAATGCATCTTTTCTTAGTACTGGATGAAGGGGCTTAGGTACTATCTGAACCTATAGCTGGGGAGTTTCACTTGTGAAGCATCTCTCAACAAGCCAGAATTTTTGAAGTGGTAAACTAGGGATAACAGTATAGCTTAAGTGATCAAGCTTGTATTATGCTCTTAGTCTAATACTGAGAATACACATTAACAATAGAATGAACCATTTTGGGTTGAAGAGATGATTCTGTCAGTAAAGAGCTTGAGTTCAATCCTCCAGAGCCCACCCATGTGTAAAAAAGCTGAATATGGAGGCCACACTTACAATCCCAGCTTGCTGGCCAGCTGGTCTAGGAGAATCAATGTGTTCCAGGTTCAGTGAGGTATAATGCTTCAAAAAATATTAAATGGGGAGTGAAAAATGATAACACATCAACTCTGGTTTCCATACGCCTGCACACACATGCCCATACACACCACATACATGTGCACACAACCATGATACAGACACACAAGAATGAACCGTTCTAAACATTTTCACAAGCATGTACATGAATACATTCAACAGACAACCAACATATTTAAGTAGCTCAACCATCATCTGCATGCATCTTCTTTGCCAGGATGTCTACAACATTCAACGAATCATCAATTGTTTAGTTGCTGGAGATGTTTGCCAACTCACTAAGAAAAAAGTTATTTACTTAGGGAAATTTTAACAAATTCCAGAACTTCACAAGCACTGCTAACCACATCTCACAAACCTCAGACGTCTGGAGCAAAGATGATTGAGTAAACTCAATTGATTGAGTTCCCATTCTGCCAATATTTTTGAAGACTTCTTAAATTCTGTAAGTAGTTCTTATTACTGTTTTATTAATGATTTACTGTTTAAAAGCTTCCACATTAAAATACTTCATTTTATTTTCATAAACCTCACTGTCTTCTCTATTTATAATAAATCTTGAATAAAACTTTTAATATTTTAACAAATCCATTGTCTTCCGATACAAATAAAGGCTATATTTTCTACATAATTAGGATAAAAGGTATTCTTTAGTTGAATTACAAATATGATCACTGCTTTAAAATTTTTAACTTCACAAAGTCCTGTAAGAGGATAACAGTTGATGCAGACCTTCCTTTCCAGACAGATTTAAAACCACCAACTTTGGTAATCAGAACAGCACCACACCACAGGGGTCAGGTTTAGCCAGGACAGGGACCCACCCTTTGTAAATATGTTTATAACACATTCCTATCATTTGTGTGCTTTGTTGAAATGTAGACTTTTCATGAAATGCAGCAAAACATTTCATAAAAGTTAGGGAGCCAATATCTAAAGTGTGCAATTTTCTAAATTACTGTAATTGAAGTTATTGTTAGTTTCTGAGAGAAATGACTTCAAGAGTTCCCTAATTGGTCCCCAAGCATGCCAAGATTTCACCAGATAATGAAACGCTCACATTAACCCATGCTCCTTTGCTGTCTCCAGGGAGCATTGCTCGTTTCCAGGTTAGTGAAGATGACAAATCTTCCATGGCTCTGTGTTTCTGATTTGTAAGCAGATGCAGAGAAGAGAAAAGGTTTACATGCAATGGCTAGCAAACCACAGACTTTTCTAGTGGGTGAGTAGGTAGTGAGGCCACTAAGTATTCATGGTTTTCAAAAAAGAAAAAAGGGGGAAATTTTCAGGACCAACAAAGTCATTAGCAGTTACACAATCATGTTGTAAGCAAAGACTTATATTGGATAACTTGCTCTACTCATTTGAATCCCATATATATCCACCTTCTGAGGGGATTCTTATCATTTGAACATATCTCCTTCAAATGTTAAGTAAACAATTGTAATAGTTATAAGAGATGAGGCCTTCCTTTAGAGTATTGTATTGCTGTCATAGCAATGAGTACAGTCCATCAATCATGGTGTCCAATTTTAAAAAGGCAAGAATTGTTTTAGGATGAGTCCTAAACTGGAGTATATTGATGAACAAATGTGGTAAAGTCAGGAAGCTTCTGATCTCTTTGATTTAGTCAGAACTGGAGTTATGAATATGAAGAAACTAAAGGTCATGGTTAGGACTCTGGACTTTGACACCAAGAAAAAAAGAAGTTTAGAACATGAAATCAGTAAGGAAGAGATGGGAAAAATGAACTTTTGTCACTCTGACTGTGGTAACTCAAGAAATGTCAGAGAAAGGTATCAAAAAGAAGTTGTGAAACCTTTCAAGCTCATTGACTGTGACAGAAGTGGGAAGATGCCATTCAAAACTCTGAAGAATGTGGCCAGAAGGTTCAACAAGAATGACTGATGAAATACTACAGGGAATGATCGCTGAACCTGAATAAGATGGACACAAGGAGGTCAATTAGCAAGAGATCCTGCACAGTATAAAAAAGGCCTACCTCTGCTGTGATCACTGTTGCCTTGTGTACTGCCTGCACACACAGTCAGATAGGAAGCCTGTTGCTATGTGAAATCACACACACACACACACACACACACACACACACACACACACACACACACACACACCCCAATCTACCTGGGTAGCTTTAACCATGATTTTGAAACTATGTAAGACTTTTTGAAATGTTATGTGATAATGATATTCTGTTGAAAATGATCTAGTGATTAATTCTGAAAGTTCCCAAGGACACCTTAAAAATAGGGAAAATGGTACTTGCCATTCATTGTAGCTTTCATAGTGTCACATCTGTCTTATGTTTCAAAACTGATGCAACAAGAATGACTTCTTAGACAAGCATATTTACTCATGTCACCCCAGTTCTGGTTTTTAACTGATTCTTGAGTGTGGTCCTCTCTTTGTAAAGTTCAGTGAACTCATACTCTAACATCTTCAAGTGTGAGCTCCACTTGTTTTATCTTAAAACTTAAGGGTTTCTCTTTGTAACATCTTTATTAACTAAAAAGAAAATAGAGGAAGAAAGAGAGGAGGAAAGACCCTTTCAACAGTGATGGCTCCAAGAGAACTAAGTGTGACAAGCATTTTCTACAAAAAGCTCTGGGTCTCACCTGGTCTACTTTCACAGTGTGAGAACACAGTATCCTGTGGACAACCTCTGTCTGCTGGAAGATGCAACAAGAAGGCACCCTTTTAGAAGGAAATATAACCCATCATCCAACACAGTCACCTTAAACTTCCCAGGTCAAGACCCACAAGAGAAGGACTTCTATTCCTTATGAACTACCCACTCATAATGTTTTGATTCTTTCATGTCAGCACAAATCAATAAAGATGAGTACTAAAAACTCCAATAGTACATTCAGCTCTAAAAAATTGTGGAGCAATGACGGCCCTGGTTTCTGTTATCTAACTGGAATGTGTACAACCCAATGTTTTGATGCGCAAAGCCATTTTATCACAAGCCACCAATCCATAACCTACATGGCAAGTCTAAGACATCATTAAAAAGACAGGCATATGTCCACAGAGTAGGCTAGAAACAGAATGGGAAGATGTAATTCATGAGAAGCTCATTGATTTTCATCCTTATAGAACTATACTAGGGTATTCCTCACCATGAAACAAATTTCTATGTAATTCAAGGAAGATATGAATAAGGAAATAAGGGCTAAGGAAGACAATAAAAACAGGAAGTATGGGCCTTGAAGACATGGCTCAGCAGTTAAGAGCATTTGGTGCTCTCAAAGAGGGTCTGTATTTGGTTCCCAGGACCTACTTTAGGCAGCTCACTACTGCCATAATTCCAGCTCCAGGGTACCTTGGATCTAATGGCCTCAGAAGGCACAATATATCCCCCACCATATCAACATAATTACAAGAGCAAAAATAAATCTTTAAAAAAAAAGAGAGAAAGAGAACAGTAGATTATACTGGCTTCATAAAATTAGTTTAAATATTACCTCACTTATATTTTTAAAGTGTATACAGAATTTTATTTATTTATTTCTTAAACCTTTGACAAAGTTACCAGTAAAACAAAATCTAGAGTTTTCTTTATGAGGAATTAAACAGAAATAACTTTTCCATTTTTTTTCCACTACTTGCTGTGTAGCCCAAGCTAGTTTCAAGCTCACGTTCCACCAACTCCAGCCATTCAAGTGTTGGGACAACAGGTGCACACAATCACACCCAATCACAATTTTTTGAGAATAACTTCAAATTGACAGAAATGTTTTAAATGTGTCCTCTTCCCCAACGCCTTGGTTTGATTGTGAAATATCCTTCATAGTCTCAGATTTTCAATACATGGTCTCCAGCTGATGGGAGGAGTTTGGAAAGAGAAAACTGGTCACTAGAAGCAGACCATGAAGATGTATAGCCCTTCCACTTCCTCTGTTTCCTGACTATGGATGCAGTGCCATGATGAACTGTATCACCTCCAACATTGAGCCTCCCTTAAGTTTTTTCTTGTAAGGTATTTTAGTTATAGCATGATAAAAGTAACTAAAACACCACGTTTGTTTGAGTGTGAGCATTGTCTATCTTGACTCCCTTGATGATGCAGTCTGGGTAACTGTGGGGGAACATTCTGTGGATTGTATGATGTTTAGCATTTTTAGCTTGTATCTTAGTCTCTGCTAGTGCTACACCTCCAATAGTAATAGTCAAAAATGTTTTCAGACATTAAAACCATCTCCTAAAGAACAAAATTATGTTATATGAAGAATTGTTACACTATTGTTAACATAGTACATTAATATGGTATATTATTTTAAAACTCAATTAGCTAATACTGATATATTATTGTTAACTAAGCTATAGTCTCTTCAGTCTTCATCTTTTTTTTTCTATTAGCATCCTTTTTATGACTGAGGATCTAACCCAGGGAACTACATTTCATTAAATAAAACAATCATTTTTAACTATAAATCAAATTTCTTTCAACCCACTCTTGGGTTTCTTTTGATTTAAAAAAAAAAAAATGTACAATAGATTCCTCATGGAATATTTACAGTTCCTTGACGTTTTAAAATTTATGGGTATATAATTGGTTAATTACTGTGGTGTTTTGATTAATAACTGTCCCCTAGAAACACACAGAAACAGCTGACCTGAGCAAATGGAAGCTCATGGACCTCAGCCAGACATCTGAGGAACTAGCATAGAACCGAACCAGGACCCCTGAACATGGGTGACAGTTGGGAAGCCTAGGGCAGTCTATGGGGCCTCTAGACAGGGAACCAGTATTTATCCCTAGTGCACAAATGGACTTTGGGTGCTCATTACCCCAAGGAGGGATAATCTTTCAGTCTAGATACAAATAATGTGACAGACTTTGATGATGCCCCATGGAAGGCCTCACTCTCCCTGGGGAATCGATAGGGGCTGGGACAGGGGCTTGGGGGGGGCATGGGAGGATAGGAGATAGAGGGAGAGATAGGAGAGAGAGATAGGAAAGAAAGTAAGATTGTTTCTAATTTAATTTTTTAAGTGAAAAAATAAATTGTTCCCTAGACACTCATGCATTTGAACACTTGGTGATGAAGTTTGAGACCCTTAACAAGTGTGGCCTCTTGGAAGAAGCATATCATTCAAGGCAAAATTGAGGGTTTGTAGTCCCACCCCACTTCCCATTATCTCTCTCAGCTTCCTGTATAAGAAAATATGATTTCTAAGCTTCCTGTTCCAGCAGCTTACTGCTATGCCTTCTTTACCATTATGGAACATTAAGTCAAAATGAATGCTTTCTTCCATGTTCACTTTGGTCATGATGTCTTATTACAACAAAAAGTAACTAATGCCATGATATTTATTATTTGTTCAAAGTCCATAGGCTACATGGTAGCATTGTTGTGTTCACTCTTGATATCAGTATTTATGATTTAATAAAGCTTGCCTGGGGGTTCAGAATGCAAATCTAGCCACAAGCCATAGAGATCAGGCTATCATGATACATATCTTTATTCCCAGCAGCCATATTACCAAGCCATAGAGCCAGGAAATGGTGATACACACTTTTAATCACAGTACTCAGGAGACAAGCAGATGGATTTCTCTGAATTCAATGCCACCCTGTCCTACATAAGAGTGAAGAATAACAAAGCTCACACTTTGATCCCAGCACTTGGGATCACACACTTTCCATCCCAGCACAAGGGAGGTGGAGACAGCAGAGATATGGCTGAGTAGAAAAAAGGTATATAAGGAAGAAACAAAGTCTTAAAGAATTATCCTCCAGCCATGTTGAGGAGAGCACAGCAGTCAAGGGTTGGGTTGAATTCTGAGGACTCATGGAGCTAACTGGATGACACTTTCAGTCTGAGGTAGAGGAAAATGTTAGTGGCCAGCTGCTCTGCTTTTCTGATCTTTAGCTATAACCTCAATATCTATCTTTGGGTCTTTTATTTTTCATGTTATACCCAATAAGAATGGCAAAGATTTTTTTAGAAAGATGGCAAAAGCTGACATGCGTGTGGGAGAAAAACACACACTCACTGAAGGTGGGAGTACGATGTGGTGATATATTGTTTATCATCTAATAAAGCTCACTTGGAGATCAGAGTACGAAGCTAGCCACAGACATAGAAGCTAGGCAGTAGTGGCCCGCATCTTTAATCCCAGAACTCATGAGACAGAGGTGATGGATCTCTGTGTATTCAAGGCCATGAAGGGCTACATGAGAGTATATTAGTCTAAAAGAGAAACAGTTCACACTTTTAATCCCAGAACTAGAGAGGTACATAAGACAGGAACAGGGTCTCAGATCTGGTATTCAATCCTAGGCAATTAGTCTCTAGCCACATTGAGGACAGGATTATTCCAGCCTTAGAAGAGGTAAGAGTTCACTGGTGGCTTGGATGCTTTGCTTTTCTGGTCTTCAGCTTGAACCCTAATATCTGTCTCTGGTTTATATTATTCATGCTACAGTATAGATTGGTGCAGCTACTATAGAAATCAACATGGAATTTCTTCAAAGAAAGAAAAATACATCTACCCTATGGTCTAGCTATACTACTAAGGCATATACCCACAAAGGATCTATATTCTACTGAAAAATTAAATGCTATTCCATGTTTATTACTGTTCCCTTCATAGTAGCCAGGAAATGGAAAGTTCTTAATAGTCTGTCAACTGAGGAACAGATAATAAAAATATGAGATACTTACACAATGGAATATGACCCAGTTATCAATAAATGATAATATGAAATTCACAGATAATAATAGAAACAATCATTCTGAGGGAAACAACCAGGCCCAGAAAGAAACATGGCATGTGTATTCTCCTGATTATGAATGTTGCCATGAGTGTTTGCTTTACTTGGAATTCCTATAGGGTCAGAAAGTAAGAGGCCAAGGACAGGGTCACTTTCACAGATCAGGAGAGAGAAAGCAGTGGTATAAAAGCTTATAGAGGAGTAATGGAACAGAAATGATTAAGTTGGGGTGGAGATGTGAGGGCAAGCTAGAGGAGGGAATTTAGAAAGGGACAAATGACTCTAAAGACTTTTCAAAAAGCCATGTGGAAATCTACCTGCAATTGTAGAAGCTTCCTACATAGATATCTAAGAAGAACATACATATCTGAGAAGAACAATAGAACAACAATGACATCACAGGCTAACAAATAAAAAGCCCAGTGTTAGGAATGTATTTCAACTTTTGGAATTATTGACCAGTAAGGTCCCATAGAAGATCAAACATTATAGGCTTTCATTACTCTCTAGAACTTTCTTATTATGACAAGAATACAGTTCTGATGCAAATATTGTTTTATGGACCAAAGTGAACATTTCTATCAATCCCTACAAGATACTATCTGCCTACACTATTTTTTAATTTAAACTGTTTAATTTTTTGAGAATTGAATACATGAGTTCTGTATTTACAATATTTTTATACCTCCTTTGCCCCAATCTAACCCTTGCCATGTCCACCCCCTTACTCATCACTTCCTCTCAAATTCATGGTCTCTTCTGCCTTTACTGTTTTTAATGATGACATCAAATATGTGATGGGCACTACAGGGGTCCTCTCTGCGACTTCAATGAGCAGTGTCTTGTTTAAAGGCTTTAAAGTGACTACCTTACAGATTTTTATTTTCCTATTTACTCAAGATATTTTTGGTGGGGTTCAAGATTTCTATGGATATGGTCATTTGTTTGGGGAGGTTATAGATACTACTAATTTAATAATCGAGTTAGGTTCATAGGACTCGGTGATTTCCTTCAAAACCATACAATTAATAAACACTATCAGGAAACGGGAAAATAAGATTAGCTATCATTCCTCATAACACCCTCATTCATTCCTTCCACTGTATCCCACTAGACAGCAGAAACTTGTTACCTGAATGTAACCCTTAAAATAGCAAATATTTAATTTCAATTAACATCCCCTGTCTATTCTCTTAGCTCATCCTCTTTAATTTGATTTGTAGACAATGAAACAAGGTTTAAATTCACCAACATCCTGTCAATGTTGTCCTTAAGGAACAGATCCCAGGGGCTGCTTTATTTAAATGGCTGTCATGAGTTGACTTGTAAAAAGTAATTGGTTCTATAATTTTATACATGTCAAAATTTGCTACACAGAGTTTTCTAATTGCTGGCTTGTGTGTGCAAACAGGTATAAAATCAATTTAGTTGCTCTGGTAGTTATTTGGCATTGCCTATAACCCACAAAATAATAAAATGCAATGATGCTTGGTAACCTGGGATTCAAGCATTTCCAAACATTTCTTTCATGAAAAAGATTAGGTCAAGTAGACAAAACCACTGGGCTCCGGCATCCTCAGCTCAAGGACAGAGCTAGAGACAACCGAATTCCACCTTACATTTCAGGGTCTCTACTTAAGTTTACTTGAATTATACCAACTAGGAACACTTTATTAGCTGACATCTGTGCACTTGTCTAATTCAGTGATAATCAAGGTCAATGTGCTATCTGGTTATCTTGATAAAATAAATTACTGTATTTTATTTACAGCTGAAATATTTATCAGATTTGAATTATTTGAGAATCAGCAGCAGCCTAAAGGAATGCTACAAGTAGACAGTATACAAAGATAACTTTCCCCCAGCGCCTCTAAGAAATCTAGCTAGTCACTGAATCCCCAGAAGAGCTTGTTAAAGCAAACTCTAGGCCTCACAGTTTCTGATTCAGTCTGTGGAAAAGGTAAGAGCTTTTCTGATGGTACTGATGCTGCTTGCACTGAATCACACTGAAGATCACTGGTTTAACCCAACCCAATGCTCCCTGCTCTTCTAATATCCTGCTGATGGGGAAACCAAGGGGTGGACAGAGGTAAGATCATACAGCGAGTCTGGTATAGAACTAGCACTCCAGGACAAAGGCTTCTTCACTGTCTCAAGTTTCCCCAACACTGCAGAAAAGAAAGAACAATGGGCTAAAGGAAGCCATTGGTATATTTTTCTGATTCAGAGCACTACACAGGGCCTGTTATGGATGTGAAGTGAGCAAGCTGTGAGAGAAGGAGTATAAGATGGAAAATGAAATCCTTGGGAACATTTCACGCTAGTGTTCACTATGCTGTGACATCAGGTCAGCATTTATTTTACTCCAATCTATTTTGTTTGAATTTATAACTTCTCTATCTTTCCAAAAGAGATAATATTTATTCAAGTACCAGAAATATAATTTAAAATATTCAAAACCATTTTATGTAATCTTACTACTCAAATTTAAACTAACTGGAATTTTAATATATAACAATGCTATTGAAAACACCATCTGCAATACAGACAAAATAGAAAAAGAGGCTTTGAAGCACATGCTAGGAACATATGGGAAAAAATCAAATAGTACTTGTGTTCTAAAATCTGTAATATCCTCATTCTATAACTGATAACTACTCTATGACAATGTGAGCAAAGATCTGGAGTCTTTCACCTACATGGTTTCATTCAATAAAGATGATGCTCACTCTGGTATTGTATAAGTATATTCCCACCTGCTGGACCCCTTATATGGGGTGTCAATGAGGAGAAGATGAGGAGGAAGAGGTCAAGAAATCTAGAAGGACTAAGGCCAGGCTACCTCTCAGTCCATCAGACCCTGAACATGACAGAATGGATGAAGGTGGGACAGTGTTTGGAACTGAAAAGGATCTGCAGCCAGTTCAGATGACAAGTCACTAAGTGGGGCATTTCATAGTCACTTGTGTTACAGCTAAGCAATAAATCACAAGTCATGAAAATGCTACAACTTTGTAACTACATGTCAAAGGCACCAAACCTGATTTATAGGGTTCTAGGAACTAAGTTAATGAAATCAACATCAACAACCTTTAACCAACTTTGAAGTTTATTTTTGATTTTGAATTCTTTTGGGGGCAGGGGGATAAACAAAGAATATTCAGACTATGGCTCACATATAGTTTAAAAGAACAATAAACCAATTGCCATTGTATAATTTTTATGTTTCCTCTATTTGGCCAATTCTTCTCTTTATTACTGAATTGCTTATCCATAAAATGAATTGTGGCCCCAGTTGCTCATTAGAATTAACTATATAGCTTAAAAATAAAGGTATTTGCTCAGGCTGTAACCAGAGCAGTTAGAAGATAGCCTTCATAATATATTCTCTCGTTCTTTCTGACACAGCATGGTCAGGACCTTCTCTGTAACAGCTAACAATGAAATGGCAATACCCAGCTCTATCCCTCTTCTCTATGCAACACTGCAATGCATTTCTGCAGTGGAACAAAGCAATTATTTCCACTCAGAGAGTAAGAGCTGCATATAGGTGAGGAACACAAACTGCCTGTATACCATTCATCAGTTGACTGACCTTATCTACATCTCTTTAAATTCTTGTGTCCTGCTTTCCCTCTCTGTAACAGGACAATATTACTTGTACTGATATCATAGGTTGCTGTAAGATTAAGTCATGAAGAATAACATGTATTGCTTAAATGTGCAATGATTCCATTCAAACTTCTCCCAGAAAAAGGAAAGCATAGTGACCTCAAAACCACTGCTTCAGAGAAATGACTCATTTTTAAATCCATTTCTAGAAAACACCTACTGGATAATCCTGAAAACATTATGCAGTAAGTAATTATACTCATAAAATGGAGATGAAAAACAATACTTGGGTCTGGAGAGAGCAATTGAGAAAACTTGTTGCATTTGCAGAGGACATAGATTTGGGACCCAGAACCCATATCAAGCTGATACCAGCTGCCAATAACTCCAGTTCTGGTAAATCCAACAATCTTTTCTGGCCTCCTTGAGCACCTCCAAGCACATGGCACATACACTCACACACACACATACACACACACACACACACACACACAGACACACACACACACAGACACACACTCCAAAAATAAACAAATATAGAAGGAACATACCAGACTTTCCAGTTTGAACATGAAAATAATAGATTCTTTTAGAGACTGAGTTATATACATTCAAAGACCTTGATTCAAAGAACAAAACAAGTGTTTATACCATATAATGGCCGGCAAGAATTAAATGAACTGATAAACATCTCAAGCTTGGCAAAGATTCTTGTCAAATATTTCATTACAAGAAATTTATTGGTCAGACACTTCAGTAAGATTGCTGGTTGACTTTTCCATCTCAGATGAGAGGGGATATTTTTTTCTGGAGGTCAGTAATTCATTTCCCAACAGCATGGGAGAGAAGCTCAACCCACAGAGAAATTGGTCAAGCTTGAAAATGCAGACCTCAGTCATTCCTGAGAGAGAATGGATTGTCACATTACCGTCTGCTGTTTTCAGCCCAGATGCAAGAGCCAGAGGCATCTTAATTATAAGCAGCTTCTCAAATTCATCTCTATAATTTGAATGCTCCAGAAATTAACCTCTCGTTCTTAGAAGGTCAAGTTAAATGTCAGCCCCAGATGGAACCTGGAGGGGCATTCAGATTCAACATCAGCAACACAGTTGGTCACACAGCTGTGCATTCTTTCTCCAAATTGTCATTGATCTTTCCCAGAGCTAGCTCCAAAGATGTTCACAAGATAAACAGATTTGAGACAAAATTGGTTTTTTTTTCTTGTTTTTTGTTTAAATACAATGGGACACCTTGCAAAAGATGAGTCTATATTTGAACCAGAGTCTCATTTTGGGTGGGCAGATAACAAAAGGAAAAATAAAGGCCATTTTTTTATTATTATTATTTTGGTTCCATAGAGAAGTACAGCTTTCCTACTTATGTCAAGATTTAAAAATAAATACCACTTTCCTAATTGTATAATATTTTCTCAAATATACTATGTTTCTCTAATAACAAGAAGATAAAATCTCCACACAATAATTGGATGTGAATGCTTCTGTTTACAAGGTAATCAACTTATCTCAGTCAAGCATCTCACAGGTGCTACAGTTAGTGTATCTAAAAATAGAGGGGATCAATGTTAACAGTGTCTACTTAAATAACAACTATTTGCTATTTGGGTTAAAACTTTTAAAAAGAAAAAGAAAATGAAAGAAAAGAAAATGTAAATGTAAATTGTCTTAATGAGCACAAGGTGATTGAAAGAAACTTCTAGAAATAAAATCCCTGCTGAAGTAAACATTACAAAGTAACATGTGCAGTAAAGTAAGCCCAAAGATAAATTTAGAACATTAAATCTTATCAAACAGTACAGCTTTTGTAAACAAATCCCACAAGAACCCCCTATCTTTGTACGTTTATCAACACTTAGAATTCAGCTCCATTGGATGGCATAACAAAAATAAATGCATTGTGTCCCACAGGATATTCAACCAAAAACTACGTCAGGGTTTGAACAATTTTTCCCAAGAGAACTTTGTTTCTCTAATTTATTACTCCCTCACTCAACAAAATAGCTACTAAATTATATTATTGTCTTGCAAATGGCAAGATTTTAATATGGGTCTAAATTAATCTGCATGGAATTGCTATTTATTATTTGTTCATCACATCTTCCCCTATATGGAAATTGTCTTGGTTACATTTCTTGTTTCTTTGATTTAAAAAAAAAAAAAAAACATGAGAAAAGCATCTTAAGAAAGGGAGAGAGATGCAGCCCATCATGACTGGGTGGTCATAGCAGTAGGAGCTTAAATCAAGAAGACAAGATCAATGAATGTATTCTGTTACTCAGCTTGCTTCTCCTTTTTCTGTAGTCTAAGACTTCAACCTATAGAATGGCACAACCCACTTTGGGGGAGGGTCTTCCCACTTCCATTAATCTAATAAGATGATCCCTCAGAAGTATGCCAGAAGCTGACCCAATATGAATTATCTTTCTGGAGTGAGACTGGAGGTTTATATCCTAGTTGGTTCCAGATTCTATCCCACAACCATCCCAGAAGAGAATAACTAATGCAGGACTGATGGTATGACTTAGTCTACCATACCAAACTTTAGATGGAGCCTAAGAATCTATTTCTGTCTGACTATAAATGTTATAAGCACCAACTGAAAGCTAGTATTCAGGATCATATATAGATTTTGCAAAAAGACAGAATTATGTAATGAATTGACAGTAAGTACGTGAATGTCAAGAGGTCACTTGTGCCCTGACAAAAAAATATATGCCTGATGTCTAACCTTAAAATACTCCAGAAACTTATTTTACTCAGAGGTGGAGTTTTGACAAAAGTAATAAAGTGAAATTAAGGTAATTAGGGTAGACTCTGATACAGTATTACTGGTGTCCATATACAAAAGAGAAATTTAGGAATACTAGGACATACAAACATGAAAAAGAGAACTCCAGGAAAAACATACTTGAAGCTGTGCCCTGTAGTTTACATTGTTGAAACAAAATACTAGATGTTAGAAAATGTTGAAAGAAAATGAGTTTGTTTCTTGCATAGTTAAGAGGTCTAAGAGCACAGCACAGCATTGCCTTGTTAGGGTTTCATGGATGATATGTTGGTAACATATGTGGACGTGTAAACACTAGGGGTGTGCTTGATTTATAATAATCTCTCTTGTAAATAATCTATCCCATGAAACCCAACTGACTCCCAAAAGCTCTAACAGCATCACTAAAAAAAAATCATTAAATCCATATATAAAGCTAAAGTGGCTATGACCATCTTATTTTCAGAATGCATAACCACTTCCCAATACCCTTATATTATGAATCTAATTTTAACATGTTTTTCAAACAACAGCAAGTTATCCCAAGTCAAGGAAATAGTAGAAGCTAATCAAGAAACCTAGAACACATCCTTGGTAGTAATCCCAGCAACAAAAGTGTTCCACACATACTTTTATATAAGGATTCTAGTCTCCAGAACTGTCAAACAATAGATGTGAATGTTTGAAACCACTCAACCACTCAGCTCATGGTTCTTTGTTATATCGACTCTAGTAAATAAATACAAGTTGTAAGACTATGGTCATCAATTTGCAGTCTTCTATTTGGAATTCATCTCTGAATTCAGAGATAAATCTCACAAAACTTCCTTTCTTTTGTATAACATTGAACTGATTGATTTGAGGATACTACAATGGGTATTTCCCCCACAGTTGCAAAATCAGGTAACACACTGCTCAAAAGTATATTCTTGTAGTGCAAAGAACCAATGCTTACCTAAAGTGGGAGATGAAGCTGGATGGCAGAACTCAGCAAAGTGAAGAGTGATAGATACAGACAATGAGGAGAGTCTCTCACAGCATCACTAAGAAGTTCAGGGGAAACTAAACTGAAGATTACTATCAACTTTGATAGGTTGTCATCATTGTTAGTTGAGACTAAAGTAAAAATGATGTTTAGAGTGCTGAAGGCACAAGTATAATTTACTCTGTGACAGAATGCCATAGGATAAAGTTACTCCACTCCCTCTAAGGCTCTGCCAGATTATGTTAGTATATTTCTCATTACTGCACTATTAGGCTGAAATATTTTCTGATAAGTATCATATTTCAGCAGTAAGTTCATGAACCATAGCTAATAAGAAATACAAAATGAGCATACTGGTGGAACTTAGTTATTATGCAAGCAAGCTCCTTGGTTCAAAAAGCTAAGAAATGAACCTGACAGAGGATGACCTAATAGCTTCCCAGAACTAAACTGACAGATCCCATAGGCAGTATTCATATCAGCTCCTGACATCATTTATTCAAGTCCAACCTTAAAACAAACTCATATGACTTCTTAGTAATGCAAACATCTCAGGATAAGACTAGAATAGAGTCCCATGCCCAAAGCAGCTCTCACTGAGGCAAACTCGCTAAACTCCAAGACTAATTATTGTTATTACTGTATGCTCCCTATGTGGTCTGTGTTATGTATTTTGTTTCCTTTATCTACAACAAAATCTATGTCACTCTCAGAACATGTCTTGAGAGGATAATAATTATTATTAACATTCTGCAAAAAAAATTAGTAAGTCAAATAACTTACCCAAGTTCATTCAGTTATCAAGTGACAATATTTGAACCTACATCTCTGAATTCCATCTATTTTATTTGTTATACCCACTTCTAATTTAAGCTCTCTTGTTCTAGTACCCTATTTTCTACATTGTTTCAACATGATGTAATTGATATAATACAATGAGAAACTTAGAATAATGTCCTGTTCTGGGAGTTTCCTTTCTCTTTATGCAACTCTGCAAATTTGTAAAGAGAGAGCAGTGTGGTGTTTAATCATGGTTTAACATGGTATGCACTCATAAGTGGCTATCAGATGTAAAGCAAAGGATGACAAGACTAAAGTCTACAGCTCAGAGAAACTAGGTAACAATGTGGACCAAAAGAGGGACACATAGGTCACCCTGAGAAAAGAAATTAGATAATATTTACAAGATAAACTGGGGGGCAGGGGGTAGTGCAGGGAGGAAAGGGGATGAGAATAAGAGGGAATGAGATCACTTAAGGTGTGGAGGGATGCAGTGTAAGAACAGTGAAAAAAATATCTTAATAGAGAGAGCCACTATGGACTTAGGGAGAAACCTGGTACTAAGGTAACTACCAAGAATCTAAAAGGACAGCAACTAAGACTCCTAGCAATAGTAGAGAGGATGTCTGAACTGGTCTACCCCTGTAATCAGATGAATACCCTAAGTATCATCATAGAGCCCTCATCCAGTAATTGATGGAACCAGATGAAGAGATACACAACCAAGAACCAGGCAGAGCTCAGAGAATCCAGGCAAAGAAAGGGAGGAAAGAACATATGAGGAAAGGAAGTCAAGACCATGATGAAGAAATCTACAGAGACAGCTGAACCAAACTTGTAGGAACTCGTGAACTATAGATCTACAACTGTGAAGACTCCAGGGAAACAAACTAGGACCTCCATATTAAATGATAAGAGGAGCCCCTGGCAGTAGGACCACAATTCAAACCTGGCACATAAGCTAGCTCATTGGAGCCCATTCCTTATGATGGGATGCCATGCCCAGTCTTAATGCATGGCAGACTATGTTGGCTCCTCATGGGAGCCCTCCCCAGGAGGAGGAGTGAACTGTGGGTGGGATAGGGCAGAGGTGAGGGAGGGCAGGAAGAGGCAAGGGAGTTTGGGAGGAAATGAGGGGGATGGGAGAAGGGGTAGGAGGGAGAACTGTGGTTGGAATGTAAAATGAAATCAAAAAAGAAGAAAATGAAAAAAAAAAAGATTTGTAAGGAATACATGGTGCATTAATTCATCTGCATCCCACATGATACTTTGCAGATTTCTTAAGAACAGTCATAATTTAATAAATTTAGGACACTTGCTTTATTTGGGCTACTTATTTCTAGTTGGGAAACAGAAAAATCATTTTCTCAAAGAGTGTAGAATTCAGGAGTGTATCAGACACACTAGAAAAACTTAGTTCAAGTTCTAAATAAACTAAGATTTGAGGAAAGATAAATGTTCTATGAATGATAGAAAAAGTCTATTATCAGTGACTGGAAACATGATGGTGGTGATCTAGTTAAAATAATGAAGAAATAAGCACAAATGGCTACACAAAGGGCTAAAAAGTAATACAATCATTGTTTTGGGGGAAGGAACCATTGTTAACTGGGCGCTACACACACTGTTTAATATCTTATTGAGTCACTTTTCTAAGTTTTCAGATGAAAAATTGAAAGGTTTGCTAAAAGGTCAAGTAAATAGCACTTTGGGTACTGTGGTGGTTTGAAGGAGAATGATCTTTATAGGTTCATGCATTTTACTACTTAGACTCTAGTTTTTGGACCTGTTTGGAAAGGATTAGTAGGGGATTAGTTGGGGGATGGGTTCTAGGTTTCAAAGGCCCAAGCCATTCAAATTTAGCTGTCTGCCTCAAACATGTGGATCAGATGTAATCCCATCTTCTGCTCCAGTACCATGACTGCCATGCTTCCCACCATGATGGTCATGGACTCACCCTTTAGAACTATAAGATCAAAGACAGTCTTTGTTTCTATAAGTAACCTTGCTTGTGATATCTTCTCACAGCAATAGACAAGTAATTAAGACAGGTAGTAATTGTCAGATTCAAGATTTAGATATAATTTGAATTAGGAAAGATGGTGTCTTTTCACTAAATTGATTTCAAATTATGCACATCCCACCCCTAATCTAAATTCCATTTCCAGACTACACATTGGTACAAATAAGGGATCCATTTCATATGGGCCCACTCTGATATCAAATAAAGGGGATAAAAGTATTTGGTCTCAGAAAGAGAGGTTTCTTAATGATAATTTTAGTTAATCTATCAGACATAATTTACAAATTACCAAAAACATATTCTAATTTGAAGCAACAATTTTTAAGAATAATGGATCTGTTAATTAGCAACTGGCTACTGATATTCCTACATTTCAATGTCCTAGAAAGAATAAAAAAAATTCAAAGATAATGAACTATTTTCCTCCAAAATTGGCTAATTTTGGAGAAATGTGAAATTTTCCCATAATTCTTATTTTAATTTTGATTTCTAAGGTTGCTTCTAAAACATTGAGACACACACATTTAAACAACTGTCAGAGAAATGTGAACATGAAGATGATGTTATTCTCACTTAGTATGCTCACATCTTCAAGTCTCATTCTATCTGTCGCATGTTTCTTCCTACTAAAAATAGCAATATATTTATATATGGTAAGAGAGAGAATAAATGTTTCTAGAAATCTTTCTATTTTGTTTATTTACAACACCTTTAAATTTCAAGAGTATAAAAGATTCAGACTGTTCAAGGATGAAGGTGGTATCTACATTCCCATCTGTAACACATTGTGACTTGTGTATTTTGTAATGCCTACATTTGATTTATACTATGACAGAGGCAGCATAAAAACAGACTTGCAGCTTATTTTTAATAAGTGCTAATATATTTATGCCATTTTTTCCAGACTTCCCTTCTACAAACATTTGGCTTCCCAGATTATATCCATGAAAATTAATGATCTGTCACTGGGCTTGCCTCAGTACTAATGAAGTAGTTACTCAGAATGATGGAAGTCAGGTGTGAGAAACTTGCTTCTCCTGTGGATGATAAAGCCTTTTCCTCATTCTTTGCACAAATTTAATTAGGTGAAAACAAAAAAAAAATTAATTACTGCCACACAATGATCTTGCATTTTTCAGCAAGTGAAAGGGGATTTTGAGTGTTTGAAGGCTTTTCTGCACTGAAATGGCAATAAACAGAAGACATATCAAAAATTCAAAATGTAGTTGTAATTTCTTTGCTTTATGAAAAGCCAAATGTGTGATTCATAAAGCACATATCTCTATTGAGCAGCTCATAATTCACAGGGCTAAGTGCCATGGAAAAAAAGAAAGAAAGAAAAGAAGAATCAACATAGAGTAATTGAGGGACTAAGGCTTAAATTAAGCAGGACCTCCAGGAAAGGCCATCTGAGGTTATGTCACTTCAGTCAAAACCTTGATGACACAAAGAACAAGCTGCTGAGTGGCATGGGGAAGGATGGAGGGAGAATGGTAAGGCACAGGAGACATTCAGTACAAAGACTCATAAATGGGAACATAATTGTCAACATGGTTTCTCAGCTCTTTTTAAAACCTTTTTCTTCTTCTGGAAGCAGTAGTGTTGGGCTCAGAGTTCAAGGGTACATAATCTATAGCTTCAGGAAAGGCATGACAACAGCTAGCTTCATAGAGGTAGCAGTATGTGGTTGAGACTCCTCAATGCCTCCCATCTCAGAGTAACTGGAAATGCAGAGGATGGATGATGGCACACTATACTGGCTTTCTCGATTTTTCCCTTTAATTCAATCAAGGACCTCCAGCCAGTGGGATGGTCCCTCCCACATTCAGGGTCAATTTTCCCTCTTCAGTTAAACCTCTCTGGAAATGTCCCCAAAACATATCTAGAGTGTGCCCTCTAGGTGATTCTAAATTCAGTCAAATTAATGAGATTATCACAAGACAATCCTTGCCAATTTGACAATCAAACACATCATTTTGCCATAACAATCTATTTCTATCAAATACTCCTGGCATTGCAATAATGAAAAAAATGCATTTAGTTCATTTAGAGATGTTAAGACATCTCTATGTCTTAACAGGTCCAACATTGTCCACAAGTCAAGTGTATGGTCTCAGAGACTCAGACAATCTCTTGTGAACAAAAACTCCCAGGAAGAAGCTGTGTCTACAGAGACTCAATGACTCATTAGTAATGTAGTGGAGATATTGAAATATTGCAGTCCAGAGGCTAATAACCTTCTCTTGGACAAGCTTTAGTCCCCAGAACAGCCATTGCTGAAATATCTCTGTGTCAGAACTAACATTCTGAGGCTATCTATAAAAACATGTTTGAAATCTATAATTTAGTAGACCATGAGCTTCCACCAATTCAAAAGCTATGAATTTCAGTAGATAACATGTCCAGCCTATAGAAAATCTTCCTCATCTTGCTGTAACTGCCTCTTTGGTGTGCCCATCAATGTATTTTTGAAGTGCTTTCATTTGTGACATTCTTGGTTCTATAAAATTATAACACTTCATGAAATTACTTCCATGTTGGAACATGTAACTTGTGGCAAGCTAAATCTGTGTTCCTGGGTCATAGTCAATGAAAATGGCTGCAGAATAAACTATCTCTTACTCCATTCAAGGTGGTAACTGTGTTTTTGTTCTGTTACTCTTAACTGTGAGCACCTGTGTAAACAATATAGTAGTTACATACTTCCACTAGGTATTGGTGCAGGGTAAATGTTTCTATTCCAAAATGGAGAAAAGAGGACAAAGCAAAAAGGTAATTAAAACCAGATGGCAGAGTGTACGTGCCTGCCCTCACCAGCAAGGAAGACATGACTCCGGGTAGATCTTTTTCATGCAGTTTTAATCAGGATCCTTTAAACATGTTGCTTCTGGCCTGGAGGGAGAGAGGGGGGAGGGACCCCTGCACCGGCTTAAATACCCTTGAGCTAACCAACCCCAGTGAGCCACGTGGACCCTGCAGATAGGCTACTCTAATGCAGAAGCAGACAGGCTGAACAGACTTAAACAATTAAGGGCTTGTTTACCCAGAGAGTCTATACCAGCGGGAAGGTGTAAGGTGGAAGCCAGTGCCACTTTAAGGTGTGGCACTATACGGCTCTCTACAGTTCCCCCTTTTTGTTTTAATAACGCAACAGGCAAGAGTAGTGGTCTGGTCTCCAGTAAAGCAGTGGACATTGTAATGACCTTGAATCCTGGTAGTCAGCCAAGTCAGTGCCACACCCGTCCGGCGTCTTTTTCCTGGAGGTGGGGCCTGGGACACCAACCCACTTGCAACCAGACTTGACCTTCTCGGAGTTGCTCACTTCCAGAGCTAACTTGGAGTGCAGTGCTAAGCCATACAACCTGAGCGTGAAGGATCAATTCTTGTTCATAACTGCGAGCCATGCTTGGGGAGACTGTCCTGCCTCAATGGCTGTAAATGCCTGGACAACCATAGCTGCATACCGCTTCTGAGCAAACCTCATCTTGCAAAGGCACCATAGGCCCACGAAGGAGATAAGCAACAAGAGTACAGCCATGGCTCCCATTCCCGCCCACTCTTTCAGATGATCCATGGCAACGGGAACCATAATGACAATCCTGCAGCCAGTCTCGCATCCACACGTGTTGAATTCACTGCAATGATGGTCACTCGCAGCTGTACCATCAGGTCATCAAAGTCAGCAGACCAATTTCCTAAAAGATACTGTTGTGACAAATTAGCAGAACATGTAAAGCTCTCATACTGAATGCTAGTAACACACAAACCTGGATACTTCATTTCACATCCCAATTGGGCCAGCTGCCACAAGGTATCTATTTGCTCCTGCACCAGATCAATTCTTGGTTTACAATCATTAAACCTCCTTTTAGTTGAGCACCAATTGTGGATTGAGTATCCAAGGCGGTAGCCACATTCTTGGACAACTCATTTAGCTTAGAGGTTGTTTGCACTGATGTGCTCATAGCCATGGCAGTCATGACTGAACCCACAACTGCAAAAGAGATTGCTGCAACTATGGCTACTGTAATGCCAAAATCTCTCTCTGTAGCCTTTACCAAACAGGCCATAAAATCTGAATATGGTTTTATTGGGCCTTGTAGTATCTTAGTGAGGTTACCATTCACCTCTCCCTTATTGAGTAATGACTTCCATGATTTTATGGTAATCTGATTTACTTGTTCAAGACTTAAGTCATTTCCTATGGGTTTCTAGACCTCAGGGCAAAAGGAGCGCCCTGTACCTCGCCCTGCCCTTCCTCACTATGATCAGGAGAAGGCCCTGAAGGCATTGTTCCAGGAGGGTCCCTCCCCTCCCCACATCTCCATTTCTCCTCTCCCTTCCCCCTCTGCCCCTTAGGGGATTGTTTCTGAACTCCTTTTATTTGGGCTTGTAATTCTTCCTCAGCCCAGCTCAATACCTTGATGTCTCCCAAAACTGCGAACCAAGGTGCAATGGCATCGCATTCACTCAGGAATCTTTCTAGTGTGCTTTTCTTTATTTTAAGTTTCTTTGACAAAAGTAGCTCCTGAAGAGCCAGAAAAATTAGACTAGGAAGTCCCCATCTTAAATATTTTACTTTCGGTTTGTTACAACCATTCGCTCAATGCCTGAGACTTTATTGCCGCTTCCCCCACCCCACCCCACCCCACCCCCACCCCCACCCCACCCCCCGCGGTCTTTAACTCGGTCCCAACTTACCTGGGACTTTATAGCTCCTCATTGCCTCATTACTGAGGGCCTTAATTTTGTCCAAACCCAGAACTTCATCGCTCCTTACAGGAGACCTTAAATCGCCTCTTTACCGAGGGCCTTAATTTTGTCCCAACTTACTTTGGGAACTTTCCAGCGCTGCCCTTTCTGCAAGAAGTTCTGATCTGAAAAATTCCCGGTACGGGCCACCATCTATACGCGCCTGCCCTCACCAGCAAGGAAGATACAACTCTGGGTAGATCTTCTTCATGCAGTTTTAATCAGGATCCTTTAAACATGTTGGGAGAGGGAGAGAGGGAGAGAGAGAGAGAGAGAGAGAGAGAGAGAGAGAGAGAGAGAGAGAGAGAGAGAGGGGACCCCTGCAAAGGCTTAAATACCCTTGAGCTAACCAACCCCAGTGAGCCACGTGGACCCTGCAGGTAGGCTACTCTAATGCTGAAGCAGACAGGCTGAACAGACTTAACCAATTAAAGGCTTGTTTACCCAGAGAGTCTACACCAGAGGGAAGGTGTAAGGTGGAAACCAGTGCCACTTTAAGGCATGGCACTATACAGCTCTCTACAGCAGAGCATACCCTACACCAAGCAGCTTCATGCCTAACTTCTGGTACTTCTCATGTTGATGTCCTCTGATCACCAGGCTTGAGTTGCCTTCACCTTTGAACTCTATTTCCTGTGGGACATGTAAACCCCACATGATATCTACAAATTCCTTGACAAAGTCCATCATTTTGGAAATCTTCACTACACATTTCTGAACTACACACTCTAAGAACTCAGAGCTTTGTGTGTGGTCTCTTCAGAAGCTCATGGGGGGAATTCAATCCTGGGGGTTATTGCCAAGCCTCATCTATTCTCTGTAAACTTTGTGCATTCTCCATGAGCCAATCACTCTTGTCTTTCAAAACCCTGAAAAATCAGCCATATGGAAAATTCCAAGTTCTGCTACAAACTGGAAAATGTAGCCTGGTCCCTTTGAACCACAGCTAAAGCATCTTCTCTGTATCTATAAAACAAAGTGTCTAGGTGGCCTGCAATAATAGGTTTACTGGAAGCTAAGTTCAGAGATTCTCTATTCAAATGAAAGATTTTCACATGAATTTAGTGTTACATAGAGATATCCTAATGGTTGAAGTCTTGCCCGCAATAACCTTCTCTGTCTTCTCACTACAAAGTTCTCCTTAAGGACACTAAACATTTTAACAACTATAACTTCCTACCCACATTGTTCACAACATTAACCTAGTAACAGTCCTGTATTTTCCAAACTGGACTCTTTTTTTCACTTTTTTGTTTCTCATTTTGCTTTGAAATATCACTGTAAGGCTCACTGAAGGAAGCTAGCAGTAACCATGCAGCTTGTATAGTGGATAATCTCCATTTTTACTTTGCTGGGTTTAGAATCAAGTCTCTCTCTCTCTCTTCCTCTCTCCTCTCTCTCTCTCTCTCTCCCTCTCTCTCTCTCTCTCTCTCTCTCTCTCTCTCTCTCTCTCTCTCTCTCCCTTTCTCTCTCTGACATGTGTTCATGAGTATGCTTGTGTGTATTCATGTGTGTAAGTTTCTAGACAGAATTACTGAAGAGAGATAAACCACACTAAATATAGATAACATCATCCAATGGCTGTGGTCCCACGTTGATTAAAATAGGAAAATGGAGAAAGCCAGCTGCATACCAGTGTCCATCTCCCTCTATGCAACTTGAATTTTCTATACAATGTGACCAGACATCTCACTCTCCTGCTCATATGCCTTTTGCCTCAGTGGATGTAATATTCTTAAATTGTAAGCCAAAATAAACTCATCCTTCCTTAAGTTTTTTTTTTTTTTTTTTTTTTTTGAGAAAATAACTCAGTCTAGATGTACTCTAGCTTGAAAGCTCCTCTACTAAATAAATCAGCCCAGTGCTTTTGAATTTGCTGCCATTCAAATTCTTAGGACAAGGGAACAAAGCTACAATACACACCAGACTATAGCATGAAAAGCTTCTAAACCAATTCCCAATTGACTCCTTCCTTCTTCCCCTCTGAATCCTGATAAATCATGTCTTAAACTGTTCATAGTTCATAGGTGTCATTCTGTAAATATGTTTCTCCTATTGGTTAATGAATGAAGCACTATTGGCCAGTAGGAAAGAAAGATTTGTGGGACTAGGAGACAAAGATGTTACATATAGGACTTTAGACTCACAAACATAGGATAGATGATGAAATATTTTCTTTAAATCTTGCTAAATGTTAATGGAATAAATATTGTTAACTGTAGTTCTTATTTGATAACTGTTTTGTTATATATTTTACTATGTTAAAGTTAAAACCCTTCTGTTTATTTCAGACAGAAAAGAAGAGATGATGGGAGATGTCATTCTGTAAATATGTTTCTCCTATTGGTTAATGAATGAAGCACTATTGGCCAATAGGAAAACAAGATAGGTGAGACTAGGAGACAAGGGGGATTCAGGAATAGGTAGTAGGAGATTCAACATGTAGGACCAAGAGAACGGAGGTCCAGATCCTCTCCCCAGCAAGATAGACCATGTGGAAATACTTAGATTAATAGAAATGGCTTAATATTTAAGACAGAGCTAGCCAATAAGAAATGCTAGTAACTGGCCAACAGCTTTCTATCTAATACAGCTTCTCTGTCTCTTATTGGGGCTGGTGCAGCTGTGGGACCATGCTTCCAGGAAATCTTCTTGTAACAGTTCTGTTTGCTTCTGAACTCACATTATAATCCTCTTGGCACTCTTCTTACATCACTCTAGGCCTTGTCTAGCCCGCAACCCCACAAAAATTTCTCCATTTCTCCCAAGAGCATGCTCTAAATGCCTAGGAGATTCATATTCAGGTTCATAACAGCAGCACTTTTTCCTTGTGCCCATTTTGTATCTTAATTTCCTTCATCATGGCCACAATAAAGATATAGAATAGGAACAACTTAAAGAATATTTAGCTTACTCAGTAGGGAGGACATAGTCTATCATGACAAGAAAAGACTGGCAGCAGGTGTCTCCATAATGATGAAAACACAGAGATAGAATGTCATTTCATAGTTTATCACTTCTCAAAGGGACAGGAAGCAGGGAGAGGGAGAGATGGAATGTTTCTTTCTTCCTCAACATTGTCAGCAATATTTTGGGCTATTTTATTCTATGTCATGGTGGATTGTCCTCAGTGCTCTGTAACAAACATATTTATCAGTATCCCCGGCTTTACCCAGTAAATGCTAGTAACATTCCACCCAATGCCATTATGACAACCCAGATATCTCTAGGCATTGTCAAATGTCCCTGGTGGTAGGAATACAACAGTTGAAAACTGTTGTCTAAGCTTATGTTGTAGGACATGTGACTGGAGGTTAAATTAAGGACAGGAATTAAAAGTACAAGAAACAAAATTAAGCCCAAGCTAATTCCTCCAGGTCAGCATCACTGTTGTCATCATTACTTCAGAGATTCTTGCTCAAGAGTACTGTAGGATTGTAGATCAAATTCAATCCAAGCAAGTCACACTTTGCCAAAACATGAGCTGTGTCCCATAAAACTAGAGAATAACTTCAGGCTTTATTTTTGACCACCTATGTTCCCACCTCAGTAGCTTTATCTGCCTGTACCAATCCATATGTCCAATTATAATACAGTTTACCTTAAATGGTTTTATTTTCTTGTTTCAGCTAATTACTGCCTCAGTTAATCTACAGAAAAGAGAAAACATGTCACTGGAAACGAGAAAGGTGACTATGCTAACATTTTATAAGTAGTGGTTTCCTGAAAATTAAATTTATGGAAGGCATCTTCTTGGGATTAAAAAATAATTAAATAAGGATAGCAGAACTTTTTCACACTTATTTATATTTAGGGAAGTAGACATGTGTGTCATTGTATGTATATGGAAATTAGATGGCAACTCATAGAAGTTGCTTTCTCTTTCCACACTTTGAAACCCAGGAGTTTGACTCAGGACCTCAGTCTTGGCTGTACGTGCCTTTACCAAATGAGCCATCTTGCTGCCCTTCTATGGGATCCAAAATTTAATTTGCATGTTATCCATAGTTTTAGTCTACTTTCTTTTCTGTATATTAAGTATCTTTTTGGTCACATAGCATACTGGTAGGGGAAAATAGTATTGAAACAGCATAATTCTAAATAAGCCTTTTGAAAGTAGAAAGGAGGAAGAGAAGTACATTGCATTGAGGAAACAATGGGTTGTCCATAGAAATCTGGCTTTGACTTTAGAAGGCTGGGATGATAGCTCAATGGGTAAGAGTCCTTACTCCAAAAACATGAGGACCTGAGTTCAAATCCCTAGCATCCTTGTCAAAGGTAATACATTGCTGCCTAGGCATTTAGCTACAACTTTGGGGAGCATTCTGGGAATATACTAGCCAGCCAGCCTTGCTGAAATGATGATTGAATGAGAGATGCTGCTTGAAAGGAATAAGAGTGACAGAGATAAGATAAGAGAGAGAGAGAGGATACCTTGCATCCTCCTGTGGCTTTCATGTGGGTTTCTGCATGCTGAATTTTACCTTGTTTCAAAAAAAAATTAAAAATAGATAACTAGAGAATATTCTAGATCATAGTAACACTAGATACTATTTTCATATAAAATTTATACTAGCAAATGGAATATTTTTATTATCTCTTCTGTCCTCTCTTTTGATTTGAATGAAGAAGTCTATTTTAAGAGTCTATAAGTGGCACTAGTAAGTATATTTACTTAATATTTGCTATGCCATCAAAAGTCAAAATTCCAGAAAAAAAAAATTTAACAAAAGAGGAAACTTACATGATTGTATCATGAATAGAAGAAAGCTGGCCATCTTAATTTTATTTTTAACCTGACAACACTGATTATATGCAATGTAGTCTTAAGTATCTCTCCTATATCATGCATCAACTTTAAAAAAAAAAAAATCCTACAATCCAATAGCTATTGTTTTCTACATTTTAAATATAAGAAACAGGCATACTTGAATAAAACTCCTTGGCAACTAGGTGAAAGAGCCCAGATTGAAATTCAGAAAACCTATGTGGTTTGTACCCTACATACTGTTCTAACCATAATTTAAAAAAAAAAAAAATAAATGAGATGGCTGGTTGAGTTACTGGTCAATTGTTACATTGACTTTCTAAAAAATAGACGCTGGAAGCATAACTTTTCTATAGTCAAAGAGTTTTCTAAGATCGAAGAGTTTAAGCTTAGATGGCTAGAAAAATAAGAATTTGAGTTACTCAAATTGATGAATAAAACACTGATTGTCCAGTAGCCAGGCAGGAAGTACAGGCAGGGCTACCAGATGAGGAGAATTCTGGATAGAGGAAAGAGAATGGAACTGCCAGAGAGATGCCATGTAGCTTCTGGGAAGGTAAGATGCCAAGGAATTCTCTGATAAGATAAGGCCATGGGGAAATACATGAGATTAATAGTTATGGATTAATAATTAACAGAAAACTAACTAGTAAGAAGGCTGAGCCATCAGCTAAACAGTTTATAATTAAAATAAGTCTCTGTGTGTTTATTTGGGGATAAATGGCTGTGAGACTGTGAGACCAGGGGGAACAGAAACTTCTGTTTACAGAGATTTGTCTTTTTGGCACAAAGGCACCTTATCACACTATTTTCGTATTGGTAATGATATTTGGTTAAATTTGGTATTTGATAATGATATTATCAATGGCCAGTTTCTAGTAATAGAAGGAGGGGTCACTTCCTAAGACACTCTCTTTCCATTTCTAACTTCACCATGTTTCCATATCTGACATTAGAGATACATGAGCCAACAGCTCTCTATCCACAAGCATTTTACTTTCAAAGTTAATGGCCACTGACATCTTTTCACAAGACAATAAAGGATGTGATACACTCTATAGATGAGTGCCTGAATAAACCTATTTCAGGTTTGGGAGGCATCTACTAACAAAATACCAAATTCCATCACCACCACAAACCTATTTCCTAATAACGGGAAGTATTATAGACTTCCCATGAGCAGTTCTTATGTCACAGAAAACAATAAGATAAAGATTACTTTGAGACAGACCATGAGCCAAATAGCACAAATAGCACACAAAACTGAAAGATGGAAAGCTGTACATATATTTTATTTGTCAGGTGTTAATATAACAGAATAATTAGCAGATTTTTTGTGGGCTCTCTAATCACCAATCAATTTAATACTCACAGATTAGTAATATAAAATCCTGTCATGTTTATTTTCTAGCACCTGGCTGGATGAACCATTTTGTAATTGCCAGACATATATAAATAATGACTCCTTAATAATGCAATAATGGTTTGGAAAGAAGTGGCTGAAAGAATTGCTGTGGAGAGAGTCTAGTATGATAATATATGTACTAACTAAGCTGATGAGGTTACCTTTCAAAGCCCAGGACGATCTCAAAAGAAACACAACTATTCAATCAACAAGCATCCAGTGTCATTACCTATCTCACCTAATCTTCATAAGAATTATAAGTCAAATATATTGGAGGCTTTCAATATTTTAATAAATTTAGTGCCTTTCAAGGTGTTGCATGTGTTGATTCCATAAAAACAATTTTTTTCAAGTGTGTCACGGCTTCAGACCATGCTCACCTCTCCACCTCCCACATCCTCTATTTTTCTCTATTCTCTCCTTTTCCTCCACCCTATGAATTATCTGCTTTAATTTCATGTACTTTTCATTGGGGTTGATTGCTGTGGAATTAGTTTTCAGAGAGTTGTGATGTTTTTGATATTTTCTTGTTTGTGTTTCTGTATTGGACCTTGTTCATCTGGGATTAAGATGTTGGTTAGATTTTTTTTTTAAGGTTATTTTCTCTCAATAAAAATGTTTGCAATGTTCAAGTGACTGGATTGAGTTAGGTTGATATGTCATTTATCCAAAGTATTCTAGAGGTGCTGTTGAGTAGATAATGCTCTAGCCTACATGCTCCGGCATCAGGCTCAACCCATCCCTAATCCAAAACAGAATGCTAGTGATATAAGCAGCCACAACTAAAGAACATGCCAACTATAAAAACAGAGTGATAAGCAATTCAAAAATTAATCTCTTCCACTGCAATTTGGAGGAAGAGAGGAATAAGGATATTAGGGTGTGCCCTCAGATATTAGTTATGAGTAGAAATGTAACTGAGATAAACAGAGAAAGACCAACAATTCATAAAAAAAACAACAGAGAAAATTGGAGAGAGTGAAGTAAACAGAGTAAGGTAAGGACATGAAGCATGTTCAGCTACAGGTGTAGTAAAGACAGAAAGTTAAGCAATGCAATTAAGCAATCTAAAACAGTCCCAGCATTCAAGAGGCTGAGAAAAGAGATTACTAACTCTAGACCAAAATGTGTTATTAGAAAATCCCATCAAAAGAAAATGTAAGCCATGGGTAGAGAACAATGCAAGAGGAGGACAAAGCTAGTACACTAAGCTGAAATTACAAGGTAAATTAAATTAATATCAAAGTGATGGAAAGAGAACTTGGTGCAGGCATACAATCTGTCTGTAGTCACTGTCATAGTCACAAATTCCAGGTCTGCTCCCATGCTGCAGGCCTTGGGTAGTTCCTCGCATAGGTATAAGTATCGGGACTCTTCTCTTTGCAGCCACTCTTGTGGGTAGAGGTTGTGAGGTTGTCTTTATGCAGTCCACTCCAGCCTATTACTCAGATTCCCATGTCATGAAACACTAAACACCTCTGACTTAAGTTCTTTCATTCTTGCTAGAGGTGTGCTGCAGCTCTGTCTGAGAGTATGGTCCCACAAAGAGTATGGTCACTTTGAATTTTCAGAATAAGCCATGCATAAAAAGACTTTTTGACCAGTCTTTTGTTTTTTTGGTTTTTTTTTACCAGGGACACCTGGTAAAATGCCATAAGTACTTGTGGTATATTGGGGAAAACTTTTAATATGGAGGACTACCTTCATACAAGAGAACATTTTCAAGTATATAGCTCAATTAACTGGTACAAGCTGGGACAACAATGTAACCACTACCCAAATTAAAATATAAGGAATTGTTTGCTATGCAGAAGGCTTCCTGGTGCCATCTCCTACCTAGTCAGTCACCTAAGGTAACAAATATTATGTCTCTTGGATTAGCTTGCATATGCTATAGCTTCCTATGGGTGAAATACATATTTGTATACATTGAATCTGTCACGTAATGATATGTTGTCCATGTCATTGTGTTTAATGTGATAACTTAATCCTTTAATGTGATAACTTAGCTTTGGGAAAATCTACTAGTTCACATCTATCCTCAAAGGAATCACAAGGTATAATTGTTTCTGGTTTCATTTACTCTTTCCAAATATCACATGTCTTTTTCTCCACAAATTTTGGATAGCCTGTCATTACTTTGTGGGTTTCTGAATCTCTTTCCTTTCTGCTTTTCTTTCTTTAGAATGCTATTTTATTTTTCTTATACCTCTCCCTTACTGGGTCACATGCAGACAACCTTTAGTCTTCTTTCTTACTCTAAAGGTCACCTTTATCTTTAAGTAGCACAGAATCTCTCATAGATATGCAAAATTTTCCCACCCACACTTCAAGCCTCATAAAGGCACACCTAGAATTCACACAGAGGCTTATTAAATCATAGCATTAAGAACATTGAAGATATGTTCCTATGTGTTCCATAAAACATACAGTTCTTACAAAAGACTGTTGACTCTAATATAAAAATAACTAAATCTATACAAAATGAGTTAATATTGGGAGCATGATAGAATACTAGTAAACATAAGGAAGATGGAAGTAACCCTAAGGCTTCTAAACTATCACTATATGAATTAGAGAGTCAGCCAAAGCTGTCTGACAACCACAATGTAATTCCCTCAGCCTGCAACTTCCCTGTTTTCTCTTTTGATATACAAGTATGTACACACAGAGACACAACACAGAATACAACACACACATACACACACACACACACACACACACACACACACACACACATTCGTGCGCGTGCACGTGCACGCACACACACATCCACACACAAAGTTTGAATTCCTACAGTGATATCTAATAAACAAAAAGCCACTAGTTGCCCCATGACACTCTTTTTAAAAGCAAATTTTGCTGAACAAAATAAAATATACTAATGAGATTTCTATGTTGCCACAGACATAAGCTCTGGAGTCAGTGTTGCACACCAGCTCCTCTCAATTCTCCTTTCACTTTGAGCCTAATTGCTTAGATAAGCAAATAGTACTGTGATGCAGAAGGAAAGTCAGCTTTTCCCAGGGTAACTAGAATACAACAAAATGAATGCCGTGAAAGAATCAGCCTCTATGTGCATATCCTATGCCGCAGAGCAGTCTTTAGGTGTATCAATGACAGCACAGAGACCCCACAGAGGAGACTGACCATGTATGTTCTCACCTGAATACACTAAGCAGGTGCACTTACACTGCAGCATCTTCTCAGCTGGATGTAAAACAGATCTGATCAAGGTATTGGAATGAAAAGTGTTTCTGTAGTAACGCTACTCACAACACCCCTGAAAGGAAGAAATTACACTGTCAATTCTACTGCCAACTTGCTCCTATTTAACAGATCTGGGGAAGTTCCTAGACACCACGTCCCATTTCTATTTTAACACAAGAAGTTCGTCTTTCCCCAAGAGCCTGATATTACGCCTCAGAATATAAGTCATTCTGCTTCTTTGTACTAGATATTCTCTATGAATCTTGGGCTCCCTCTATAGCTAGTGATTAAGAAACATGTAGGCCTAAAATAGACTAGAAGGAAAGCTTATTGCTATGATGTCATTTGTCACAGGACTTTACATTTGAGCTTCATGCCTCATCTCTGTAGTTAACTACACTCCCCAGATATACCCTGGCCCTCCTCACACTGACTTTAGTGCCATCTCATAGATCTAGAGTTCCTGATGTACTTTCTACCCAGCATACTCAATGCCATAGTGACTAGTTTCCCATCCCTGAGCTCCTTGATGGCTCTCTATAAGGTCTTCTACATGCATCCTCAAACCTAAACAGGTTTTGGCTGTATAAAACCATGGTTTGAATCCTAGCTAAACAATTTATTCAAATGTCTGTGAATCTTTTCCACAAATAATAAAACAGTAAATATGTCCAACTTAATGTTCTTGACTTTTGTCACACAGGAGAAGCAAAGACTACACATCAAAAAGTATTACTATTTTCCAACAACACTTTACCTGTCGAAATATAAATTTCATGTGCTTTAAAATGATTTTGTTGTAAAGACTTTTATCCACTAATCTATTTTGTTATGTCCTTGAAATTTTATTTTAGATAGTATATTCTAATTAATGTTTTCCCCTTTTCCTACTCCTCAAAGAATATTGAGGAATATTTTTAGTTTCCAGAGCCATACATAACCAAAAACTGATGACATTTGGCCTGGATTCCAGTTTGACGACTCCAACACATAGCAGTATGAGCTCTGATATATAATTACATATCTACATATCTGCTTTACCATCTGTAATATGATCATGCTTCCATGGTATGGATTAAGCAAGATTATATCAGTTACTTCACTGTGAGCATTTAGAAGACAGCCTCCACAACGTGCCTGTTTAAACAGTGTTATAATCTTAAAGAGTTATTTTAAAACACACTTTAGTTCATATCCTACTATGTCAATCAAACCATCAACTATTGAAAGAATATTTTCTGTCACACAAATTCAGAGGGCCTAGTTCAGACCCACAAGGTTTCTCAGCTGTCAGTCCAGAGTCTGTGACAAGTAAACAGGTAGAGCTATCTTAAAATTTAACAAAATAAACTTCAAACCAAAATTAACCAAAAGAGATGGGGAAGGACATTTCATATGTGTTAAAGGAAAAATCCACCAGGATGGTGTGTCAATTCTGAAAATCTATACCCCAAATGCAATGGCATCCATATTCGTAAAAGAAACATTACTAAATCTTAAATCACACATCAAACCCCACACTTTAGTAGGGGAAGACTACAATACCACATACTCACTAAGGGACAGGTCTTCTGGACAGAAATAAACAGACAAATAATGGAGCTAACTGATTTATGACTCAAATGGACCTAACAGATATCTACAGAACATTTCATCCAAACACAAAAGATTACACCTTCTTCTCAGCACCTCATGGAACCTTCTCCAAAAATGACCACATACTCAGTCACAAAGCAAGTTTCAACAGATTAAGAAATTGCAGTAACTCTCTGTATCCTATCAGATCACCATTGATTATAGCTGGATTTCAACAGAAACAGAAACAACAAGAAGCAAAAAATCTCATGGGAATTGATCAACCTTCTATTGAATTACCACAAGGTCAAGGAAGAAAGAAAGGAAGGAAGGAAGGAAAGAAGGAATGAAGGAAGCAAAGACTTACTAGAATTCAATGAAAATTAAAGCACAAACATACCCAAACTCATGCAGCACAATAAAAGCAATGCTAAGACAAAACTTCATAGCACTGTCTATCTATATAAAGAAACTGGACAATTCTCACACCAGGGACTTGACTGTACATGAAAAATATCTAGAACAAAAAAGAAGAAGACACATTGAACAGGAGTGGAATGCAGGAAATAATCAAACTCAGGGCTGAAATAAATAAAAGTAGAAATAATTGAACAATGCAAAGAATCAATGAAACAAAGAGTTGGTTCTTTGAGAAAAATCAACAATATAGACAAACCCTTATCCAAACTAACTAAATGGCAGAGAGAAAATACCCAAATTAATAAAATCATAAAAGAAAAGGGAGGCATAAAAACAGACACTGGGGAAATCCAAGGAATCTTGAGGTCATGCTTCTAAAACCTGTACTCCACAAAATTGGAAAACCTAAAAGAAATGAGCAAGTTTCTTAATAGATACAAGTTACCAAAGTTAAATCAAAATCAGATAAACGATTTAAATAGACCTATAACCCCTGAGGAAATATAAGCATTCATTAAAATTCTGCCAAACAATAAAAGCCTAGGGCCAGATGACTTCAACACAGAATTCTACCGGACTTTTAAAGAAAAGCTAATATCAATACTCTCCAAAATACTCCATAAAACAGAAGCAGAAGGAATATTGCAAAATAACCCAAACCATACAAAGATTCAACAAAGAGATTATAGACAAACATCCCTCAAGAACACTGATGAAAAAATACTCAATAAAATGCTTGCAAACTGAATACAAGAACACATCAAAAAGATCAAGTAGGCACCATCCCAGAGATACAGAGATGTTTCAACATATATAATCCACCATATAAACAAACAAATGAAAAATTGTTAACAAAATAAAATAAAACATGATCATCTCATTAGATTGTGAAAAAAAAATCACTTTGACAAAAATCTAACACCCCTTCGTAATAAAAAGCTTGCTGATATCAGGGATAATGGAAGCATACTTAAATATAATAAAATAAATAGTCAGCAAGTCAATAGCCAAAAAGCAATCCCATTAAAATCCCAAGATTCTAATACAATTCTTTACAGACGTTGACAGAACAATATTCACCTTCAGATGGAAAAAAAAAAAAGAAGGATATCTCAAACAATCCTGTACAATGAAGGAACTCCCAAAGGTATCACCAGCATGATTTCAAGTTCTACTATAGAGCACTATAGAGCTGTCATAATAAAAAGAGCATGGTATTAGCATAAAAACAGACAAGAGGATCACTTGAATAGAATCTAAGACCAAAACATAAGTCAAAACACCTATGGACACTTTGTTTTTGACAAAAAGGCCAAAATTATACAATGGAAAAAAGAAAGCATCTTCAACAAATGGTGCTGGCATAATTAGATGCAAGCATATAGATGATGCAAATAGATCCATATCTATTCACCCAGCACAAAAGTCCAAGTGAATAAAAGACCTCAATATAAATCCATTTACACTGAACCTGATAGAAAAGAAAGTGGGAAATACCCTTGAACACATTGGCACAAGAGACAACTTCCTGAATATAATACTATTAATACAAATACTAAGATCAATAATTAATAAATGGGACCTTATGAAAATGAAAAGCTTCTGTATGGCAAAGGATGCTGCCAATAGGCAAAATGGAAGCCTACGGAATGGGAAAAGATCTTCACCAACCCCATACACAACAGAGGGCTTATCTCCAAACCAAATAAATAATTCAAAAAACTAGACATCGAAAATCAAATAATACAACTTTTAAATTATCTAAACAGAATTCTCAACAAAATAATCTCAAATGACACAGAAACATTTTAAAAAATGTTCAAGATCCTTAGTCTTCAGGGAAATGCATATCAAAATGGTCTGATATTTCATCTTACACCTGTCAGAATGTCTAAGATCAAAAACACAAATTATAGCTTATACTGGAGAGGATGTGCAACCAGGTAAACAATTCCCCACTGCTAGTGGGAGTGCAAACTTGTACAAACACTTGTATGGCAGTTTCTCAGAAAATTGGGAAACAATGTACCTCAAACCCAGGCATCTACCTGAATGAAACTCAATCATACCACAAGGATACTTGCAAAATTATATTTATAACAACTTTATTCATAATACCTAGAACCTGAAAACAACCTAGGTGCCTCTCAACTGAAGAATGGATAAATAAAATGTGATACATTTGCATAGTGGATTATTGCCACACCAGCCCCAGTGGAGGCAGTGTAGCAATGCTGAGAGAAATCTCAATGGCTACCTGTCCAGAGGTTCGCACCACACGTGGTTATGCCTCCTGGGGAAAAGTGGTTCAGGTCCCTGCAGGTGCTTACTTGGCTGGCTGCTTGGAATGGGTGCTAGATGTGTTTTGTGCTATACATTAATGCCTTTTAATTATGGACATTTTAGCCTATAACTCCACTGTTAATTCAGAGAAGCCTAGAAAACACTTAGATATAGTTTCAGGAACTGAAAGAGATACAGACCAACATTCAGGGGATGGATGTTGACCTCTGTGCCCCCGATCATAAAACCCATAGTGCCAGATGTCAGCCCAAGGCCTAATAAACAATTAGGGCTAAAGCTGTAAGGAAGCAGCCCACAATGTGACCTTGCCTGTAATCAGCCTACCTGCAGCTAGGCTACTGTGGGAGTTACTACAAAATTCTAACTTGGTATCTTAGGGCCCTTGAATCATTGCTATTAAAAGTTTAGTGTTCAAAGACAATTCTCTTTACTCAGTAAATCAAATCTCTGATATGCTGACCATAAGCAGGCCAAAATAGACAGAGGCTCTCAATTATGCACTTGCTTAGATGTATTTACTTGATGGGAGATGTGGTTCTGTATATATGTTTCTCATAGTGTTAATAAAGCCCTGTGGCCAATAGAAAACTAGATAGGTGGGGCTAGGAGACTAGGAGGAGGAAGAGGAAGTGGTAGGTGGAGTCGAGATGTAGCCCGGGAAGAAGCAGGAAGCCTGCCGTGCGGCTCCCCATAAGACGACCACGTGGAAATACTTAGATAAGTAAAAATGGGTTAATAATTAAGACAGAGCTAGCCCATAAACAATAATGGTAACTGGCCAACAGGATTGTATCAAATACAGAGTCTCTGAGTGTTATTTGGGGCTGGCGCGGCTGTGGGCCCAGACTGGCGGGCTGGCAGAAACTTACATGCTACAGTTGGCACCCAACGTGGCTATAAGAACTTTCACTTAAAACTAATAAGAGCTTAAGAAATGTTTTAGAAACAAGGGAACAGAGACTAGCAAGACTTCTTAGTAGCAGCATTTTCTCCTTTGGATTTGTTTTGTTGTAGACAGAGATTTGCGCGGCTCCTTTAAGAGAGGTTTCCAAAATTAGCATAAGCGGCAAAAACCGCCTTGCTTTTAAAGAGCTCTGCTAACAATTCATTGGTGTGTACAAGAGCTGCAATGAAGGTTTACACTGTGTTTTAAAAAATACGCTGGCTTGGGAGAGAAAAAGAAACGGGATACAATGGTTTAAAAAGAAAAAAGGAATTAAATGGATGGATGTAATGGCACACGCCATTAATCCCAGCACTCGGCAGACAGAGGCAAGCAGATCTCTGTGATTTCAAAGTAAACCTGGTATGCAGTGAATTCCAGGACAGATAAAAGTTACACAGAGAAACCCTGTCTCAAAATATATAAAAATAAAAGTAGAATAAATAGAATAATAAAAAAGCCACGTAAAAATGGAAAGCACAGAGAAATTTTGGATACTATACGCGATTCTGTTGTCTTTAAATTATTTAATTGCTGAGAAAATAACTACTGATAAAAGAAATGCTGCTAGATTAATTCAATTTATATATTTTAAAAATGCTTTGACTCCAAATTTTAAGACTAAGGACAAGTTACTGGGGAAAAGGATTTCTATTTTTGTTTCCACAGAAAATGAAAAGCTATGGATTTCTTCCAGACTTATGTGGTTTGATCAAGCCAGACCCCCTGAAACAGCTCCCCAGATGATCCAACATTCAAAGAAGTTGAGACAAAACTTTGCACACTACAGCCAAGATTTCTGGATCTTCTTTGGACCCCCATGACAGCGCCCTCTACCAGCAGGAAGTAGTTTGGAAAGAACGACGCCCAAATTCCCAAATATTGTTTATAAATGTTTGTTTTCATTTATATGGGCTTGGTTATAAATGGTTAATGACACAAGCAATCTTTTTAAAGGTAAAAAGGGAATTATGGTATAGATATGAATACTTTGCTTTGAAATGGATATTCTTTTATTGATACAATTTAAGGTCAATTTTGTGATATATATATTTCTCCTCTTGTTTAGGTATTATGTTTATATAGCTCATTTAGAAATGTAATGTATAATTTAGTACAGATTAGAGCTAATTACCTATGATAATGAGAACTTGTAGTTAAGTTAGTTAGGTTTTCTAGATATATAGAGATGTATTTGAGATGGATAGGCATTCTTCAAACCTTTCAAAGACCTACAGAATATGGCATTTAAAATGGTTTAGGGTTTTTCTTGACAGTGAGGCACAACTGCTCCTGGTAACACCACCTACAGAAGAAAGGAAGATGGACATCGAAGAAACACATGAAGTTTGCCTCTAATATGGCAAGACTAGCCATCTGGGCAAGGTACTGCTCTTCTGGACTGTTTGACTTTATGTTGTAGAAACTGGACATGCAGGACTCACAAAAAGGTGACTGCTGATGCAAGATGGACATTGCTACAGGATTCTTGCTTCATGGAAGAGGCTGCCAGACAGCTAGACAGTCTACAGGACACAGAGAAAAGTTTCCTGCCTTATTGAAGAGTCTGGACACACACTATGGCCTATGGGCTGAAGATGGAACATTACAGAAGAACTTCAGGTGACTGACCAGGCAATGAATTGTCTCTGTCATTTCTAGAATTTATATATTATCCTTCTGTGGTCTTTGATGGAGTTGAAGACAGATAGTTATGGTTACAGTTTTCCTTAGTTAGGATTAAAGATAAGTTACATATAGGACTTTAGACTCACAAAGATAGGATTGATGATATTTTCTTTAAGTCTTACAAAATGTTAATGGACTAAATATTGTTAACTATGATTCTTATTTGATAACTGTTGTATGGTATATTTTGCTATGTTAAGGTTAAACCCCTTCTTTTACTTTAGACAGAAAAGAGGAGATGATGGGAGATGTGGTTCTGTATATATGTTTCTCATAGTGTTAATAAAGCCCTGTGGCCAATAGAAAACTAGATAGGTGGGGCTAGGAGACTAGGAGGAGGAAGAGGAAGTAGTAGGTGAGTCAAGATGTAGCCCGGGGAAGGAGCAGGACGCCTGCCGCGCGGCTCCCCGATAAGACGACCACGTGGAAATACTTAGATAAGTAGAAATGGGTTAATAATTAAGACAGAGCTAGCCCATTAACAATAATGGTAATTGGCCAACAGGATTGTATCAAATACAGAGTCTCTGAGTGTTATTTGGGGCTGACGTGGCTGTGGGCCCAGACCGGTGGCAAACAAGATGGCGCTGGCAGGCGGGTAGGAAAAACCTGCGGTAACATTTACTATCTCATACTTCAAAAGGAATTGCTGACATTTTTATAGTATGTTTGTTTATCTTTAAACTGTAGCCAAAATCAGTTCTTTCTGCATAAAAACCTGATACTTTGAAGTAAACTTTGCAGCAGTTCGCAAACCTCCTCAAGTGTGTTTGTGTCTGTCTGTCAAGCCGAAGCCACTCCTGACCTGGTCATCCGAGTCTTGGTCTCCACACAGACCTGTTACCCACTGAGCAGTCTGTGGCAGATTATTACTGAGATGTTAAAAACAATGACATCAAGAAATTTAAAGGCAAATGTTTGAAATTAGAAAAACATCATCCTGAGTGGGGTAACCCAGACCCAAAAAGACAAACATGGCATGAACTCACTTAAAGAGGATATTTTCTGTAAAGGAAAACCATATTACAATCCATATCCCACAGAGAGACTAGGTAATAAGGATGGCCCAAGTGATAATGCATGTATCTCCCAAGGAATCTCATGGGTAGACTGGGAGTGAGTTGGGATGGAAACATGAGGGGTTGAGTTGGGGTTTTGGATGGAAGGGAGAGTACTGAAGGAGATGACTGAAACAGTAGGGAGGCATTTTGGGGTCAGGTAGAAATACCTGATGCAAGGGAAACTTCCAGGAATATATCAGGAGGACCACAGCTAAGACTCCCAGCAATAGTGAATGTGTAGTCTAAACTGGCAATTTTCTGTGACCAGGAAGGACTTCTAGTGGAATACCAACCCAATCACACAACCTTTGACCTATAGTCTGTCCTGTCCTGCAGAATTTTAAAGGTGGCATAGAGATTGTGGTTGTGGCCAAACAATAACTTATCTAGCCTCAAATCCATGCCTTAAGAGTGAGTCCACCCTGACACTACCTGGAGTTCTAGGATACAGCTGCTGGGTAGCCCAGAGACCTAGGATAAATTCAAACATGACTGGAGAAAAGAAAATCTCAAGGTAATGATACCTATACTCATAGATTGGGAACTACGCCAATTGTCATCAGAGAACCTTCATCCTGTAACTGGTGAAAAGAGATACAGAGACCCACAGCCAAACATAGGCTAAGTTCAGAGAATTCTCTTGAAGAGAGGGAGAGAAGCCATCAATCTAACCAAATTACAAGGTACTTGGTTCCTCTGTTCATGGGAGAGCTATGGATTCTACCTATCAAAGCACTGAAAAAGAAAAAAAATATTTCATCAGCTGTGTGTACCCCATAAGCAAATCAAGCTGACAGCTGAACCCAACCACTCCCTTCATACACACATATATAGTCATTAAAGACATTCTAGATCCTTTCTAGTGTCTTGTAAACATCCTTTTCACATTCTTTTGACTGCACTGATTGATACCTAAAGAAGGAAAATAAACTGATTCCCATCATTACCCTAAACTTTTCTTTCTATAAAATACATATTTATAGGCAAGTATCTGAACAAAAAGTCTCTTGTTTCCAGCTCAATGGACATCTCATCACTCAAAATAGGCAACACTACTTCCATATTTAAGCATGAGGTAACAGTCTTCCAGCTGTGACAAGGAGTTTGATTTCAAGACAATTGAATGTGCACTACTGCTGCATATTCACATGTACAAAGAGACAACTTCTACTCTTGCACTGTGGGAGAGAGAGAGAGAGAGAGAGAGAGAGAGAGAGAGAGAGAGAGAGAGAGAGAGAGAGAGAGGGAGGGAGGGAGGGAGGGAGGGAGGGAGGGAGGGAGAGAGAAAGAGGGAGTTAAAATGTAAGTTTTAGAGCATGTACCTACCATACTAGTTTCATAACATAGTAATGGATAAATTTCCTATAGCAAATACTTCAGTATATAGTTTCCAGTTAAAGAGGGGTAGATGAATATAATTCAGGACTCATTAGAAGTCTCTAAAGCATTCATGAGTTAGGATTCCCATTAAAGGGAAGACAACTATTTTAGCCCATTTGGGATACTATAACTAAAATGCCATGAATGACTTACAATAAAAAGTATCAGATATCTGACAGCTTGGAAGTCCAAGAACAAGATGCCAGAAAATTCCACTTAGCATAACCAGTTGATTTTTTTATAAGCACTGATTTCTCATTGTGTCTTCACATGGCAGAATATAAAAAGGGTCTCTCCCAGTTCTACTTCTTAAGAGCAAACCTCCTGGCTCCCAATACCATCAACTTGAGAATTAAAATGTCAACAAATTAATTGGGTGAGGGTTAAATATTCACAGCCTCATAATGCTATATATAATATTTTTTAATTGTCATTTATTGAGGAAAGACAAAGCACTTTTGAGATAAGTGTGTGCAAATCAAACACTAAAATGTAAGCGACTGTTCTCCAGTTATCCATGTAAGTAAAACACTGAGTGGCCAAAACCAGGAACACACAGTAGTGTACATTGTACAGCAACTCCGCCTGAATGCCAGCAGGCTGTTCTAAACAGGGCAAGCCTTCTCTCTGACAGCCTCCTTCCTATCAACACCACTTTCAAGATGACAACTACCAGTGTGGACTGTGTAACAGCTGATGCCTCTCCAGGAAACAGCTGTCATTGTCCATGTCCTCTGTTCTCACAGCAATCCAGGTTGCCACATCCTTCACTTAAGGAGAATCATGAAGTCTGATTTTTCATAGTCAGACTGCCAGCCTCGAATGCCCGTAATCAAACCCCCTGAGCAACAGCAAAACAGATGGAAGCACCTCTCCTTCCAGGTTGATTTTTATTGCTATTGTGGCACAATTCTGTCTCATTCCATATCATTATATTTGATAGCTGTCATAAACCTAAAATCACTGCTATTTGATGTCAGTACAAAAGTCATTCCCTGAGCTGAACCATGCCAGACTCAATCAACAACACCCTGTCAGTTTCCCATTTTACACACAGGTAAATAACTTACCTGGTCATTCTTGCCTAAGACCTCAAGCTAAGAACACCAGGCAGTGCTCAAATGAGATGACCTCTGAGGCCCAGGAACACACTATCTCTAGCATCTCTTTAACATAAGGCCACACAGTACATGGTTTTCTTCAACATATATTAAAATATAACATTCTTATGTTCACATGGAAATGCATTATTTATAGCATTCTTGACCAGAATTTGATTGTGTGTGCGTGTGTATGTGAGTGTGTGTGTGTGTGTGTGTGTGTGTGTGTGTGTGTGTGTGTGTGTGTGTGCATTATAATCAGAGTTAATGATTCAAGGTCAAGGTTCTAAGATTATAGTATAAAATTCAACATCTAATCCCCTCATGGCCCTGGTAGCAAAAACCTCAGAACAAAGTTTCTTTCCTCAGTACAGATTGTATCCTTTCACCTTCTGCCTCGACCAAAGAGTAAAACCTGTGTTATCACAAATGATAAATGATATATAAATGATAGATAGATAGATAGATAGATAGATAGATAGATAGATAGATAGATAACCTATACCCTCAGGGGGAACTGAGGTCTTAAAACAATATCTAGTCTTGAAAATATTACATGACAGTTATCAAACTTATTAGCCTTGGCTGCAACCTCTGACAAAAATTTAAGTCAAGTATTCCAGTGTGCTGTGCTATAGTGATAAATCTAGCTGCTTTCCAAAGTCAAGTATCCTAATACCTTATATGATTGTTTAAGGACACATTAGACCATAATATGATAGATGGGCAAAATATGATTAAGGGCCATGTAGAATGAAAAGCTTTTGAGAATGGGAAAACCCTGGAATTAATCTAATGGGCTCATACATTTCATGGCAATCTGAACTACTTAGAAAATGACAAATATTTGTCACAGACATTGTAGCTCTTCTAAAGATTATGGCATACCCTCACTATCCAAACTCTGGGAACATTTGTAGTTTTCACAGTTACACACACACACACACACACACACACACACACACACACACAGTGTGAATGTCCACTAACTTTAGGGAACAAATTATCTCATCTGGGATAGAGTCCCATCTCAAAAACTGGTTTACCTGTTTACAAAAAATTATTATTATTATTATTGTACATGTGCATGTAATGGGACAGGCATCCCACAGCATGTGGTGGTCAGGGATGTCTTTTTGGAGTCACTTCTCTCCTTCCACCTTAATGTAGGGTTCATGTATTGAACTCAGCTTCCCAGGTTTTCACAGCCAACCTTTACCTGCTAAGCTATGTCACAAGCTTTAAAGGTTGACTTTCTGAACACACAAAAGCACCGCTTCTTACTTCACTTTGTAATAATTCTGAGTGGACATCCCAGCCACCAGGACTCCTTTTGCCATTTTGCACATATGGCTTGTCGTTTTCAGTCCTTTTTCTCACCTAGAGACAGTGGCACTATCAGAAAGCAACAAATTTTCTGCATGAGTCCCCTGCCTTAGAGACAGAATTTAATCTGTAACACTACACCAAGTACAATTCTACAACCAGAAAAAAGACTAAGTAAATATTTTCGTTGAGCACCAACATATAGGAAAAATCATACAGAATAAATACTGAAACAACACTCAAAATAGCTTAGAGTCTACTTACAAATACAAGGCATAAATAAAAATTCACATAATAAAGCGAAAAATAAAGCAAAGGTGAAACTGTTAGGAATAGTAAGAGGGTGAGCCTTAGAATGCTTAATTGAAGAAAGAAATTTTACTTTCCAAAAGATGAGACTGAGTCAAGAATTATCTTCTGCACCCCCCCAAAGGTTTTTCTTGGTTTTTAACTAATAAAAGCAAGCTTAATATGGCATACACAGAAAGAAAGAAAAAATAATCTTATTTTTATTTATATACATGTTGAAAACTTATAAGACATCTCTTAATGCCCTTCTTGTTTTTAGAGTCTTCACTGAGAAACCAAATAATGAATAATGTGATATATTTATATAATTTAGTGTTACTTAGCTGTTTAAAACAATGGCATTAAGGAATTTGAAAGCAAATGGATGAAACTAGAAAAAAACATCATCCCAAGTGAGGTAGTCTATAGGTGGAATGAATTCCCACAAGCCAGTACCCCAGGTCTATTGGCAGAATGAATTTCCACAACAGTAATCTAAGACAAGCATAGATATTAGTGTTAAAGGATAACCATGCTTCAACCCACAACTCCAGAGATGCTAGGTAATAAGCAGAGCCCAAATGGTATACTTGGATCTCAGGGGAGGGAAAATAAAAGAGATCTCATGGGTAGACTGGAGAGGGTGGAGATGGAAACATGAAGGATCAAGTTGGAGGTAGACAGAGGAAAAGAATACTGAAAGAGAGGACTAGAAATTGGGCTGAATTTGAGAATCAGGTAAAAACCTGGGATAAGGGAAACTCCCAGGAATCTACAAGGATGACCCCAGCTAAGAGTCCTAACAACATTGGATATGTAGCTTTGAACTGGCCATCTCCTGTGACTGGGAAGGACTTCTAGTGGGGTCAGAGCATACATTGTTCTTCCTGAAGACCTGGGTTGGATTCCTAATACCCATATGACAGCTCACAACTGTCTGTAACTGTACTTCCAAAAGATCCAATCTACAGCCTCCTTCTGGGCTCTGAGGGTAACAGGCATGCACATGGTAGACAAACATATAAGCCAACAAAACATTCATGCACATAAAATTTTTTAAACACCTTAAAAAAAGTCTCTATTGTTTTACCTTAGTAAACTGTTCTAGACAAAGCCTTTAATTATTCACAATGCATCTATCTCTGAGCACATATAATGTTAGAACTTTGGCTGGTTTCCATATTAGGTTTCAGGTTGACTCATGATTCTCTGTTTCAAGCTAGATGGTTAAAAGAGTCATACAAACTCTCTGAGGCACACTCTGTCTACTTATTAGTGAGATCAACCCTGATACATAGCTAACATTTGATGACTTCATTTCCTCTATGTTTCCCCCATCATTCACTCCTTCCCTGAGCAAAGAAAACCATGATGCTTCATCAAGGATAATAAAATTGCTTGATTCTAGCATGGACTATGAGAGTCTACTTCCATACAAACAACAGACATATTCATCACAACCTGAAATTAGCAGTAATAAGGTAATATTTTGGTTCTATCTGCTTTTATTTTTTGTCTTGTATATCAATGGGTACCTCAAGCCCCTAAGATTATAGCACTGAAATTTGTTTTGGAGTCTAAAATGAGAATTTTGTGGCAATAGGATTCAATCCAGGCTGTCACAATACATTTCTGACAAAGTTAAACATGACAGTACAAGGTTCAACCAATCTCTGGAGATTTGGTTTTCATAAATATGGAGGTAGAATTCAGCTTAGTATTAACTTTGCTTTGCCCCCCTTAGAAGAAGAAATGTCTCATGGGATATTGGGAATAAAAGATAAGGCATAAGAGGGAAAAATCAAAATTACTCTTCTACATATAGAATATTTTAAAACCATAAAATCCTGAAGAGATAAGCAGGCTTGCAGGCTTGCAAATGGGCACATTTTTCTGGAATGATTTCCTGTTCCATGCAAAATTGAAATTGCACTAGTCATACTTTACTAGTCCATTATACTCACAGTCAAAACATTAGTCTCTTTTTCCAGTCAAATAACATATAAAGTAAATTCTCAAACACAATAATCTAACTCACACCTGCTCTCTGGGAGGACTTCGTCAATAATGAAAATGGGATCTTCATCTTCTATAAAAAGCATTTTTTTAAAGTTTCAAGACAGCTGTAAAAACAATCCATATAATCTAGAGGTGAGAGGGAGGTGACTACACTTGAAATCTCACCCTCTCTGGAAATGAGATATTTTCAATGACCAAGAATATGTTCAAAAATCTGAAGTTGATTTTGTTTTTGTTAATAGATTTGCTTCCTTAATGTCCCATGAGAATAAGGGTTTGGTGAATAGTCAGTGTTTCCTCTGATGGCTTTATGCCTTAGCATCAATATATCACAGCTCAAGCTGTTAAAAAAATATTAACAGCTCTATCTTCTATCTTAAATACATTTCTATCTTCTTCATAGCTTTCATTCCCATGTATCCCTCTGCATACATATTACAGAGCCATGGATACCCTCCTCATGTCCCAAGTAATGGCCTCCTTACTTGCCTCTCCAAATCTTCTCTTGTTCTCTTCCATCTCAGTCCCCATACAAAGAAAAAGTCCCCATTAGAAAAGCCAGAATTAATGAAAGGGCATATGCTATGAAAGGGATAAAAGCAGCCCCTGACAATAAGGAGCAGGCCCAGCACCAGGAGCTTGGCTCTAACAAGTAGACCTTGGTATTGTGTGCACCATGAACCATCTCACAACAAGAACATTAGATGAAGCTGCTCTGCAGTCGTGGCTCATATTGAAAACAGACAACTCCCTAATTATCCCTGAACATAGACAAAAGATTAGGATTGTCAAACCAAAACATTGCCAAATAGCCTCTACCAAATCCTGGATAATATGACAACTGTGTTCTCTATCAATCATAACTCTAACTGTACCCCACTCTCTCTTATTTAAAATGATTTATCAAGAACCTTGATCACAGAATTGCACCCATTGTGTCACAATACGGAATCGAAAATAAAGCTTCTGTGTTCCAAGGCTACTTTCCATAACTGGCACAAATCCCAGCCTCAAATCCTTCATACTCTTGATAGTGATGCCTTATGATTTCCCTGGGCTTTCTCCTTTCCTGCAAATAGCACTGACCCGATTTGTTTATCTCCATGTTCCTGATGGTCTCTGGATCAAGCCTAGTTCACAAAGCACAGGTTGAAACAAAGCTCAGTAGCAAGGCCCTTGACCATCATATGCTAAGCCTGGATTCTCTTCCTAATACCAAGAAAAAGAAATTCCTGGTTTCAGATCCTGCCTCCACCACATACTTCTTAAACCAGCTTTGCTATTATGTAAAAATAGAGAAATTACTATCATTTGCCTTCCCTTTTTTAAGTTTCTTATAGATACTCAATACCACATCTGGCTTTATATGAATTAAGGTATCCAAACTCAGATCCTCACACATGTGTATACCAAGTATTTATCCTCTGAACCATTTCCCTGGGCCAGGGTGTCATATTTAAAGCTAATCACTGGGAAGTTTGTAGGCCACCTAGTCTGATGTATTCAAAAGTGAGATCAATCACTAACAAGGAATAAGGTGATGTTTGACATCTGAGGCTATTCTCTGGCCTTTGTAGATACATCAAGGCATGCATGTCCTTGCATTGATATATACAAACATGCACATACAATAGACACACAGTATAAAACATATGTTCACAAGACATTGCCTAGTTTCTCTGGGGCTGTGGATTATAGCCTGGTTATCCTTTGCTTTACAGCCAAAGTCACCACTGTGGCTATTCCTTTATACCAATGTTTGTGGACCTCTTCTGCCTCTGGCTCTGTGACATGAATAATAGTAGCAATGATAGTAAGGATGACATCAGTGCCAACACAGACAAGATGAATCTCATAATATATTTGGCTGTGTCATTAGAGCATATCCCAACACCAGCATTCAGCAGGAACATAATAAATGTCATTTTTCCTTCCTGCTTAAGCATTACAAACTCATTCTGAAATTTTTCACTAAACTGGCAATATTAGATTAAACTTGTGTGATTCAAATGAAATGGCTCAAATGGGTGCTTTGAAGATTCTGCCAGACTGTAAGTTTGTAAATGTTGTAAGGGATACAGAACTACAATTACAACGCTAAGCCCCCTGAAATCCACATGAGAAATAGCACCCTCTCAAAGGATGTCTGACCAATAGAAAACTAGGAACCTATTGTAAATAATTCCTAATTTCAAAATTTTCCATCTGAAATATGCTCATAGAAATGATTTCATGAATTATGTTTATACCAAATAAATCTTATAAAGGAATTTGTTCATTTATAATATTTAAATACTAATACTTTAGTTTGTGAAGTGCTTGTCCAGATTGCACAAAGTCCTGAGTTTGATCCGCAGACCTTCATAAGCTGGGTGCCGCACATGCCTGTAAGCCTAGCACTTGAAAGAAGAAGGGAGACCAGAAATTCAGTTACCCTAGGCTACTTAGAGAGTTGGAGGCTAGTCTGGGCTCCATGAATGCTAAAATACAAGTCAAATTGTATGCTTTATATGTTATATTTCCAAGGTTGTTTGGGGGGATGGAGGGATAACTGTAAAGCTGCTACATCTCTAAAAGTTAATATACAATTTGAATGGATCACCTCTAAGCATCTTCTGATTTGAGATGCAGGGGAGTTTGTTCCCTTGTAACATCCCACTATTTCAAGAAAGTCACTGAATATCCTGTGTCATTTCAACAGAAATGTCATTTACTACAAGAGTGGGAAATTGCTACTTCTCAACAAGTAGGGTTTTTTTTCTCCTAGACAAGCAGGAAAACAATTTCCATTTTGGGAGGAAAAAAAATACATTGTCATTCTGTTTTTCTCACAGATGCCAGAACACACATGAACACACTCACAGAGCAAAACCAATGAGTAAGCCCTAACTGCTGATGGCCTCCTGAATCTGCACAGTGAAGTGTACTTACAGGGTGGTGTACCACTTCCAGGACATTAGTAATGACTCTGCAAGTTGATTGTGGGCTCCACTGTCTGAATAATGCTATTGAGTTTTTCTAAATCCTGATTCAACAATCAGAATTCTACCAGGAAAAATTTTCAATGAGACACCATTCAGCACACCACTGATTGCATTTACTGAGATGTTCAAATACATTGACATGGAATGTTTGAGAAGTAGTGGTTGCTAACACTTGTCATGGAAGGAATTGTGATAACCACTTAACAACTTAGATTACTGAATAATCAAAGAGTGTTAGAGCCTCCAAGGTGATCCAAACAAACCCTGTCAAACAAAAATAAGAAAACTGAGAACAGAGAAAGAAAACATTATGCATGTCCAGGATTAATGTACTAAAAATACTATATTCCAGTCTTGGTTTCCTAGACAGCCCTTTATGATACACATATTCAATATATCCTATTTCAGTCAAGATCTAATTGGGTTACAAAGGCACATCCTTAAATAGAATATTACATTTCTTGGAGCATGGTAAACCCCTACTGAAAACAACCAAAAAATTTGAACAAATGTTTGAATATTATAAATACAAAATAATCCTTAAATAAGAAATACTAAGGCTAAAATGAGACTGAATGAAGGTAGTGGTCTGAAACCAGCTGTCAGTATAAGTTATTACATCTGATAAAATTAGTCATAATTGCTATATTATCACTGTACCCAAAGGCTATCTCAGAGACACTCAAAGTTTTGCACTAGACTTATTCGATAAAATCAGAGATCCCAAATCTGTATCTTAGTAAATGGGGAAGTGTGTGTGTGTGTGTGTGTGTGTGTGTGTGTGTGTGTGTGTGTTTGTGTGCGTGTATGCGTAAGCGTGCGCATGCGCGTGCACTTCTAAGCTTCTGCAAGAAAGGTTTTACCTGCTAAATTATATCAAGAGAAACAGAAACAAATGCCCAGTACTTCTAACTCACAAGAGAGACGTAGATGAAGTCAAACAATAAGAATTCTCACAAAACCTCAAGTCACAAATATAGTTTATGTTGTTCTCATCCTGCTATTATCTCCAGGCACCAGGCATAAGCAAAAAAACAAAATAACAAACAAAAACAACAAAACAGCAGAGGCGGACTCCACCTTCATCCTCAGTTTCAAATAATTCACATGCAATATGAATCTTCCCATCAGTAAAGTCTATGTGGACAAGCAGAGCAACACTCAGGAGCCGAACTGATCCTTCTTCCCTCCTTTCTGACATTCTATTTCCCCCATCCATCCTTTGTCTCAACCAAATCTAGAGCAGATATTTAAATTTTGCCTTCAACTATCAGAAATTTTCCTTCATCAATGGATTTCTCCTTTGGTAACTTTATTTAATCTGAGAAGAAAAAAAAAATCAATACATGCAGAATCAACACAAGAGTCATATGTTGCACTAGGCAATACTGAAAGCAATAAAAGCCTGGCTCCATCAAGTTATATAACAGAATTGACCCCTAGTTCAGGTACCTGGAAACTGGTGCAGTTTCAAAAGACCTCTCAGGATGAACAAAAAGTCCTTCTTTCCCCCAAAAAGGTAGAAATTCATGCTCAGAAGTGAAGGTCTTCACCACCTCTTTATTTCCCCCATGAGACCTGAGTAACAAGGAACAGCCCACATCCACCATCCCCAAAGTCTATATTACTCATTTCGGAGAAAAAAATTTCTAAGACTAGGGATGTCAGACCTTCACAAGGGGGTGATGTCTACAGTAGCTTCAGCAATGGATTGACAGTCACTATTGGCAGAAATACCTGCCCAACATCAAAATCTGTGTTCTGATGCAAGCTCATCTAAAGGTATTGCTGATCACACACACACACACAAATAAATAAATATATTAATTAATTAATTAATTAAGATAGGCATGATTTCCTTAACCCTCATTGAAGAAAACGAGACCAGAATAAGAACCAGATGATATGAGAGCTTAAAAACAGATGTGAGGGCTGGAGGTGGCTCAGTAGTTAAGAATACTTGCTCTTCCAGAGGACTAGGTTCCAAGAACTGACATCAGATTGTTCACAACTGCTGTAATTCCAGTTTTTGGAAATCTGATATCTTTTTTTCTGACCTCTGTGGGAACCTACATACCTGGAGCACATATGCATAAGTAAAAGTTTAACCTTAAAAAATAAAACAGAAGTAGTCACAGCCTTGCCATTTGTTAAGCACTTTCTCTAAATAAATCACTTCTCCTTCATTCACCTTAATTTCATCATCTCTACAATAAGGAGGAAATATTGGTGGTCCAGTCCAGCTATATAATAACTTTTAATCATCACTCATGAATTAGATTAACTCTTCCCTTAGAAAGACATGTACGGCCACCGTGATATGGTAGAGCTGTGGTGAGGCCTGGCCAGTTTCCTCTTGTAACCAAAGAATACGAGTGCTTATTTGGGAAATGAGGGTAAACCAATTAGATGAAAGATGGAGGTATAAAATGAAGACTGAAAGGCCAGTATCAAAACTCAAGACCATTGTTCAAAATACCCTCTTTTTCCTAGGCTTTGTTAGGATGGAAAAATATAGTCTAATTCTCAAGTGATCCCAGGAACCTGGGAGTCTTAAATCCCAAGCTGAGGGTCACCTACTTTAATGTTTACAGTAGCCTGTGAGTGAATGGACACAGGAAATGAGCCATGTTGCCAAACCCAAAAGCCTGAGCGAAAGCAGACTTCCTGGTCTAAGAGCAGGCTTGGATGCTTTAAATTAATTGGTCTGTACTGGATGCTACAAGGTGATTGGTTCGCGATGTGCGGGCATTGTTGTAACCTTATAAAAGCTGTCTCAATTCTGTGCTGGGGGTCGTTCGTTGCTGAGCCTACCACCCTGCATGGTGTGTGCGGCAAATGACCCCAGTATACTGGAACATAAAGAACCTTATGCGTTTGCATCAAGACTGCTTCTCGTGAGTGATTTGGGAGAGGGGTACTCAGGCCTTTCCTGAGTGGGAGTACGAGAGACCACGCCCTCACGGGTCTTACAGCTTCACAACAAAACCCAAGGTCCCAGACCTGTTACATGAATCTGGGTTCCTTCATCCAAACAGCAGTTGTATGAGGACAAATAAGCATTGTCTGGATACCCTGGGTTTGTTGGTTCTTTGTTACTCAATGAAAGCAAGCTGACACAGTTGGTTATAAGAATCACCTGGTAATGTATTTTAAAAAAAGTAATACTTTACGATATAAACCTGAACCCAAATGATGCAACACCCCACCACCACTACTCAAATGATGAGTCCAAGGAAGAGACATGTCTCCTCTAGAGACATGACCTGGCCACATGTTGTATAATTATGATTGCTTTTAAACAGCCCTTTTCAGTGAAGAGCTCATTAACTGCTTGCCTCAAAACTACCAAAGGAGCTCATAAAATTTCCAGACCCTTAGCTCATCCCAGACTTACTAAACCAGAGTCTAAACTCAGATAGCTCTGGCCCGCCTAAACCCTGTTGCCCCACAACTCTTACACTTGAGGGCTGTATGTGTGTGTGTGTGTGTGTGTGTGTGTGTGTGTGTGTGTGTGTGTATTAATTACAGCAAACAAGAATCAACAGACTTGTTTGTGCAGAGATTTGTGCACAGAAACACAAAGTTTCTGATACAGAGGTTCTGGATGGAACCTGGGCACAAACATTTCTAGCAAGTACCCAGGAAATCAGTGCTGGCCTGATGCCATGATTATATTGTCATGAATATAGTCTTGGTTCTCAATCATGGCTACACTGTACATCACCAAGGAAGCAGAACTACTTAGGATTGATTCCCACTCCATAATGCCAATATAATTAGTCTAGGCTATGGACTGGACATTGAGCTTTTTCAAAGTATTCTAGGTGATTTTTAGTATAGCCAATATTGTTTCCTTACCCTAAAGTCCATCAAAGCTTCTGGCATTCCTGCCCAATAAACCTGCTTGCTCCTGCCCCACAAGGATAGTGCTTCCAGGAAATAGTCGCCAAACATGCAGGTTTTACTCTGGGCTCTGGAATTCACTGAAGCTGGAGAAGCATTGCCTCCAGGATTCAGCCCTGGTTCCCTGCTTCCATTTTAATAAGAACACATTCTCTTTCATCATTTCCTATATTGCTTTTCCTGGTAAGGTTTCATTTGTAGAACGAGTCCCTTGACTAAAAGAAATATTTGAAAACCACTATAATAAGAGAAAGGGCACTCAACTGAAAATCAGCAGGTCTGTGTGCCAGCTACAGAGTCATTTAGCCTTTCTGACCTTCAACTTCTCACTTGATCATCTCTAGGAACAGTAAATTCTGTTTGTGTAAGATTTCCAAGTTATAAATGATAGTTTTCAATACACACAAAAGCAGGCAATTTGCTTCATGTGCCGTGTTAGCTTTCCATCATCATAACAAATACCTTAGATAAATCAACCTGTGAGAGAAAGGTTTATTTTAATCCATGACTTTAGTACTGCATACTTTCAAAAATCTTTAACAGGCTTAAAAGGGCCTCCTTGAGATGGCAAGATGCCTTGATTGGTGAAGTCACTTGCCTGATGACCTGAATTCAATCTCTGGGGTCCACACAGTAAAAGGAGAGAAACAACTCTCTCAAGTTGTCCCCTGACCTCCATAGCTCACTGTTGTCCACAACTACTATATACACAGAAAATAAATGAATAAACAAAGAAATGTTTTTAAGGAACTTCCTTACTCTGGCACTAATTTCTACTATACTCACACTTCTCACTACCACCTTTACCTATTCTGCCAACACTGTGTTCCAGGAATCTTGTAAATTATCTCCCACTCCTTTCTTCACTATCTCCGCTACCTGCACTTCTTGTCCATTGTTTGTTACATTTCCACCTGGTGCACTCTAGCCTACCCCACCCATCCATTATTTAGCTCTTAGTTCAGGAACAATTGCCTCCAGGCAGCTTTCTTTCACAGCTCCTCCCTCCCAGCCCCTATCCTTCCCACTTCTCACCTCTAGTCTAGATCCAGCATCTGAGATAGAGTTTTCCTGAAAAGAAAAGTGGAATGGTGTCAACAAAAAACCACCACACAGTGAATGAGGTCAGCAAGAAGCCAAACAAGTCATGCTTCACAAAGAGAACTCAAGTGTGTCACACATGGGGCAAGCAACAGCCTTGGGACAGATAACTCTAGTCTCTTCATGGGGAAATCAAGGCTCCCAGGTCCTCTTTCAAGACCATAGCCTTAATCTCCAGACTAGATCTGACAACATCTGCCCCTGGGCAAGGACACAAAACTAGGTTCCCTTTTTTCTTTCATTCCAGACTGTGAGAAAGTCTTGGGCTGCCCTTATCTCAACAAGGATAAGAAATAATGAAAATGCACAAAACTGTTAGCAAAAAACAAAAGGTTAGACACAAAAAGCAATACATATGGATGTCTATGGGGAATTTCAATAACATATGAAATAAATCACTGACATTCTAATAAATCGCAGCAGGAAACTAAGGACTGAAAGGAGATATAAAATAACGCGAGTATTAGTAGTATTCTGTTTCTTTATATATGTATTATCTGCACTGTCATTTGAAATAAATATATAATTTATGTTCACTGACAACCTATATACTTTGCTATAACTATAGTAGAGAAAAATAATCCAGATCTACAGGATCTACAGAGAGAAATAATGTGTGTTCTTCTTATTAGTTTTATTCAATTTGACTGAAACTAGAGTCATCTAGGGAGAAGCTGCTTTGAGAAACTGTCTCATTTCAGATCAGCCTATGGACATGTCAGAGGGTCACTTTCTGACTACTACTTGATGCAGGAGGTCACTGTGGGCAGTGCCATTCCTAGTGTAAGACCCACGAGAGCGTGGTCCCTTGCGCTCCCACTCAGGAAAGGTGCCCCCCCCAAATCACTCATGAGAAGCAGTCTTGATGCAAACCCATAAGGTCCTTTATATTCCAGTATACTGGGGCCGTAAGCCATATGCCACGCAGGGTAGAGGACTGAGGACCCCTAGCACAGAATTGAGACAGCTTTTATAGGGTTACAACAAAGCCTGTGCATCGTGAACCAATCACCTCGTAGCATCCAGTGCAGTCCAATTAATTTAAAGTATCCAACCCCGCCCTTAGCCCAGGAAGTCTGCTTTTGCACAGGCTTCTGGGTGTTCATTCACTCACAGGCTGCTGTAAACATTAAAGTAGGTGACCGTCAGTTTGGGAGTTAAGAATCCCAGTTTTCTGGGAGTCTTAAATATAGAATATAGAATTAGGCTATATTTTTCCATCTAACACTATAAAGCTGGGTCTGTATAAGAAAATGGTGACATAGCAAGTCACCAGCAATCCTCTGTTGTCCCTATTTCAGCTCTAGCCCTGACTTCCCTCAGCGATGGCCTATGTTGTGGAAGTGTAAACCCAATTAATCCTTTCCTCCCCAGGTTGCTTTTGGTCATTCTTTCATCTCAGAAGCAGAGAGGCAAACTATAACACATTAAAAGGAACATATTCCTTTCAATGAGTAGTCTGAATTTATATTTATAAGATACATGTGTGCATACATGTGCATGTATGTGTATCTGTAGAGAGGGGAAATGCACTAAAAGGATCTACCATTCTGCTGCCCTCCAGTAGTATGCAAATCCCCATATATTTAACTTGCATGTTTTTTTTTTCTAGAAATTGGGTGGAAGCCAATAGCACACACAGTCATTGATTTAGTTTATGATAACTATCATTCAGTATCATTAATTCTATAATTTCTAGACTGTATGGAAGGATGGGATTGATAGGATCTATCAACAGACAAAGCATCGAAATTTCTCTTGCACCAATATGCAAAGATTGGAAACAAGACAGCATTCAAAGAATAAAGAAGTCAATAAATCATGATGTCTGTACCAGCTATGCTCAGCAATCCAGTCTATCCAGTGTGCTATTTACAAACTTACAAGAGAGCTTGAAGAATTTCAGAAATCACACAACCTTGTAAATAATGTATTCTGTTCTGTGAAAATCATACAGTGAATAATACATCTGACTCAGGGGATCTGAAATCCAGAACAAAGAGTGAGAGTGTGCAGAATGTCAGGTGACCTGAACTGTGCACTCAAAGCTATGCAATATTACTAACATTAATGCTGCCTAAGTACACAAGGTATCTTTTAAAGAATAAGAAAAGAAAACAAGAGAAGGGGAAACAGCTTTAGCTTCTTAAAAATAGGGATAACCAGAATTTTTCAGAATGAGGCATGAAAGGATGTGAGAGAAAATATTGTTGGGAGATATTGAATCCCTTAGACATATGGCTATTAAGGTAGCTATGAACATTAATTTGTTGATCTTCACAGTGCCCAGAGGAAACAGGAAAAGCAATCTACAGGCAGCATATGGTTCAAAACCATAAGAAAGGGAAAGCATTCTCCACTCCACGTACTTTGAGCAACTTCTCAATGTGTTCCCAGACACCCAAGCCCCAAGGTCCAGCTCAAACCATAATCTGGTTTTCTGTCCATTATTAGCAGTATACTGAATTTCACTGACAGGAATTAAGCCAAGAAGAATAAAAAGAACAATGTTGCCATGGTTTATGTAGCCAGTAACAGGGATGGATATATTCTTTGCCTACATTTGGAGATGCCAGCTGACTAAGAAGAATGGACCATAATCGGTACCATCTTAGGCTGCCTAACAGCCTTCAGTGGACATCTTCTACTTATGGAGTCCGTTCCTGGCTTTTGTGGTGGCATGTACCTCAACCCCAGTCTTCATTACTCTACGTTAAAATACCAGCTATCATCTAGGGTTCTTCCCAGAGCAGGTCCACTCACAATGCTTCCTTTCTTAGCCTAGCAAAATGACTTGTAAAGAAGTATTTATTCTCCTGTGAAGATCACAAAATTGAGGCCATTTGATCTAGTACTGTTTGAAGCAAAAGTTGGGGTGGTTACTAGATGCAAGACAAAGTCAAGAAATAGAAAGAAAAGACTGATCATTGGTTGTTGCTCAAGACCCTTGACCTAGCCAGAGTGAGAAGGTAATGCAACCTCAACTTTCTAGTTCCTTCACAAGTTTAAAGTTTATTAAGTGATTTTCCTTGTATCTTTCCTATTAAACCACTTACAGCACAAAAGTCCAACAGACTGGAAAATGGGAAGTTCATATTAGAGATGTACATAGGGCTATTTTCTTCCAAATACCAGTTTATTAGCCATAGACTCAGAGAGATTTATATTATCAAATGGTAAATTAAAATAAGCTATTAAAAAATCTCAAGAAAATTTTTGAATGGAAATGGCACACCTACTTTGCAACTTTATTATCTCCAAAAAAGTATAAAATTTTAAAAGTAAAAAAGGAGCATAAAATTGTATTGAATTTACCATCCCATCTTTACATAGCAGTGTAAGACTCTCAGAATGAGGAGTCTCGAGAACTCAAAGTTGCAGTTGATGCATCATGCAAGAGGCTTTAATGAATGGGATACGGTTGCACAAGCGGGCTTCCCTCAGCATGCAGGCTAGAGAAGCAACATTTTATGGGTTTAGTTATATTTAAAGGAAAAAACCACAAGCTTAGGGTGGGGCTGTGACTCCTTGTCCCCTGAGTATGTGACCAGTCCTGGGCTATTCTCCTTGATGCTGGATGGTCTCACTGTTTGGCCCAGCCGGGGCTTAAAGTGTGCTAATTAACCTTGTCTGGGCAAACCTGAGATGAAGCTATCACTGACAGGAGGGGCAATGCGAATTCTTGGTATCCTGCTGTCTTAGGGTCCTGTGAGGAAAGTTGCCGGTGCTTTCTAGGTCAGACTGTCCTTCATTTTAAGTGAGGGGTTTCCTTAACTCTGCTTTTGGTCTTTCAGCAGGTGTCATTGTTTGAATGAGAAATGTTTCCTATAGGTTCACATATTTGAACACGTGTTCCTCAATTTGTGACAGTGCTTGATATTACAGAACATTTAGAAGGTTCTGGAGGAAGGATATCACTGGAAACAAGCTTTGGGAGCTCCTAGCTTCATATCACTTTCAGTTTACTTTGCTTTCTGTATGTAGTTGAACATAAGGTCTCTCAGCTGCCTGCTCCAGATGCCTATTGTCATGGTACCCCTGTCATTATAAACTCTTATTCCTTTGAAGCCATACACCAGAAAAAAACTGTACTTTCTAGTTTTATATCAACATGACACAAGCTAGAATCACTGAAGAGGAAGGTACCTCAATTGAAAAATGATGGGAGATGTTATTCTGTAAATATGTTTCTCATACTGGTTAATAAAGCACTGTGGCCAATGAGAAAGCAAGATAGGTGGGGCTAGGAACAAGGAAGAAAGAGGAGATAGTTAGGAGGAGTCAGGATGTAGAGCCTAGAGGAAGCAAGATGCTGGCTTGCTGTGCTCGCATAAGATGACCACGTGGAAATACTTATATAAGTAGAAATGGGTTAATAATTAAGACAGAGCAAGCCATAAACAATAATAGTAACTGGCCAACAGGATTGTATTAAATACTGAGTCTCTGAGTGTTATTTGGGGCTTGCGTGGCAGCAGGACCGGGCAGCCAGTGGGGAGGGACAAAGAGCAGGACCAGACCAGCAGCAGCGCAGCGAGGGGGGAAAACCTACACATAGCAAAGAAAAGTTAGCCTGTGGAACATTTTCTTAACTAATGATGGATGTGTGAAGGCCCAGAACATTGTGGATAGAGTCACCCAGGGTAAGTAGTCCTGGGTTCTATAAGAAAGCAGGCTGAACAGGCCATGGAGAACAAGCCAATAAGCAGCACCCCTCCATGGCCTCTGTATCATCTCCTACATCCAGATTCCTGCCCCTGCCCTATTTTGAGTTCCTGCCCTGACTTCCTTTGATGGATGGACTGTGATTTAGAAGTGTAATACAAATAAACTCTTTCCCCCTCAACTTGCTTTTGATGATGGTATAGTAACTCTAGCTAAAACAAACCCTTTTATTTCATAAGACATTCTAATATTTTTAAAGATCTTTTTTTAATTTTATGTTTATGAAGTTTTGGGCTGAATGTATGTCTGTGTACCATGTATGTGCTTGGTACGTGTAGATGTCAGAAAAGCTCATTGGATCCCCTGGAGCTGGGAATAGGAATGGTTATGAACTACCATGTCAATGCTAGATTCTTCTAAAAACACAAAAATTATCGCAACTGCTAAGCCATCTCTCCAGCCCCAGATTACAGTTTTTATCACAAGAATAAAAAGTAAATACAGTACCAAGATGTCAAATTCACTAAACAAGTAATATCATTTAAGCCAAAGAGTTTCCCAAACCAAGAGGCAATATTTATAAAGCTCTGATGATTTACTCACAGTAATTCAACTGATCTTTGGCAGTGTCCCATATGGTGTGTCTATTACTATCCTGAGTTTATAAATAATAAAACTGAGGTACATACCAGGAAATGCAAATAAACAATAATTAAATAAATGAAAATAACAAATGTTTGCAATAATGTAGAGAATAAAGAACACTGAAACATTATTGGTGGAAATGTAAATTAGTGCAGCAATTATAAAGAGATCCCTCCTCAAAAGACTGAAGACAGAACTGCAATACAACCCCACTTTGGATTATAAATCCAAACACAATTTAATCAGTTTTCAACAAGGCACTTGGAAATTCATGTAAAATGTAGCACTATTTATAATAGACAAGATATGGGGTCAAACCTCAATGTCCTTCAACAGCTGGATGGATAAAGGATAAATAAAATGTAGTACATATATACAATGGAGTATTATTCAAGCATTAAAATGTGACCTATTTGCTCTTAGATATGAGTTCAAAACAAAAGTTCACTTTACAATAATTTAGGGATTACTAGACATTGGGGAAGGTATAAAGAGGGGCTAAAATGGAGTGATTGGATTTAGTTAAATTATGATGAATGCATATACAAATCTATAACTCTGAACCTATTAATATGCATTATTAGTACATATTGGAAAGGATGAAGCAAGGGAGGGAGAAAGAGAAGGAACAAAAGCACAGAAAACTTGAAAATCCCAATGTCAGTTGATCTGTAAGCAGCTCAGCCAGATTTTCACATAGGTTTTGTAGTTACAAAATATTTGCTTTTCAATACTTGTTTATCTTACGTGCCAGAATACATAAGAAATGACACAATTAGGTTTCAAATACTCACTAGAGTATTCTAATTCTCTGTCATCCAACTTTGTGCCCAACAGTTAGCACTTGTGTAATCCATTTTGGATATATCCCTAATTAATACCAGTCCGATTTATACTTTATGAAATCATTTTATAGCATTAGTACCTGGTATTGTCATACACGCCACAAGTTTAAGTCTATTGTATACTATATAGTTTCTTGACTTCAAACAATACCACCTTTAGAGAACCCCACATCCAAGGAGCTCCACCACATGCCTAAGCACAAATAGGGTCTCATTCCAGAAATCCACATGCATGTCAAATTAAACACCACAATAGTAAACTCATTTACTATTCCTTTGTCCTTCCATCTCCTTTGGCTCCATGTTATTCACTAATCCCTACCTTCCGCGTCTTACCGACTGTCCTATTGCTGTGAAGAAGACAGTGATCAAAAAAACTCTTATAAAAAAGAAAACATTTTATTAGTCTGGGTTTATAGTTCCAGAAGTCTAAGCTATTACCATCCTGTAAGACACCATGGCAGCTAATAGCTAGCATGGTACTGGACAAATATGTGAGAGCTACATTGTGATCCACAGGAAAACAGAAAGAGAGAAACACTGCAAGTTTTGGGCTTTGGAAAATCTCAAAATCCACCCCAATCCCAGTGACAAAGTTCCTCCAAAAAGATTATGCCTCCTAATCCTCTAGTTCTATTAAAGAGTTCCACTGCCTGGCAATTAAGCATTCAAATATATAAGCCTGCAGAGGACATTCTTGTTAAAACAACAAAACATATCGATTCATCAATCTCTGCCTTTCAATTCTCTAGCATCCAATCCCATTCTATTTGCCCTCTACCAACATGTGCCTCTATCTCAACCCTATAGTGCTAGAAAAGCTACCTAGTCAGTCATTCTCCCTCCAAATGGACCCTGCCAGTTCATCTATGTAGAGAGCTGCGAAGTGCCATGCCTTAAAGATGGTGCTGGCTTCCCCCTTCCACCTCCCCAAGGGTGAGCACTCTCTGGCGTAAACAAGCCCTTATTTGGTTAAGTCTGTTCAGCCTGTCTGCTTCCGCGTTAGAGTAGCCTATCTGCAGGGTCCACATAGCTCACTGCGGTTGGTTAGCGCAAGGAGATTTAAGCCTGTGCAGTGGTCCCCCGGGCTCTTGCGGGTCAGAAGAACATGTTTCAAGGATCCTGATTAAAACTGCATGAAGAAGATCTTCACAGAGTTGTGTCTTCCTTGCTGGCAGGGGTAGGCTCGTACACATCTAAACATAGATTTGTTTATTTGTTCACATATCCACCTAATGTCCGCCAGACTCTGAAGAATAGCAAAGATACAAGGTTAGGTATGACAAGGAAGTGGGCGTCCTTATTTTATTTTTCTTCCTAAATCTCATCTGATAATTATATGTGCTATATACTAAACCCACTCAAGGTAAAATGAAAGGAATGGGGAAGGAAACAGAAACAGTAGCTTCTGTCTTAAATATACCATGACCTAGATTTTGCCAAGGTTTTGGTCTGCCTGATACTTTACCTCATAAATTCAACTGTATATCATTTGGTATAGATATGTTACAAACAGAGCCCAAAACCATTGACTACCTCATGTCTGGAAGCCAGGGAGAGAAAGAAACAAGATGAGGCCCACCATCAGTAAGACCTTTCTTTTCTCTAGTCCTATATTTATTAGTGACCAGAGAAGCAACCTCCACCGGAGAAAACTGTGGTTAAATCTATGACATGTACAGTTTGTAAAATTTGGTCTTTTGACAGTAACTTTCAGTGCCTCTTTCAGGAAATACATAAATCTAAACTCCCCTCCCCTCAAGGGTCACCTTCATGGATATATAGGACATTCTTTTCCAATTTAACAAGCATCTATATGTTAACCAAAGTAACTCTGTATCTGGCCTTGGAAAAAAAGCTTTTATCTCTGCAAGCAAAGAGTCTTACTCTGAACCAAATACATAGAAACATATTACCATAGTACGGCAATTACATGGTCAATAAATGTGTCTGAAAATTGGTTACTCCCCAAATATAGATTCAGGTAAGCCTCCCATACAATATTTCTTGATAAGGAATTGAAGTATTGAACAGGGAGCCCCAAATCCAGCTGAAAGTATTATACCTAGAAGAGAAAGACATAAGGGCATATGTTTTCTAAGTTTCAAAGTCTTGTTGGGCTCAGGCCACAATGGCACATCTTAAACAGACATGAATATCAAATCAGAGCATTATTTTATAACAACCTTCATTGATATTTATCTCACCCACCTCAAACAGATTTTACTAAGAAACCTGCGTGTTACATGTTTATGATTAAGTCCATAGATTTAAGGAAATATTTTGAAAATAAGTGTTGCTTCAGAAGTCCTTGCTATTTGTGGATTCACACTCTGTTATGACACTATGCATTTTTTGAAATAGAGTAGGAAATAGATGAAAGGTTTCTGGAAATATAATGAATACTGTGGTTTCTCTTGGATGTTTCAACCTTGCTTTTAGTATATATCAATAATGCTTGCAACACAATTCTGAACTTTAATATTTTGCATTTCTAGTCTTCCTGTCAGTTATAGTCATGAGTGTTAAACTGAGTAGAGGACTAGCGTTTCTGATGGATAAGGTTGCCAGGGAAACAGTCTATCTAACCTCCCAGCATGCTGATATACCAGAAGATTTGGGCATGCCTGTGTTGCTTGCACAGAAAAAAACACAGCTGGAAAACTGCCCTCAAAAATCTTATAGTTGCAAAGTCCTATAGAGAAGATGGTGTCTTTACAATCCAAATACCTACCCAGCCAGGTATTTTTCTAGACTTTTACAGAGTAACATTATCAATAGAGTAGCTGCAGAGTGGAAAAGAGGTAGAAAGAAACATGAACAGCATGAGTTGGGGAAATTTTAAGAGATCTCTATTGACTATACCCTGGAAACTGCCAAGTCTATATTCTACCTGGGGTTTTAACTTATCTTCTCAGTCAGATAGAATTAAAACAAATGTGTCTACATTAAAAGACACAGCCTAGAAAGCATAGAAGACCAAATTCTGAATCCAAACCATTAGGTTAATGTTTCCACTTTGTCACTCACAAGCTATTTGCCCTTCAAAAACAATATCTTACCTCTCAGAGCTTCAGCCCCTTCATCTGCTCTATAGGAACAATATCAGCAGTACCAAATGAATAGTATGAAAAGGAGTGCAAAAGTACTACACACATATCACTTAAATTATGAGTGGAGATGTTGGCCATCTTTATTATTGTGGTTACCATCATCATCTTAGGTGTGCAGGAAGAATTAAATGTCACTTAAAAGATACATAAAGTAAAATTAGTTTATTAGCAATTTGTCATGCAAAGAGGAAGTTATCTACTTTTAAATACATATGACTGTTTTTTTAACTTAAATTTGAATCAAGCATATGTTTGCTAATTATCCTCTTTCATGTTTGTAGAATGCTGGCTCATATGTCAATATTATTTTAGAAGTACTTCTCCTTCTGTTCACTCTAAATTGGGGGGAGAGGGAAATTAAAAGCCTCCGTTAAAATGCCAAAATGACAAAACAACAGAAAGGCACTTGTTTAGAAAGGTTTGAAGGAATTAAAGATTCCCAAGATCGTCCTAACTGTCCACAGCAGAAAATTCAAACACTTTGGTCAAGCATCTTACCATCTGGCCCACCTGCTGCATAAGCATACTGCCGGCTAGCCCCTGGTCAAAGCCAAGTTTCTTGTCAAATTGTAATGGTACTATTTACAGTCCCTTAGCTACTTAATTCAAATGTCCAAGGCACCCATATGTCTACCTTATATAAATTTGATCAACCTCCAACCTTCCTTTCTGCTGAAGCTTGAACCTAGAATATTCTCCACCTGCATCTTTATTACAAGGTTTGTTTCCTGGATTGGTAATATTAAAAGATGGATTCTAGTAGAAGGTATTTAGATCATAGGGGCCATGGCAGTGAAGGCATGTGAGACTTTGGTCTCTAGCTAGTCCCCCATTGTATCTGTCCCAGCCGAACTTGGTTATGCATTACCGCATCCTCCAACCAAAGTCCTAAACACAAACTCCAGAACTATAACCCCAAATAAATATTATCTCCAGAAATTGATCTATCTCAGTGATTTGCTACAGTAAGAGAAAGCTGGCTAACACACTGTCAAATCCCATTTCTGCCATGATGACTCCTCAGAGTCCTCCTTCCCCTTCCCAAAGGAAATAGTGTCTTTCCCTCTTCTGGGGTTTCCACAATCTTTGACTTATACTGTGCAAATGCTGCTATGCACAGTGACTCTAACAACACTGTGAAGGCCATTGGAAACAGAAGTCTCTGAGCTAGGAAAGGGATTCCTGTAATTCCCTCACTGTTAAAATGTACAGAACACAGAAGAGTAAGAAATCAATTCTGAGTTTGTAATCTCGACCTAGCGAGTCAAATCAATCTACTCTGGTTTAATCAATGGCTGAATCATGCTATTCATTTCAGAAACTATGCATACATCGCCTGTCCTCTTAAAATGAGAAAAGAAGTAAAATTCTGCGGGCAGCTTTTAGACTCATGGAATCAAAGACTCTACTAGCTTGGAAAACTATGAAGTGTTTTTAATTATTTACATTAATTGTCATCACTTGCAGACATGAAATCTTTTTACCTTCAAGCAAGGTAAAACGTTAGCATCTGGATTCTATCTGGTTCTCGTTTATTTCTATTGTCTGCTGAGCTGCCTCACATCTGCCTCATTACCCATTCTGCCTTTCATTTCCCCCATTACTCACCTTAAATATGAGTTGCTCTGAAGATCCTTGGTAATTCACATAAAATGCAGCCCTGTTACTTTTCTTTTCTTTAAAAGGACCATGATAATTACAAACTGCAACAAACGGAGCTGAAAATAACTCCCCAGGCCGTTGCGCATTAGGAATTAGATTAAAATGAGCACAATTTATTTTTAAATGACCTGGTAATTTGTAGGAAAGATTTAAGCTACTTAAATTTTCATCAGCGGAAAAAGTAGGGGGCTCAGAGAAATCAAGGGCTGGCCACTGCAGTGGGAGAACAAACCCTTTTCCAGCAGCCTCAAAAATGGTGTTGATGGACTCTTGTTTAAAGATTTAGATTCCAAAAGCAACAAGAGAGAAGACAAACCTAATTTAATGTAAATGTAATCTGCTCTAAAGGCCTCAAAAAAAAACAAAAAAAAAACAAAAAAAAAAAAAAAAAAAAAAAACAAAGCTTAACATTGGCACATGGATATATGTGACAAAAACCCACACTTGCGACTAATTTTCCTATTAGAGTTTAAAATCAAATCCCTAGAATGTTTTGTTTTTCGAGATATATTCATAGCGTGAAGGATTTAGTTGTTAATCCACCATAGTAAAACAACATCAAACTCCTGTGCCCATTGCAAAGTGGAGACAATGTTGGGGCACTGAGGCAAGAGCTTCACTATCCCACTATCAATTACCTGGAATTTGTTATGCACCAGCAAATTCCCTCACAGGGCCTTAAGATAGCAGGATACCAAGAATTCACACTGCCCCTCCCGCCTAATCAACTCTGGTTTGCCCAGACAAGATTAGTTAGCACACCTGGAGACCCTAAGGTCCTGCTGATCGAAACAGTGGATCATGCGACCTCAAGGAGAAAACCCATGACTTGTCAGGTACTCAGTGGACAGAGGGTCACAGCCCCACCCTAAACTTGTGTTTTTTTCCTTTAAAAGTACCCACGCCCAGAAAATGTTTCTTCTCTAGCTTGTGTGCTGAGGGAGCCCGTTTGCACAAATGTATCCCATTCATTAAAACCTCTTGCGTGTTGCATCAACTGGACTGGACATTGAGTTCTTGGGGGTACCGACCGAAACGGGGAGACTCCTCATTCTGAGGGTCTTACAACTTGACTATATTGAAAGACTGCATGAGAATGCTCAAAGGAATGACCATGAGGCTCCTTTCATTTAAAAGAAATGTTTCTGTTATTCACCACCTATCAATGTTCAAAAGTAAACAGCCATAGTCCTAACATGGCACACACACAAACTCAATTTGAACTTTAGTACAAAATCTACTAAAACTATTAATGAAAATGACCCTTTCTTTTCCCATGGGAGGACTCCATTACCATTCTTCAAATCAAGAAGTCTGCAAATGTACCATCAACTAGCATCACTCCTTTTAATCAATAAAGTATAATATTAAATGATATTACAAATCTTTTCTTAATGTATATAACTAGTCTTCCCTCTTATTTAACAACTATTTTTCTGGATCTTTCATCAATATGACAAACTGATCCAGAAATGTACATATTTGCGTACATATACATATTTTCTCATACATGTATTTCCTACAGTCAAAATTAAATTAACACTTATTGATCACTGACATATCACTCAAGTCTAAATTACCCACTTGTGAAAGAAATGATGATATAAATAAAATTTTAATGAAAAAGGAAAACTCTATATACATAATGGTTTTAACCTAAAAACATAAAGTTTGTAACTTTTAATGGTGCTAAAATCAAGGCAGACTTCAGAAATATGGAGAATTTGAAAAGACAAGCACACCACTGCCCATGAAGCATATTTTGTTTCTCTTTTCTACTACAGAAATGTTTCCTTTCCTCCAGTTTCCATTGCCTATAAAATCCTAACATACTTGTAGTTCATCAAAGGAATGAAATGTTTCCTTCCCCATAGATTTGGCCACTATGAGCTCCAAAATAAGAGCAGAGAATAGGAATGTGTTGGTTAATCTCAACTGTCAATTTGATGAGATGCAAAAATGCTAATGGTAGTAGCCTCCTATAGAAGGGAAAAAGGCTTCTGGAATGCCTTCAGGGCTTATCTCAGTTAGGTCAATTAAAATGAAAGAACTCACTTGCTGTGAATGGCACCATTCCTTGAGCTAGGATGCTGAACTGTTATTTAAAAGGGGAAAGAAAGCTGAGCACCAGCATTCACCACCCCCTGCTGCTTTACTACAGATACAATGTAGCCATCTGCCTTGTGTTCCAACCAGTGTGACTTCCTTGTCATTAAGGGTTGTAATCTTGAACTATAAACAGAATAAAGCTTCCTTCTTCAAGTTGTTTTTATGTGAGTACTTCTTTCTATCATAGCAATAGGGAAGTGACTAAGATATTCATTTTACACTCATTAAATACAGATCCTGGGAGAATGTAGTTCTTAAGGAACCTCTCAAGTCTTACTTATTATACAGTCCTCATTTTGGGTCCTGAAAATATCTTCTTCATCCTACCGTTGCAGAAACTGAGAAAGCTCCTTTCTTTGACTGCATGTTCCTTTTATATCTCTTATGATTCTTTCCACTGCAATTGGTATTTCTATTTAAAAAAAAAAATCTTCATCTATGTAAGCCATATACTTCCTCCTTTAACCTAATACAAGTAGAATTCTTGAATTTCTGGTTTGTTGAGTGTGCTCAAGAAAAAGGTTTCCATACCCTAGTACTGCTATGAAGTTGATACACAGACATGAATATGAAGAGGAAAAAAGTGGTCACTTTGAGGTACTCAGATCTAGGTAGAAAAGTAGATCTCAACCTTTGGGTTATAACCCTTTGAGAATCAAATGAGCCTTTCATAGGATCACCTAAGAGCATCATAAATCACAGATATTTAAAATACTACTCATAACAGTAGCAAAATCAGAGTTATGAAGAGCAATAAAAATAATTTTAAGATTGTGAGTCAACACAGCTTGAAGAACTGTATTAAAAGACTGCAGCATTAGGAAGATGGAGAACCACTGGTCTAGAAAGTTTCATGGAATCTACAAAGCATTTTAAAATGAATCTTCAATGACCCTCAAGTAAGATAGGATGGAGACAAGATGATCACAGCAGGAAGAAGGAGAGATCAAGCCCAAATGTGAAAGTACAAAATGCAGCTGGTTTTCAGAGACAGGACATTATTAATTTTCATGTGGTCTTAGATTACCAGTAATGCCCAGGCCTCTAACTTCTTTGGCAGCTTTATGGCATCTCTCTGACTCTGCCTACTACATTTCTCTATCCCTGTTTGGATTTCCTGCCTGGCTAAATCCTGCCTGTCCATTGGCTGAAAGAGCTCTAATCGTCAACTAATAAGACAAACATATTCACAGAACACAGAAAAACATTTCCCATCAAGGAATAGGACACTGTCTCTTTTGGGACCCTTTTTCCTCCAACTGGGTTGCCTTGTTCAGCCTCAATATGAGGGTATGTGCCTAGTTTTAGTGTAACTTGTTATGCCAAGTTCATGTGATATCCCTAGGAGTCCTGCTCTTTTCTGAAGGGAAATGGAGAAGGAGTACTGTTGTTCTTTTTTGCTGCAGCTATTATGGCCTAAGAATCACAAACATGAGATTCAGCGCCCACACAGAGTTTATTGAGAGAGGGGAGAGGAAAAGAGGGGGGTTGCTGGTGGCCAACTGAAAGCGGGGAGAGAGAGAGAGAGACAGAAAGGGAAAGAACCAAGAGAGAGAGGCAAGAGAGAGAAGCAAGAGAGAGAGGTGCACTTGGTGCACTTGCTTTAAAAGGGGAGCTTGCACATGCGTAACCGGGTCCTGCACAGCCAGGTAAAAGCTTGGTAAAGCCTGATGTAGTGATTACGTGGCCATAGGCGCCCCGCCCATCAGAGGCGGGGTCCACAGACTGCTGAGCCCCAACATTCCCACCTCTTATTGCTATTAAAAAGTGGGGGTTGGGCATGGCACAGCAGAGACTGCAGGTTTCTAACATCTTGGGGATAGGAGAGGTGGACTGGGGTTGGGGAGACTGGAAGGAGTGGAGGGATATGAAACTCTAATAAAATTCATTGGTTCACCAATTCAGACTTTAGTGGTGTGGCAGTGTGAGTGTAAGGCCCTTGTAATCTCATAGGATTGGCACTATTATGAGATGTGGCTTTGTTGGAGTGGCTATGGCCTTGTTTGAGGAAGTTTGTCACTGCAGAGGCAGACTTTAAGATTTCCTATGCTCAAGATATCGCCTAGTGATTTCAAAGAGTTGCTGCTTGCTTTGGCAGTGCTTATCTTAAGAAAAATACTTCTAGGGAAGTTCCAGTTTCTACTGCATTCACCATCTTGTGAGATCTGATGTTGTTTTGATTTGGCACACAGCATGTTCATTGATGGTTACTGGCCTCATAAAGACATGGAGAAGAATTCCTTGGAGACAGAGTAGATGACACCTCCTGTTTATCATTTTCTGTGAATGTGGTCAGATAGTCATTTTGTTGTCATTGGACTTTAAAAAAAATGGTGTCTTTTGGGGGGTGGAAGTGGGCTAAAGCCATAGGAAGAAAAATGTGATGTATGTATCCAGTATGTAAAACTTTGTTTTGGTTTTTGTTTTTGCAAAAAGAGTTAGAGTTGAACTATTGTTGATAACAAGAGTAAATGGTGGGGAAAAAAAATTATCACCTAGTGTGTATCAGTCAACTTCCTGTTACCTAAAAGATATAGGACTTTCAGCTTCTCCAGCACCATGTCTGCCTGCCCTGCACCATGATGACAATAGACTGAAACTAGGAAACTATAAGTTAGCCACCCCAATTAAGTTTTTTCTTTATAAGAGTTGCCATGGTTATGATGTCTCTTTACAGCAATAAAACCAAAAGATAGGTGGTATCCATGCTTTGGATCAAGCTCTTTATCTCTCTCACACAACAACCTCAAGCATTAAATCTTAGCTTGGTGAGGTACATACATATCCACATGCAGGTCATGTCTATCTTAGTAACAAAAGGGATTCCATCAGCCAGGATTTAACATGTTGGGGGATAAAAGAACACTTGACAACAGTAGGCTTCACTCTCAAAGATTCCAAGATATACTGACTACTTTTGTCTCTGTCACAGGACACCACCTTGGCTGCACTGAGGGTGATCACATTTCACAGAGCTGCATATATAGCTATGTGCACTCTTCAGAAACAGAACCACTACCACTCATCCAGTGTCACCCTCACACTAATTCATACAAGAAAAAATTTCCCCACTGAAGAGAGATCACAAAGCCAACAAGAAGCAAAGGTTTCACCCAAAACAAGAATTAACCCAACAACATTAGGAACATTAGAAATGAAGGAAGCATGTCATACCCAAAGAAACAAATAAAATCCCCCCTCGCCACCACAGAGACTTGCCTACAAGCCAATCTGATGGAATAATTGTCTTAATTGAGAGTTTCTCTTCCCAGATGACCCAGTTTATGTCAAGCTGACAAAAAGAAAAAAAAATTAACCAATATTAAATGGGCTCTTTTTAATCTTTTTAATGTATTATTCAATTATATGGTGAAATGATAAATACTTATCAATTTAAAATTCAAAAAATATGAAAACTAAGAAACACATTTCTTCTTAAAATTTTTTATTTAGATTAAAACAATCTTATTTTACATGACAATCCCATTTCCTTTTCCCTCCTGTTCTCCCACTGCCCCCACATTCATCCCCATTCTATCCCCCAATCCACTCTTTAGAAAGGGTGAGACTTCCTTCCCATGGGAAATCATCAAAGTCTGTCACATCATTTGAGGCAGGACCAAGCCCCCCCCCCCCATATCTAGGCTCAGCAATTTACCCCTCCATAAAAAATGTGTTCCAAAAGGTCTGTTCATATACTAGGAAGAAATACTGGTTCCACAGCCAGTGGCCCCATAGACTGCCCAAGCCCCCCCAATTGACACCCACATTCAGGGAACCTAGATTGGTTTTCCGCAGGTTCCCCAGCTGTCAGGCTAGGATACCTGAGCTCTCACTTGCTCAGATTTCCTCAACATGGTTTTGACCCCTTTGCTCATCACTCCTCCCTCTGTACAACTGGATTCCAGGAGTTCTGCTCAATGCTTAGCTGTGAATCTCTGCTTCTGCTTTGCAGCTACTGGATGAAGGCTCTATAATGGCATTAAGGTAGTCATAAATCTATTTAGAGGAGAAAGGCATTTAAGGCAGCCTCTCCACTATTTCTTAGATTCTTAGTTGGGGTCATCCTGGTGTAGCACGGGATATTTCCCTAGTGCCAGATTTCTTGTTAACCCCACAATGGCTCCCTCTATCAAGGTATCTCTTTCCTTGATCTTCTCTGTCCTTCCCCCAACTCCACCTTCCTGAACCTTGTATTCTCCTTTCCTCTCCCCCTATCCCCTCTCCTCTTTCCTACCTCCTTCCACTCCCTCCATGCTCCCAAATTACTCAGGAGATCTTGTCCCTTCCCCCCTCAATGGCTACCTATCCAGAGGTTTGCACCACACATGGTTATGCCTCCTAAAAAAAAAATGGTCCAGGTCCCTACGGGTGCTTACTTGGCTGACTGTTTAAAACGGATACTAGATGTGTTTTGTGCTATGATAACAATAATACTTTTTGATCATGGGTGTTTTGGTCTATAAACTCCACTGTTAGCCAAAACCCATAATGCCAAATGTCAGCCCAAGGCCTAATAAACAATTGGGGCTAAAACTGTAAAAAACAGCCCATAATGTGACCTTGACTATAATCAGTCTACCCACAGCAAGGCTACTGTAAAAATTACTACAAAACTCTAACTTGGGATTTTAGGGCCCTTAAAATGCTGACCACAAACAGGCCAAAATAAACAGAGGCTCTCAGTTATACACTTGCTTAAATGTATTTACAATCTCATACTTCAAAAAAAATTACTGACATCTTCATAAAATGTCTGTTTATCTTTAAACTGTGACCAAAAATCTGTTCTTTAAACTTTCTACATAAAAACCTAATATTTTAAAGTAAACATTACAACAGTTCACAAACCTCCTCAAGTGTGTTTGTGTCTGTCTGTCAAGGCAAAGCCACTCCTAACCTGGTCATCTGAGTCTTGGACTCCACGCAGACCTGTTACCCACTGACCAGTCTGTGGCAGCTAGCTATCCTTTGCTGTATGTCTGAATCCACTTAGGAGTGAGTACATACCATGTTTGTCTTTTTGTGTCTGGGTTACCTCACTCAAGATGGTTTCTTGTAGTAGCATCTTGCCTATAAACCTGTAACAGTGGCCACACCTGTTTGGGCATGGCTTCAGGTTCAGATGGAAGCAGAAAGAGGAAAGTGTGAGGCATGGTCTCATTCTCAGGATCGCAGAGCAGATGAGAAGGGCAGAGAAACACTGCAGTGGTTCTTTATTATTATCTGTGTAAGTGTTCCCAATAAATACCCATTTATCATTTATCTTGGGTTAAGTGAAATCTTTATACCCACAACTTCAGTTTCTGCTAGTTCCATCCATTTGCCTAAAAATTTCAAGATGTAATTTGTTTTTACTGCTGAGTAGTACTCCACTAGGTATATGTACCACATTTTCTTTGTCCATTCTTCAGTTGAAGGGCATCTAGGTTACTTCCAGGTTCTGCCTATTACAAATAATGTTGCTATGAACATAGTTGAACAGATGCCCTTGTGGTATGAGTATGCATCATTTGGGTATATGCCTAAGAGTGGAATCGCTGGGTCTTGAGGTAGATTAATTCCAATTTTCCTAACAACCCGACACACAAATTTCCAAAATGGCTGTACACATTTGCATTCCCACCAGCAATGGGGGAGTGTTCCCCTTTCTCCACATCCTCTCCAGCATAAGCTGTCACTGGTGTTTTTGATTTTAGCCATTCTGACAGGTATAAAATGATATTTCAGAGTTATTTTGATTTGCATTTCCCTGATCGCTAAGGATGTTGAATAATTCCTTAAGTGCCTTTCTACCATTTGAGACTCCTCTGTTGAGAATTCTCTATTTAGATCTGTACCCCATTTTTTTCATTTGGATTATCTGATGTTTTAATGTCGAGTTTCTTGAGTTCTTTGTGTATTTTGGAGACCAGCCCTCTGTCAGATGTGAGGTTGGTGAAGATCTTTTCCCATTCTGTAGGTTGCTCTTTTGTCTTGTTGACTGTGTCCTTTACCTTACATAAGCTTCTCAGTTTCAGGAGGTCCTATTTATCAATTGCTGATCTCAGTGTTTGTGCTTCTTGTGTTATGTTCAAGAAAGAGTCTCCTGTGCCAATGCATTCAAGGGTACTTCTCACTTTCTCTTCTAAAAGGTTTAGTGAGCAACACATTTATTTATTTATTTATTCCCTTTTTTTTTTTTTTTTTTTTTAAGCAATTAGAGGATTCACTCCTGAGGAAGATAATCCTCTCATTCTCTCATTCTCAAAATTCATTGGTTGTATATAGTTTTTTACTAGGGTTGGAACCCCATAAGATTTCACCATTTCCATGTTAGCATGTTTATTGGTGTAATATTTGTCCCAATTGTGTTTAGGCAGCCATATTGTTGAGGGATCATGAATGAAGCTTCAAATTAGGGCTGAATACCCCATGATCATGTATTCCCTCCATTTTGATCAGTTGTGGTTTTCTATGCAAATAAATAAAGAGATCAAGACTGATGGATTCTAAGAATTAATTTTGTTAAAACATTCATGCTTATAAATGTGATCTACACAGTAAGATAATCTTCAATATATTTTAGTGATAATTTATGAAGAAATTATCCTAATGATCATATAGGACCCAAAATATTCAAAGAAAATTGGTAGGGGGGATGATTCCTGAAACATTATACCATCCTGTAGCATGAATAATAAAACTCAGAGACAGATATTGGGGTTCAAGGTGAAGATCAGAAAAGCAAAGCAGCCAAGCCATCAGAGAACTGTCTGGGGAGATCCTGTCCCCAGTACAACTGGAGACTAAGGATCACCTGCAACTCCAGTTGAAGGATATCCAATGCACTCTGAATACCATGGGCAGCATACACATCGAGTGCCCATAAACTCATGTAGATATGCATACATACACATCATAAGTAAATAAATCTTAAAGTATATGTACATGTAAAAATTTTAAGATCCCATAAAAATAAAACAACGGACCCACCTCTTGTCACCAGCCAACTACAACTGAATGAAAATGCACAATGATCCTAGCATTACCTAGGGGAGGGTCAAAGTAGTAAGTATCCAAATTAGCTTAGTTGACAACATGTATACATTCTGAAAACAGTCAATGTTTATATTTTGTATTTCGCAGTCCCTCCATCAATAGTTCCTTAAAAAATTAATCTCCACTACGTAATTAAATCCATACTCAAAGAAGGCCTTCTAGTTTAATTTATATGCACTATGATATTAATGTGTCCTTTCCTATCAAGATTTCCCCCCAGGCAAAATGAAGCAAGTACAACATATTTTAAAATCATTTCACAGATCATGCCACTCAGAGATATGATATAATTAGTCTATGACAGTACTCATTTAATTAAATTATGGAGGAACAATTAATTAAATGACAAAAGGATGAAAACATCAAAAATTAACATCCCATTGTCATCAATATGTCAAAATGAGAATGTCATTATGGATACAAATATTTAAATTGACAGGCTCTTATAAAGAATAAAATTTCGCTATTGCAAGCATTTTGACTATGGCAGACTTAAGTATTCTTTTTAACATATGAGAATATAACTATGTGTTTCCCATAGCATGTATAAAATATTTTGAAAGGCAAATTTAGCATGAAAATATTTGTAATCTTAAATTAGGATAATGGTGACTTATGTTTTTGTTGTTATTTATTTGGGTACATTTTTTTCTATAAAACTTTTGTGCTCCAAAAATGTGATATGTGCTTAAAAATAACTGAGTGTTCTTAGCTGTGGTCTCAAAGATATACTAAAACCTTTCTTACTCCATACAGTTTTACCAACCATCACCAAATTCTGCTATCTACCATTATTTAAGAGCTAAATTCACTGTGGTTTATAACCTGACCTAACATGATATGCAAGGAATAAAACAGGTGGGGACAGAAATTTTTGGCATATTCCTTTGCTAATAAATCAGAGATCTGATTTCACTGGAGGAGGCACTTTGAGAGGCCCAACTGGCATTATAGCATTGCTTTTGGTGTCCTGTTGATCATAATAAGGTTGTCTAATACCTTGAACATGTTCTCCTTTCTTGTCATTACTGATGGGTCGAGAGGAACCCATGTATTTCTCCATAACAGAAGGTATTTCAGAAATAGAGATAGGACATAAAGGCAAAAGTTAAGACACTGATATAAAGCAAGAGTCTCAAGTGATAGTAATAGTAAAATAACTCTAATAGCAGTGGAGAGAAGTTGCTAATACTCCAGGGGACTTTCTCAGGACTTTTCTTCTGGAGATTTATAGAATTCTGCGCCTAGAAGTAAGTATGGAGTGGAGAACAAACCTATTTATATCCACAGCCATAAGCACCACATTACCTCCTAAAAAGTGATCCAAGTGAAAACATCACAAGACAAGCTAAAGCATGTCATCTACATGCAGACAGCAAAGAAGCAAAGACTCTGGTTTTGATATATAAAAAAAAAAGGGTGGGTACAATCCAAGAAGTATTAATCCTAGCAAACATGGGTGATTCTTTTTTTTTTTTTTTTTTGAAAATAGATCATTCTCTAACACAACACATCCCATCCCAACTACAATTTTCCCTCCCTTCATTTTTCTTAGCTCTTTCTGACCTCCTCTGTCCTCCTTCTTATCCATTTCCTCTTCAGAAAAGACAGGCCTCCAAGAGACAACAGCCAAAAAAAAAAAAAATAATACAATAAGGCAAGGCAAAAGCCCCCATATCAAGGCTGGACAAGGCAACCCAACAGGAGGAAAAGAGTCTCAAGAGAAGACAAAAAAGTCAGAGACTTAACTGTCCCCAGTATTAGGAGTCCCACAAAAACATCTACCTAATGACCATAGTATATACGCAGAGGACCTGATATAAATCCAAGCAGGCCCAATGCTTGACATTTCAGCCTCTGTGAGCCCATATGAGACCTACTAGGTTGATTCATTGATCTTTGTTCTCCTAGTGGCCTCCAATCCCTCTTACTTCTGTTGTCTTTCTCTTCCTCTTGGTTCCCTGATCTCCAAGTCTCCAAGGGTAAAGATTTGATTGAAACCTGAAATGTGTGTGTGTGTGTGTGTGTGTGTGTGTGTGTGTATGTGTATTTTTTCTTATTTTATATTTATCCCAGTTCCCTCTTCCTTCCTCCCTCCTTCTCTCCCTCCCATGCCCCCTGACCTCTCCTCCCATCGCATTCCCCACCCACTCCACAGGGAGGGTGAGGCCTTCTAGGAGAGATCATCAAAATCATTTGGAATCGGGTCTAGGCCCTCCCTCATGTCTCTAGGCTAAGGGAGTATCCCTCCATGGGGAATGTGACCCCAAAGTCCTTTGGTGCACCAGGGACACATCTTGGTTCCACTGTCAGAGGTCCTTTAGACTGCCCAGGTCTTCTGAGACCCATGTTCATTCAGAGGGTCTGAGTTAGTTCAATGCTGGTTTCCCAGCTATCAGTCTGGGGGCCCATGAGCTCCCCCTTGTTCAGGTCAGCTGTCTCTGTGTGTTTCTGTAACCTGGTCTTGACCCCTTTGTTCATCACTCTTCCCTTTCTGCAAGTGGATTCCAGGAAGTCGGCTCAGTGTTTAACTATGTGTGGTGTGCCTGCTTCTTTTCCCATCAGCTGCTAGATGAGGCTCTATGATGGCATATAAGTAAGTTAATTATCAATCTCATTATCAGGGAAGGGCATTTAAGGTAGCCTCTCCACTGTTGCTCAGATTGTTAGTTGAGGTCATCCTTGTATGCCTCTGGACATTACTCTAGAGTCAGTCTATCTAGAGATCTAGAATCAGTCTAGAGTCAGTTTTCTCTTCAAACCTATAATGGCTCCCTCTATTATGCTATTTTTTTTTTTTTGCTATCATCTATTCTCCCCCCTTAACTCAATCTTCCTGATCCCACATGTTCTCCTCCCCTTCTCTTTCTCCTAATTCCTTCTCTACACACTACCCCCACACTCCCAATATGCTCATACGATCTTGTTCCTTTTCCCTTCTGTGGGGGACTGTCTATGTCTCTGTTAGGTTTCTCCTTGTATCCTAGTTTCTCTGGCAGTGTGAATTATAGGCTGGTGATCCTTTGCTCTATGTCTAAAACCCATATATGAGTGAGTACATACCATGTTCTTCTTTTTGTGACTGGGTTACCTCACTCAGGATGGTTTCTTCAAGTTCCATCCATTTGCCTGCAAATTTAAAGATTCCATTGGTACCCCCCCACACACACTGAGTAATATGTCATTGTATAAATGTACCACATCTTCTTTATTCATTCTTCAGTTAAGTGTCTCTCCACATAATCTCTGGTTGTAGATCTTTGCACCCACTCTTGCCAGCTGCACCAATCTGTGACTGTAGCAGAACATCATTTGGAATTATTTCCTTTTCATGTTTCTGTTTTTGGTTTGTTTGTTTTTGGTTTTTGTTTTGGGTTTTTTTTTTTGGTTTTGTTTTGTTTTTATTTTGCTTTTGTTTTTGTTTTTTGCCAGTCATATTCAGTTGTACCTTAGGTCTCTAAAGAAAATTCTTAATCAAATCATAATAACTATAAATACATGTATACTGCAACACACAGTGAACAACTCTTTGGATGTTATGTAGTATAGAAATCAACAAACAAAACATTAGGATTAGAATTTAATTAAACTCCATTAAAAATATAAGAATATAGAATACCTAAATACTTAATAAGATATATATTTGATAAGCATTATTAAATCTTGGAAACAGGAACTATGTCTACTGTTCAAACACTAATGTGGTGAATAGTAGAACTGGATATATATTACACCAAATAGGGTAGCATGATAAATTTTATAAAGTAAAAATAGAACAAGAATCCTCTAGTTAAAAATTGATACTCTTTTTCATTTTAACAATGTTTAGTTTATTCTAGTCCATCCAGATTATTAACATTTTGACAGGTAACTGTATAAAACTTACTAATGAGACATGCTCACATTATTTTTCTCACATGGAGTTCTTGACACTAAGCATGCATTTCATACTGCTGGTCACTCTGCCAGGTCATGTTTTCAGTGGTCACGGCCATGTAAGGTACGAGGCTACAGTACCAGACAGTGCAGGCTAGCTCTTCAGAAAGTCCATTATTTATGATGAAATGCTGTTTTCCTGGCCCCATCTAACTTTATGTACTTATATATTAATTGCATAAAGTAACAAATTTCAACTAATACCTCCATACACAAATATATATGCGCTAATGCACTTGAATTATATTCACCTCTCTACTACCTTTTCAATACGTCTCCTGTTTTCTTCCTTCCACATCCCTAATAGATCTCTTACTGCCTAAATTGCACATATAAAAAAAATACATGTGATGCTTGTCACTATGAGACAGACTGACATCATCATCTTCTTCATCATCATTATTATTATTTGAGACTCACTTGTTTTGTGCAAGTCCAAGACAGACCAAATCCAGCATGAAGATGAGAGCTGAACACGTAAGCAAGTCATAAGTTATCTGCTGGTGGGAGAGGTAGAAACAGTTTTCTCTAAGAGTGTAGTCCCTGATAAATCAATCACTCAATGAGAGAATATGTTCAAGAATATTTGAGCATCACAAATTGGTCTTGAAGGATTTGTTTAAAAGTCATAAAAATAAATGGAGGTTCACCAAAAAGTCACCATTTTATGACTTTTGAATATGATAAGTATTTAATTCCATAATTTCTACTATCCATTATAGTTAAAAGTATGGAATTTCATTTTAATTTCTAATGCAAAACTGTATCATAATAGCTGATGATAATTATAACAAATTTATTGAATGAGGGACTCAAGAAGATACTTCATAGCTACACATTTTACCTAGACTCTTATGCAAGGGTATGTGCCAAGTAGTTTTATTTAGATTCAGGTATAGATGAAACCACATATGACTACTAGCCTCATGTATAATTTTAAGTAGCTCAAGACTTAAGCAACTGCCTTGTATTTCCCAGAAAATACTAAACCTCATTTAGCCAATAGCTTCCCAAATGATATTTTATCAGTCTTTTCCTTGGAAAAGACTCACATAATAAAAAATTGACTCATATAATAAAATAAAAATAAACTGCTTTTGTTTTTTTTTCTCATGTCCTAGTTAGCTTTGACCTGGAGTCATCTGAAAAAGGAGCCACAGTTGAGCAATAGCCCAGATCAGACTGGTTTGGGGGAATGTCTGTGGGGGATTGCCTTGATTGTTAATTGCTATAGGAGGACCTAGCCCATTGCTGGCAGCACCATTACCTGGGCACATGGTCTTGCAATGGGAAATGTTATTCTGTAAATATGTTTCTCATACTGGTTAATGAATAAAGCCCTGTTGGCCAATGGGAAAGCAAGATAGGTGGAGCTAGGAGACAAGGAGGATAGAGGAGGTAGGAAGGAGGAGTCAACATGGAGAGCCTGGATAGGTAGCACGCCAGCTACTCTGGCCAGTAAGATGAACCACGTGGAAATACTTAGAATAGTAGAAATGAGTTAATCATTAAGACAGAGCTAGCTGGTAACAAACTAGTACCTGGCCAAAGCCTAATATCAAATACAGAGTCTCTGCATGTTATTGGGGGCTGGCGTGGCAGCAGGACCAGGCAGGCTGGTGGAAAACATACACGCTACAGTCTTGAGCTACACAAGAACACTAGCTAAGCTCAACTCCAATAGTGAGCCAGCATGCTATATTCCTCCAGGATTCCTGCTTTCAAGCTCCCGAGTTCCTGACCTGGCTTCCCCAATGATAAGACAATGAACTGGAAGAATAAGCCAAATAAGACATTTCCTTCCTGTCTTGGTTACTGTTCTATTGCTGTGAAGAAAAACCATGACCAAAGCAACTTTTAAAAGAATGCATTTAGTTGGGGGCTTGTACACAGTTGTAGATGGACACTACATGCTAATCATTGCAGGAAGCAGACAGGCATGGATGGCACTGGAACAATAGCTGAGAGCTTTATAACCTGATATGTAGGCAGCAGACAGAAAGAGGTGTGGGCCTGGTTTGAGCTTTGAAAACCTCAAAGTTCAGCCCCAGTCTTCTTCCAAAGAGACCACACTGCATAATCCTCAAAAAGTTCCTGTTTCTAAAGACTATGCATTCAAATATCTGAGCCTATGGGGTCCTCATTCAAACCGCCACATTCCCTAAGTTGCTTTAGTCGGTGCTTTATCATAGTAACAGAAAGCAAATAAAAAAATATATGTAAAAATATTCACATTTCTTTTATTCTAATATTCTGTGTGATGTAAAAGCCACTTATCTGACAAATGTGGACACATAAAGATGAGTCTTTGATCACATTTATCTTAAAAGACTTCCTATTTCTTCCTAATATACTCAATAAGTCATTTTTATTTTGATATGGAAGTCTTTCAGTTTTGTAAATGAATATAAAATTGTCATCCCTCCACCATCTAGTGCCCATCAATACCTCCTTCACTATGTTTAGGTTTTATATGTTTCACCATGGAGAAAGATGGACATTATAGTTTATAGAATATTCAGAATTTTAAAGAATTGAGCTTGTTAGCTTCTTTTTTACCTCATAACAGGGGATATGTCTTTATTTTAAATTACTATTTATTTGCTCTTTCCTTTTGCATGTGCTTACACATGAAATGGCATGCATATGAAGGTCTAGAATGCAACCTGTAGTATGGTTCTCTCTACAGAGCTCAAACCCAGGTCATTAGGCATGACAGAAAATGCCTTAATGCTCTGAGTCATCTTACAAGTCCATGTCTTTTTTTTATTGGTTTTTAGTTATAAATTGTCTCCCCCAAATATTTTTCACTATTTTTTAGGTTGTATGGACAATCAGTAGCTTCACAAAATGGTATGGAATTAACCAATACTACAGTTATTTTTAAAATGAAACTGTTTTATCCATTTTGATTATAATATGGGAAATGGGCTGTCAACCAGGGAACATTCAAGAAAGTATTTCATTAGTTTCAAGGTGGTAATTTTGTCTCATTTTGTTTTTGTTTGCTTGCTTGCTTGTTGCTGTTGTTTCTGTTTTTGAAAGAGATTCACTGTTTAGCTCGCACTATAAATGAAGTCTGCCTGCTTTATTCTCCCACATGCTGGAAATACCAGTTATCCAGGGAAGTTTGTAGGTTATTTGTGGTCATTAAGGTAAGCTTTAGGATGTAAGACTAGGTTTGCACAACTTCTGTTCTCCTGAGACGAAGTTTTTATTAGCTTTGTTGTTGTTGTTGTTGTTGATGTTCCATGCCATGCTTGTGAGGGTTGCTATCTGAGATTTGCTTCCTCTACACCTTTCAAAGAGTTACCAGAATCGTGGCAGGTGTATTTTTTTTTTTTTTCAGCCAAGTTGTAAGTGCTAGAATTCATGAGAAACTTACCAAACTCGTGCCTGAGTCTAACTTCTCATAAAATGAGGTAGCTGCCACAATAACCGGAGGGAAATTATGGTTCTTTTGAAGGCCATGTATGTTTAATGAACCGAATTCACATCACTTTAATTTGAAAGCATTCTTATTTGCCTTACATGATCATTCATCTTTGTTATGCAGACGAGAACTGATTTTGTTATACAACTCTATGAAATGAAATGTCACTTTCTAAGGGAAAAAACTAGAATTGTTCATTTTTCATTTATTTCTTTTGCAGAAGCTTTTATGTAAAAATGAGAGCTATTGGTATCATAAACCATTGATTACCATGACAATTAGATATGGTTACTTAGTGTAAACAGTAGGTTAACATTGCTTTCCTCTTGTTTGTGTCTCTTTTAATATTATTCATGATATTAGACTAGAGTGTAAATGCAAATGTAGTACAAGATTCTAAAGCTATGTTCATAGCAACTCAAACTATATGCAGTCATTTAAATTAACTATACCAGTACTATTTATATGCAGATGGCAGAAGACCATTGAATGTAAAAACAAGAAGAAATTGAATCATAATAATAAACAGAAGAAGGGAAAATTATTCTCTTACTGGTATTAATGATCTTCCATATAGTTAATTGCTGAAAAGTGACATTTATTAAAAATATCACCACTTGGTTCCTATAATATGAAATGTATTGCCATATCTATACATTCCTCACTATTATTTCACCAGAAAATTACTGTGATAGTCTATAAATCCAAACTGAATATCCATGTCGAATACTTTCTAATTTTTTAAAATTATTTGAATTCCAAAACTTAATGTCGAGTACCTTAATTTACATACTCAATAAATTGCCCATCACTCTTAATTGAAAAAAAGATGAAGCTAATTCATAGAAATTAACTTTAAAAGTAACAAAATCAGGCTTGAGAGGGCTCAGTGGTTAAAAGAGCTTGGAGTTTTTGCAGGGATCAGAGTTCAGATCCCAGCACCAACAACAGGAAACTCATAACAATCAATAACTCTAGCTCCAGAGGATTTGAAACCCTCTTTTAACATGTGCAGTTGCTTACATATATGTGTGCATACATACATGCAGATACACATACATGGGAAATAAAAATAACAAATCTTTCTTTAAAAATAATAGAATGTGTGTTGAGGAGATGAATGGATAAATGGAGTGCTTGTGCTACAAGCATAACGCAAGGAGTTCAGATACCTAAATAGGGAGGTATTGGAGCATCCTGTAATCCCAGAACTTGGGAGACAGAGACAGGGATTTGCTAGACAAACTGACTACCTAGAATAGCCAGAATTGATGCACTTCCAGTTCAGCAAAAGACTTTGCCTCAACAAATAAAATAGAGAGGCATCAAGAAAGAAATCTGACATTAATCTTGGGCTCCACACACATATACCACAAACACACACACATTCAAAGCAAATGAATAAACAAAAGAACCCAGCTAGTGCCACCCACAGGAAAATTTGATCTTGAACACAGCTTTAATTTAGAAACAGAAAGGAAGGACAAATAAGGTGGCTTAGAGGATAAAAGCACTTGATACCAAGCCTAAAGACCTTACTTCCAAATCCAGAATACACAGAGCAATACCAGCTTCCAAAAGCTGCTTTCTGATCTTCATTTGTGTGCCATGGCAAAAGCTCACACACACACATACACACATATACACACATCCATGCACACATAAACAATGCACACACACACACAAGCAAATGTTTTTAGACATATGAAAATAAGTAGGTAAATAGATAAATATTGTTGGGATAAATAAGAATCTGGGAAACAATAGGCTGATGAATGTTTATTCTGGGAGAAATCACTTATACCAAAAACAGATGACCACTGCAGGTTCCTGTCCCAAGGATGCCTCTGGATGCTCTCTGTCTCTGACCAGGAAGCAAAAGAGTGAGCTGGGGTCCCCCCAAGTAATGCCCACCTGTCCCCATGACCCAATGGGCATGGTCAGTGCAACAGGTGGGGCAGGGTGGATATCTCACTACAGATAGATAGATAATAGATAATAACAGATAGATAAATAAAGTTAAAATATAAACAAATGAATAATATTTAAAGAGAAATAGCAAAGGAAAATGGAATAATAGACAAGCAAATCAAAGAAAAATCCTCCAATATAACAAAGAAAAACACAAGCAAAACAAACATTTTAAAACTCTAAATAATGAAATAAATAGAAAATAAGAGAATTAAATTCATTACAAAAAAATTCAAAAAGGTTATTCTTTGAAAATACAGTAAGATAAAATTAAGTACTTTCTGAGCTCCTTAGGAAAATAAGAATTCTATAAAAGAAGTAAAGTAAGTCATCACAAACAGCATATTACCTCATAAACAGAACATTTTTTACATCATGAAAAGTTGGCTTTACTAAATTTCACCCAACTAAGGAAGAAAGGTAAGCAGATGTGTTGGTTATATAGCAACATACCACAAAATATAATGACCAGGGAAGAAAGAACCTCAGTTGAAGACTTGCTTCCATCAGAATAATCTATGGGCAACTCTGTGCAGCATCTTCTTGACTAATGATTGATGTGGGAAAGCACCGAGCATTGTGGGTAATGCCACTCCCCTGGGCTGGTCCTGGGCTGTATAAGAAAGCATGATGAGCAGACCATGTGGAGCAAGACAGGAAGCAGCACGTCTCCTTGACTTCTGCTTCAGCTCCTGCCTCCAGGTTCCTTTCTTAAGCTCCTGCCTTAGCCTCTAACCAATAAATCAAATAAAATCTTTCTCCCTAGTTGCTTTTGATATTTAGTGTTCCTCACAGCAACAGAAACAAACTATAACACCAGGAATCTGTTACTGTACTTAAAATGTTTTTAAAACTAAATGGACCATGTCACCTCCTCAAGTAATTTCTGCTTAAGAAAAATAGCTAAAGATGTGAATTACTATCCCAGCTTCTGCCCCACTCTCCAAAACTATAAATGTGTGAAAACGTTGAAATGAACTCCACAAACTGAGTAATTCTAAATGCATCCAAACTGTCCATGAAGGTGTAGGAAGAAAACTGTCTTCTGAATTGGTTGTATGAAGCAAATATTTTTATGAAGTAAATTTGCATGCTGCAAAATAAACCCCTATTAACAACATACAAACCTTCATAAAGTATTTGGAAGGAAAATCTAGCAATGTATTAAAAGAATACTCCATAAATATCAACACTGCAAGGGCTAGGGATGTAGCTTGGTTGGGGAAGTTCCTGCCTAGTATGCATGAAATTCCAGGTTTAATCCCCAGCACTGCATAAACTGGATATGATTATACACAGTTCCTCTCCCAGCACTGAGGAAGTAGAGGAGGATTAGAAGTTCAAGGTCAACCTCTACTACACCAAGTAGCCAGCCTGTGCTACCTGAGACCCCATCTCAAAAACATGTCCAATATTCCTGGAAAACCAATCTAATAATCTCAAGAAATCTTCATTTTTGGGGTCATTTTGTGTGTTTTAGCCTGGAGGCACTATCATGCTTTTAAAAATTGCAGTATAGAGATCACAAAGTAACTTTAAAATAATATGAGATCCCATATTTTACCACCCTGATTTGACATTGGATAATTTAATTAGACAAGGAAAAGTAATTATAATAATGGAAACTGTCATCATTTTTATTAAATGCAATTTTTATGTTGCTATTTTGAATCTTGAAATCCAAACTACCATAAACAATAAGTAAATTCAGCAAGTTAATGGATATAAATTTTAGAAGCCAATTACTTTCAGATATAAAAACAACCATTTTTAGAAAATGTAATATTATAAAACATTTTAAAATAGCAACCAAAAGATAAAATGCCTAGAAGCTAACCCAATAAGTACATCATGTTTAAAGGAAGAAAGCTTAGAATACTTTAAGGGGTTGTTGATACATTTTCCCTACATTGCCAGAAGTTTGTGACACCATGCATTGGAGCACAAGTGAACAATACTAATTCTCATTTCAAGAACACATGGAAATCTATACCAAAGACATTATCTTCACACATACAAAATTACCCAGGCTGCCCACTCATCACACCATGGTAACAATGACTGAAATCTAAGATTATCTGTCCAAAAACAGAATGGTTAATTCTGGTTAATTCCAGGTAATTCATCCAAACTGTACTCTAGATCATACAAACATGACAAAGCTTTCCATATGTAATTTTAAAAATCTTCCTTAATATAATATGGATTAAAGTGTAGAAATAGTTATAGTACTTTACTATTTGTGAAAAAAACAGGAAGGGTTGGTTACAAGAAGATGTCTTAGGCAGGGGGCCTATGAATATCAAATTTAAGTTCTCTACAATTGAACAGGACCAAGAAAAGTATAATGAAAATGTAAGAACACTTGAGATATGAATGTTGGTATTGGACACATGGATGTACCAAAAAAAAAAAAAAAATTGCAGATGAGGTGAAATGAGAATCTATGCCTTGTAACATAATACCCCAAACTATTTTTATGAAAATGTTCTTTTATTTTTGATTATGCATACATGTGTATGTATCTATGTGTAGTGATATTTACATGAGTACAGCTATAGAAGCCAGAGGAGACTGTAGATTACTTGAAGCTGAAGTTACAGGCACTTACAAGCTCCCAGACACAGGTTCTGGGAACCAAACTCCAATCCTCTGAAAGAGCAGTAAGTGCTCTTAGCCACTTAGTGACTTCTCCAGCTCCCATGAAAATATTTTCAAGGGCATTATGTATGGCTAAGCTTTAATTGTCCCCTTCAAACTGCATATTGAAATTTAATCACCTGTGGGATGGTAAGGAAGGGACCTTTGAGGAGGCGATGAATGTATTAGTGTCCCACCCCTATGAATAGATTAATACTTTCTTAGAGACTCCCTCTTGCTATTACTGTTGATCCTTCTTCATCTTTCTTCTGTTTGTCTCCACATGATGAGTTCCACAAGACAACAGCTATTGTTTGGATGTGGTTTATTTAGCAAGCTCCATATCCCACTAAAAACAAGTCATTCTTGTGCTATTGAGAAGATGGAATATGAGAATCGCTGTCCTAAGGGACAGTGATCAGGTCCTGGGGCAGCAGTCTTAAGGCATTGATGCTGATCTCATAATGTAAGTTAGGTCTATTAAGGGTAGGTTGCTATAAAGTAGGGCCCCTCCTAATATTTGGACACTATGAACTCACTGGTTCCCTTTCCATTTCTCTACCATATAATGACACAGACAGAGGACCCCAAAAGATACCAGTGACTTATTTTTTGGACCCTTCACCTACCAAAATTGTGATCCAGATGAACCCTTTTGCTTCATAAAGCATTATGCTTCAAGTAATTTGTTGTAACTGCAGAAAATAGATTGCAGAAAAGCCCTCACCCCACATATCCTTTCAGTCTTGAAGTTTCTATTCTATACAACTACAAGAAATCAACTATCTTTCTATTTTTTTCCTTTTTCATTTAAATTTGAAACAAGGTTGTTTTATGTGTCAATCCCAGTTTCCTCACTCTCCCACCCTCCCCTATCACCACCAACAAACTCCAGCCCATCCCCTTTCTGCTCCCCAGGGAGGATGAGGTCTTCCATGGGGAGTCTTCAAAGTCTGACACATCATTTGGAGCAGGGCCTAGGCCCTCCCCCATGTGTCTAGGCTGAGAAAGTATCCCTCTATGTGAGATGGGTCCCAAAGTTCATTTGTATAGTAGAGATAAATACTGATCCATTGCACAGAGGGAGGACAAGACCAGGGGCTAAGAAACCCACAAAGACAGTTGACCTGAACAAGTGGGAGCCAATGGACCCCTAGACTGATAGCTTGGAATCCAGCATGGGACTGACTCAGACCCCCTGAACGTAGGTCTCAGCTAGAAGGCCTGGGCAGTATAAGGGACCTCTGACAGTGGTACCAGGATGTATCTCTGGTGCACAAAAGGACTTTGGGAGCACATACCCCATGGAGAGATACTCCCTTAACCTAGAAGCAGGAGGGAGGGTCTAATCCCTACCCCAAATGACTTGACAGATTTTGTTGGTCCCTCCTGGAAGGCATCGCCCTTACTGTGGAGTGGAGGGAGAATGGGATGGGAGGGTGATTGGGGGACATGGGAGGGGGGATGGGAGGGAGGAGGGTGGGAGGATGGGAGGGAGATAGGGAGGGAGGGAGGGAGATAGAAGAGAGGGAGCTGGGATCTATATGTAAAATAAGAAAAAAAAAATAAGGCTTTTCATTCCAAAAAAAAAAAAAAAAATACTGACCCATTACTAGAGGCCTCATAGACTACCCAGTCCTTCTAACTAACACCCACAGTCACGGGGTCTAGGTCAGTCCTCTGGTATTTTCCCAGCTATCAGACTGGGGTGCATGAGCTCCCCCTTGTTTAGGTCAGCAGTTTCTATGGCTTTCCCAAGCCTGGTCTTTACCCCTTTGCTCATCACTCCTCCCTCACTGTAACTGGATTCCAGGAGTTCGACTAGTGTTTAGCTGTGGGTGCCTGCTTCTGCTTCCATCAACTTCTAGATGAAGGCTCTAGGATGACATATGAGGTAGTTATCAATCTCATTATTTTTGAATGGCATTAAAGGTAGCCTCTCTACTATTGCTTAGATTGTTAGGCTGAGTAAGAAATCAGAGAAACACCACCTTTTACAATAGCCACAAACAACATAAAGTATCTTGGGATAACACTTACCAAACAAGTGAAAGACCTATATAATAAGAACTTTGAATCATGAATCTTTAAAGAAAGAAATTAAAGAAAATACAAGAAAATGGAAAGATCTCCCATGCTCATAGATAGGTAGGATCAACACAGTAAAAATGGCAATCTTGCCAAAAGCAATCTACAGATTCAATGCAATCTACATCAAAATCCTGGCACAATTCTTCACAGACCTTGAAAGAACAATCCTCAACTTTATAAAGAAAAGCGAAAGACCTAGAATAGCCAAAAAAAAAAAAAAAAAAAAAAAAACCTGTACAATAAAGGAACTTCTGGGGCACCACCACACCACCATCCCTGACTCAAACTATATTATAGGGCCATAGTCCTCAAAACAGCTTGGTATTGACACAAAAATAGACAGGTAAACCAATGGAATTGAATAGAAAATCCTGATATTAACCCACACACCTATGAACACCTAATTTTTGACAAAGAAGCTAAATTTATACAATGGAAAAAAAGCATCTTCAATAAATGGTGCTGACATAACCAGATGCTGACTTGTAGAAGACTGCTGATAGATCCATATTTATCACAATTATCTTTCTTTAGAACAAGTATTCAGTGTAGGGGCTGGAGAGATGGCTTAGCAGTTCAGAATGCATACTGCCTTTGCAGAGAATCCAAGTTCATTTCCTAGCATGCACATCAAACAACCCACAAGTGCCTGCAACTCCAGCTCTAGGGAATGTGACATTGGTCTCTGTGAACACACACATATGGGTGCACATACCCATATAGGTGCACACATATACATAAATTAAAATAATTTTTAAAGATTTTTGTAAACATTACTGTCTGTTATGTGCTAGTTCTTTGCAATAAAGTTCTGGTGATTTAAAATTTTGCTCAGTCTAAAGTCTCCTGTGTTGTTGTTGTTGTTTTTAAATTTTGTTGAAAATAGATATTTTTCATGCATTATATTCTGACTAAGCTTTCCTCTCCCTCTACTACTCCCTCTCCTCAGAAATCGATCACAGTGTAAATGTTGCCACTGTTCTCATGGTCAGAATAAGCTAAACTATGTTGAGGTTGCTGACCAGACTTCTCATCACTAAAGCTGATTCTTCCCTCATGGGTGAGAGCTCTCATCTGCATATTTCCTCCTCATTCCCTGTGTAAAAGGAAGAACCCTTCAAGGTTTCCCACTGACCATTCAATCTCCCCAGTGATACATGCCACCTCTCAGAATTCATTAACTAGAATAAGCCACGTGTCCCCACACAAAGCACAAAGAGCGTTATTATGACTTAGCTCGCTGAATCATATTTGTGATTGCAGTCATAATTTTCAGAGTCATTTTAACAAACAGCTTTACAGTGTGTTCTTAAAATGGCAAAAAGGATCATTAAAAAGTCTGTACATTTTGACCCTGTAATTACATTCTGGAAACATAAGTAATGTGTAAAGAAATAGCCCAAGGTGACTGTAAGTAAGTGGGCTGGAATAGTTCATCTCCAGATACATTAATAAAGCAAATCTTACTAATTCCAATTGCTTCCTGTCACTTGTGCAGAACAGCTCCTGACAGTGTTATCTACCCCTTTCTAAAAGAAAAAAAAAGAGTAGAATAGAAACAGAAGAAAAGGAGTAAAATGTACAAATGTGTCAGCAGATAAGCTCAAATATGAGACAGTGCTCACTGAGAAACTGACCTATAGTCTTAGACATCCCAATGGTAAAAGGCAATTTTGAAAGCCCTCTAAAATGAAGCAAAATAAGATGTTTATATTAATGGTTTCATCTCAGGCCCTGGGGTAAGCGCTTTGCCATAATTTTAACACAGGTTCCTTTCAATTTCAAGAGCAACAATTGTCCTCATTTTGTCCAGGTTTCAGTAACAATGAAAATCAGATCATTATAGCAGATGAAAAGATATTCAAGACAAAAAGCCTAATCTCACTATAATTATAGAAATATATGCATATATATGTATTCTTTTAACAGAAAGGTCATTTAGCTAATTCAAGGCAAATTAGTACTTATCAAGAGTTTTAAAGGCAATATAATGATTTCTTAAGGGCTTGGATTCTGAAATGGCTGGGGTTGAATCCTAGTTTTGTTCTTTAACATCAGTGAGAGCTTGAACAAGCTTATAAATCTGTTTAGGTTTCTGTGTCCATGCCTATTAAATGGTGTGGCACTTACGCATGACATATTTAAAAGAGCAAATGAAAAATGTATACCACTTATTAATGAGACCTTAATATGTACCAGAATTACCCAGAGAATCAGAACTGTTGGGATAGCTTTAGGTGTGTATGATGGAGAGAATATATGTGTGAGCATGTTTGTTTATGTGCATCACCTCATCCTCATTTTTCTCATCTTTTCATTATTATTATTCCTATCTAGAATGTACGTGTGCATATACATGTACACACACACACACACACACACACAATCACACACCATACATTCATATTACATATTCAAGACAAAAAAGGAAGATTAAAAAAGAGAGGCAGAGTAGAACAGAAGGCATGATGAGGGCAAGAAGAGAGAAAGGGAGATTGGCTAAGAAATTGACTGATGTAGTTTAGATATGACAAGTCCAAAGACTTCAGAGCCAACTATCAGGATGAAGGCTAAAGAGCTGGTGTTCACAGTTAAATCTCAAGGCAGTCTGTTGAAAATTTCTTTCTTCTCAAGACAATTTGATGGATAATTCCCTTTTCATGGCCAGCCTTTTCTCCAACGTTTTCAAGGGACCACAAAGAGCTCACCTATGTTACAGGAGGAAATCTGCCTTAGTAATTTCAAATTCATAAATTTAAATGATACCTTTGTATCAAAAATACTTTCATGTTTGGCAATATATTTAGGAACCAGAGCCTAACTATATGGACATATAAGACAAGACATCAGATATCTGGGTGACATCATCTTTTTACTATGCTACTTCACAGGGAATATCTTAGGTTGTTTCTCACAGTAATAAAAAAGTAACATAAATATACAGGAAAAATTAAAAGTAGAAGTCAGAAAGAAAGGTACATACGAAATGTGTGTATGTAGGTATTCATGAAACTGTTTGGAAAAGAAAGACTTTTAAGAGTACCCCCCCAAACAAAAATTAAGGAACCATTCCCAGAGAATAGACAAGTACCAAAAATGATAATGAAGTTAAAAAGACAGAGTGAGGGTGAAATAAAGGGAGAAGGGAGAGGGAGAGAACAAAGAAAGAGGAGGTGGCAATGGAGGAAGGAAGGGATGGTTTGCTTCTATTTCCATGATAAACTCCATTGTAGTAGGCATAGAGATCCTTATGCTCACAGATAAGCACCAGGGGAACTAGAAATGTTAAACGCACAGAATTATCTCTTCAAAGACAGAGATATGTAACTTATTTTCTGCCCAGAAGGCTGGGGATGAATGTGATTAATATCCTTGACTTGGTGCTATCTGGGTGATCGAGGCTGCACTGGATCCTCCCCCAGATCCTTATCTTGGTTTGTTTTTCTCCACCAATCTATAAACCCATATTTATGGAAGATGTCACATGTGTTTACAAAGAATTTCAATATAGTCATATCCTAAGTTTTTTTTTGTATACACAGGATTGAGTTAATTATTACCAAGAAAAAATTTTAACCAAATTGTGCCTAAAATAAACCACTCAGCATCAGAGTCTTGAAATTTGAACCAACACCAGCTACTGAGTCGTACTGAGCTGAACTTTCTTCTTGCCTTCTGTGAATTGTCATGCTATAGATGTGGTATTTTCAGAGATCCCTGGAACACCATGATCATAAGCATCATGGGGAAGAAAAGGATTTATTTAATATTTCCCAGCTTCATAATTTGTCACTGAGGAAAGTTAGGTCAAGATCTCAAGGCAGGAACCTAGAGGCAGAAACTAATGCAGAGGCCACAGAGGAATACTGCTACTGCTATTGGCCTGTACCTCATGGCTTGTTCAAGTTCAACTGCTTTCTTATACATCTAAAGGCCACCTATCTAGGGATGTCATCACCCTCAGCAGGCTGGGCCCTCCTATATCAGTCATTAATTTAAAACCTTGGCCTATAGAATTACCTGGAAGCCAATCTGACAGAAGGATTTTCTCAGTTTAGGCTCTCTCTCCTCAAGTAATGCTAGCTTGTATAGAACTAACAATCAGAACCAAGAGAGAACATGCACACACATATATGATAGATACCATAATACATTTTCATGTAATGAACGCTTTATATCCATGTTCTCAATTAGTTTACACAGTTGTAAGGTTAATTTTCTTCTTGTCACCAGAGATGAAACTGCGGTCAAAAGAAGTGACACGAAGAACCCAAATTTTCATAGCATATGGTCTACTACTCCTTGCTTATCACTGTAGCAAGGACTATATGGAGTACATAAAGGTTCTCTGAATCCATTTTAATAGCACATGTCACTTGCTGCTGTGAACATGACTCATGTGACCTTGTCTTCTCCAATGAGCCAAACTCTCAACTATATTTTAAAAAGAACTTTCATTATTTTAAGAATATGAATATTTTCCCTGCATCTATGCCTATGCATGACTGGTACCTGAGTAGGTTAGAAGAGGACATCAAATCCCCTATTACTGGAGATGCAGATGATTGTGGGCCACCATGAGGGTAATGGAAGTCAAACCTTGGTCCTCTGCAAGAACAACAACCTCTGATTCAACTCTCCAGCCCCAGATTCTAAACTTGTGAGGTTAGTCATGTCTTTATCGCTTAAAAGTTCAAATGACTTGTAACCATTCAGATACTTATTGCAGTTTTTTACTTATACTTCTAGTAATCCTGCCATATAATAGATAGTACCTTAAAATGGGAGGCTGTCTCAGACAGATAAGCAAAGAAACAAACAAAAACCTAAGAGTACAAAATTGAAAAACTCTTTATATTCATTTTGACTGAACTATGGACTGATGGACATTGTGCTAAAAAACATTGACTTCTCACTTCTCCCTTGGACCCACAAGGTAACTACAGGCAGGATGTGGCTCTGGCGCATCTCTCTCCATTTATGCCCACCCCTTGCTTTCCATCAGATTTTTTCCTGACTCTGAATAGCCATACTAATAATGTTTGTTGTAAAACTCTACCCACTTTTAACATTGAAAAGTTGGATTACCTTGGATTACAGGAGCAACAAGGCCAGCAAAGCAGGAAGGACCATTTCTAAGAAGAGAACAACTATCTAGGATGGAAAATCTCACTGAGGAGTAGATCATCTCACAGAAACAAGCCTGTTCTCCTAAGACTGGTGACAGCAACAGGTTAGTTAACATCATCTCATTAAGACTGCTTTGCAGGATCAGAGCCAAAACAATGATGGCAGAAACATGTGTGCAGTTGTATGTAGCTGTCCTTTTATCTCATTGTCCTAGTGGTCCCCTTTAAACCTAAAACTCAGATCAGTACCATAAAGATGAACTGGGAGAGTCAATGTACCCTGAATCTGTTCCTCTTCCCAGTGTGCATAGATTAACAACATCCCTATCTCTGTGTTGCACCAATCCTTATCTCCTTAGCTGGCACACTGGGCTGAATGACTGCACCTAACATGTCAGGCTGTTAAAGCTGGTGCTTTTTCTATAACATTCTAACTGTCACTTTGGGGTATATTTGAAATGTTCTATAGTGAAAACAGACAGACTGAGAGAAGCATCATGGGAAGACAGCATAATCAATAAAGAGCTTGCAAGGCAAGCTTCATCTTGATCTGCAGAAAGCATATTTAAAATTTAAAAAGCCTAAGCAATAGTGGAGAGGCTACCTTAAATGTCCTTCCCTGATAATGAGATTAATACCATATGCCATCCTAGAGCCTTCATCCAGTAGCTAATGGAAGCAGAGGCAGACACACACAGCTGAACACTGAGCCAAACTCCTGGAATTCAGTTGCAGAGAGGGAAAAGTGATGAGTAAAGGGGTCAAGACAAGGCTGGAGAAACCCACAGAATCAGCTGGCCTGAACAAGGGGAAGCTGATGGATCCCAGACTGATAGCTGGGAAACCAGCATAAGACTGACCCAGATCCCCTGAATGTGGGACTCAGTTAGGAGGCCTGGGCAGTCTACGGGACCTCTGTCAGTGGAATCAGGATGTACCCCTAGTGCACAGAAAGACTTCAGAGCACATTCCCCATGGAGAGATACTCCCTTAGCCTAGACACACACACACACACACACACACACACACACACACACACACACACACACACACAGAGAGAGAGAGAGAGAGAGAGAGAGAGAGAGAGAGAGAGAGAGAGAGAGAGAGAGAGAGAGAGATAGAGAAGAAAGAAGATTCTACCAAAAGCATTCTCAACAAAATTAGTAGGAGTTAGCCGTTGCTAAGCATGATGAAGAATGATGAAGACTATCGTATTCTCAACTTCCCTAGCAACTATCCCCTTAAACAACTGAAAATACTTGACAGGTAAGAACTAGTCAAAGAAGCATAGGAAAGCTAAGAAACCCACACACCTGCCTGGTTTCCTGCCACTTCCCAGGCACTTTCTCTTCCCAGATCCATGTTCCTTTCCCATGTTTAAATGTCAGTGTCACACGGTCCCATTGTAGCAAAACTCTTCTTCTAGCTGTTCATTCTTTTACCCTCTTCTCACCACTCTGCCCATATTTTTTCAATGCTTTCATAGGCTGAAACCATCCCAAAAAACATCACCAGACCATTTATATGTTCAGGAAACTTACAGGACTCCAAACGCCTGTGGGACATAGGCTCTTAGATTCTCCATCTGCACCTCAATGCCACATTAGCTGTGGTATGTTTTTCATCTTCTTTCTCATCCAGCTTCCTGCTTATAACTGTTTCCTTTATGTTGTTACTGTGCCTATAGAAGGCAATAATAGGAATACAAAGTCATCTATCAAATTGAACAGAAATGACTTCCTAACACTCATCTTCATTTAGCCAGGCAATCTTCTGTTAACAAACAATGGTGGGCTGGGGAGATAAATTAGAGGTAAAAAGTGATTGCTATTCTACCAGAGGTCCTGAATTCTGTTCCCAGACCCTCTATTTCAAGATCCAATGACGTACAGAAGCACTTGTATTCATGTGGCATACATTCACATAAATACAGATGCACATAAACAAAAGCAATAAAAATAAATCTTTTATAAACAAACAACAGAAAGATGAATGAATGAAACTCATATATTTTCTCAAATGACCATGATTATGAACAAATTCAAACATACATTTTAAAATGGCTTTAATATCACAAAGTGACTTAAAATAGTTTTTCTTTAATATCTGAACAAATGAACAAAAATCAAGCTTATAACTCTGAGAATTTTCATGGTGGCACAGTATAAAAATTATCTCTAGACATTAATAAGTATCTTCCAGAAATTCTTACCCAGAAACTTTTGTTTTAATTTTGGGCTTAAGGTTAAAAAGGAAAAAAGAAAAAGAAATCAGTTATTTTCACTACCAAATCAAGTGAAATCAGTTGTCTCACATGTAAACCACAGCAGTGGCATTTGAACCTGAGGGTTAGAATCAGTTCCCAAAAACAATACCAAAAGTGTTTTATTTTTCAAATTCATTTTAGTACATTTGTAGTTTAGTTTACAATAGAGAGAACTATATGGAATCCCTTATAATGGCTAACACGAAGACAACTAAAATTGTACTGTATAGGTGGGGTTGACCTACCCAGTGCATCTTTAAAGGCTTACTATTCCTGATACAGCCATACAATGTTGAATTTAAGAGAAGAATTTACCACCAGACAGAACTCTTCCAAAATCCTTCAAATGGAGGCTATTCAAAGAGGCTGTCATAGGTATTTTCAAAACAGAAGGTCTGAGGGTATGATCTCCCCAAATTCCTCTAAATGGTGAAATACAGGTTAGGTTCTTTAAAAGATGTAACCAAATATTATGTTGTAAGCAATATTATAACTCTAATTGGCCCTAGTCAAGTCTGCCTGTACTCAACAACACATCCAAGACTCAGGTGCCACAAAGTACTGTCGGAAGAGGAGGTAACTCAAGAGCCTAGAGGACAGGCTCCATTAACTTTGTCTTTTCCTCTTCTTCACTTTGACAGTATCTCTTGAGGATATAAGGTTTCTATGACAACACCCTTGACTCTTCCACCTTCAACACTTTGGAAGTCATTTCTTCTCACAAAAAATTTTACAAAGCTAGTCTTCTATTCCTTCAAGTTCTGCTTCTGAACAATATAAAGTATCATCTATGGGATGTTAAAAACAGATGCTGCTCTAACATCATAGGTGAAAGCAAACTCCTATTAAAAAAAAAAATAAAAACAGCCCAAGAGAATGTCTAGTTCAATACTTTCATCCATACATAGGAGATTTAAGGTGTATTCACCTATGTCATCTGGGATCTAAAATGATCTCTGCAATCTAAAACAATTTCTGGTCTAGACATTTTGGATACAATGAAAGCATGATTTAAAAGGGGGAAATGAGACTTTCAATTGGAATCGAGACAGAAACAGGAATTGCACATGATTTCAGCATCGCTGCTTTCTCTCTCCACCATTATCCGCATCTATAGACAGCTCTGTATTATTTGCCCAACTATATTCCATGGGCCAGATTTTCCAAACAACAGTTACTCAAAACTTCACTGTCCTTAGATTTATTTGATAAACTGAAGTTGGGGGGGGGGGAAAGCAAACTTTTTTATCAACTCCTGATTTGTTTCAAGTAATTGGGTTCAGCTGATTATTTGCGGTAATTGCAGGGAATTGTTACAGGCAGGTTCGCCCCCCCACCCCCACCCCGCTGCCGTTGCTGGTCTGGTCCCACTCTTTGTTCCTCCCGCCGGCCGCCTGGTCCTGCAGCCACGCAAGCCCCAAATAACACTCAGAGACTCTGTATTTGATTCAATTCTGTTGGCCAGTTACTATTAATGTTTATGGGCTAGCTCTGTCTTAATGATTAACCCATTTCTACTTATCTAAGTATTTCCACATGGTCATCTTATCCTAGTGTGGTGGGCTGCCATCTTGATTTCTCCATGCTCTACATGCTGACTCCTCCTCACTACTTCCTCTTTCCTCCTTGTCTCCTAGTCCCTCCTATCTTGCTTTCACATTGGCCAAACAGTGCTTTATTCATTAACCAGTATGAGAAACATATTTACAGAATAACATCTCCCATCAGGGAATCAATATTTTTTAATTATAAAATTTATGTAGGATCTGGGAAGATGCCTCCATGGTTAAGAGCATTCACTGCTCTTGCAGATGATCCAGGCTCAGTTTCCCAGCACCTTCATGGTAGGCAAAAACTATTTGTAACCCAGTTCCAAGAGATTCTGTGCCTTCTTTTGGCCTCCACAGGCACAAAGCAGGCATATGGTACATAGACATAGATATGGTCAAAACACCTATTCATGTACAAAAAAAATAAATAAATAAAATATTTTTTAAATCCATGAAGATTGTGAGAAATGTAAATAAATGCATCCTTTTCTATTAAATGTTTAAATGAGGTGAAGAAAGTTCCATCTTTAAGATCCCATCTGCCCAAAGTTCCTCCAGTCATCATTTTTTAATATCAAGGTGTGATCAAGTTGTATCTTTATCTCAATAGTATCTCTGCCTATCACTCAGGCCAATGTGAGTTAGCCAACAGCTTAAGAATGAGAGGCCTGCACTGATCGCTCAGAGTGAAGCACAAGAATCATTGCATTAGAAATAAAAACCCAGCAGGATCCTGCTGATTATGCTTGCTGGCTGGATTTTGAATGACTCTGCATGCCCTTCTACAGAAGAAAAACTTTGGCTTTGCCAAAATACTTTGAATTGTATAGCCATTTTGTTAGGACTCTCTAATAGCACTACATTGGTGCCATCTCAAATGCTATCACAGAAACCTAAGGCTTGGCCTAATTAAAAGATTAATATGTTTATTTAACTTACAGTTTTAGAGGCTAAAGTCCACCTTTTTGGTCTCCAGTACCAGGCCCTTTGGCTGCATTATGACATGGTGGAGAAATGGAAAGGAAACTGGTCTTGTGCAGTAGCAGCCAAATGTGTGGGGTAGTGTTGTTCTATTATACCCTGCTTGAGGGAATATAACTCTGTAAGACCAATGTTTATCCCTTCCTAGGGCTGGTCCTCCTGATTTAATTAGCCTCATCTATTATTAAAGGTCCTACCACCTTAGATTGGCCACCTTGAGCAATAGCATGTGATTCATTTGGGGACTGTGCACTCCATATCCAAACTCCTACACAGACTAGTGTCAGACCCAAGGGATATTCCTGTCATCTGCCCTACAGAGCCATCAGAGAGCATTCTCTCACTCTGGCTTGCAGCAAAAGAATTCCTAAGATATAAGAACATTAAATTCATACTTTACTGCCCCTTCTGTGATCTATCGAGCTCAAGCCTTGGTGTAACTGTACCCTGAAATGCATGAACCATGCAGACACCATGGCCCCCTGAACAGCTTTGTCCTGAACCACCCTCTACTTCCTTTCTCTGCCCCGCTTTTGTTCATTCCTAAAGACATATACACACATTCATACCTCCTCCCTTTCCAACTTTAACTGGTTAATCTTTATACATCTGTTTAAAATAAATCTGCACAAGTGTCAAATACATATGGACACATTTACCTAACAGGTTATATTTGTATTCCTTTCTTCCATAGTAGGTGCTAAGGCTCTAATCATTTTTAAGGCATTTTTAAAAACAATTCTATTATTTTTATTTTATTTGTTTGTGTATTTGACTGCATGAATGTTGTATGAGTGCTGTGAACCACATTCATGCCATGTTTGAGGAGACCAGAAGAAGACCTCAGATCCCTTGGAACTGAAATTACAGACAGTTGTGAGCTACCATATCGGTGCATTGAGCTGAACTCGGATCTTCTGCAATGGCAGCAAGGGCTCTTAGCCACAACACACTTTTGTACCTTTAATGTTTCCTCATGATGATCTTCATGAGATAAGAACTACCTATAGTACACTCCACACTAGATCTTCAAAACCCATCCTCTTGTCCAGCCTAGGGCTCAGTCTCATACATATTTATAAGATAAGCATATAAATAAATAAGAGAAAGTGTTATCTTCAAAGCATAACAGCCCCATCAGCATGAAAACCTTGAGGTATCAAATAACATTCAAAGATACTTTAGTATGAAATCAAGTTGGGGTGGAAGGCCTAAATGCCTTAAACAAGTAAAATGATAACCTCCAATCTTAACAATCAACCCATGTGCCTAGAGCATGGAAGTCAAATCCATTTGCAGATTTATCTTTCTAGAAGCTGGAGACATTTGCCTAACTATGAATTCAAACTTGATAAAAGAAGAAGTTCCACCCATACCATTAGACAAGAAGCTAAAACCTCAAAAGCATGTTTCAGAAATCATCAGAGGCCAAACATGAAGTGGTTTTCAACAAGAATATGAGAATCTTGACAGACAAAGCTATGCATGTTTTAATCATCTCAAGAGCAGTACTGAATGTGGATGACACAGCAACTGCAGACACAGCATTCTGGGTGACCATCAGTATTCAGTGACTTCAATGGAGAACTTCAGCCAGGGCAGTGGCTCTTTGCCTTACTGAATATGGCTCTTTGCCATATTCAGAATTATATGGTGTTTGGTTCCAACAGAATGCACAGAGAGCCTGGCTCCAGCCACAAGTTTCTAATTGAGGAGGTTGGTCTTGGAACCTGTACTTCTAATAAGTTCCTTGATGATGCTATGCTGATGCTGCCTGTTAGTTTGGGCACCACATTTGGCTTCCAAACACTCCCTTTATTTATCCAAGTCATGACATCTGTTAACAGTGTGAGACTGGGAAACAACCAAGTAACTAAAACTAAGAAAATAAAGCAGGTGGTCTCTCATACCAGGAAACTTCTCAGTCTTTCTGTCAGTCCCTAGAACACCCTCCACAATGTGCTTATTCTGGATGCTAATTACCAGGTTCATACTCTTAGATAGAGAGGAAAGTTGTCAGAGCTTAGTCTATATATAAACTGCTTCCAATAGCCACTGCCTCCAGATAAAAAACTTCCCAGTCCACAAGAAGCCATCTAGAGTCACTCAAAGACAAGGATTTGATTGTTGGCATCCTTTTCATTAGTATTTGTACTAGAGCTCAGTTATTAGCAGTAGGAAGCTTCTTATATGTGCTAAATCTAAATAACAGACAGTCAAAGCCAATCAGATTTTTGTCATCAGATATTCAAATGCATACTCATTAAAGTATATCTCTTACATACCATGTACTTATGACAATATACAACAGTCATGGGGTTAAAGAAAAATGTTTCCATACAAAAAGAAATTTGTTGAATTTCAGCTCTAAATTCTCAATGCAATTTTAAACATGTAAAAAAATAAATAACTTGGAGTTAAAACATTACTTAAAATATCAGGAATAGCTGCCACTGATTGAATGCTTCATATATATGTATATATATGTATATATATACATATATGTATATATATATATACATATACATATATCACATACCTATAGATCTGTAAATACATATGATCAATCCTCAGTTATTCATGGATTCTCCATGTGAGAACCCATCAGCTTCCTAAGCTAATCTGTGCCTCTGGAGTCAATCTCTGTGATGTTTACAGCCATTCTAAGGTACAGAATGGGGAAAGACACAGCAGTCAAACACAAAGCGCCATAGGCAAGGCCAACAAAGCACCATTCTGCATGTCCCCTTATTAACTCAGCCTTCACTGAAATGTAATCTGTATTCTCAAGACCTTTGTGAATGATTTTCCTGATTAAAACAGCCCTAAAATAGAGCTGAGTTGCTAGTAGCCTAGTCATAAGAGCAATGTCCTATACACTAATGTCATAACTTTTCTATTCTTTTTTTATTTATAATTTAAAAATTTTACATAAACATATACATATACGTACATACACACACACAAACATATATAAGTATCCCTTTTTAAAATGAAGCCTTAAATATATTGTCATTGATTAATAGATTCTGTATTTAGCCATCTCCAAAGCCTGCATTCAAGCATGCTCTCCTGCCACACACTAGCTCAAAGAAACTGTGTATCACATTGGCATGAACTCAAGGTTCAAATCCAGGCCCAGCTCTAGTTTAATACTAAGCAATTATCTCCCCATGCCTGGACTTCTTTGACCATAAAACCAAAGTACCCATAACATTTAAATGATGATATAAGTTAATTTTAAAACTAAAAGTCTATAGGATCAAGATTATATCCTATAGTGAGACCTGTCAAGTGTCTCTCTTCTCTCTGTTCGTAGCACACCCTGCACATTGTGCAATATTATAGCCACTGGTGCCCAGCTCACACTCTTAGATAAAGAGAGAAGGTGGGCACCAGAGTCACCTGAAACCTGAGGAAATTAGTCTCAGAGGTAAAAAAATGCTAGCAGCAGATAATACATCAGCTTCGAAGGTATAGCCAAAGTATGTTCCTAATACCACATCCACACAAATGTGGGGCCAGAATAGAGAAGTTACAATCACTCTGCTGGGTGGCAGGAAGTATTGTGTGCACGATTAATGAGATCATTCCCTCTGTAACAACCAGGCTCAGAATAATTCTATTTGCCAATTCTTTCCAATATATGGCTTTGAAATATCATTTAGATAGTATCAGTTTCCTTGTCCCTTCCTGGGTATAGAATAAGGTTTGATTTCCGTCTTCTGGATAAAAACATAAGACAGTCACTTATTTAGTCTAAATATTCAAGAGGTACTCACATAAAAGCAGAGGTTTGGGGTTTTTTTCCTCTTATTTTCTGAAATATACAAATAGCTCTCTCCGGTTTTCAGTGTCATTTAACAGAATTAATAAAGTAATATATTTAAAACAGTCTGGAAAAAAAAACAAGATATAGGGGCATACACTGAAGACTAACTAACATTCTCCAGATAGTCTTTAAATATCTAGGTAGCATTTATTTAGAAGAGATATTAAATACTACATATAGAGAGGTTCCCTGTAGCCCACATAATCCTCTTACAGCCATTTCCAAAAACTTATTCTAGAATTAGGCTTATCAACATAACAGTATTAACACTATGACTTGATAATTATTTGTTGATGAGGCCAAAATGTTTAGACCATTACAGAATGCATGTTCAAAGCCCTGGCTTCATTCTAGGGGTGAGTACTATCTCCAATCAGCTGAGAAAATTAAAACTGTCCCTAGAGGTTGATAAAAGGAGGAGTCATATCCCCTAAAACTGGAGTTATATGTGGTTATGAGCCACCTTGTACATGCTAGAAACCAAACCTGAGTCCTCTGTGAGACCAGCAAATGCTCTTAACAATGAAGCCATCACTCCAACACTTTTGAGATAAACATTCTGGTTGTAATACAAAAATTTCTTGTAAAATGTAGTGACAAAGATTTATTTTCACCTATGTACATTTCTTTCCTGCTCTGTGTAGCCACAAACACAGGATGCATATTCATTCAAATTATATTCCAGTAATGATCACACACACACACACACACACACACACACACACACACACACACACACACACACCCACTCTTAATAAAATGTTGCTAAGAAAGTTGCATTAGAATACCAAGTTGGTACATTTTTGTCTCCAAAGGAACTTTGCAGCACCCTTCCCTATGTCGCTTGTTGGTTCAAAAAACTCAAAGCATAAATGCCTTCTCTATAAATAACAGCAAGTACATGCCATATGGCTTAACAGTTGTGGTAGGGTTGCATATCACATCATTAGCCCTTGTGTTAAGCACACTGATTAACAAGGGAGCGATGCTGCCTACACATCGGAATTTTAGCTGCAAGTATCAGAAATGCAGCCACAAGTTGTAACAACACCAGAAATCAAACAAGCCAAAAATCGCTCTCCAAAATAGTTTATTGCCTGCCTATGCAAAAATTTCTCAACGTTATTGTTCCCAGATTCAGCTAAAAATTCTAAAGTAAGTATTGTGAACATTGTCATCTAGTTAAATGTTCATTTACCTTAGTGGGGATGAGCCATCTCAGAAGGGAGGTAACAGATGTTCTGATTCCTCTCTGGAATCACATTAACTTTCTTTTGTTATATTTAGCTAACATCTTAAATGAAATCACCTTTGCTAGAGAAAAAGAAATAAACCCAAGAGATGAGGGTTCAGTCATATGAAAACAGACAGCTGGCACAGTGGGAAGAAAAGATCTGTTTTAACAACAGCCAGCCTTCACATGGATAGCATTGAGAGTGTGTTCCTGAAGCTCTTTGTTCATTAGTATACTTAATCACCTCCTTATCCCAGGAGATTTAAGACTTGCAGTGTAGCACACACACCCATTTCACAGATAAGGAAACAAGGTTTATATAATTCAAGGGACTTGGGCAGAACTAGAGTCTAATGAGAAAGCAAGTGCCAAAGTTCCTCTATTAACTACAGCATAACAGTGAGTAATGGGAATCTTTATGATATCAGGAAACAATTCACATAGAAATTCTATATACAGATACAATGTAGGAAAGTACTGTGACATCATCAACAATTTTATATAAATGCTTCACATTAAACAGCAAATACAAAATGTTTCAAGAAATATTTTCTGTGTCTTCTACTTCAAAGGGAACAAAATTGAGCACTAACAATACATGTCCCTTATTAAATGTAAAGCATACTTATAACAGGTAGGGCTGAAAAAATGGTGCCATGAGATTTTATACAAATTTTTCCTATATATATGTCTAGATACCTTGCACAAAAGAGCATGACTATATGCAAAGAAATACATTTTGTGTCACTTTAAAATATTAGATTAGAAATATATAAAGAAAACTATTAATAATTCATTGCCATAGCACCTTCATATGTTTCAAATGTTCTGCAAAGCATACATGTTATTTTTTCATTAAAACCACCAACAAGAATGTTGACATTTCATATATACTATTGCAGATAGTATAATGACTTCTAATCTGTAGTATTTGTTCTGAAATCAGTATTGGGGTGATACTGAGCCTACAGACAGACACCCTATATTTCTATGGGAAGTGGGAAGAAGCCTCACTCTTATCATTATGCTGCCTACATCCTCAGGATTCTCAATGTGTAACCAGAAATGATACAGTCTCACCAGGGGAGAAGTCACTTAACTGAACTGGCAAAGTACTAGTGTGTTCTGCCCTGAGATTATACAGAGTTCAAATTAGCCTGGACCTTGGAAGAACTTCTATTTAAAAAAACTGTGCCTGGATCATTATTGGAAAGCAGTTTACTCTCCCTTCCCTTACAGAAGTAGGTCCAAAATCCCAACATGCACCTGTAGTTCCTTTCACTCTCGCTTAAAATAATTGCACTGGATGAAAACCACGATGTACACTTCTGGAATCCTGTCTTTCCCTTATTGCAATCAATTTCATTTTCCTCTAGTACTTCCGTGAGTTGTGTGGCATCCTTCCTCTACTGCCTTTCATGGCCTGATTCCTGAAAAAAGCAGATCTCTTACCTGCTTCATGGGCTTCTGCAGTCTGGCTCCAGCCTGCTTCTCCATTCTCATCTACTATACCCACATAAGGGCCCCATGTGGTTTTCTTACAACTCACGCCCTAGTTTCACTCTGTCCTATCCCAACCTCCTTGCTTGGTTAATTGGAATTTCTTCAACCTAAATTATCATTCTTCCTCCACATGTCAATCCATTAAAATCTTATCACATCTTCCAAGCCTACCTCCTTTTACTGGTTTTTATGGCCCCAAAGAGCTATTTCTTTCTACTCTTATGAGCCATCAGCATGTGTGCTGTTTTTTTGTTTTTTTTTGTTTGTTTGTTTTTTTATTTTATTTTAATACTGATTTCTCTACTCGGTGTAGTGGAAAGTAAGCAGACATCAGGCTAGCCATCTTTTCTCCACCTATTATATCTTTAGTCTTTGTCGAACTGAACTTGGCAAAAAGTAGAAAATGAACTGTCTCATCCAGGCCTCATAATGCTATAAGACAGATGCATTATCATCCCCATACAGTAGAGAAAGACACCAAAGTTAACTTGCTAGAGTTGGCAACATACTTGCCACTGGTATCTCTCTCAAATAGATCTACTGACAGTTTACTCCAAGCTATCTACTTGTTTATGCTCTCGGGCTGTCCAGCCACCTCAATTAACCTGCTTCTGAGAGGCTGGCCTCGGCTGGCTCATGCAACAGCTTCCCTCACTAATGAGTCCCCAGAAGGAAGGCTACAGAATAATCTTTCTACCTGCCTCAGCCAAGCTGCTACAGGAGCTATAGTGTCCCTAAAGCCCATACCCATTAGCATGGCTGTGAAGTTTACCTGGTCTGGCCTGCCATGTTAAGTCATACTGCCTTCTCTCTTACTTTCAAGTCTCTTCGCACCTTTCAGAGAGACCCAAATGGAGATTGAGATGGACAGCTACAAGCAAAGCTAGTTAAGAACTCTGAGAAAGCAGGTCAGCTCTGAGATGTTATCCCTGTGGCTCCAATATATCCATGTCATTCTTCTGATCTAGAAATTTCCAAAATTACAATTGCCTTCTGGGATGATGACTTATGTCAGTCAGTCATTTAACAATTTATCCATGTCAGTTGTAGTATGGACTAATCTTGGCTCTGAAAATTAAGTAGTATCTTCACAGAAAGCTCTCTTCCTTACACATGACCAAGTTCTATAGCAATGTAACTCTTTCAGAATACTGTAATAAAATATCAGACTGGGTACTTTGCAAATAAGCAGAGAGCTATTTCCTCAGTGCTTCTCGTATAAGTGCTAGCTGACTCAGCATTTGTGGTGATATATTATTTATGATTTAGTAAAGCTTACCTGAAAATTAGAATGCAAAGCCAGCCACACTATACTGTCATAGAATCTGGGCAGTAGTGGCATATACCTTTAACCCCAGGACTCAGGAGACAGAAGCAAATGGATCTCTGTGTGTTCTAGGCCACCCAGGCCTACATTAAAGTGAATCAGTCAAAAAAAAAAAAAAAAAAAGAAAAAAAAAGTAATAGACTTCACACTTTTAATCCCAGCACTAGACAGGCACATAAAGAAGAAGCAAAGGGTATTGTGTGCCAATTAGTCCCCAGCCACTCTAAAGAGAGTATTGCAGCCTAAGAATCTGAGTCTTGGTGGAGAGCAGTGGAGTCTGGAGATGCAATCTGAGGTTCAGTTAGCCCTTTGGTCTGAGCACTGGTAGAGGTGAGAACTCTCTAGTGGCTGGCTGCTTTGCTTCTCTGATCTTCAGCTTGAACACCAATATCTGTCTCTGGGTTTCTATTATTCGAGCTATAGCATCTGGCAACCCACATAGCATGAATTTTCAGTTCTGATGCTCCATGTACTAAACTCTACAGATGCTCAAGTCCCTTAATATAAAATGGTGTTGTATTTGCATAGAGTCTAAACACATCCCCCTGTTATATTTCAAATTGTCTTTAAGTGGCTTACAGTCCCTTAAACTGTTAAGGGGGAAGTCTGTATGTGTTAAGTCCTGACACAGTCTTTTCCTAACACTTCCTGTCCACAGTTGAACAGAATAGAAGGACAGAGAAAACAAACTGTGTGTGTGTGTGTGTGTGTGTGTGTGTGTGTGTGTGTGTGTGTGTGCGTGTGCATGTGCTCATGCAAGTACATACTCGAGCACAAAGATCACAAATGTTTTACAATCATAATGAAACATGCTAAAAAGAACAGCTCTTAAAGCTGAAAACCTGTCAGGGGAAGAGATGCACACTCAAAAAAGTCTATCATCTATTTTCACACCTAAGTTCCTGCAAAGGGAACTCATAAGAGAAGAGACCTCTTCCACCCCACATCTTCAGGCCTGCTTGCTAAAACCTGAGGGAGAAGAGAGCTGCTGACAGAAGTGTGGTTGATACACAGCTTGCCTGTATGCTAGTAGGCAGATGCCATACGCTATTTCTAGAGGCTGCTGGACAACCCTTTGATACCAGAACCCAGCTATTCTCAGTCTGAAATAAATGGCAGTCACACCATTGGGACAAATTTATAACAGGTCCATAACTCACACAGGACTCGGGAAGTTTCTTGCTAGAATCAGGGGTCTGAAGGGGCAATGGGAGCTGTTTATCAGCAAGCCAAGAACTTGTTTAAAAGGCCTAGGTGGGTCCCTGGCACAGAGAATTCTGTCCCTTGGAACTGCAATCCCCAGCTGAGATTAGTCTATGCCAACGAATGTCAAATCACTTGCAGATCTGGATTCATAGCTATGTTCTTTACCTAGCATAGATCTTGCCTAATGTGAATCTGTCATTAGAAGTCATAGCCTGTCCAGCCATAGTCCTGGCCAACCTTGTTGGGTTTTCTTAAGTAAATAGTAATGAAATAGTAATATATAGTAATGAAAAAAAGAAAATGAAACACACCCCCTCCAGAATAGATTTACTGTTATCAGTTTTTTATATTTTTTCATTCCTCCATTTGATCATTATGTAATGGGCAATGAAAGTTCCTTTTGAACAGACATGTTCCTATAATAATTTATTCCTGTAAATGATTAAAGCTGGGAATAATTTCAGGCTCCAGCCTATAATCCCAGGACTCAGGAGGCTGAGGAAAATGATAACTACAAGTTTGCGGCCAGCCTCAGCTACACAGTGAGTTTGCCTCAAGCCCAGGCTATATAACAATATTGTGTCTCAAAAACAAGATGATGATGATATGACACCTGTGTAAAAGATCCATAAATAATGCTAAGAAAACAGGGACTTAGGGACTTTGCAGCTGTCTCACATTAGAATAAGAAAGTAATAAAATATCAAGCAATTTACTTCAACTCTGATTAATTTACCACAGTTTACTGAGTACAAGTCCCTAGGAACAAAATGGAAGGAAAAGAAAACAGGCAATTAGGGTTTTCTCAAAAAAAAAAAAAAAGAAAAACCTTTCCACATGTGTCAATTTGGTTTGCCATGTACCCCAATCTGTAGTGAATACACAGTGCTCAAGTATCTTATAAAGTTACAAAGTCAGAAAGTTGTGACTTGTTTTTTACTATAAATTTAGGGAGATGGCTCAGTGGTTAAGAGAGCCCAAACTGTTCTTACAGAAGACACAGGTTTGAATTTGAGCACCAACTCCAGGCAGCTAGCATCTGCCTCTAACTCCAATTCCAGGGACCCTGACACTTGCATGTGCACGTGCAGCTCAGATCTCAGAAACCAAGCTTACCCCTGCAGACCCTGCTTTGAGCCCTCATTGCAGGAAATAAAAGATTCAGCACAGATGAGAACGCAGAAACCAAGTTAAAGACTTGAGAAACGGCTTTATCTTTTCAGGGCTCCAGGGTCTTGACCTTACTGTGGAGGCTAGGGACTGAATAAAGGACAGACACACAGAAAAGCTGAGATTGTGTAGACGTCTCTTTGATAGAAAAACTGCCATCACCACCCCTTCCCGGAAGCTCAGCATATTCATTAATAGTTGAACAGAGAGGGTCATCACACACAGATAAACAAGTAGACACAGTTATTATGTACAAAGAGGTGAGTCTAACTGACTTCAATAGCAGCCTTCTCTGCCAAAGGACAAACCTCAAAGCTGTACCTATCTGGAGGAGATAGCCACACTATCAATAATCTGCCCATGTATCCAGGGAGAAAACTTGGCCGTGCCCATGTGTCTGAGGCATTGGGTCCTTGGTGTGGCCTTGGGCATGACAACAGTTCACATTTACTCGGGGCTTCATTCACCCTGGCTTCTCTTCCCCACACCAGGCTGCTCATCATCTAGACTTGTATTGCTGCTAGTCATGAGGCAGAGAACAAAGAAGGCCCCAGTGCCACCAATCCCCATGGTACATCCTGATATTGTCTATTGTCGGGCCTGGAACCCTGCGCCAGAGTTTCCACTGCCGTTGCCTCATAGATAAGCACACACTGCTGTCAGGGCCAGGACCTAGCACTGCAGTTCCCCCACTCTGTACAGTGACCTCACGCTGTACCTGACGCATGTGAGTCTGTCAGTTCAAGTTCAAGAGTACATGCAATAAACGGGATGTCATGGCTCATGCCACTGATTTTTTTTTCCATGAAATGTGGGCTTATTGTTTTATCTGGCAGGTGCTTCAAGTCTTCTTCACTCCAATATGGCTGCCAGTTTCAGAGGCCTTAACAGAAGGGATACAGTTCAGTGCCCAGCTGGAGTCTAAGCCAATATTGCACACTGACATCCCATGACACAACTGCAGAAGAAACTCATTTACTATGAAGGCAGCTCCATACAGTGGTTGAGATAACCAGCCCACCAAATGAGTAAATCTTGGCATAGAAAAATGAGGAATACTACAAACCTCCACTATACCACAAAAATTCTACTAGAAAATCTTAAAGAAATAACTGCCGATGAAAGGGCCTGATAACTTTTTTTAAAGGACTATTACAAATAATCTTGATAAAGTTGAGGAAAACAATCCAGGGTGTGAGAGAGAAATTCAGCAAGAGAAGATTTTGGAAAGAATAAAAGAAATCTTGGAAATAAAGAGCTCATTAGTCAAATACAAAATACAGCTGAAAGCCCCAACAACAGACCAATCAAGAAGAGAAAATATCTAAACTTTAAGACAACTATATAATAACATTCCTATCAGACAAAAATAAAAAAGGAAGACATAATGGAACACCATTAATCAAACAAATATCTACATTTTGGCAGTACCTGAAATAGGGGGGGGAAATGGAAAAATTCTATTTAATAGAAATAACAAGAGAAAATTTCTTTAATTTTAAGAAAGAAATGACTATTTATTCATAGAAAGCTCCTAGGAAACCAAATAATCATGATCAGAAAAAAATCCACATGCCAACATACTGTCATCATGTTCTCAAAAATGCAAGCAAAGGAATAATTCCTCAACAACAAAACAACAACAACGAAGGAGGAGGAGGAGGGCGAAGAGGAGGAGGAGGAGGAGGAGGAGGAGGAGGAGGAGGAGGAGGAGGAGGAGGAGGAGGAGGAGGAGAAAACAGCATCAAGCCACACACTAGTGAACCCCCATGAGGCTAACAACAGATTTCTCTGCAGAAACATTACAATCTTAGATAGAACACAACAGCATATTCCAAATTCTGGCAGAAAATACTTGTAAACTAAGAATGCTATACAAAATAGTTATCCTTCAAAAACGAAGGAAAAATTAAAACTTCCTGACAAAAACTGAGAGAATTTAAAAGCCATCCAGTTAGCCCTTACAAAGACACCAAGAGAGGGGCAAAGTGTACAGGCATAAGGACCAGAATTCTGATCCCCAACACCTATATGAAAAATAATGATTAATAAAGGACAAGAAAGAAAACTGGGTGTGGCAGAATATACCTTTACAGAAGTGCCTTCAAAAGAAATATGCTTGGGAGGTCAAAACAGGTAAATGCCTTGGACTTGCAGGCCAGCGGTCTAGCCAAATTAGTGACTTCCAGGTTCAGGGAGAGACCTTATCTCAAAACACTGAAGTGGAATGCGACAGAGGAGGACACCTGACATTGACCACTAGCCAAGACACACACCAACACACACATGCAATACATATAGACACATGTGTGGCCCCATGAAGTTTTTAAAAGATGATAAGGAAATCCCAAAACCAGATGTAAACTAAGGAAAATATAAGTCAAGGAACATAATTACAAGACCTATTTTAAAAAGAAAATAAAGCAGAAATTAATCAAACTTTATTAATATAATTCAAAATCATAAAAACAAATGAGAAAATAGAACAAATGATAAAACAAAATGTAGAACCCAAGAAAGCAGCTTGTTTGTGTCTTTATACAGCTACAATAACCTCAAATACAAACAGAATGAATTTCCCATGAAAAAGCTACAATCTAGGCCTAGGAGTGTAACTCTGGCAGAATAACAGCTTAGTAAACACTAGGCTCCATGTTCACTTCCCTCTATAAAGCTACTGACCAGCAGAATTGATTAGAAATATACCTAATAGTATGTTGTGTACAAGAAACTAACTTCACCATTAAAATCACACATACTAGAAAGGAAAAGGTAGAAAAAAATATTCTGCACAAGCCTGGCATTGTGTTTCATGCCTATGATTCCTATACTCAAACATCACTCAGGAAAATAGCAAGTATGAAGACAAGTAAATTTTGAGTCAGTCAGGTCTATGTATCAAGACTTGGTCTCAGCCAGGTATGGTGCCATATATACAATTTCATCTTTTATGTATGCATTTAATGCACATGCATATTTTGAGTTTGAGTCTAGCCTGGTCTAAAGGATAATAAGTTCCAGGTCAGCAAAGGCTATGCAGAGAAACCCTATTTAAAATGAACAAACAAACAAACAAACAAAAACTCAGTCTCAAAATAAACATGCATACCCTCTTGGTCTCTGCCTCTCTCTTTCTTATTCCATCCCCTACGTCCTCCACATAAACAGAAACCACAAGCAAACACTGGCTACTTTTCTTACAAAGAAAAATAAACAAGAAAAAACTGTAAGAACACACAGTGAATGTCACTGAATAGTGATCATGCGATCAATAAAACCATAAGAATGTCACTGAATAATGATCGTATGATCACTAAAACCGTAAGAACATACAGTGACTGTCATTGAATAATGATCATAGGATCAATGGCATAAAAGAGCAATAATTTTTCATGTGTATATACCTATTAATAAAGCATTCAGTTACATAAAGCAAACATGAGGCCTAAAGACAGATACAGATTACAATAGGAATACTGAAACTAGCTAGCTCCCCACTTGTCTCAATGGACAGACCACAATAAAAAAGATTCCAATAAACAAGTATGAATCAACATTAAACTGTACTACACATCACTTTGACCTATAGGTTGTTTATAAACATTTCACTGAATAGCTGCACCACCTGGTTTTTATTGGGGGGGGGAGGGCTCTTGAAACAGTCTCTCAAAATGTCCTTATATAACAAGGTCTCCTATGGTATACATGGTATATGATAAATACATACAATAGAATACTTTAGATAATTGAGGATTAAAGTAGGAAGTTTATTTACACTGAATTTTTCCACTAAATAAAAGATCAAAATAAAAACACTAAGTCTTAGAATTGTGTTAGAGTTATCCTGGGTTGACATGTATTATGTACATATGCAAATCTATCAATGTTTATAAAATGTAGGAATCACGTTTGAAAGGACATTATATTTATTTCTTAAGATTAGTTTAATTTGCTTAATAATATTATCTCTAGTACCATCCTTTTTCCTGCAAATGATATAATTTTATTCTCCTTTAATACAAAATAAAACTCCTTTGTGTGAGCAAACAAACTCCCTTTGTGAAAAATAGAAATATTAGCTACTTTGCAAAGTCACTATAGAGATTAGATGAGATAACCTAAGCATAGGACCTGACATCACCAATACAGAGGAACAGATGAAGAAAATGTTGTTTGCTCACACAACATTTGTTCTGTTGCTGTGAAGAGACACCATGACAAAGGCAACTCTTACAAAAGAAATCACTCCATTAGGAGCTTGCTTATAATTTTAGAAGGTTAGTCCATGATCTTAATGCAGAAAGCACACAGGCAGGTTTTAGAGTTCTGGGGGAAATTTTTCCCTGCTAAATGTGACTGGAAATCACAACCCTGTACATGATATTATTTCATAAAATTTAAAGATCCCTCTAACTTCAATGATCAGACCATAAACCTAAAACTACTGATCATATAAAGTAGTGCGTACAAGGGCAGAGGCTGGGACACTACTCACACCTTGGGTCTGCCACACACGGGGTCTCCCTCAAAGTCTCTGAAATGCACTTCCTAAGCCCTCAGTGGGGGCAGTCACAATCCCTTACTCGATGAACAGTCTGAAAATGATACAAAATAACATGTGAGAAGTATCTATCATGTTGTCTGGCACACAGTGAGTATCCGGGAGGACAGAATGCTTCCTTGTATTCATCAGAACGCATTTCTGAAGTTCCAACACTGTGTTGGGCATGTTTCTTGGATGCTAGAGATGGCATTCAATAAGCCCCCATCATCATGCTGCTTGCAGTCTGGTGGAAGAAGACTGATGATAAAAAAAGTTTGTTAGGGAGTAATAATGCTTTGAAAAAACATACAGCAAGGAAAATGAGACATAGAGTGTGGGCTTTCGGGTTTTAAGGGGTACTTGGGAAGGAGGCTCTGCCTCCTGGGAACTGACCCTCAGGCTGAAGAGTCATACCTGCCCTATTTTTGAAGTCAACAGTAGAGGAATGAGTCACTCCTTCCTTACACCTTGGTTTTGTGTGACTTGTTTTCTTTTTTAACAAATGCATTCCTTTTAGTTCAGCTTGTTAGCAGTCAGAAGGTAATTTCCGTGTGGCAACTCTCTAATGAATAAAACATTGCCAGGAGCACAAGCAGAACATGATGCACTAGAAGTTAGATGCAGAGCATCAGGGATGCAAGTAGTGCCACCGGTACAAGAAGCAAAGATGTCCCAAGATGCTCAAGAGCACAAAAACTACTTCCATAATCTAACAACACACCCTTAATCTGTTTGTCTGTTTAAGAAGTAACCATGCTTTTTTTGGTCAAATAACTTAAAACTACAGTGAGATGAGCAAGTGACGTCCATGGGATCATCTCATTCCAAATTAGAAACCTTTTCAGATCAAGGCCTTTCTTGCTCCTGGCACCAGTGGAAGGCTGCAAAGCAAAGCATGAGTCAGAGTGTGTGTGTGTGTGTGTGTGTGTGTGTGTGTGTGTGTGTGTGTGTGTGTGTGGTGTTGCCTTTTTGTTGTTGTTGGTTTTTTTGTTTTGTTTTTACAAAATAGTGTTTCTCTGCATAACCCCTCTGGCTATCCTGGATCTCACTTTGTAGATCAGGCTGGCCTTCACAGAGATCCACCCGCCTCTGCCTATGAGTACTGAGATTAAAGACACGTACCACCAAAACCTGGCTTCATTTTGATTTGTTTAACTCTGTACACTGTGGCTCCTACGACTCTTGGGTCACCTATGAGATTGGAAGTCACAATTATATACTCTGCTACTACGCACTGAGTATCATATAGCCAAAATGGGATCATGAAAATGTTCCCAGTCTGGGAATTTGTTTGCATTCTGAGAGTATATTAAGGATGGAACTGGAGTTTCAACAAGAAATTCATTCTTATTTCATATGTATCTTGAATGCAGTGCCAGGCAATAATGTTCCATGATATTTTTAATGCATCTGCATTTTTACTACAACCCATGGCAAAAATTCTAGTGGAAAATATAACTGTGTACACTGCCACTCAAGATTTTGAAGTTCTTCAGACTTTGTACTAGACACATTCAACTTACATATCAAGGACAGAAAGGCACATTCTAAATAAACTCATGGATACTTACTAGAGAAGATAAATTATAAACAAATATTTGTGAGGAATGGGATGTGTAAAATGAAGTAAGGAGCTGAAAGGAAGGAAGAAGACAGGAACAGAAGAATGGAACCTGGAAGTCACACTTCAATTGCACTTTGAAAAATCACAAGTGAGAAAGTGAATGAGAAGTCCATGCAAACTGCATGCAAGTGTGCAGTTCAAATGCAGCCTTATTGATGCACAGATTATGACACGCGGGATGAGTTTAATCTGGGTTATATATTTTATCCTGGGAAAAGTCATTACAAGAGAAAACAATGACCTGGAGGTTCCCCCTCCAAGGATTGACATCCAGACTGCTTTCCATGACCCAACAAGAACCGAGAGAGAGAGAGAGAGAGAGAGAGAGAGAGAGAGAGAGAGAGAGAGAGAGAGAGAGAGAGAGAGAGAGAGAGAGAGAGAGAGAGCTGGGGGGTTCCAGGACCCCAGACCTAGCCTGCCATGACATGGGCATGGTCAGTGCAACAAGTGCGGCCGGTGGATATCTCACTACACAACCTAGTGTTCTAAAACAACACTGCACATTAAAAAGGAGCTGAGAAGGACTGGGGAACTCAGAGTAAAATTCTTGTCATCCTAGGATGAGGATGCAAGTTCAATTCCCAGAAGCCACTTAAAGGGCATGGTTGCATAAATTTGTAATCTTATCATAGGGAAGTATAAATGGGATTAGTTGAACAGATAGCCAAGCCTAACTGGTGATTCTCTGGTCCCAATTAGAGACTGTTTCTCAAAAATCATTAAAAACGAATGATACTCATAATTGACCTCAATCCTCTACATGCACAGGCACATATGCAAATATACACTACCACACAAACTTCGCATGCACACATGCAGGCACTCATGTCTGTATGCACATACTTGCACACAAACACCAAAGTAAAAAGAGCTGGGAATAGAATTGTAAGTGTTGGCAGCATAAATACAAATGGACCAATGTTAGTAGCACTTCAAAGAGGTGGTAGAGGTCTTAGCTCAAAGAACAGAGGTGGACTCCTTCCTTATTTTCAAATATCTGAAGACAAAATTGATCAGCTGAGCATTTGCAATTAATCATGCAAATATTTCTCTATTAATTTTTTCCTTGTCACTTAGGCATCTGTGCCCAACTTTAATGACATAATTTGTGGCCTGAGAGCTGTCCTTACTCTGTACCCTCTAAAGTCATACCTGAATGTATGAAATTGAATTTATGTCTGGTGAAAGTTAACAGATTAATAGCACCATAAATTAATCTATTCATCCATATACTAAGAGTAGAAAATCTAAAAAGAGGCAGTTCAATCTAACATCTTCTATTATTATGCTTTGAAACTGAAGCCCAGGAAAATGAGACAAAAATTTATAACCAAGACCAAAGAGCAAGCGGCATGCAATGGTTACAGTGCTTGGTTACTGGAGCCCCTCAGAGTGACACTTTCAAGCAGAAATTCCCTTCTTTCAGTAAAAATTATGCTATCTGCATACTAGATAAAATGTAAATGCATCATAGTTTTATTGATACATAAGGAAGACATTAAAACATTTATTCTAGATTCTGGACAACAAATAATAAGATATGATGGTGAGAGTCAATAAATATAAAGAGACTGTTAAAATGCTTTTTTTTTTTAAAGAAAAGGAGGGATGCACTTAATAATATTTCATTGCCCATAGCTGAGATCAGAGCCATCAAATATATATGCTGCCACCCTCCATCTACTTCAGAGAACAAACACTGAGAGTCTATGAGCATTATTCCAGACACAGTCCTCAGTCATTTGCCCCACGGTGCCCATTCGGAGCTGGCAGCCAGAGTACAGTGTCCTAGGAGAGCAAATCCCTTCCATTTTCCAAACAATCTTAGTTTCTCTCTATCCAAATCCACCTGCTGTCCTGTCAGCAGAGCTGTTTTCTCAAAACCCAAAGCTAACCATATCATAAACCCACATTAAAATCCTCCGTTGGTTCTTCAACACATAGAAAGGTAAAGATAAACTTTTCAGTCTAGCCTACCTAACAGGTCTTTTAGATTCGTTTTATCTGCTTTCCAGACTGTATTTCAAGTCCTTTTACAGTCATATACCCTTGTTAGCCACTCAAATCAACCCCAGACATTCAGATCTTTGAAACAACACATTCATTTTGCACATTCTATGCCATCACTCTCCTTCTCTATGTGTGATTTTTCATCCTTGGAAGTAGACATCAAATACATGTTACACCCCTCATCAAGCCCTTCATTTAAGGGACATCTGATAGCAAACATTTGCCTCCCCCATTCAAGACACACCCCTTTCCTACTCTCAACACATGAAGCCCAAGAGGAGATGCACTAAAGGTCATGTGACTTTGAACTGACCAATGAGAATGACATTGTCCTAGACCACTAAGACTGACTGAAACATGGGCAAGTAACAACAGCTAGATCAGAAAACCTTTTCGCCCTTGCGTCTTCCAAACCAATAAAAACGGAGGCAAGAAATAAATATCTGATATAGTAGTACAGTAGCTATGGTAGTCTACATCTGTCATGATATGGGAGAGTTCTGCAGGAAAATTAAGCCTTAGCGTAGGGAGTAGTAGTCAAGATAGACACATAAGATATTTCTAATGGACTGTATTGGGCCCCTGGATACCCCCACCTTTTTTTTTTTAATTTGGCATTAAGTTTTTGTTATTGGCAAGAGGAAATGAACCACTTGAAACATTCTCCAGGAGGAACAGATCACTTTATTTCTTGTAACTCCATAGCTCTCTGGTTAAAACCTCGAGAGTAACAATTGTGGTGTTCTATTGAAATTATTTGCTTGCACAATGTAGTCGTGTGAGCAGTGGCTCGATCTTACTCATCTTTTGGTTTTGTGGAAGTATCTGTTGAATGAATAGGACCAAAGAATGCAACCCAATCCCATATTTCTAATGTCATTAGCTTCTTAAGTTTGTGACACTCAAAAGCCAGTGGACCCCACATGTACCCACTCCCCTCAACTGTCTCAGAATTTCCTGTTAATCCAGAGGTGGCAATAGTTCCAGATTTATTTGTAAGTCTCTCAGATCACAAACAACCTGTTCCAGTGGAGTAATGCATCATAGCAGAATTTCCCTGAGGCTAATATACTTAGAAATAAGATACTGAATTTTTATTTTACAGGTAGAAACTAGTGAAAAAATCTAATGTTTTTACATACAAATTGTGAAAAATAACTCTTAATCCAATCTTTTTGGCTAATAGAGCCATAGATAAAGATAAATACCAACATTTTCAAAGTGTTATCTCAAGGTGATAACAACATAGATAATATTGGAAAATTCCTTCTTTACTTATTTTTCTATTTTCTAACGTACTTATAGGTATTTCAGTTTAAAAAAAGGCTTTCTGTGTCTGTCTGGAGTTTTTTGTGACTTTTCTTGAATTCTTTTCCTCCTGTTTGTTCATTTTGTCCTATTCTAATGTGTGTGTTTTTGTTTTATCTTTTTATTATTATTATTATTTCTTAGATGTCTGTTTTCTAGTGAGAGACAGAAAGGAGATGGATCCAAATGGAAGGGAAAGTGGGAAGTTACTGGGAGGAGTAGAGGGATGGGAAACTGTATCCAGAATATATTGTATAAAAATATATTTTGAATAAAAGAAAATAAATATAAACTGATATTATTCATATTATGTCTCCTGTTCAGTCCAATACAGAGGAAGATAAAGGAAATATATTTTGAAATGACAGAGTCTTAACTTTGGCACTTAAGCCTCATATATGCGTGCTTCCCTAGACCCTGACCTCAGGGCAGAATTATAAATGACTGCACTGTTCTGCAGTTTGCTTAGTGACTTTGCCGATGTAACCCCTGACTTCTTCAGTAAAGTATTCCCTCTAGTGCCCTAAGCAACAATGTCAGTAACCACATACATTGTCTGAAAATTCTCACATTCCACAGTTTAGAAAAACATAAAAGTGAACCATGATATTGCCATATGGCAGTCAAAATAATTCATATTTGCAAGTAAATTTTCATGGCCCTTGTCTTCAGTTTTCAACTAAATAAAGTCAGTCTCACCCTCATCTGACACTCTACTGTAGCAGGTATCTCCAGACTCTGAAGGTAACTAAGGAATTGAACACGAAGGAGAAAATCCTGACAAATAGTGTATATCAGTCACCACCTATTGCGTAGTACAAGAAAACATTACAAACAGAAATGGTTGTCAAAATGGCTGACCATGACCTTAACTCTATAGTTTCAGTCAGGAGATGCATGCAGATCCCTAGAGCCATGCAGGCTTCACTTAATTTCCATCTAATCTTCCATACCTGCCAATCTCAGAACAAGTCTAGACAAAGTTTAACAGAACTCATCCTAAGATCAGCTCACATTAATCAATACCCTGCAGGGATCTGTTCTATCAGTCCATTGGATAGTATTATGATCAACTCTTCCATTATGGTGAATTTCAAGGTTCCAATGTGATCTCACTGAACATGGAAGAACTGCTTAATGCCTATTACTATACAAACATTTTACATGTAAATAACTTCAAGAGCATGTATGATAGAAAAATAATTAGAACTAGGCAGTTCTGATTTTATCTTTGCTTTAACATACTATATTATAATGTGAATCATATATTGTTTATGTTATAAAACTAATAATTATTAAAACAAATATTTATGTTTATACTTATATTGTTTTAATTTAACTTTTAATAATTTCCATTTAATATCCTACTCACAAAATCTCTTAAAGTTTACCCTCTGCCACTTGCAAATTCTTATGAGACAGCTCAGTGCACCACTGGGACTATGCCATGGGATATATTCTAAGAATACAATGTGCTGTTTGCCCACCAAAAGGTCTCAATCCAGATGTAAAAGAGAGAGAGGGAGGGGGTAAAGAAATGACAACAAAGAAGAAAGTGTTAAGTGCAAGTCTCTTCAAAATACAGAGAATACAAACAGGCCTAAAAGAAGAGTCAGGGGAGAAATTCAGAAAATCTTTTGTAGAAAAATGTATCATTTGATATGAGTCCCAAAGCACACCCAAATGTGGATGGGAAAGAGTACAAATGGCAGGATGGAGACATGTACATCCTGCCCCCCAAAGAAACAGCAAGGACAAGAATTTAAATTTATAAAAAAGAAAAAAAAAGCCAGTATATTTGAAACCTAGAAAATAAAGGAGAAATAAGAAAGAAATGTTAAAGTTCTGTTTTATGTCAAGAAAGTTGTGTGTGTGTGTGTGTGTGTGTGTGTGTGTGTGTGTGTGTGTGTGTGTGAGCTGGGGTGGCCAGAGAAATGGCTCATCAGTTAAAAATATAGGTTGCTCTTACAAAGGACCCAGTTTTGATTCCCAGCACCAATATGGTGACTCACAACTATCTGTGACTCCATTTCCGGGGGACCCAAAGCCTTCTCTGACCTCAGTGGTACCCAGGCGTGCATGTAGCATGCAGGCATATATGCACGCAAAACGCTCAAACAAATAAAACAATTTTTAATTTAAAATTTACTTTGAACTGCATATGGTGGCAGATACCTCTACATAGTAAGATCCAGTCTCAGAAAAGAGATTGCTAATGTACAAAAGATGCATAAATTTAATATGTACTATCTGGAGTTTTGGTATATGTACAATATCCATGATACTATCAGAAAAGTAAAACACTAAGATATATATCTTCATTTTCAAAATGTTTTCATGGTGTATTATGTTTGTGTTGTTAATATTGTATTTTGTGGCGGTACACACTGATGGGAGATGTTATTCTGTATATATGTTTCTCATACTAATTAATAAAGCCTGTGGCCAATAGAAAACTAGATAGGCGGGGCTAGGAGACTAGGAGAAGGAAAGAGGAAGTGGGAAGGAGGAGTCGAGATGTAGCCCAGGGAAGAAGCAGGACGCCTGCCGTGGCTCCCTGATAAGACGACCACGTGGAAATACTTAGATAAGTAGAAATGGGTTAATAATTAAGACAGAGCTAGCCCATTAACAATAATGGTAACTGGCCAACAGGATTGTATCAAATACAGAGTCTCTGAGTGTTATTTGGGGCTCACGTGGCGGCGTCACCATGGCGGCAGGACCCGCTGCAGCAGGCGGGAAGAACCTGCTGTAACAACATACCTTTAATCCTAGGAGTCAGGATTAACAGGTAGGCGAATCTCTGTGAGTCCAAGGCCACCCAGATCTACACAAGAGTGAATTGGTCTAAAAGAGAATTATGGCTCACACCTTTATTCCCAACATTAGGGAATTATATAAAACAGAAGCAAGGTCTCAGTAGAGGCATTCATTCTCCAGCCACACTGAGGAGAGGCAGTAGTTTGAGACTTGGTAAAGAGCGTGTGTATGGATCAGCCCTTTCAGCCTGAGCTAGAGGCGAGAGCTAGTGGCCAGCTGCTTTGCTTCTCTGATATTAGCTTGAAGTTTGAACCCCAATATCAGTCTCTGGGTATTTTAATTTTTGTATTACACACTAACAATTCTAAGTTTCCATGTGAGTGTAGGGGATTTAAACTCAGATTCTCACATTTGCCCAGCAAGTACTTTATCTACTGGCTCATCTATCTCCTCCCAAGGCCTTTGGCATGGTATCCTATCCGCATACCATTCTTAGTACTGTGTTGATAACAGTAGGAGCTCAGTGATCCACAACTTTCTTACCTTCAGTAAGAGAAACTTCATACCCATTGAGTCACCATGGCCCTTTTGTTTCTCACCAGTTCCTGACAGCCACCATTCTACTGCACGTTTCCAAGTTTGATCATTTCGCCTTCCTTTTGCACATGGAATCATGTAGTACATGCCATGTGACTGTTTGTTTAAATATCTTAATGTTTTCTAAATTTATCCATACTGTCACAAAATATAGGATCCCATAATTTTTAAGGTTATGTAAAAAATATTCCATATTGTCCTAACTTGCTTTCTGTTTCTGTAGGAAAGATCATGAGAAAAAGCAACTTGTGGAAGAAAGTATTTCCCTTGTACATCTCAATCACTGTCATCACTGAATGAAGTCAGAGTGGGAATTCATACAGGGTAGGAACCTGGAGGCAGGAAATGAAGCAGAAATCATAGATGAATGTTCCTTCTTATATTGATCTACAATGGCTTACTCTGAATGAAGTCAGAGTGGGAATTCAAACAGGGTAGGAACCTGGAGGCAGGAAATGAAGCAGAAATCATGGATGAATGTTTCTTCTTATATTGATCTACAGTTGCTTGCTCTGTTTGTTTTCTTATTCAACCTAGGGCTTCTAGCACAGGGATATCACAGTAGAGTAGGCTTTCTCATATTAATCCTTAGTTAGTAAAATGCTTCACATTCTTGGCCACCAAACAATCTGATGGATAAATTTTCGTAAACAAAGTACCCTCTTCCCAGATGACACATGTTTGTATGAAGTTGACAAAAAAATATTTACACACACACACACACACACACACACACACACACACACACATGTGTTCTTTGCATATTCATCTGTCAGTGAGCATTGAATGTTCCCTTATGTTGCATACTTTGTATACTGCTGTTTTTGAGTTGACACAAATATATCTCAAAAATACTGATTTGAATTCTTTAGGATATATATCCAACTGTGGAATTGCTAGATCATATGGTAGTTCTATTTTAGACCTTAAAATACTTATTTCTAAATAGGTTAGTATATCAAATCAAATAAGCATTTCAGTATTTGTGTGCTTTTTAACATTCTAGTATTCTACTAGAGACAGAGAAAGTGTCTTGAAATGAACAAGAGATTTTCAAAATGAATTAGATACCATGTCCATTTTAAATAGATCACAAAAGCCATACCAATAGTAAATGAAAGGCCATTTGAAAAGAATTAAATATTACCCCTAAACTCATGTGTTGTGATTCAGGCTTCTCTGGTAATGGCTGAGCAAGGCATTGATCTAGCAGAATGTTATTAGGAGTCATTTTACTGCTGTATTTTGTTTGTTTTTTAGAACAGTAGTACTTGCTACCTTAGATCCCTTGGCTATCTAGTCTTAGATTCTTGACAGCAATGCCAGGTATGGGTTATATCTTGTAGAGTAGGCCTTAAGTCAAATCAGACATTGGTTGGTCTCCCCTACAAGCACTGTTTCATTCCTGAATTAACATATGTCTTGCAGGTATGAAACCATTGTCATTTAAAGAGATTGTGGCTGGTTTGGTGTTTAGGCTGTCAGGACCCCTATATGGAATCCACTCTGTCCTTGACATGAGTTCAGAGAACTCAAATCATTCTTGTTGTCCTTAAGATATTAGCTTAACCACTACTGGATGCCTGGGCCTCAATGGTAAATGGCTCCTACCTAAATAACAATAGATTTGGGCCCAGATGGGTTCGCACTCACCCTAAAGGCAGAAAGTACATACAGTTATGGAGTGCCTTTAGGATTAGAGGAAGTAATTGCTATTTGCCCTTTATACCTAAAAATAGAAGTCTTCTTGCCATTGTCCCTGGCCTTTGGTTGATTACTTAAAGTTGGTATATGAATAAACTGGCACATTCAGTATTGACTTAATCTGCTCTCCTGACATCATATTATGTCCCTATCTTTCTTTCATCATCAATAGCTAGCCTTTCCCTTGTCCACACACCCTGACTCAGGAACAGACCCAGGGCTGATAAGCTGGTTTCAATTGAAGCCCCACAAATCCCAGTTGGTGACATTAGGCTTTTCCTTTGGTTGCCTACATAGTTGTTTCCTGTAGCAAAGACACTAGAAAGTAGGAGTAAAGGCCCTATGTAGGTATCAAGCTTGGCTTTTTCAATAAGTTATATAGGTACAGTCTTCAGCAATGGGGCCTTGCTGTCAGTTGTAGAGAATAACCTACAGTATTGGCAACAGCCTAGATTGTTTGGGGATTCCCATAGAACCTCTTTGGCTAACAACCTAGTAAGATGTAACTGAATTCCAATACCGGAAGCCCCATTTGGTGACAATAGATGTCCAGTTGGAGCTCTGTCTCCCCCATTATTTGACGATTTATTTTAGATCACCTTTTGTATTAGATTTTGCAAATATCTCTCAATGTTTCTTGTTTTAGCAGTTTCCCAATATTCCTTCTCTTGGCCCTCTCTTTTCCCCTTTCCCTCTTCCCCCTCCCCCCTTGGTCCCCCCATTCCAGTCCCTCCTCCATCCATCCTTAACTATGTATTCTATTTCCCTTGCCTAGGGAGAGCTCTCTCTGCCCTCCAGTCCCTTATTCTATGCGTAACCTCTGTAGTTCTATGGACTCTAGTTTTGTTACCATGGACGTAATATCCACATATAAGTGAATACATACCACATCCGCCTTTCTTGGTCTAGGTTAATTTCCACAAGATTCTTTGTCTAGTTTCATCCATTAACCTGTGAATTTCAGGATTTCATTTTCTTTTCTAATTGCAGAGTAAAACCCTGTCTTTTTAATCCAGTCTTCTGATGAGGTGCATTTGGTTGTTTCTGAGTACTAGCTACTATGATTAGAGCAGCAATGAATATGGTTGAGCAAGTGATTCTGAGGTAGGATGAAGCACCAATTAGGTATTTGCCAAGAGGGGTAGCTGGATCTTCAGGCAGATCAATTCCCATCTTCCTGATGAACCACTACACTGACTTCCATCATGGCTGTACCAGTTCACACTCTCATCAGCAATGGGTTAGTGTTCCCCTTACTCCACATCCTTGTCACCATGATCTGTTACTTGTGATTTTAGCCAGTCTGATAGATACAAGATGAAATATTAGGATTAAAACTACAGAGCTATCTCCCAATGGGTAGAGTACACAGACTTGCCTATCTGTCCTTGCCTTCTCTCTAATCCTTTATTTCCTTAATGGAGGTTTACTGGAGATGCATGTGCCTTTTCTAAAAGAGTATCTTAGAGGTGTCTGGAAGCCTTGCACATTTCTTTTTGGCATGATTTATTTTAAAGACTCTTATAACTGAAACATGTAGAAGCTGCAAACAAGACATTACAATTGAAATTTTTACAATGTATGTCTTGATGCTCAAGTTTAGATGGGTAAGATCTACAAACATCTACATAGATATTCACAGAGAAATACATAACCTGGGGTAAGAACGAGGAATAGGTTGAAAAGATTCTATCATGCAGATCCAAACCTTTGAGAAAATGTTACCCAACATTGTGCTTTAAACATGGTAAAGAATATTATCATTATAAAACTGAATAGAGCTAACACAGGAGAAAAACACTTTATAAAACTTTAAGACTCTGTGTTCTATCCATTGTTGTGGGCCCGTGGCTCCAAATGAAACCATGAATACTTGCACTTAGAGTAAATGTTTTGGGACAATGAATATGTCAGGGTACAATTATATATATGAAAATGTCACAATAAAGCCTGTTTTCATAAACATTTTTAATTATAGAGAGCAAATGATTTGCAGATATTCTAATATACCTATAAGCAAAGTGTCAAGATAACATTCACCACTTCCCCAAATACATACTGTGTAATTGTGTACCACAATATACAGTCTGTAGATGGGGACCAGTAGCCTGTTTGAACAAGTCACCCAAAGGATGCTCAGTATATTATAGAGCCACACTGTTATGGAATTATTTGACGACAATTTAAAGGTGAAAACTGCTGTTTAGTCCAAGGTAAATAAATAGTTCCTGTAAACATGCAGCCTAGTCACTTTAACTTTAATCTGAACCCTTCTCCAAAAAGCTATAAAAGGAAATTGTTGACAACTTTCACTTTATTTTGCAATTTAACAGTCTAAGCCATAAACCCAACTGCCTGAATTATCTTTCTTATCAAAACAAAGCAGAGTCTGTTCTGGTGTGATATACTGAGGCAAGCACCAGATTCAAAGAAAATCAATATGCAAATCAATACATTCAACTCCAAGTCTCGTATGTCAGGTCTTTCATATAAACTAGCTTAATTAGGAGCTCAGTGAAATGCAAGAATAGGCCTAACTCAATATCCCATGCCAAAGCTTTATCAATAATACATAATTTTCCAGAAGATCGCTCAAGGAATTCATATGAAAGCTTCTTTGACTCAGAAAATGGAAAGGTGAACTCGGAGACAACTTGGTAACAATCTACCATCTGTTCAGATGTTAGGAACAGCAACACAGAAAAGGAGGAAGTTTTCTTTCTATTTATACACAAACTTTATCTAAATAAAAAGATATCATAGATGTAGAAAGTAGAATAGTCATCTCAAGAGACAAAAACAGGTTAAGGATTAGAGTCAGGAAATAATATATAGGCTTCTGACCCTGAAACAACACCAGGACCAGAAATGGGGAAGCATAGAAAGGTAAATCCCTAGGGCTTAGTAGCCAGCCAGCCTAGTCTATTTGGCAAGCTGATCTATAGCACAGTAGGGTGTTACTATTAGTGATATTTTATTTCATATTTCCAAATAGCTTGAAAAGAAGACTCTGTTTGAAACACAATACCACAATTAGAGTTAAAGGATAAGCCAATTACCCTACACCCTGATAAATATATATATCTACACATATCAAGTTATCAACTATAGCTCATAAATATGTACATATATAACAAACTGAGCTCTACTGATCTATGATGCATATGAAGCATAGCAATGACCATCCTTAGGATGTAGTAGTGGCACACAAACCTTGCCAGTAACCAACACCCACTCAATAAAAGGGAAATCATTTCTGGTACTAGAAACTTAGCCAACTACCTGAGGCTAGGGAAGTCATAGATCTTGAAGATGAATCTACAACTACCACCTTACTAAAACAACATAACCCTAACTATAGTCAAAATACTTGCCCTTATGCACACCGCCTCCTTATCAGGGAAACATCTGTTCCCAACATAAAAGACCATTGCAGAAAACTTGTGCTTTAGCCTCTCAGGTGCTAGGATTATGGGTATACATACCACATCCAATTTAACAGCTTTTTTTTTGCCAAATATGAAGCCAAAACAGTCTTTGAGCCAACTATATTGACCTATATCCGAGAGTGTTTCTCTAGCATGTGCTGTGTATGAGCACAGAAGAAGGGGAAACATAGGGACATTTAAGAAATGTATTTGTGAGCATAGGATAGGGGGATGTCTTCAATCATGTCCAAGATTCATTCAATCAAAACGACAATGAATATTTGGAAAATGTGCTCAGATACTGAAGAAAGAAAAGGGTGTTAATTTTGATGAAATATACAAAATATTATGATCCTATGAGACCTATCAGTCCTCAGAAATTACCACCTCAGCAAAATCACATGAATATGACAAAGGCCACTGTTGTTACATCAACAGTGGTCACCAGTGAGTACCAAACATGTACTGCTCAGCAGAGTAAGGGCTGTGTGTGTTTGAGTGTACATTTATCTGTCTTGAGAAAGAAGGATCGCTTCTCAGCCTCCTGGCTAAGATCAAGTGGAGAAAGGGAAGGAGGCTGCTGGATGAAAATCTCAGGAAATATAAGTGAGGATGATCCACAACAGATCTGGGAAATATGACAGCAGAGTTTGTGATGGCTGCAAACTTAAAAAGCCAAGTAACCCTACTATATGATTCATCCAGCTCAATTTTTGAGATTGGCCCTGTGTGACAAATGCATAAAAGGTATAATAATAACAGCATCTCAAATTTGCTGGCCTTTGTTAAACCTCAAAACCTGTAGAATTGGAGCCACTCAAACCTAAGAGTTAAAGTTGCCAAGATCACAGACCTGTTCAGCATTGCCACGTGATTTGCAACTAGCAGCCTGACTCCACCATCCATTTCCCTGAATACCACCAGACCTCTGTCTGACTCTTTGCCTTCCATTTGCATTTTCAGAAACAGGTTGCACACTTTAAACACATAGTATTTGTCATTAATGTCAACGTCAAGAAAAGATCATAAATTACATCTTGGCGTGTAAAGTATATTCTCTGAATATTCAAAACACAATATTTTGAGAAACTTCAGCATTGTTTTTTCCCCTAGACCCACAAAAAAAAAATAGGTCATGGAAGAAGTATTGCTCCCTTTCAAGTGTTACATCTTATTAAAAACAAATGACAACAAAAGCAAGGAGAGCAAAAAGTCAAGCCAAATTTTCAACTATGACTTCCCTAATGCAGATAAAGAGTAGGTGCTTAAATTTTGTCTTAAATGGATGAATCAAACTGGCAAAAAAAAATTAAGAAGTTGTGACAATGCCTAAAACTAAATGGGGACAACAGTGGTGAATGCTGCACACACCAACACAATATTAGGTTCAGTGTAAGAAAATGTTTAAAGATACTCACTCCTCTCTACCTATTATGTGATATTCACACCTGCAGACCTCCATCCCATAGAAAATGCTAGAGTTGCTATTACATTTTTACTTGCAAAGATGTATCCTGTATTATTCATAAGAATACAAATTTTAAGACAAGCCCTGTGTCCAAAAGCAGTATAGTAGTAAAATAAATAATGGCACCTTCCACACAATGGAACTTTTAATGAAGGGGAAAGACAGCATAAAACAAAAGGAGAAGAAAATAAAACTTTATCTAAGCCATGCCAGCAAATGTGCAAGCCTCACATATATGCATGGAACAAAAGCTAGAAGGGACTGTTCTTTAATGCAGTTTGCTGCCTGTGGGAATGTGGAAGAATTACTTTTGTTTTGTCTTTATGCACAACAACGTTTTTCATCCTCTCTACAATTTGTAAAAAGCAATGACTTCACAATAAAAAATAACATTTTTTAAAAGAAGCAAAGTGGAGACCCATGATTTTATATTGGTTCACTGTGACAAAACGTTCACAGCAAACTCAAACGGATAATTCATAAAATTTGTCCTTGCCTTCTCCTGAACAAAATTATTTGTATTTAAAGTTTATTAATTCTGAGATCACACAAATGAGCACGTGACTCAATAGCCAAATGCTTCCAATCTTAGCACACCAATTGATATGTTAAGCAGTTTTCAAATCTGTAGTTTTCCACAATGGAACTCTTGTTAATGGAGGCTTAAATCAAATAGTGGTGTACAAAATGAAAATATAACAGATCTGTCCAAAGTTGAGGATGGCACACAGAATATCAAAATCACTGATTCCCTCCTGTATCTGCAATTATATAGTTGAGTTCTGAGCAACTGAAGACCAACAGCAGACCAGGAGAGAGGAAGCTGCCCAGTTCAAAAGCACCTGCAGTTGTTTAAGAGCACCTCAGGTTCTCGCTAACCCTCCAGCCACCACTGTGAGCTGTACTAAGAACAGGTGTTGAGCTTGTCAGTAACAGATGAAGAGGAGCCTGCCAGTTTGTGAACACAAAGCCTTTTCAAATCGTACTCATGGCATCAAAGGGAAGAGCCAAGACACTAACTAACCTTAATTCACATAGGATTCCTTGGCTTTTTTTGAAAAGGTACATTTTTATTTCATCCCATGAGCTGTGACCACAACATACTCATAGTACTGAAGCCTTAATTAACTACCCGGGTGCTAGAAGATGGCTCAGTGGACAAAGTGAAAGCCTTGCAACTAAGAGGACTTGAATACTGATTCCAAGAACTTGTGTAGAGAAGTCAGGTGTGATGGCATGCTTCTGGGAGGGCCATGGGAGTGGAATGGAAGGGCAAAGACAAACATCCATGAAGCTCAATGATCAGCCAACCTTAGTCTGTGCTTTCTGGGTTCAGTGAGATAATCTCAAGAAATAAAAGTAGACTGACTGAGGGCATTGACCTGTTCTCTTATAAAAACAAAACACCATAAATATGTACATATACCCACACTAAGAAGAATGTACACCACACACCCCAAAACAATGAAAAAAAAAGAATAATTGCCTTAGAAGATGAATATCCCTGTTACTTCTCACCAGGACTAAGCATTAAAATGTTTAGTTTTGTTTTAAAATGAACAATATCTCATATATTTTTATGCCTCAAAGTATAAGTTTGGATTATTTTCAATATAAAAATCTCCATTGGGTAGGTTTGTCATAAAATTGTCTGCTCTAAACATAATTTTCTGAACCACTGAACATAAGTATTTTTCAGGATCAGAAAGAGAAAGCCCTTCCCAATCCCCAACATCATGGTAAAGAATTACTAACCAGATCTGACTCGTATATAAAGTTCCCTCTCTAGCAACTGGCCAGGAACTACAAAGCCTTGGGGACTCATCATTATGAACAGCTATTTCTGATCAATACTCAGTGTCATAGCAATTTAACACGCCCAGCTAAGTGATGAAGCCACTCATTGTTTCCTCAGTCACAGCTTGTAGCTGCTATTCCTGTCAAATGCTGCACTCAGAACTCTGAATTAGCAGTCGGCTGGAAATGACCCTAATCGCACTCCTGCAGTGTGATCCCCCTGCACTTGACTCCTTGGGTATCCTCAACTCTCTCATAGCTGTCCAATTTGTAAGTGTTGCAGCATCTTAATCCAGTGCAGGTGTTGAAAGTGTAACAATCACCACAAAGAACTACTTCAGCACTGATATGTCCTAGGAGTAATGATTTTCAAAACCCCATTCAAAATGACAACAACTCACCAAAGAGCCCTTGATCAAGACCTTTGCTCCTGAAATATTTCTCTGGATATAGACTAGAGATACCAACTTAGCAAATGATAAGTCTTAGACATTTTATGTGAAAATCTACCATAATTCAAGGACAAGAAGGACCACACCCCTCCAACATCCCTTACTATTTTTTTGTCACTATAAATTCACTCAGTCATCAAAGCATTTAATAGATCCTAATGGCATTCCAATGACATGTAGAAAGGAAAGCAAGGATGGGAGTCATAAAACAAATATAAACTTTTGCTTTACAAAGCAGAAAGAAGCCTTGTGAGTATGATAGAGAGAAAAGTCACATGCTAAGGATATCTTTCTCCACGTAAGAAAAAAAATTGAGATGTTCTTCAAAACTTAGGAAGAAAATCTAAAACGTACTTTTAAAGTGAAGCTTGAACATCCCTGTAGAAAAGGCTCATATGAATGTGTTCTGCATTTAGCTTCATTTGACTTTCCTGGTAGAACCATGGGACTGAAGGAGCAGAGGTTTATTATTGGGTGCCCAGTAGCTTTATGGTACTCTTCTGTACCTTTGTTTTTTTCTTAATTTATTTTTATATTCCAATCCCAGTTCACTCTCTCTCTTTTCTTGCTCTACTCCCGCCTCCTCCCATCTGCCCCAAGGAGAGGGTAAGTCCTCTCATAAAAAAGTCCTCTAAGTTTGTCCCATCATCTAGTTGAGGCAGGAACAAGCACCTCTCCATCCCCACACCCCTGCGTCTAGGCTGGGCATGGTATCTCTCCATATAGTATGGGCTCCACAAAGTCAGCTTGTACATTAGTGTTGGGTCTTGGACCCACTGCCAGTGGCTTCATATATTGTCCCAGTCATACCATTGCCACCTATATTAAGGGAGTCTAGTTTGGTCTTATGTGGATTCCCCATTTGTCAGACCTGAGTCAGCAATCTCTCACAGCTGATTCTGTGGGTTTCCCAATCATGATCTTGACTCCTTTGTTCATAATATTGCTCCTCCCTCACTTTCAATGTACTCCAGAAGTTTGGCCCATTGGTTAGTTGTGGATTTCTGCATCTGCTCCCATCTATTTCTAGAAGAGGCTTTAAGCTTCTCTGGTGTTATGGGTTGCATGCTGGTTACCTTTTGCTTTATATCTGGTATCCACCTTAAGTGAGTTTCTGTACCCTATGATACTACTCTGTTTCTATGTACCACTAGTTGGGATCATGGCACTACATTAGTGCAAACTCCATTATTAAAGAACCCGATTATGTAGTTGCAAGTTTTTCTCTGTCTCACCCAGTCCCACGGGATTGGTTTTGTTACTGACTGGTGGGCCCCCACATTTGCTTATGAAACAACACTCTGAGGCTAAATATCAATTACAATTGCTTAGCCAATGGCTCAGACATACCCCTGACTAGATCTCTCCCATAAATTAACCCAATTCTATTAATCTATGTATTGCCACAAGGCTGTAGCTTACCAGTAATGCTCTAACTTTACTTTCCACAGCTACATGACATCTCCTTGACTCCACATTCCTTCTCTTAGCATCTTTGTTTGAATTTTCCACTTAGCTATATTTTGCCTAGCCATTAATCAAAACAGGTTTATTCATCAACCAATAAAAGCAAAACATATTCACAGCACACAGAAGGACATCCCATATCACAAGAACATAAAAATACTCAAGAATAGAACACCTACAGATTTCATCTATTATCTCAGGCAATGTTTCTACTGCTGCAATTAAACACCATTGAAAGGGTTTATTTCATCTGACAGCTCATTCAGTCCATCATCTGGGAAGTCAGGGAAGATCCTTAGGACAGCAACCTGGTGGCACAAACTGATGGATAAGTCCTGCTTACTGACTTCTTCCTCATGGCTTCCTCAGTCTACATACTGTAGTCACCAAGCCATGGGTAACACCGCCCTCAGTGATCTTAGCCATTCCACACCAATCATCAATCAAAGAAATTGCTGACTTGCCCACAGGCCAACCTATGGGGGAATTTTATCAATTGATGTTTACTCTTCCCAAATGAGCCTACCTTGTGTCAAATTCACATAAAACTAGCCAAAACACCCATCCAAATGCCTGAAAAACACAAAGTTTATGTCATGAGCTAGTTATTAAGAAAATAACACCTACTTAAGAACATGAAACTTAATAGTTTAATAAGTAAGACTTTTATTAAACTAATAAATTTTTCTATGCATTATATTAAAGTAGCAGCATATGCAGCAGAGAGTAAGGAAATGGCAGTTTCTACTGATCTAGCTCAGTGGTATATTTCAAATATAGTCTGTAAAGCCTCACTTCAGTCAACAACAAATTTTCTTTACACACTGTCCCCACTTGGCAAACATCAGAAAGAATTTCATACAAGGAAGAGTTAGGAACAGCCTGGGTACAAACGAGCATTGTATTCAATTGAACCATGGTAGCTTATCCATTGGAGAGAAGTTTTACAAAAGAAAAACAAACCTTCACCTTTCAGGCAGCCTCTTTGTACTAATTCTAACTCATCTGAACTCTTGGTGAGGTTAGAAGATGGCTCTCTGGAGCCCCCTTCTCTTACCTTCTTACTACTTCCCTCTTGATAGTGAGTGTAGCTTCAAGGATAGAAAATATCACTTAAAGAGTTAGTCAAAACCTTCCTGTCTCAATCTTAGGCCAGCATTTCTTTCACAATATAGTAAACAAATTTAAAGTCTACTTGTATTGGTGCATCGTGAGAAAGGATACTCTTAAGAGGTTCCTTGCACCGACTCAGTCCCCCTGAACATGGGTCTCAGTTAGAAGGCCTGAGCAGTCTAAGGTACCTCAGATAGTGGAACCAGCATATATCCCTGGTGCACAAAAGGACTTTGGGAGCACATTCAGCATGGAGGGATACTCCCTTAATGTAGAGGCAGGAGGGAGAGCCTAGTCCCTACTCCAAATAACTTGACAGATTTTGATGACTCCTCTTGGAAGATTGGGGGGGAGATGGGATGGTAGGGTGGTCAGGGGCATGTGAGGGTGGGAGAGAGGGAGGGAGGAAGGTGGGAAGGAAGGAGGGAGAGAGGAAGGGAGAGGGAACTGGGATTGATATGTAAAATAAGAAAAATAAATAAATAAAATTTTAAAAGGAGGTTTCTTGCAAGAAAATTAAGGAATTATGTGAAGACAAGATTAGCAGGGAGTAATGTAAATAATGCATACCACAGATAATATCTATCACAATAAAATGAAAAGCAAGTCCCACCACAGAGGCACAAGCCTTCGCAACCAGTTTGAGTAACCTGTTTTTCTGCATCATAGGTGATCCATTAAGGAAAAGCTGAAAAACCCTCAATTGCCTTATTTTGACATAATTGAGTCTCTATTCATGCCACCTCTGGTTCTTTGTTGTGAAGTATTATCTTAAATAGTATCCTAACATAGATAACAGTTTTTAGAATTTACCTTTCAGGTACTCCCAGAAACCACTTTAAAATCAATGCTGCTCTCGGTCCAAAGGCAGACCTGTCAACTATTCAGCCTCCTGATTGGTGAGAGATGCAGGGTACACTGGGACACCAAGAGAGCACAAATCACAATGTTTGACACCTTTTTTTCTCACTGGAAACTCATTTACTATGAACATGTTTTTCAGGTGCAGTGGAGAATGACAGACAAAGCTCCTACCCCACAGAAGTTCATGCCCCAGGGAGTGAAAAACAAACATTTATTAAATGGAGAAGCAAGGAATAAACACAAATGAAAAGAGACAGAAACCTATATATGAACGCAAATATCCACTGTGCTGTGCAAACCATAAGGTACTAGAAAAATCCTATAAGGATAGATCGGTTACATTGCATACTTTATTATAAGCAGCTTAAATGAGACTTCAACAAAAGGATGTGGTAGGTTCTATGAAAATGCAATACCATTTTATATATGATATTTAAGCATCCTCAGACTTTAAGAGAGGCAAAGTCAAACTCCATAGAAACTAAGAAGTGACTGGTAGTATCCTAGGCATGTTATAACAAAGTGCCACTAATTGACTAATTTAAAACTACAAAATGATAGCATTTTATAGTTTCAGAGGATAGAGTTCTACAATTAAGTAGGAAGAATCATGAAACTTCTAAGGTAGCAACTTTCCATTTTCTGGTAGATTTAGTCATAGTCAATTTCTAGTCTTTGCCATTAGTTTCCCATTACTGCCTTTTGTCTGTCTCTTTGCCCAAATCTCTCTCATCTTGTAAGGACATTAAGTCATTAGATAACAGATGATATTAATAACCTATAATTTACTCATGTATCTTGGAAGGCCCTATGTATAAATGAATTAAAATCAGGACTTGAACCCCCCTCTGTGTGTGTGTGTGTGTGTGTGTGTGTGTGTGTGTGTGTGTGTGTGTGTGTGTGTGTGTGTTTAGGTAAGGATTTTTAGGGGGTCCCAATTCAACACATAGCAAATAGAACAGAACTGATTTAAGAGGAATAGCCTTACACTGCTCTCCATTCAGATTGATGTTGGCTGCTGGTTTACTGCATATTGCTTGTATTATGTTTAGGTATGTTCTTGTTATCCCTGATCTCTCCAAGACCTTTATCATGAAAAAGTCCAGGTGTTGTACTTTTTCAAAGGCTTTTTCAGCATCTAGTGAGATGATCATGTGGTTTTTCTTTTTCAGTTTATATGGCAGATAACAGAGATAGATTTTTGTATGTTGAACCATCTCTGGGATGAAGCCTACTTGGTCATGGTGGATGATTTCTCTGATGTTTTCTTGGATTCAACTTGCCAGTATTTTATTGAGTATTTTTGCATCAATGTCCATGAGGAATATGGGTCTGTAGTTCTCTTTCTTAGTTATATCATTGTGTGGCTTGGGTACCAAGGTAATTGTAGCCTCATAAAAAGAGTTTGGTAATGAACCGTCTGCTTCTATTGTATGGAACAATTTGAGGAGTATTGGTATTAGTTCTTCTTTGAATTTCTGGTAAAATTCTGCACTAAAGCCATCTGGCCCTGGGCTTTTTGGGGATGGGTGGGTTTTGATAACTTCTTCTATTTCATTAGGGGTTATAGGTCTATTTAAGGTGCTTATCTGTTTTTGATTTAATTTTGGAAATGATAGCTAGCCAGAAATTTGTCCATTTCCTTGAATTTTTGAATGTTGTAGAGTACAGGTTTTCAAAATATGACCTGAAAAGTCTCTGGATTTCCTCAGTGTCCGTTGTTATGTCCCCCTTTTTGCTTCTGATTTTGTTGATTTACATGTTCTTTCTCTGCTTTTTGGTTAGTTTGGATAATGGTTTGTCTGTCTTGTTGATATTCTCAAGAATCCAAATCTTTGTTATGTTGATTCTTTGTATTGTTTTCCTGGTTTCTACTTTATTGATTTCAGCCCTCAAATTGATTATTTTCTAGCATCTATTCCTCCAGGTTGAGTTTGCCTCTTTTTGTTCTAAGGCTTTCAGTTGTGCTGTTAATTCTCTAATGTGACTATCCTCCATTTTCTTCATATGGACACATAGTGCAATGAATTTCCTTCATAGCACTGCTTTCAAAGTGTTCCTTAAGTTCACTTTATCTTTTGTTGTGTCTTTAGTCTCGTTGAATTCTAGGAAATCTTTACTTTCTTTCTATTTATTCCTTGACCCAGGAATGGTACAATTACTCATTGTTCATTTTCCATGAGTTTGTAGGGTTTCTGCGATTTGTGTTGTTGAATTCCAACTTTAAAGCATGGTGGTCTGATAAGATACAGGGAACTATTCTAATTTTTTTTCTGTTGCAATTTGTTATGTTGCCTAGTATGTGGTTGATTTTAGCCATGTTTCATGTAGAGCTGAGAAGAAGGTATATTCTTTTGTGTTTGGATGGAATGTTCTATAGATGTCTGTTAAACCCAATTGGGACATAATATCTGTTAGGTTTTTTGTTTGTGTGTTTGTTTGTTAAGTTTCTGTCTAATAGTCCTGTCTAGTAGTAAGAGTGGGTGTTGAAGCCCCCCACTGTGAGTATGTGAGGTTTTATGAGAGCTTTGAGTTTTAGTAGCATTTCTTTTACGAATGTGGGCGCCTTTGTATTTGGAGCATAGATGTTCAGAATTAAGACTATGTGCTGATGGATTTCTCCTATTTCTCCTTTTGATTGATTTTGATTTCAAGTCTAATTTGTTAGATATTAGGATAGCCATACCTGCTTTCTTCTTGGGTCCATTTGATTGGAAGATCTTTTCCCAGCCCTTTACCCTGAGGTAATATTTGTCTTTGAAGCTTTGATGTGTTACTTGTATGCAGCAGAAAAATGGATTCTGTTAGCCTGTGTCTTTTTATAGGTTAGTTAAGACCATTAATGTTGAGAGAAAGTAAGGCCCATTGATTGTTAATTCTTATTTGTTTTAGATTTGTTGGTGGTCATGATATTGTGAGTATCTTTGCCCCAATTTTTCTTTTGGGTTCTGGTAAAGTGGGATAATCTATTGCCTATATCTTTGTGAATGTCATTAACTTCCTTGGGTTGGAGTTTTTCTTCCAGAACTTTCTGTAGGGCTGGATTTGTGAATATGAATTGTGAAAAATCTGGCTTTGTCATTGAATATCTTGTTTTCTCCATCTATAGTGGTTGAGAGTTTTGCTGGGTATAGTAGCCTGGGCTGGCATCCATGGACTCTTAGTACTTGTAGAACGTCTCTCCAGGACCTTCTGGCCTTGAGAATTTCCATGAAGAAGTCAGAGGTAATTTTGATAGGTCTGCATTTGTATGTTACCTGTGTTACCTGGCCTTTTTCCTTTGCTTTCCTTAATATTCTTTCTTTATCCTGTATGTTAGGTGTTTTGATGTGGTAGGGGACTTTTTTTTTTGGCCAGTCTATTGGTGTTGGGTATGGTTCTTGTACTTTCATAGGCATGCCCTTCTTTCAGATTGGGAAAGTTTTCTTCAATGATTTTGTTGAATATGTTTTCTGCACCTTTGAGCTAGACTTCTTCGCCTTCTTGTATGCCTATTATTCTTAGGTTTGGCCTTTTCACAGTGTCCCACATTTTCTGGATGTTTTGTGTTAAGGATTTGTTAGCTTTAAGAATTTTTTTGGTCAATGAATCTATTTCCTCTAGTTTATCTTGAGCACCTGAGATTCTCTCTTTGATCTCTTGTATTCTGTTGATTATGTTTGCATCTGTAGTTCCTGATTGTTTACTCAGTTTTTCTATTTCCAGCATTCCCTCAGTTTGTGTTTTCTTTATTGTCTCTATTTCAGTTTTCAGGTCTTGAACTATTGAATTGTTTTCTTTATCTCTTTGGTTGTTTTTTCTTGGCTTTCCTTATTTTCTTTAAGAGATTTGTTCATTTCTTGCATTTTTTTGCTTGGTCTTTTCCTCTATTTCTTCCAATTTTTTGTTTGTTTTTTTTCTTCCATTTCTTTAAGGGATTTTTTCATATCATCTTTGAGGGCCTCTATCATTTTTATGAAGTTATTTTTAAGTCGTTCTCTGCTGCTTCATCTGCTTTGTTGTGTTCAGGTCTAGTTAGTGTAGAGTCCCTAGATTCTGGTGGTGTCATACTGGTCTTTCTATTATTGGGTGTTTTCTTATATTTCTGTCTTCCCATTGCTTCTTCCAGTGGGTGCAGGTGGAGTCTCTCTTTCTCTACCCTGATCTCCTGGTGGATGTAAATGGGTCTGGAGTTCAATGTCTGCAATTCTGGATGATCCAAGCTGTCTTGCAAGACTCTCCTGTCTTCTGCAGATCACCGGTGGTGATGGGATCCAACGATCATGTGAGTGTGGCCTCAAGGTAGTCCTGAGTGGATAGGCTGGTCCAGTGTTCCCAGAGAAGATCCAGGAAGTTCCACGGAGGTGCATGGGTTGTTGGACCCACACTCTGGTCCAATGCTCACCCGGAACAGCTGGCCAGCAGGACAAAGAGAGGGGGGAAGGCAGGCTCTGGGTCAATATCTATTTTTATAATGATAAGTAATTTTTGTATGGAAGCCACATTTCAAAATGCATTATTAAATGTTTATTTATAACAATCTTGAATCCGCCGTAACACTCATCTAATACCAGAATCTTGGTACATCTGTTTCTAATGCATACTTTAAGCAAGCATTGTGGATATAGTTGCAGTCCGCTTTAGAAAAGTGGTGCTTACAAAAAATCATGCGAGGTGAAGAAAATTTTCTTGCCGTTCTCTAAACAGCATGGCTTTGTAAAATGAATGCAGCTGCCACCAGATTTACAAAGTGGAGAGCATGGACATTTCCACTGCACTTCAATTTATCTCTCAACAAGAAAATCTACCGGTTCCTGGAAGAAAATAGTGCTCTATCATGAGGAACATTATACACTATTCCATTTTCACTATTTCAAAATGTGTTATATGGCCACAAAATGATTGGGCTATGTGTGTTTGTAGAATAAAAAGTAATAACAAGTCAAAAGATGTGAAGGTAAACTAAAAGACATCCTGACTTATAATCATAAGTGTTAACGAGCAATCTCACAAACAGAAACATGAGTTGTTGATAGGGGATACTTCAGTCACAATGGGCACCGTGCTGATGTCATTTTAAGGGATCTTCTCTAAATTTGTCCACAAAATTTTTGGTGGAAAATTAAACTAGTCTTACCTTGTGATAGAAGAAAATCTTGGGCAGGGGGAGGTCAGTGAATTTTAAGCAAACATCAACAAGACTGTTAGCTCTCAAGTAAATCCAACAATGGAAAAGATTAAGTAAATTCTCTCTGTTGGTTACCAAGATTAAAAACTTAAATTAGATAAAGTTACAAATCAAATAATCGATACTATCAACTGGATTTACTTATCTTTATAAAAGTGGTTTCATTTTGGACATGGTAAATCAGTGACTCTAAATATTCACATTTTAAAACAATAATAAAGAGTAATATTCTACAGGTTTCTCTCGGTGCACTAGGATGGCCAGTGTTTAATTTCCTACATCAAACACTGTTGCAGAAACCTAAAGGAAGTCTCAAACTAGTTTAGACACAGGTTATTTAATCTGAAAATTAGAGATAACCTAGCACAATTAGCATATAGTGGTATTTATGTCTCAGCTCTAACCCTATTGAACTTGCAACCCATTCAATAGCAGGAGTTTGAGCCTAGCATTGTAAACCTAGCCAGAGTTACTGTTCCTGATGAGATCACATGCCTTAAAAAGAAATTACTACTGCCACTGTCTTAGTTAGGGTTAATATTGCTCTGACGAAATACTATGACCAAAGCAACTCAGGGAAGAAAGAGTTTATTTGGCTTACATTTCACCATCGCTGTTCATCCTCAAAGGAAATCAGGACAGGAACTCAAACAGGACAGAAACCAGCAGGCAAGAGCTCTTACAGAAGCCATGGAAACGTTCTGCTTACTGGCTTGCTCCTCCTAGCTTGCTCAGCCCAGTTTGATTTCTTACAGAAACTGAAACCATCAGTCCAGGAGAGGCACCACCCACAATTGACTGGATCTTGCCCATCAAACACTAATTAGGAAAATGCCCTACAGGGTTCCTTACAACCTGATCTTCTGGAAGCTCTTATCTTTGTTGCGGTTTCCCTCCTCTCAGATGACTAAAGTTTGTGTCAAGTTTGCATAAAACTAGCAAAATCAGGTACAGTTCTAGACCAATACAATTCCTACCTTATTCTAAAGAACTACTTTTATATCTACACATAAGTGTAGCTCCCAACCTTCATCAAAGATACTTCCTTTTGTAGTAAGCAGAGATCAGAGAAAACCACAACTGGTCAAAATTCTGAACAGCTAACTGTGGGACACCCATCCCCAGTTTATACAGCTACAATACAATCCCTACACTAAAGGATTGGGAAGTACTATTGAAGATGGGATAGAAAATATTTAAGATCCAGAGGACCAGGATATCTATTTCAAGACAGTATCTGCTGCAAATGACAGGGAATTGTGACCATGAAATATTAATAATATGGTCACCTAAACAGGCCCTGAAAATGATGATGCCACTTGACATCCTAACAAGACGATCCCCCTAGATGAAGACCTATTGGCAATTAAGGGCTGCTACAAGAGGGAGGAGGATCAGTCATTCAGTCTTATAAAGGGATGAACTCCTGTGCTGTCTGCCTGTATGGCTAGGACCCTGAACACTCACTAGAAGTGATAAAGGATGATAAACATACAGACACACAAAGTCACATACACAGAAGCTGAGATCATGTGGTCTGGGATCTCTGATAGGGAATTCAGTGTACCAAGGGCTCAGTGTGTTTATTATTTACAGTTGAACAAAGGAACAGAATCATTTTACACAGATAAACAAGAAAGCAGAGTTATTATATGCAGCTGAGTAAGAAATCAGGTTTAGCCAATCTTGAAAGGAGCACTCTTTATAGAAGAGCAGTCTTCAGGCAAAACACATCACAGAGGAGATAACACTGCAATGGACATTATATGCATACATTAACAACATCTGCATACAGATGGCTTTGCCATCTCTTGTAGCCTTACCTGGAAAAGGCTATGTATGCCACACTCATGAGTCTGAGGCATGGAGATCCTTGACATGGCAATCTCCATACCAAATAGTACACATTTAGTTAGTACTTGAATTTCTCTATGTACTCCATGATAGGTTATCCAATCCCAAATCATCATTCCTAAATATGTATATGTGTGTGTATAAATATAAATTTATATTTATATATGAACAAAACTGACAGACTTAGTAGTGTATATTTTCTTGGAAGTGTGTGTGTGTGTGTGTGTGTGTGTGTGCAACAATAAAAATTTTAAGAGTGATCATAAAGTTGAGATGGAGTAGGGAAGACATAAGAGGATTTGGAGGGGGAAAGAAAGGGTTGGAAATGGTGTAAATCCAGGACTCATGTGAAATTCTCAAAAAATAATGATAAAATAAATATTAAAAAATAATTTGAAACACAAAACTTGTTTGTGACTTAGAATGTGTTAAGGGAATATAATTAAAATATTGCCCAGGTGGTTGGTGGCTGTGCATGCCTTTAATCCCAGCACTAGGGAAGCAAAGGCAGGGGGGTCTCTGTGAGTTCAAGACCAACTACCTATGAAGATAGCACCAAATACCCAGTAGGGAAACATTTTTTGCCAAAACACTTAAAATTTATGATGAGTGCTATACATTAAGTTTTAATCTCTCAGAAAAGAAGGCTTCACTAATTCTTTGATGTTATTGTATTGTATGACCAGATATCAAAGAATACAAATGCAGTATTTCTTCCTGGTAGTCTTGATTTTATAGTACCCTAAGACTGTCTAGTATAAAATGCCACAGATAATGATTTTCTATATTATACTCTTAGTACTTTCTTCAAAGATTTTTAGTCAGGTGGAGGGAGGCCAAGGGTTCATATTTTCAGAGAAAAGCTGCCAATATTGAGCCAAGAAATGAGTTCTTTAATATTGAGGGTTTCCTGCTGTCCTGAAATATGATATAAAACTGTGAAAGCTATGCATTCAAACAAGTCATTTTCAAATAATCACCTTGTAAAGCTCTCCCCAATTGTCCCAACATAATTTTTTCTGTTTGCTGTAATTCTTTTTTATCCTTTACCTTCTAGAATCAGAATCATTTTTAAAATCTAGGCAACATTAGACTCTTCACATTTTCATCAACCCAAATCATTTTTCATTTTCAACAATTTGACCAAGAGTGACTTGTGTCTATTTCCAGAAATCTAATTCACCTACAAAGGTCCACAATTTGCCACCTTTGTCATTCATCAAGAGAATGTGCTGCAGGCACTGGGTACATTAGCCTAAGAGAAACACTGAAATATAGTGCTCAATCATAGCATCTTGAGAAAAAATAAATACCCACTGACAACAACGAAGAGATGCTCACAACAGGATATTTAGGCTCTAAATGTGTTTATTAAATATGGATCACAGCAGTCATTCAACAATCATGTTTTTGCAAATAACTTACCAGAGAATGCTTGTTGTATAATGAGAGAAAAAAAAAAGAAATACAGACTAATTATAACATATTTTCTTTCCGAAAAGCATCGTTTCCTGAACCCTATATGTTCAATACTGTTTAGATGTTTAGAACAAGCTTGGTAACACACCAAATTTGTTTAAAATCAAAGAAAGATGTTGATAAACTAGTTTGCATTTGACACAGCATCCCAAGTACCAGCAGGTCTTTGTTACAATACTGTCACCATAAGCAAAGCAGTGACCCAGCCTCTAGAGTCAAGAAAACTGAGGAACACATTAAGTGAACTAAGAAACACAGTAGGAGCAAGAGGGAAGCGCTGAATCCAGAATCCTGATCTCCTCTCTATTACATAATTCTATGTCTTACTCTTTCCTACCTACACAGTGTTCTCTCAAGGCAGCTATGTTCCTCTCCATCTACCCTTCACAAGTCAAAAACAGCCAAACTGCTTTTCTACAAAAACATAAAGTCTCTGAGAACTAGAAAATCCAAACTTGTTTCTAGACATTAAATCTGTGTTGAGCCCTCTTGGCCTCTCCTCATTAAATAACATGGAAATGAGCTAGCCCAGGAAACTGACAACTACTAAATATTCTGTCTTGTCTGCTTAACTCCTTTTGGTCTTCCAGTTTGCTCAACAATTTCCTCAAAGTCCTAATTATCTAAGACCATGTTAGTTCTCCTTTACTAGTATTCTAAGTTACTAGGAAGGATCAGATGTCCTCTAATGTCAGAAAAATCCCTAACTCTTAGCATGATATCATGCTGAGAAACAGAGCTGAGACTAAAGATAGAAATCAAGTAGCATTTTATCTAATAGGGAATAATGTTAGCAGGCAAACTCCAAAGTCTCAGTGTCTACACAGAATAGAAATGCAGCTTCTACAGCCTTTTGTCTGACCATCTACAAATAACATTACCTCCATGTCAACTTCTTTGTTGTTGTTTAATGGGCTTACCCTCCTCTAACTGTTAAATCTTTCCCATTCAGTTGTCCAATGAAGATAAACCACAGAGAATGATCAATTATCTCTTAATTTCCTCAAGAAACTATGCACACTATCTCCACTCACATTTCATTGAGCAGAACCTGATTAATTTCTGTCTGATGCCAATGACACTGAAAAATGCAGTTCTGGTTAGGAAAATACGTATCTGCTGTTTCTTGGCTAATTACATATCATATAGTAGGTTGTCCACACACTCTAACAAGATGGTATATGAAGTTGTAATGGAAAGACCTACAATCCCATATAGAAAAAAAAATAAACAAGTGAAAAACAGGAATCAAACTAGCTTGGAAAGTTAAGAATCATGAGCTACTTCACAGTGGGGCAGAAGACTAGCATCTAAAGAATCTAAGAAAATAAAATCTCATCAAAAAGCTTCTTTTTTATAACAATAGACTAATAAAGAGATCTACACTTGGTCAAAGTGCAGAGAAGTAACCACAGGGTGCCAATCCTAAATAGGGTCTCTATAGCCCAATCTCTATACCTAAGGCTCAGGAAAAGAGAGCAAAAAGAGTGTGCAAAGAGCATGAAGACCAGGATGGCTCCTACATGATTGTTTCTTTGGACAGAATAGAGATATTGTTTCCATAAACACTTAACAATGTGGTTGCAAACATTAGACCTGCAGAGCCCATACATGTCAACATGCCTACATGGATGGGGGGAAAGCTCCAACCCATAGGTGAACAGCTTTGACCAGTCCTTAGCTTTTGTCTGTTTTTTGTTTTGGTTTGGTTTAGTTTTGGTTTTGGATTTTTTTTATAAATAAGAACTTATTCTTAAGTGGTCATACCTAAACATAGGCAAATAAAAGCAACACTAGTTGAATGTAATAGTTTGTGAGTCACATAGAACAAAAATAAATGTAGGGGCCATAAACTTAAAGAAAGAGGTTGAAAGGCCATGGGAGGAGTTGGAGTGGGGGGGGTGGAAATGATGTAAATATGGTATACTCAGGTATCAACTCCTCACATTTAAAAACAATGGGAAAATAAAAATGTGAGAAAAAGATTCAGTGTTTAAGAAGCTTTAAAGTGGGGGTACTTGAAATAATCACAATTTTAACCAATAAAAAGCAGAGGAAATAATCTCATGTAAAATGAAGCCCTCTTTTGAAAACTGCCTATCATGATTCGATTCCACATCTTCCGAGATTATTTCGGTTTAATAAGCATGAATATGTCTCAACTTCGAGGAAATGTACTCAGGAGTATGAAAAATAAGTATTCATTCTAATATAGTATATAAACTTTGCCTTTTTATACCTAGATCCCTTGACCATTAACACCATATATTTATGTGGTGAAGGATAATGTCTATTCTGTATGAGAGTTCAGAAACTCCCTGAGGGCCATGTAAGTAACACATTGGAAACAACACTTACATTGAGAGTCCCAGAAGTTTTGGAGGGCCTACTGAAACCCTTCTTTGTTTTTATTTGATCCAATTTTTATAATATGATCAAATACAAAATTATTTCCATAAAATGTTACTGAAATACAATTGCTACAAACCTGCATTCAGTTCTCCTTATCTCACACTAAAAAAAGGAGAACTATTTGTGACACCCAAGAATAGAAACAATCAAGGAAACAAAAAAAGCCAGCAAGATCAATAAAGTCAGATGAATTTTTCTTAGCTTGATTGGAATTGATTTAAGTCAAAGCAATGGACATGTTCCACTCTTGGTGTTTGATCAATGCACTTTGAGTGAATAAACTTGATATTTTAAGGGTATATATTTTATATTTTATATTTTATATTTTAAAGCAGTTCAATGGCTATGTAAACCTAGGCAACAATAAATAATAATATAATAATAAACAATAAATTATAATATAAATGAAAAAATCTGCATATTACTTTATAAGGTGAGAAGTGACATGTTTAATTGCTGCTTTGTCGTAAGTTCTACTGCCCTTGATTGTGTTGTAGAAACAAAACTACTGAAGAAAATCTACTTTTAAAAAGGCCTCAAATAAAAATTAATATTCATATACAGCTGTCCATTTGAAACCAAACAAGTTTGAAGTCAATTATTAACAGGGCCAGAAACCTTGCAGCAAGTGGCTTTATACTGAAATATTTTTTCATATAAGCTTTTTCCTCTCAATTAAACCTCTTGACATGAATTATGATGATGATAGTAACTCACCAACCAAGTTCTCAGATAAAAACACTCTATCATACTAACAAAACAACATCTGCACTTTAAATATTTTCCAGTTAAACACAGGAGATTTAAATCATTTAGTAAAGGGATTTTGTTGTGTTTTGTTTGATTAATGTTTGTGTGTTTGTGTGTGCATGGTGCCCAGGTAAGCCAAAAGAGGGCAGTAGACACACTAGAAAGAAAATTCACTTGTAGTTACATGTGGTTGTAAACTACTTAACATGGGTACTAGCAAAGCCACTGCTCCTCCGGAAGAGCAACAAGTACTTTTAACTGCTGGGATATCTCTCCAGGCCACATTTAAATAATTTCATTTCCTCATCATACCCACAGAAATGGGTAAGGTTTATGAGTTTCAAAGCTGGCCTTTGGGGATGGGAAGCAACTTTTTCATCTCTTAAGTAAGCCTGTTCTCACTGTCTCAGATGACAGAATGGAGTTCTGAGAGGTTCTGTGACTTGTCCAAATGACAAAAATACCAGATGATAAAACCGGGTCTGGAATGTAGATTAATTAAAGATGGACTGTTCATGAAACAGCTACACACACTTGTCCACTTGGCCTTGAGATCTCTCAAAAACAAATTGCACAAAGAGAATAGCAATGCTTACAAAGATACCCTTACTAGGAGATCCATCTTGCAAATGGGTTGTTAGTACAACAGCAAGTCAGATTGGACTCCATTACTAACAGGCCTAGGAAAAAGGTGACAAAGTCTCCAGCCACGGGCCAGAACATAAAGACAAGACTGAAAGGTAGCCTCTGCCACAGAAAACACAGGACTTTAGGGAGCACGGGGGCTCAGAGACAAATGCTGGGTAAGTGGTAAGTACTCATGTCATCCTACTGCTTTCTGGTATCTTGACTCTGTATGAAATGGGCTCTCTGTGACTCTGCTCTAAAACATGGGATTCTTCCTGATGTTATTGTTCAATAAATGCACCTCTCTGCTGTTGGTTTGCGATATCACTGCATTCATATATCCATTACATAAAAGCCTTTTGGAGTTAGCAGCTGTTAGTCATATAATACTTAAATGGTGAATATCACACATATTTTGCTTTTGAGAGGATTGCAGATTGGAAGAAAGCTATGAAAATAGCCTACAATATCATCACAGTCATGTATTGTGTTGGTTCCCAGTAAGCATATCAGTAGCTCACAATCACCTGTAGCTCCAGTTCCATAAGATCTGTCACCTTTTTCTGGACTCTTCAGATACCCATATATATGGCATACACTCAATGAAGCAACGTGCACACATGAGCATGTGTGCACATGCACATGCACACGTGTATAATATATATATATACTAAATTAAACTAAATCATTAAAAATTATTTACAGGGGAAGTTGCTCAGCAGTTGAGATAATTTGCTGCTCTTCCAGAGTACCTGGATTCAGTTCCTGGCACCCACATGACAATACACAACCATCAGTTACTCCAATTGTAGGGGACCTAATATCCTCTTCTGATCTCCACAGGCAGTGCACACACAGGGTGCATGGATATAAACATATTTTTTTAATTTAATGATTTACTCCTTTCTTGGTTAACTGGAAATACTTCAAAGTATAGGTCCTTTTCTGTGTACTCTTAGAACGAAGCACAGGTTTTGACTAAGTTGTTTAAAAGGAAGGCAGTATTAAGTATTTGGGAGTACATCAGAAATCCAGTAATGGCCCAAGCAGTCTTGGATTCAACATGATAAGAACTGATTTGCTCCATGTAAAGCCATGTAGCCAGAGGGTGGCCCACAGCACTGGCACCCTGGAACTTGAGAGAAATTAAAAACCTCCATGCTTACTCCAGACTCTTTTTCCAAACCATCCTCATGTAAGTTGTGGGCACACTCAAGCTTAAATGGTGAATGACACATGAAAAGACTCTCATGGCACATAATGGGTACAACTGATGGTGTCTAAGAAGGTCAACAAAGACAAGAGAGCATTTTAAAAAATGAACTTTATTTTTAAAGTTTTGTTTAATGTATAGAAAAGTTATAGATGATACAAAGAATTTTTGTACTATTATAAAAATATACAATGACTTAAAGATTTTAAATATATGTTTATTATCTTTTTAGCCAGGTTTTTTGGCTTGTTTATATGTGTGTACATATGTGCATGTATGAGTACATGTATGTTTGTGAGTGTACAAGGACATATATGGGGTAAGCATATGTTCATTTGACTATGGAGTCACTAAGATTTCCTCAGGGCACCTTCTTCAGTTTTGTTGTTGTTGTTTGCATTTGTTTGTTTGTTTGTTTGTTTTGAGAAAGAGTCGTTGTTTCCTAGATCATGCTGATTCAGCTAAGCTGACTGAGTGGTGAGCCCCATGGATCTATCTGCCTCTGCTACTCCAGTGCTGAGATGATAATTGCATACCCACACATTCATAGACCAGGCTTCTTTTTAAGATGGGTTTATTGAGGGAGGCATCCTCCGTAAATGTGCTGGCTATTAAATTTGACAAAAATACATGAATCCATTTCACAGTACAGACTCAAAAATAGTTTGATCACCTCAGAGTGCTTCTTGGTATGATCCTGCTGCCTGCACCGTCCCCCTAAACTATTTAATGTCATTAGTAGCTGTCTTGTATCTGAAGTTGTACCTTTTCCAGGTCATATAAACAAAATTTTACAATGTGTATATAGTCTTTGTGTCTCCCTTCTGCCACTTCATATAATGATTTTGAGGATCATCTACTTTGTTGCAGGTGTCAGGCCTTTGTGCTCTTCTTACTGAACAACATTCCACTACTTGGTGGTACCACATTTTTAGAGATGGGGAATTTTCCACAGAAATAAAAGACATTGAGACCTCATGATAGCCTCAAAAAAAGGAAAATGCGTTATTTGGGACAGAAGGTAGGGTGGTAAAGGAGTGAGCAGAGCTAGTGCAGGATGAACACCCTGGATAACCATAACCTCCCTCAAGTCCTCCCTCATAAGCTCACTCCCATGTGTAGGTAGAGTTTCTCTGTGTCCCAGAAGCCACTCCCAAATAACCAAAGAGTCTTAATATTAATTATAAATGTTCAGCCAATAGCTTAGGCTTGTTTTTTTTCCCACACATTCTCATGATGGGGGATGTCCTTTTGTACGCTGTGAATAGGTTTCTCTTATTAGTTGATGAATAAACTGTTTCTGCCATTGGACAGGAAGGATTTAGCCCAGTAGGAAATCCAAACAAGGATACAGAAAGGTAATAAAGAGGTGGAGTTGGAGAGTCACCATGTAGCCAGCCACCATGGAGGAAAAATCACCAGGCATTACTGGTAAGGGAAGGCCACATGGAGATACACAGATTAATAGAAATGGGTTAATGATTAGAAAGAGCTGACAGCTGAGGAACAAGCATAAGACTGAACCAGGCCCCCTGAAATTGAGTGTCAGTTGGTGGCCTTGGGCAATCTATGGGGCCTCTGGCAGGGAACCAATATTTATCCCTAGTGCACAAATGGGCTTTGAGAGCCCCTTCCCTATGGAGGGATACTCTCTCAGCCTAGATATTCAGGGGGGCACTAGGTCCTGCCCTAAATGATGTGACAGACTTTGATGATCTCCCATGAAGTCTCACCCTCCCTGAGGAGTGGATGAGGGTGACAGACTTTGATGATCTCCCATGAAGTCTCACCCTCCCTGAGGAGTGGATGAGGGAGGGATATGGGGAAATGATGGGGGGAATGGGAGGACAGGAGGGAAAGGGTGCTGGAATTGGTATGTAAAGTAAGATTGTTTTTAATTTAAATAAAAATTAATTTAAAAAAAAAGAGCTAGTCAGTAAGAAGCCTAAGCCAATGGTCAAACAAATTATAAGTAGATATTAAGTCTCAGAGTGGTTAATTCATAGCAGCTGTAGGAACCCAATTGGATGGAGAGAAACTGGTCCAGTGGGACTGGAACTAGACAGAGAAAATGTCCCAACACTCTTATAATTTAAATTAACCCATTTCTATTCATCTCTGTGTTATCTGAAGGCTCATTTACCTCATCTACATACTTCTCATCCTACTCAATCTTTGTTTAATGATGCCTCCCTCATATTAGCCCTTCTTCTCCCCAGCCAAAGAAAAAATCCTGCCTAGCCATTAGCCAATTAAATTTTTCTTAATAATGAGAGCAATACGTCTTCACAGTGTATAAAAGCATTATTCCACAGCACATATGCTTTGCATGTTTAGGATTTATAGATCAAACAACCATCTGGTTCATTTCTTTTCATCTTACAGTACTTCCTTCATCATGTAAATTAAACAGAAAACACCATATTCCTGAGAATGATGGAAAATGACTACCCCTGTGCCCATACTAACCTCTATGGGTCAGTAAGAATTCATTTTTATAGAGAAAAGAAAAACCACTAACGTAGAATGAATCCTCAAAGAGTTCCACCCTCAAAGGTTTGGCCAACACGATGCAAGTATCTAGCCTGACTCATCTTTTGATTACCAAGGAAATATCAATCTCAAAAATCATTGCCTATTCTTACATACCCACGCTGCCTCTGTAAATATGGTTTAAAAATAGAAGAAATCTCAAAATAATTTTTCTTCCTCTAAAACCATTCCCCAGGGTTCTGTGCTCTCTTTATTGTAGGCTTGTCTCCAACATGTCACAATGTCCTCTGGTGGCAAGGAAACTAATAGTCTCCAAGCTGTTTCACAAGCCAAGCTTATACTGACATGTTCTGTCTTCCAGTTTCATGTCTCATGTGGTGTTGGTTCACACAGGACATGTCACCTTCTCTGAACCTGGTAGGACATCATATTTTCCCCCTTCTTCTATTTTATAAAATCAGTACCACATGCTAAGACCCTGACATTTCCTCCAGCATTCTGTCTGTGTTTGTCAAGGCAGGAGGCCAGGCATTTAACAAATAACAAATAGCCACTCCTCCTGCAGGAATGAATGTCTGGGTGAATGAAACTTTGGAGTTTTTTGTTTAAAATCATGTGCCTTAACAGAGATAGACAATTTTTCTTCCTTCAATTACCATGAAATATCATATCAAATCATGTTTTGGAGGTGCCTCATGGATTCCCTAAACATTCTTAAGTACAGGTATGGTTCTAACCAACTTTCTCAACAAAACATAATGTTCAACATCTGAGGAAAGCCAGTTATCAACCAGGGATTTTAGGTTCCAAGGTATGAAGCTTCATGCTGTGTTAAAAGGATATTCATAGCCCACTGGCAGGACTCTGTGTTTGTGAGAACTGGAAAGTTGATGGCTCAACTCTGGGCCTTCTGACTAGAAACAAGGTTTTTTTAACAAGATCTCCAGGTAACATTTACATAGTCTGTATCAAAACAGAGAGCTGAGGCTAGAAACTGAGTTTAGTTGTGATCCTTGAAAACATTACCACAGGCTACAGTTTAACTTCTCTAAGACATATCCTCTTTACCTATCTATTGGGGATAGTTATTCCTGTACAAACATTGTTGTGGAAAGTCAATGAGGTATCAAAAGTACAAGAGCTAATTACACAGCAACAAACATGAATCTATTACTCAGTGATAACACATCGTAGCCCATTCTTCATTGAGGATGATATACTGAGGTTAAGTGCTGCTTCAGGGATGATATCCTAGGATTCCATGTTGTTTCAGTGATGATATACAGGGGCTCATGTTGTTTTGGTGTGATGTTTAATGCCCTGGCACAAAGTGTCATGACAATTTTCAAGGTGGAATCCATTTTTAATACAATCTACAAGCAAATAGTGTGACTTTTTCCCACCCCCAAAAAATGTCTAACATGAACAAGAGGACAATGAGAAGAGAATGAACAAGGCAATAATAAGAAAGGAGGAGATTGTAAAAGAAAAGACTGGAGGGAAGACAGAATGAGAAAGACAAAGATGAAGGATGAAGATACAGATATGACTGTGATGTACATATCAGTACATGCCTATAATCTCAGAATTTAAGGCATGGAGACAGGAATACAGTCTGAGCTACATAGTGAGATCCTTTCTCAAAAATCCAACAAAGTGAAAATGGGAGAGTAATAGGGAGAAGGGGATGATAGGGAAGAGGGGAAAGGACAGGAGGGGACAATGAAGGTATAAGATTTGTCCTTCGAGTTTGCAGAAATGAACTCTCTCATACTGTCTGATTCAGTGAGGAAACTGCATTTTTCTGAACGTTTAAAGGATTTGACAACACCAAACACTTTCTGTGTTCTACAAGTGATTTTCACATGGGGAGCGTGCATTTATAGCAAGGCTATTGTATAGCAAGGTAGTTTGGATGAGAAATGCCCCTCCAATAGTCTTATGCATTTAAATACTTGGTTGGTAGTGCTATATGGGGACATTTAGACAGTGAGCCCTTGCTGGAGGAAGTATACATCTACAGACACACTTCTGTGATTAGAAAGCCTCACCTCTTTATACTTCATCTGTTTCATACTAGTAGCTCAAATGTGAATTCTCAGCTTCCTGTCCTGATACCATGCCTGCCACCTCCTGCTATGCTGTGCTTTGCCATTATAGACTCTAAACCTCTGGAACTGTGAGGCAAAATAAACCCTACCTTATAATCTTGCTTGGTCATGGTGTTTTATCACAGCAATAGTATTTTGGGAGGAATACTTGGTTCATTGCTAGAAAATTCCAGTAGTATATGGGCAAAGGTTTTAATCCTGAAACATCAACCATTTTTCTCCATAGCTGTGTGAATGCAGAATAGGATGTCATCTTTTAAACCTTAGCTCTCATTCTGCACATTGAACAGACCTGGTCAATGAGCTTCCATCAGTCTTCCCTAGCTGTAGTTCTGTGTGTATTAAAGAGGTCGGAGAGAAAAATGGGATCATGGAGTTGACCAGTATTCAGTAGGCTACAGTATTATCAAAACAGATGGACATGAATACTGTCAGCTGAGAGCCATTTCTAGCACATATTGCATGATGAGTGAGGGTTTGGGGGCCCAGCTGTGCAGGCAGCTGTCTTCCATGAGGCTCTGCACCTAGCTAAATGGAAAATCTTTTCTGGGATTGATGAGCCATACTCAAGCAGCAGCCAGAACTCTGAAGCTCCGTATCAATCACGTCACCTCTCACACACTCCTTTTCCTTGACTTAAACAAACAAATACGAAAGGATCTGAACTTCACTGACACTTTTCACCTCCAATCTGCACAGTAAACACATTTCCGCTTGATAAAAATATTCTCTCTGTGTGAGATATGCAATTTCCATTTGAAATGCATCGTGTCAGAAATGAGAACTTATAGTGAAAACCATTAATCCCAATCTTGGAAATGACCTTACTGTTTCAGAAAAAGAGATATGATAGAAAATAGATGTGAATGCCACAGACTCTCAACCCAGGGAGGCTAGGTGGGTAATCAGTCCCCATCACTTTATAGACTGGGATGGTGGGTAAGGTTGTGTCACTTGCTCATGGAAACACTAACATTCAAATCCAGGACATATCATTAGTTCCAGTTCCAGTATTTTCCTGATTAAAATGCATATGAAATTCCCCTTTGAATTCCAGCTCTGCTCTTTACAGAATGTATGACTTTAGCAAAGTTACTGTACCCCTCTAAACCTCAGGTTTCCTCACATGCAGACAGGGGGAATACAGCAATTTTAATAGGACGAAGTAGCATATTTCTGGCCCCTTCTTGCAAATAAAGACCTTCAGCAAATGAGAGATGAGGAAGGAAGCTGGACAGCAAAGGCACTTTCTTGCGACATAATCCATCACTCTCAATTATAGCATACTCCCTCCCAGTAGTTTTCCTCTAGCATATTTTTAACCAAATTGCAAACATAGATTGCAGGTACTATTGTAGGCTGATTTGTTTGTGTTGCTGTAAAGTCTTTGTGGTCTTCACGTTCATGGACTCATTGTATGTTGTTGAATGCATTGTGCTATTATGTTGATGAAGCACAGCATTGCCTAGTTGGCAGGGTGCTTTCTGGCTTTCTGTTTTTAATTTTTTTACTCCAACAAGCTTCTGTATTCATGAAGTTTGATCTGAATTTGGAGTTTGCTGCTTGAGCTAAAGTCTCAGATATGATCATGTGGAGGATTTTTTAAAATATGGAATCATCTGAAACTATTATTTACTATAATAAATACTCAAGCTACTACAAACATCCACACATATTCAACAAATTCAGAATTGTTTCATTATATATTTGTATATATAGTCCAAAACCACTTGAAGACAGTGTCAGACTATATTTAGATCAGAGAAATTTTTATAAATATATTCAAAGCCAGGAGAAGACCAAAGCCTATGAGAAATTTGATAAACTAGTGATAAAGGTGAGGATGGTATGGACAATTGTGATGTGACTCAGAGAAGGAACAATTTGTGAGGACCAGATATGCAGGGAAAAGTCTAGCAATAATACATACGTAAAATTTACAAACCTTCTAGACTGGGCTAGAAAGAAAGTTCAAGATATAAAGTGCTTACTTCACAAGTATAAGGACCTGAGTTCAAATGCCTAGAACTTACATAAAAATCCAGGCACGCTTGTAACCCCAGTGATAGGGAGGTAGAGTCAAGCAGATTTCTGGGGCTTACTGGCCAGTGCAGCCTGCTCAGCAAGCCCAGGCCAGGTAGACACACACTCTCTCTCTCTCTCTCTCTCTCTCTCTCTCTCTCTCTCTCTCTCTCTCTCTCTCTCTCTCTCTCTCTCTCTCTCTCTCTCTCTCTCTCTCACACACACACACACACAATTATCATAACATCTCTAATTTCAAACAAGGAAACATCAGAATGGCAGAGATATATACCTTATTTTGCATTGTGTTTACTTTAACAAACAACTTTAAAAATTCCTGTGGTATATTTCCATCTACTCTCCCAGTCTCACCACCACTGATATTAGACTTAATCATTTTGGCATAGCTAAGAGAGGAGTAAGAGTCATCATCTTACTCATGAATGGATTGTCAGTGTTCAGATAACTTCCCCTTTCTTTATATATATATATATATATATATATATATATATATATATATATATATATATTTCCTATTTTTACATATTGATCCCAGTTCCCTCTCCCTCCCTCCCAAGCCCCCTGACCCCCCCCTCCTATCTCACCCACCCCCCACTCCACAGGGAGCATGATACTTTCCCTTTTATTCAAAACCACCAGAAACCTATGACACTAAGGCGAGAGAGAGTAACACAAAATTTCTTCTTCTAACAAATGCTGACTCATCCTTCCCTCCTCTTCTTTACAACTACTTCCTATAGAGCAGAAGACAAGTTGACCCCCCTCATATCCAGCAGAGGAGACTATAAGCAAACCTGCCTATGGAATGTTGCTTTCATAGGGAATGTGAGAAGCATACAAATGCACACTTTATTACTATGGTATGCCCAAGGTAACAAAGCTTCATTACCTGAGTCAGTAATGCCTGACGAAAAGAAGCTTCAAAAGTGTTATCCTGAGTTGCATGATTCAGAGAAGGATTATAAAACACACAGAAAGACCATCAACCAGCAACACTGGTGAGTAACAATAGCAAAGAGAAATAGTTCAACAGAGAAATAATGAAAAAATAAAAAATATGCAAATATAAATTTATTTGAAAAGGGCCCTTACTCAAATCTGTTTTGCTATTCATGATGTGGTTAAAGAAAATGAGAAATGGGTATTAATCAGTACCTCAAGGCCATAATATTAGCCTTTCTGAACTCCAGCATCATTTTTTTCCAAATGAATTCTTGTTTAGAAAACTTGATATATAAATCAAGTTAGAGGAGTAAGATGGGCACTGTGCTCTGCACCCTGCCAGGACTAGACCCATTGAACTCTTCAGATCTGGAAAAGGTAGGGTAGGGTGAGGACACACTATCCCTAACACATGCTAGGGAAAGGGTGGACTGAAGGTGAGGGGTTGGCATAAGAAGAAAGAGTACAAAGAGAGACTCCAAAAGAAAAGGGAAATATAAAAAAACAGTGAGAAAATTGTTTTCCATAATGGCTGTACTAAATTACATCCCAACCTCAGCAGATAAGATTCCTTTTCCCACACCCTTGATGAAACTTGTTTTTAAGCTTTGTTGTAACAGTCACTCTAATAAAAGTAACATGATGATCTTACTTTTGGCTTTGATTTGCATTTCCCGGTAACTACTGATATCAAGCACATTTTCATGTACTCATTGTCTGTTTTAGGTTTTCTTTTCTCAAATGTCTATTTAGACCTTATTTTTCCTTTTGATTGGTTACTGCCTTTTCTGTACACAAATGCCTTAATCAGATATAGTCTCATCTGATCTTTGCTTTGGATGACTGCTATTTCTTTGTGTGTGTGTGTGTGTGTGTGTGTGTGTGTGTGTGTGTGTGTGTGGTGTGTCTGTCTGTCTGTCTGTCTGTCTGTCTGTCTGTGTTCTGTGTGTTACCATGAGATAAATCCTCTTCAATGGAGAAGCAATCCTATTTCCAGCTAAATTTGGTTGAGAAAAATGTTAAATGTTAAATTCCAGGGGAGATGAGGGGAGCAGGAAAGGGAGGCACAGAACTGGAGCCAGTAAGTAAATTATTTTTAAAAATTAAATAAATAAAAAAATTTAAAAGAAAAAATATAAATTCCATAGCAATTAAAACTGCTTTCATTTTAAAAAGAAATAGCTAAAATATCAATAGTAAAATATATTAATGGCTAGTGGTTCCTTTAAAATGTATTATACATGTATATTTTAGAAACATATTAGCCAAGAGATCCCCCCCTTTGGTCTCTATTTAGGTTCTTATATATTGGATAATAATTTTTTTTATTGGTTTGGCTTTGGTATTGTGTACATTTTTGTTGTTATGTTTTTGGTGCCATCAAATTAAGTGGTCATTAAAACCCTTGATTAACAAGAAAAGAAAAAAAAAAAAACCAATGTGCTGGGTTCTCATGCTGTGCTAGACACTAACCTTCAAGTCTGCTGTATGTAGTATCTCATTTAATCCTCACAATAACCTAAGATAGTTCTATTGTCATTAACTTTACAGGTTTGCAAACTGAGCCACAGACCTGACAACACTTTACTACTACATGACTTCAGAAACAAGTGACACTGTGACACAAACTCAGGCAGCCTAACTTTAGTCTGAGCAGCTGATCATGACAGACAAAAAGCAGACTGAGGAAGCTGGGGTGACTTGTGTAGTCTTTTTAGGCACAAACATTGAAGATCCAGAATAGTGCTAACCTGTGCATTCTGACTGGTAATAGCAGTTCTGCCTCCCTCCCCCCCCCCACTTTTAACCTGACTTTTTATCACTGTGCCTTTGATAAATTTATTGCCTAAAAGTTGGGAGAAACATAATGGCATTCCCAAACCTGGAAGCTTGGATGTGCAACTGTATGAGTGACTCGTGATTCCATGGAGACCTGATGGATATCCCATTATTCTCTTTAATGGGTCTCATCTCTGCCACACCTCAAACTGAAAAGCCAAAGATTGGGTAAAAATAACTAATGACACAGAAGCCACAGGCACAACTGGCTTTGATTCCCACATTCAGACAGCAACCCATCTCTCCCAACCTCATCAGATTCTTCCTGTGATATCAACCCCCACATTTAATTTAAATGCAAAACTGCATTTGGGTGAGTCAGGAAACTCATGACTTGACTTGAGTCACTCTGCCCTAAGTTAAATCTCGTTCTCATCCCTTTCCTCTAGGGTAGAGTAATGAAATGTTGATGAAAGGGGGATTTGCTTATAAGAGTACCTCTCTAGCAGCTCTCTGCTAGAAGCCTTCCCATAGACATAGGCCTCCGTTCTTCTAATTCAAAAGAGAAAACAGAGACTGTGAAGTATCAAAATCAAATAGCAAAATACATCAGATATCCTTTCAGCATGGTGTGTTTGCATGGAGACAGCAACAACTTTGAAGTACTAACCCTTTGGAGCATCTTTATCAATAGTTCCCCAGGGGCTGCTCTTTCCTATCTTTTAAAAGACATAGAGTACCATCCAAAAAATAATTACTGAGCGCTGATTATTTAACAGACTCTGGCCCTGGATTTCAGAGTATTTTAGCCAATAAGATACATTTAGCCTCTGTTCCTATGGAGTTTATACTCTCAGGAAAAATCAGCTATGAAATATCAGTAGTGTGATGGGGAGTTTAGTCAAAGCATCCAAAAATCCAGGAAAATACTCCGCCAGAAGAGACCCTTAAATTAAACTCATGGGATATACAGGTATACAAATGATCAAAAGACTAAGCAGATGATTTCCCAGTAACTATCAAATGGCATGTATGTATCATAACTACATTTTTCAAACCAAAAGCAATGACTAATGAAAATAACTGTACTCAGTTTTGTAGCAACAAAACACAATCGCCTACAACTAATTTTTCTTTAAAAAATTAGGCTTCAGTGTAAGCAATATCCAACAAATAAAACTCCTTGCCACATCAAATCATTGTGCTGGGGTAGAAAAGTACTGTTTTGTTTATAGTAAACTATAGTTTGTGTTGAAGCTTGGGAGATACAGAAGGCACTCCATATAGCATCATGCATATCAGAAGGAGACTGTAACACTAGCCTAGGAGCTGGAGCTAGAAGTTAAGATCCATCAACATATAACATATAACTAACACCTTTGTCTATGTATATTTCTCCTCTTGTTTAAGTTTTATGTTTATATAACTCATTGAAAATGTAATGTATAATTTAGTACAGATTAGAGAATTACCTATGATAGTCAAAACTTGGAGTTAAATTAGTTAGGATTTCTAGATATGCAGAGATATTTTTGAGATGAATGGGCATTCTTCAATCCTTTCAAAGACCTACAGAATATGGCATTTAAAATGGTTTAGGGTTTTTCTTGACAGTGAGGCATAACTTCTCTTGACAACACCACCTGCGTCAGAAAGGAAGATGAACATCCTAGAAACACATTATGGAGTTTGCTTCTAATATGGCAAGACTATCCATTTGGGCAAGGTACTGCTCTTCTGGACTGTTTGACTTTATGCTATATAAATTGGACATGCAGGACCCACAGAAAAGTGACTGCTGAAACAAGATGGACAGTGCTACAGGGTTCCTGCTTCATGAAAGAGTCTGCCAGACATACTATGGCCTATGGGCTGAAGATGGAACATTACAGAAGAACTTCAGGTGACTGACCAGGCAGTGAGAGTCTCTGTCATTTCTAGAGTTTATAGATTATCCTTCTGTGGTCTTTGATAGAGTTGAAGACAGATAGTTATGATTATAGTTTTCCATAGTTAGAATTAAAGATAAGTTACATATAGGACTTTAGACTCACAAAGACAGGATAGATAATGAAATATTTTCTTTAAATCTTGCTAAATGTTAATGGACTAAATATTATTAACTGTGATTCTTATTTGATAACTGTTGTATGATATATTTTGCTATGTTAAGGTTAAACTCCTTTTTATTTTAGACAGAAAAGAGGAGATAATGGGAGATGTTATTCTGTAAATATGTTTTTCATACTGGTTAATGAATAAAGCACTGTGGCCAATAGGAAAGCAAGATAGGTGGAGCTAGGAGACTAGGAGGAGGAAAGAGGAAGTAGTAAGGAGGAGTCAGCATGTAGAGTGTGGAGGAAGCAAGATGCTGGCCTGCCGCGCTCGGATGACCACGTGGAAATACTTACATAAGTAGAAATGGGTTAATCATTAAGACAGAGCTAGCCCATAAACAATAATAGTAACTGGCCAACAAGATTGTATCAAATACAGAGTCTCTGAGTGTTATTGGGGGCTGGCGTGGCAGCGGGCGGCAGGACCAGACCGGCGGTGGGGGAAAAACCTGCTCGTAACAATTAGGAACATTATGTGGAATTTTCTTTACTAGTAAGCTGACAAAATAAGCAGGGAACACACTGAGAATTTAAAGAATTTACGGCATGTTTGTTAGGAAAAAAAATGCACATGGTAAAAAATAAAAGAGGATTTCTTCTCATTAGCAATGATGAATTACATAAAACAAGAGAGGGTCCAAGTCACTCTACCAAAACAGAACACTTTAAGTATTGGTAATAGTCAGCAAGTAGTGTCAGCACCCCATTTAAGCAAATTTCATTAGGAAATCCCCTGCAGTCTACATTCATATGTACTGCAAAGACAGAAAATACTAAGAGCCACAACAGAAAAAAAGCCCTCATGTTTCCAAAAATTGTAATCTTCTTCTGTGTTTATATTTGAAGACATCATCTTTGAATCTGCAATAGTTTGAATGAGGAATGGACCTCATTGTTTTGGGCATTCGAATATTTGGTCCCTTTTTTGTGGTGTAGTTTGGAAAGGTTTAGACTATGAGGCAATCTGGAGGAAGTACATCACTGGAGAAGGCCCTAGGATTAAATGCCCACGGTCATGACAATTTGCTCCCTGCTTCATGCTATGGTTAGGGGTGTGAACACTCAAATTCCTGCTCCGCTCACATTCCTGCCTGCCTGCTCCTATGCCTCCCCACCACAGTGGTGATGAACTCTTTGGAACTATGGCATCAAATAACTTCTTCCTTCTATTATTTTTCTTGATCATGTTCTTTTATTAAAGCAACATAAAAGTAACTAATGTCTCTTATAGGTCTCCCCATCTTTGTTCATCAGCAATGTCCCCTAGAGGTCTGTACAGTCCTCTGTGCCATCTACTCTGCTTCCTCCAAACCACTCCCATGATCCTCTGCTGGAGAAACTCTCATGCTTTAGGTTCTCCCCTGCAGTGAACCTGAGGCTTTGTCACTCTGTTACACTCACTCACAGTGCCAATGCCCCTTTAATAGCCTTGACTCTAGCTTGTGTTGTTTTTAATTCTCATAATTTCATATAGGAATACCATATTTTCATTTCCCTCTCCAAATCTTCCAACATATCCTTGACTCCATTGCAAATTCGTGGCTCTTATTCTATTATTTATTATTGCTGTAAGTATATATATATATATATATATATATATATATGTAGTGTTAAGAAAGAGAATGTGAGTGTGTGTATGTGTGTGTGTGTGTGTGTGTGTGTGTGTGTGTGTGTACTCACTGGGTCCATTTTGATAATATATATATATATATATATATATACATATATATATATATATATATATATATATATATATATATATATTTTAGGGCTGACCTCTTGGGACTGGATAATATACCATGGAGGTTGACCTGACCCAAATCACAACTATCCTGTTACTAAGAACTATTTGGAGGCATGAAAGTAGAAGGGGTACTGCTAAGGAAGAGAGTGAGTATCAGATGAAACAGAGGGTATCCAGGAGGGAAATTGTGGGCAGAGGGAAATGTGATGTTATATGTATGCCACACTGAAACCCATTATTTTGTACAGATAAGATATCCAATAAAAATAAGCAACTTCTGCCTAGCTTCCTAAAGATTACTTTGCCTATTTTTAGTGTTTTTAGTGCAAAATACTAGATTTGCTGGAATTTTTAACACAGTCCAATGACTTTAGAAAGTAGGAGAAATAAAAAACAAAAACATTTTCAGGCAGAGTGTATACTGACTTAAAATGTTCATTTGCATTAAATTATTCATCTGAGAATTTAATGGTAATGCCTTAATTACTCAGAGAAGCAAATGCCTATTACAATGTAGGGAAATCATGTATAGCTATGATGACTTTCTTTTTATTACTGCTTTAATAACTACAGACTTCAACTGGTACCAAGGATTATATTACTATTAATGCCTATTTTGCGCATTGGAAATTGAGAAACATCTAAAAAGCTGGCTTGAATACATTTTTTAATCCTTAGTAATGATAAGCTTTCTTATTTTCCTTCTTCCCATCTGGTGAGCTTCAACAGAATGATAAAGAAAAGTCTAGCAAATTTAATTATGTGAGTCATGCTTCCAAGACTGATAGATTACTGTACTACCCAGAGTACATCCAGACTCAAACTTCCGAAGTTGCTTCACAGCTTTCTCCAGAATAAGCTTTGTTTGTTCTTAACTCATAAAGTACTTCCAATGGCTCTGAGAAAAGCATCTCCTACAAAGTCTGAAATTACTCAATAAATAGGAACAATAGAGTAATAGCTTACTCTAATTGATGCTGGCTGCATTCCAGGCACTGTGCCAACCACTGCAAACACTATTTCAGCTCATCCTCACAACGTTCCTGGCAAATTATATCCCATTCCCTCTGCTTCTTTTCCCACAGTACCCTTTCAGATGCTGTGACCCTTTAATATAGTTCCTCCTGTTGTGGTGACCCCCACCCCAAGCATAAAATTATTTCTTTGTTACTTCATAACTGTAATTGTTTAACTATAAATTGTAAATGTAAATATCTGTGCCTTCTGATGGTCTTAGGCCACCCATGAAAGGGTCAGTCAGCCAGCAAAGGGCCTTCGACCCACAGGTTGGGAACTGCTGCCCTACATAGATTAATAAACCCCAGATGTACTTTCCACAGATGGTTGGAGTCATGACGTACTGTGTCTCAGTTTCTGGCCCATTAGGTATTAGATGTGGGAAAGTCCCTGCTCAATGATGAGTTTTTCCCTGCTGGGAAAGCTGAGTTCATTACTGCCTACAGTTGTCTGGAAATGCACATAACCTAGACACAGAGAAGCACAGCGAGGCATGCTCCATCTCTACAGATGTGCAGGACAAAGCAAAGAGGAGAGAGTATAGGGAGATATCCTTCGGCTACTGATGACTTTCCAGTACCTGTTTTCAGGCCCTCTGAGGCTGGGTCACTATCCCCTGTTCAGTAAACATATAGCTAATATTAATAGTGTTCTTCTAGTTGATGCTTCAACTCTGTGGGAGCTATTCTATTACACCCACTTGAGCACACTCATTAATATTGACTGGAATTCATCTGAGAATTTAATGAGAATGCCTTAATCAGGAACCTTTCTGTGTCTGATTAATCACCCGTGCTTGTAAAGAAGGACCAGGGTGGTCAGGAGCAAACACTGAAAACTGAATGTATTAACAGAGGGCTTGCCTATTTGTTCAAGTCATCTCTAACATCCAATTCAGTCTCTGCAACAATTCTAAGTTCCTTTTCAAAGATACCAGCATAGCAATAGTATTCACCAGTAATAATCACTTGATATTCTATTGAAATATTTTCCCAAATCTAGTCTTAAAGGCATTTAGAACTTCTCAAACTTCTCTCTCTCTCTCTCTCTCTCTCTCTCTCTCTCTCTCTCTCTCTCTCTCTCTCTCTCTCTCCCTCCTGTGTGTGTGTCTCTCTCTGTCCCTCTGTCTCTCTGTGTGTGTGTGTGTGTGTGTGTGTGTGTGTGTGTGTGTGTGTGTGTGTGTTTGTGTGTGTGTGTGTGTGTGTGTGTGTGTGTGTGTGTGTATCTGTCTATCATATATCTCTCTCCACACTTTTGGAGATTTGGTATACACATTTACCATTAGGTTTAATCTCATTGTATGCTTTGGTGTCCCATCAAACTATAAGAGAATTATTATGTACAGTAACAATAATTGTATATGGTAACAGTCCACTGGAAAATCACCTTGCCCCTGTCCTGCCCCTGAAGTGCTAGACTTGGAAATCCTGGCTCCCTGAGTCATTGTTAATAACCAAACTATGTTTCAGAGATAAGACCAAGCAATACTTACATCCTTGGGTGAACTTTTCCACTAGCTCCCTGTGTACTCTCAAAAGACCCTATGAAAGCTGCCCCTCTGCTCAGCTCTCTGCTGTCTTGGCTCCCAGTCAGAGACAGCTACCATTCAGTTCTTCTCCCCAGTAAATTTCCAATGTGATATTTGTTTCATGGTGTGACTTTATAGTAATCCATGGCTCCTGACTGCCAAAATGTCCTTATACTGGAAAATCCCTTACAAATTGCTTACAATTAATTTCTCATCTACCTTCCTAATGAACTATGAATTCTAGGGACAGACTAACTTTGTGTCTGAAACAATAGCTAGCATAGAATAGACTCTTTGGAATTTCTTTCTGTTATTATTGTTTCATATCCTATTATATGTATGTCAGTTATACATAGTAGGTTTCATTATGATATTTTCATAGATGTAGTGTGACTTTCTGTCATAGTGACTCTACACTTCCCATACTTGCTAATGCCTTCCTCTTCAGAAATGTTTAACTAGCTAATTAATCTTCTTAATCCATGTTTCCAGAAGTTCAGAGAGTCTGTGGAACCTGTCACTATTCAAACAGTTAAGGCTAAGCTAAGAAAAGGGTTTGGTTCCTTGTCTTCTTCACTATGCTGAGGATACACCCGGGACCTAACCTGTGATAGGCACACACTCTACTATGTAGTTACATCCTCAGCCCAAGAATGGCAAACCTAGTTCTGCCTGTCTCTTTGGCTATGCTTACCCTGCCCCTCCATAATGACCATAAGTCTTCTTTAACTACATGAAATCTTCCTTTTCAATGGCTCTAAGATTTTAGCAGCCATGTAAGGCTATTGGATTTAACACAATATCTCCAGCAATACAAGCATCATAGTCAAGTATTAACATTTTTTCCACCTCCAAAATAAAATTCCATTATGTTATTGCCTAGAGTTATAGGACAGAAATTAGCTACAGGGGAAACCATATTCGCTGTATACATTTTCTTGAAGCATCTTTTTAAATCCTCTTTTAATACAGGAATAGTTAATTAGATACCAAAACTCAGTTCTAAATCTGCCACAAGTAAGACTCCCAGGTAGAAATGCATAGAGGTGTTTTCCTTCAAATCTTACTAAGCTTCACATTCCCTATTGCCTGCCAACGTTAGGTTGCATTTGTAACAGGATACAACAAACGGAAAGCTGGTGGCAAAGACAAGGACTGGGAGACAAGCAATAGTGCAAATAAATTAACAGCAGAGAAAAAATTTAAAACTAAAAACAACACCCCCCCATCGTGCCTGAGGTTTGAAAACTGACAATCAGCTGAGTGGGCCCAGTTGTGGTTGGAATAAGAAGTGTTTCCCCACAGGTTTGTGTGTTGAGTACTTAGTCCCCAGCTGGCTGAAGTATCATGGAGGTGAAGACTAATTACAAGAAGAGAATCACCAGGGCAGGCCTTTGAAATTTTTACCTGGCCTTTAGTCCTTCTGTCTGTTTCCTGTCAACCATAAGATAAGCTGCCTCTTCTGTATGTTCCCACTGCCTTTGTATTCTGCCTCACCACAGACCCACAAGGCACCTAGACAACTTTGGATCAAACCTTGTGAATCCTGGAGCCATTTTAAACACTTGCTAGTGTAAGCTGTTTGTATCAGTATTTTGAGACTGTAATGAAAGGGCTGACTAATGCAATACAGGTTGGGCTAGTATAATACACTGTTTTAAAGAACAGACATATAACCAGCACACAGAGGTGATTGATTCTATGTCAGAATGTAGAGTTCTTTTCTTAAGATAAAATACATGATGAAATTATTTTTGATACACAACAAAAATTCTGAACTACATTATTTTAGTCAATATGTTTTAAATTAGATAAAATTTAGATGAGATTATTTTCTTCCACATTGAGACTATAATTAAAACAAAGCTATAATATAATTGAATAATTATGCTATAATTACCTACTTCTCTTAGCATTTGTTTATTGTCTATCCATGACAAATGCACAACAGATACATGCTTCAAACTCACTTAGGCCAATTCCAGTATGGGAGTATGTGGAAACTATTCTATTGTTCCATTTTTAGTGCTGTATTTATTCTCAACCAAGGGCAGATGGTCAGTTGATTTTAAAGAATATACCTGCATAAATACTTAAGTGACTTAAAAAGTTATGGTTATTCACCTTTTTTCTCTGGGGAATGAAGGAAATGTTCTTATTCTTATATATCTATACTATACTGATATTCATCCAATGAAAATTGTGACTACTAGTGACTTCTTAATCATTACTCTATGATAGAGAGTTTTTTAACTTTGTTTTTTATTTTTTATTTTAAATTATTATTAATTTTACATACCAACCACAGTTCCTTCTCCCTTCCCTCCTCCTGCTCCCCCACCACCCCCCATCTCTCCCCCACACTCCAGAAAGAGTAAGGCCTCCCAAGTCAACAAAGCCTGGTACATCAAGTTGAAGCCAGACCAAGCCCCTCCCCACTACATCAAGGCTGAGTGAGGTATCCCACCATAGGGAATAAATATGCTCCAAAAATCTAGTTCATGCCCTAGGGTTAGATACTGGTCCCACTTCTAGGAGCCTCACAAACAGACCAAGCCACACATCTGTCACCCACAGGCAGAGGGCCTAATTTGGTACCATGCAGAAAACCCATCTGTCTGTCCAGAGTCTGTGAGGTCCCAAAAGCTTAGTCAGCTGTCTCTGAAAATTTTTTTAAATAAAACAAACGTTTTGGTAGCCTAAGGATTTTAGGGGAGGCTTTGAATTTCTTTCTTTCCTTGAAAGCTTCTGAATAGTCTTTAGATAAAATGCATACATTCTGATTTGTGCACCTTCTGCCAGTGTTCCTTTCTTCACTTCAGACATCATTGATTTGTAAATTCAGCTATGGAACTGCCTCACCCTCTCCTGCCTGGTATCATATTCTCAATATTCCAATCAGACTGGCAACTTTTGAGCTCAGTAAATTTACTCATGTTCAAGTCTGTGTTAGCCACCAAAGTCTTCTATGAATCCAAAGCTAGTCAACTTAAAACAGAAAGAGATTCCATACAGTGAATTTAATCCAAGTTTTTGCAAGAATAGGGCATAGAGGTCCAATAAAAAGGTACCATAATATAAGAAAGGGGGGACAGAAAGACCACAGGAAACCACCACTCTTGTTATCGAGTTTTTCCCCATAAAGAAGTCTTAGAACAGAGCAAAAGGATGACACTGATGGTCAAAAACCGTCATCCCCAATCAGTTATCACCTAACATTTGCTCACACTCTTGCTTCTATCTGGAATGTGTTTCCCACATCCTCACCAATCTCATTAAATTTGGAAAATATAACTTCAGGTACTAATGCTTTAAAAGTTCACTAAAAGCAGTAAGAACAGAGGGGGGAAATAATTCAACTTTACAAAGCTTCCGAATGTAACCAAGTTTTGTGTTCATGTAAGGTGGTCTAACCTAACAAAGGCAGCTAGACCTTGGTTTAACATGTTCTCTTCCAGGCTTTTCAACTTGTACCATCTCTGACTCTCCTCCCCACAGCCCACTTGTGGCAATGAAAATCAACACTCAAGCTATATAGAAAATAGATAAACTTTGGAACTCTCCATGTAGCCAGCCACATTCCCAAATAAGTGTCACTATTTAATCCATCTGAGAGATCCATATATTCTTATCAGGAAAAAAAAAGCAGAAATCTCAGCATTATTTATTAGAACTTGTTTCTGTAGCCCAGCCAATTGCTTCATTTTTACTTCTACCTTCCTAAACTCTGTGATATTATGCTGTGGCAACCCAAGTTGACAATATAACTGAATGAATGTTATCTCCTTCAAATACCCTGCGAATTTATTCTAAAGGAGGTTGTATAGAAACAGCTGACCTGGCCAAGTGAGAGCACACCGACCTCAAATCATAAAGATGGGGAACCAGCATTAGACTGAAGTAAGCCCTCTGGATGTGAGTGCCAGTTAGGAGGCCTAGGCAGTCTATGGGACCTCTAAGAGTGGAATCAGTACTTATCCCTAGTGCATAGATGGACTTTGAGAGCTTATTCCCCATGGAGGGATACTCTCTCAGCCCAGATACAAGGAGGAGGGCCTAGGCCCTCTCCCAAATGATGTGACAGACTTTGATGATCCAGCATGGAAGACCTCATCCTCCCTGGGGACTAGATAAGAGGTAAAATAGGTGCTGTCTGTGGGGGGCATAGGACAGAGAGGGAACTGGAATTGATATGTAAAATAAGATTGTTTCTAAATTAAATAAAATTTTAAAAGGAGGTGGTAAAGATCAGCTCTTCTCCACTTTCAATGAGCTGTGGTTTCTCAGTTACAAGGTTACCTGTGGGAAACTCAGCTAACAAAGTAAAGGAAAATAAAACTGAGGCTTACTGACTTTGGAGAAAAAAGCAATACTACAGAGTTCCCATCTTGTCTTCATCCAGATTTTCCTCATGTCAACTCTTTATAAAACTCTAATTAAAAAAAGAAAAGAAAAGAAAGCAGGTGTGGTTCCACATGCTTGTAGTCACAGCACTAGGAGGTAGAGGCAGGAGCATCAGAAATTCAAAATCATGTTTGGGTCCCTAGTACCTTCAAGGCTAGATGAGATACACAAGATCCTGTCTCAAGGGGGATAAAAATCTATAAAACACAAAACATTTGTCAGATCTAAAATATTAATAATGACACAAAAATATTATCCAAGCCATGAAACTTATTTGAATCTGGTTTGTCTATCAGTGTATTTTTTTGGCAACATTTTTAGCAACTCACATTACATTTAATTTAGTCTACTTTTGTTTCCTCCAGGCTTCTGGGATATGTAACATTTCAGGAATATCCTTGTTTTTCATGAGCATGGTCTTTTCTAAGACCGTTAGTACATTTCATTTTCTCTTGCATGCCCTTCAGTTCAAGTTTATCTGATGTTGTCTCAGGACTGGGCTAAATTTATACAAACCAGATAAACAAAGTGCTGCAAGTATTTCTCAGTGAAGCATTATAGAAAGATGTAAGATGTTGTCTTGTGACATGGGATACTTATCTGAATTTCTAGATAAATGAATGTCTCTGTTTTTCCTACAGTAAAGCTTTTATGCTTCTCTTTATAGTTACTAATATCATGAGGAGATACCTTGAAATTATAAAATCCCCATCTTCAAATTTTCATCCCTAGTTTTAACAAGCACTGATGGACATTGTCTGCAATAATTATTTGGGGATGTGGATCTAATGATGACTCTATTTTCTTTCTTCTTTCCACACAAATAGAACTCTGCTATAAAGGAAAAGCCATTTTTTTCTATGAAAACATTTGGTCTAGTCAGGTATTTATTTCTATTTATTCTATAGGTCCTAATTAAACATCATCTACATTTTTTTAACTTAACTGGTCCAGCTTCAGCTATCAGCAGTTCAGATTACCCGCAGGCTCTTTTAAGAAGTCTCCTTCTATTTACATGGATTTCTTTACTTTCTATCATAACACAATATTTCAGTCTTAAAATTTCCCTGTTTAAGTCATGCCATGAACTTTCTCCATGAGTCCCTGACTCCTCTTGCTGGGGGATGGTGTGAAGGAACCAAGATGTAGGCATCTTGAATGTCCATAGGTACTGGAAAGTTACTGCTTCTAGAACTTCTCAGAGAAGAGCAAGGCAATTTATATAAATAAACTAATGAACACATTTCTGGATCTATCAGCAAATACACAAAACCATAAGTTTATATTGATAGTTTGAATTCCAATTCTAATATGCACATAAAATGCTTTTGGAAAACCAATAAACACCTCTATAAAACTCACATTGTCTACTACACCTCTATAATATTGAGCATAAGCAATTCCGTGCTTTAGCTTCACAGTTTCTAATGAGATGCTGTTATCTGAATTTACCTGTTACATATATTTGGACCACACCCAAACTGTGCTATTTATTTATTTATAATGCACATAAGTTCACTCATATTACATTTTGAATTTCCTTACTTGTTTATTGGTTTTATTGATGGGACTTGATATATGGTGAGAACATGAAACATTATCATATTCCTAACAATAAAGAGAAATACAAAAATCTCCACTCAGAGTACCCCAGTGAATACATATACATCACAGCCTCCTGCATCTTTGGACTATGGAACATCACAGAGGAGGGGCCAGAAAAACTGTAAGAGTCATAATAGTTGAAAGCCTACTGTGAAACAGTCTTTCCTTGAAGTAGCTACATAGAATTGACTATAACATTAGTTATATTAGCAGACATGTTGAGGTGGAAGGGGGAAGTTTCCACAGGGTTCCACATTAGACAAAGAACCATAGGCAACAAATGAATGTAGAAAGAAAGATCATCATGGATGAGCACTCTTCCCGGTTGTTCAGTGCAGAGGCATCAGCCTGAAACTATATATACAACTTATTAAAACACCAGAGATAGTCTGTGCATTATCTGGATCTCCCCCAATTATTTTACAATCCAACAAAGTACAACTCCCACAAAGATGAAGGAATACAAGATAAATAAAGCTATTTCTCTTATGTACTAGATCTATAAGGTATACTACTGTTAAGTTGGTGACAGCAATGTATATAATATTATCAGTTGAATGGAAGAAGGGAAATATCTATCTGTTGATAGGTGCATTAAAATTTCTCTGGGAGGAAGTAAAAGAATACTTTTACTTTAGGAACACAAAGAACATAAAGAGAGTCAATAAAGCTACATGCAGCTTTAAACATTTTATTTTAAGAGTTGTATGAATGTATTCCTCAAAACAAATGCAAATTCACAAACACAATTAGACAGATTCATAACTTTTAAGAAAAAAAGTTTGTTTTATTTCTCCTTTCATTTTTTTCATGTAGAAATATTATAAAATATTTTGAGGGCTTGATGCATAATTCCCAGAGGGGTTGATTCTAACAAAAACTTCTTCAACCAACAGCACTTTACTAAGTGCCTAAAACATGAGTGGAAGGAGTAAGGAACATTAAGGTTGGCTTGCCAATTAAAAGGCCTATGTCAATGCTGTACATCTTTCTAAGACCCTCCAAAAATTGAGAAACCAAGTTACAGAGAGATACTCACTTTCAGTGTAAAATGAGAAAGTATCACGACCAGACCCAAAACTACACTAAAAAAATCAATTAATGCAAGTTTTAATTGTGTTAACACTGCACAAATTGCACACATTGGAGCCTGGAGCTCACTGGTAAGAACATCACATTGCTGCTTTTCTAGAGGACCTGAGTTTGGTTCCCAGTACCCAAAATCCACAGCTCACAACCTCCCGTGACTCCAGCTCCAGCAGATCTGATGCCTGCTTCTGGCTTCCACAGATCCATACATATAGAATACACTCACATGGACACATACATAACATAAAACATAAAATGAAACTAAGAAAAGAAAAGAATCATAAAATTTCATAAAACTTCAAGTCAACCCAAATCAGCCAAAAGAATTGCTAAGAAATTGCTTGGCAGAGTTGATGCCAGTGAATATTTTTCTTTTATTTAAAATCATTTTTATTTTACATACCAACCCCAGATCCCTTTCCCTCCCCTTCTCCTGCCCCTTACCTTCCCCCTTCCCCCAACCACTCCTCAGAAGGGGTAAGACTTTCTGTTGGGAATCAACAAAGTCTGTCATATCAAGTTGAGGCAGGACCAAGCCTTTCCCCTCTGTATCAAGGCTGAGCAAGGCATCCTACATAGGGAATGAGCTCCAAAAAGCCAGTTCATGCACCTGTGATAGGTCTTTCTCCTGCTTCCAGCACCCCACCCAACCCCACCCCACCCCCACTCCCCATCCCCCACTCCCACCCCTGCCAAACAGGTCAAGCCACATAACTGTCACCCACATTCAGAGAGCCTAATTTGGTCCCATGCAGGTTCCTCAGCTGTCAATCCATAATCTGTGAACTCTCACTAGAGTCAATCCATAGTCTGTGAATTCCCACTAGATCTGGCCAGCTGTCTCTGTGGTTTTCACCATCATGCTCTTGACACACACATACCCTTATTCACATAACCCCTCCACCCTCTCTTCAGCTGAACTCCAGGATCCCAGCCTAGTGCTTGGCTGTGGGTCACTGTATCTGTTTCCATTGGTTACTGGATGAATGAAGGTTCTATGCTGTCAGGGTAGTCACTTGTCTGAATAAAGTCAAAGGCCTGTTCAGACACCTTCTCTACTATTGCTAAGAGTCTTAGCTGTGGATTCCTGAGAATTTCTCTAATAACAGGTTTCTCCCTAGCCCCATAATGGCTTCCTCTATCAAAAGATCTTCTTTATTGCTCTCCCCTTTCATCCCTCCCCAACTCAGCCTTCGTGATTCCCCATGTTCCCATCCCCCACCCACTCTCTTCCACCCCCTCCCAGTTTACCCAGGAGATCTAAATTATTTTTCCTTCCTGGGGACCTCTATATGTACCCTCTTAAAGTCCCCCTTTTTACCTAGCTTCTCTGGCATGGTAGATTATAGCCTGGTTATCCTTTGCTTTATGTCCAATATCCACTTATGAGTTAATAAATACCATGTTTGTCTTTCTGAGTCTGGGTTACTTGGGATACTTGGGATGCTTTTTTCTAGTTCCATCCATTTGCCTGCAAATTTCAAGATACCATTGTGTTTTGTTTTTGTTTTTGTTTTTACCACCGAATAATACTCTATTGTGTAAATGTACCACATTTTCTTTAAACATTCTTCTGTTGAGGGGCATATAGGTTGTTTCCAGGTACTGCATGAATTATGTTGCTATGAACATAGTTGAGCAAATGTCCCAGCTGTGTAGATTGATTCCCAAATTTCTGAGAAACTACCATACTGTTTTCCAAAGTGGTTGTACAAGTTTGCACTGCAAGGACTGGCAATTATGAATATGCAACCCATCAAGCTTTGTTATTGGTGGGTAGAAAGATAGCATTAACCAATAGAAGCTTAACACTAACCAGGTGAAGTTTTCCTGGCTGCCATACTGTTGCCCACTTTCCTTCTTAGTTCCACCCTTCAGCTCTCACTCCCAATTAACCACATTAGAATCACTATATCACATAAGCATGCTTCTAAGATTGCACTGAACAAGAACTTTACTCCTTTTTAAGTTATAACATAGGAGTGAAGTGTAAAAGCAAACGCTTAGGGAATCAAAAGTCCACTGTGGTGAGAAAAATGTAGAGACTTCAGAGTTCACAAGAACACAGATCTGTCTTATCTGTATCTATTCATTCAAAATAAGGTTGCCCAAAATTTTCTAAAATATGAGGCCAAATACTTTGTAAGTCAGAAATCAGAAATGTACATTGTCCTTCAGGATTCCTATAAACATCCAGCATATTTTCATCAGCTTAGGATACATACATACATACATACATACATACATACATACATACATACACACACACACACACACACATGAGCTTACATGCACACACACACATACACACAAAATAACATCAGCATAAAAGATAAGTAAAGGAGGAAATGTCCTTCTGTCATGCTTTGAGGTAGTGTAATTACATTCTCTCTGGATATATTGAACAAAGAAAGCCAAACATAATATAATCCTCAACCCAACTGTAAATAAGTAAATCAAAACCATGACCTCTGATAAAGCATTATAAGATATTTAATAACTAAATTGTTTATTATGCATCAAACATCTGTTTTCAGAAGTGTGCTATCCTACCTCCCTCCTGTGGAACATATGACATTAAATTATTTGGATCCCTTCGCTCCAGGACATCCAGATGGTGTAGAATGGTACTTGACTCATGCTTACGCATAGTGGAATCAGCATATCATGTTATGTGCCCTCATGTTTGTACTTCCCACTAAAGAAATCCAAAAGCATTTCTATATAGTCCTGCTCACAATCCATTCACATAAAGTTGGGATTCCTGGCAGATTTCTCAATTTAAAAAACAAACACGAGCAAAATCCCAAACACAAATGCTAAAAGCAGATCTGGATTCCACTCAGAAGCAAAGACTGCTCCTCCCTGAAGCTTATTACTACAAGAAGGCACCCCAATCATCAAGGGTCACCTCTGTCATCCAGCTCCCTCTCCAAATCCATTCCCAGTCAGTCCTCTTCCTAGCTCATCTAGTTTCACCATGGTGCAATTCCACCATTACCTTCACCAGAATGACTGTGGTACCTTCCCTAACGGTCTCAGCATTCCGTCTTTTTGGACCTATAATTTTACACAGTAGTCAAAGCAGCTTTTTAAAACCTAAGTTAGCCACCTGGTTTTGTAAACAAGGTTTAATTGAATCACATTCATTTAACATTCCCAACGGCTGTTTCTACACTAAAGCAAAATGGTGAGGCTAAAATATTTACCATCCAGGCCATAACAGAGTTTACCAAGTTCTCTCTTAAAAATACAAATCACCTTCCCTTTCCAGAGAAAGCTCAATAGTTCTCCTTTATATTTAGAAGAAAATCCAGACTTTTTACTTTACTTTATACAACTAAAAGGCTGCTTTTTGTGCCACTAGCTATATCTCCATATTCTGCCCTGTAGGTATGGCTGTAGTCACCCTGACCCTCATCCCAATCTGGAAGATGCTGTCCCTTCTTTCTGGAACCTGTCCCCATATCTCTGCCATGCAGGCCTCTGCTGTAACAGCTTCTCTGACCAGCATATCTAGTTTGCATTCCCATGACTCATCTCCCTCACACTATTGCTTTGTTTAAACCACAGTTCTTACCACTACAGACATGCTTATGTTTTCTTATATAGAATGCGCACCTGGGAACAGATGTGACATGTTCACAACAGTATCCTCAGTGCCTACCAAAACAGATGGTTTAGTTTCTAATTTATATATTAAATTAACGGGAATAAATGCCACAGGTACATCTACTTTTTTTTCTATTCCAAAACACTACACTATCAGCAAAGAGAAATACTATCATGGTTGGAATAAAAAATGCCCCCTTTGGGAGGGCCTGGGCCCTGCTCCAAATGATATGACAGACTTCTGCTCCCTGGGGAGCAGAAAGGGAATGGGATGGGAGTTGATGGGGGGACAAGGGAGGGATGGGAGGGTGTAGGAACTGGGATTGACATGTAAAACAAGCTTGTTTCAACATTAAATAAAAAAATATATAAAAAATATAAAAAAGAATTTTAGATACATGTGTAAAAAAAAAAAAAAAAAAAAGCCCCCTTCCAGGTTCTTGTACTGAATGTTTGGTCCCAGCTTGTAATACTATTTTGAAAATTTCTACAAATTTTAGCACATGGGGCCAAAGTAGATGAAGTAGGTGATCGGGGCCATGTCCCTGGAGGCTATTGTTTTCTCTGGGCCTATTCTGCATACAAGCAAAGAACAAGAAGAGAGTCACTATATTCTACCATGGTCTTCCTGCCAAATGGACTAACCTCCTTAAATAGTCAGCTAAAACAAATCCTTCCTCTATTTAAGTTGTTTCCCTCAGACTTCTGGGCACAGTAACAAGTAACTAATACACATAGCTACCTAAAATTCCATTCTAATATTAGGTGCATACAGTGGACAGGTAGGTAGAATTATATACTCTAGGGTTTAATTCCCAACTTTCAACTGACTTCCTTACAGAATTCCATTCCCCAAAATAAATAATGCTATTTATCTCCAAGAGTGCTACAGTGGATTAAATCAGATAACTTATGTAAACACACTAGCACACTATTTTGCAAACTTCAGTCACATCCCTCCCTTCCCAGACTAAATTGAACAGCCTTTCCTTTTTAGCCTATCCTGGCCTAGATGCTCGAGATTAGAATTCCTCTACACAACAAAAACAAACAGAGATGTGTGCCATAGACACAAATTTCATAACAGAGACGCATCTCTAACCTAACCTTTCCCACCCCTGGAATGTAGAAATCAAATACAAGTTCCTCTGTTCCAATAACCAAAGATGTTTTTAATAAAAAGTTCATTTCTCCATTGTTTAAACAGAAGGAAGCTTGCCAGGTACAGCAGTGAAACCACCAGATTGCTCGCTATTGCCTTATATCCAAACAACTGCACTTTGTTGGTATGAATACCATTATATGACACGTGATACCAGGATCCCTTCTGCTGTCCCGTAGAAGGAGATGCTTGTGAGCTTAGCATGCTCTGTGCAACTGGTCAAGAAATAGAGTCTAGAAAGAGACTTCAAGATTAAGAACCAAATTCTCACTCAAAGTTATTTTATATAGGATGATAGAGAAACCAGCTGGCCATCTTTGATTTATCCCAAAGTAACACAAAATAGTCACTCACTCTAGCCCATTCTGACCTGGAATTTACTATGTAGCTTGGGCTGCCCTCAAACTCATGGCATTCTTCATGTCTTAATCTCCTGACTCTGCTTGTGAAGAGCCCAGGGCTGGGGAGGGAGTTTAGCCAGTCCAGTGTCTACCATGCAAACCTAAGGACCTAAATTTGATTCCCAATACCCATGTAAAAGAGCTAGGTGTTGTGGACAGTATGCACCACTAATCTCAGCACTGAGGGGCAGATCCTTGGGGTTCCCTGGTCAGCCAGCCTTGCCTAGTTGGTGAGCTTCAGGCCAGTGAGTGGCCCTGTCTCCTGAGGAAAAACACACAACATTGTCTTCTGGCCTCCAATTACATGCACACACTTGTACACACGCCTGTGTACATGTAAATACGCCAAGAGACGAGACAAAATTGTTTATTAGAAACAGGATCCTAGAGTATAGTGATAATGGAGGATGCTATAGGAAAACAAAAGTAGCCATCAAAAAGTGAATTATTGTCATGTGTAACTGA